>OY987334.1:48856396-49537805 GCA_963920685.1 Polydrusus tereticollis | reverse complement strand
AAAGCCCATGTATTGGATACACTTTCATAACGTTGTTCTGCCACATTTAATGTCGGTTTCATCTTTTTCAAGCCTCTTAATTAAATTATCTAATGTAGGTTCCTCGTATAACTTGTAAATTTTACGCCGTATTATATCTTGATCACTTCCATCTACCTTCGAGAAAATGCCAGTATCGGTTCTTTTTTTCCTCGCTAAAATGGAATTATTCACAATTTTCCATCCAGTTGATGTTGGAATTTTTGTTAATGTGGCCGTTTCTTCTAACGCTGCTTGCTTGCTGGCCACACGTTCAATGTGAATTGAATAAACATTGTTTATAACCGCCTTAGTTTCCACAAAAAAGTTTTTTCTGCTTTTCGACGGGGTTATCTCCTGAGATACATTGGGCTCGCACATATTTTCCATGACTCGCACACGATTAAACAAACGCTGTATTACACACGAAGTAAGAATAATTACTAAGCTTAAAACTAACTAGAGTGGCTATACCGGGTGTTGCATCGTCGAGCGGGACATAGGAAATCCCATGTAATTTTAAAAGGGGTCAATTATTGGCTTTCCTAATTATTTTAGAGAAAAATTCTATTTAGGTTTATTAAAGAGCACTAAAACCCACATTCAAAAGGATAACTTTAGATATTTTTGATGAGCCCGTTTACGGGTTATCGCCGATTTCTTTTTAACTATTTCTCCTTTTTATGGCCCTGTATTTGCGGGCACCAGTCAAGGTAAAAGATGACTGTCAATTAAAGTTGTCATTTTGAAATGTGTGCTTTATTGTTATAAAAACTCGTACATCGAAAATATTAAAGGTGTATTTATGAGTACAAATTAATCTGAATAAAACTAAAATAAAGTATCCAATTACAAGGTTAATTATTATTAATTAATAATTCTTGCATCTCTTCTTTGTTCCTGCCTTTCTTCACATCTGCAGTTATTTATTACAGTGCCTTTTGTCTCAAATTTCTTGATAGTCCTTTCGACTGTAGATTTTGCAGGTATCGGTCTATTCGGATACAGAGCAGCAAACATGTCTGACACATTTTGATAACTATTTCCTTGATAATACCATTTAATCATCAATATTTTTTCTTCAGAAGTGTAATTCATGGCTAATATTTTCGATGTACGAGTTTTTATAACAATAAGGCACACATTTCAAAATGACAACTTTATTTGACAGTCATCTTTTACCTTGACTGGTGCCCGCAAATACGGGGCCATAAAGAGGAGAAATAGTTAAAAAGAAATCGGCGATAACCCGTAAACGGGCTCATCAAAAATATCTAAAGTTATTCTTTTGAATGTGGGTTTTAGTGCTCTTTAATAAACCTAAATAGAATTTTTCTCTAAAATAATTAGGGAAGCCAATAATTGACCCCATTTAAAATTACATGGGATTTCCTATGTCCCACTCGACGATGCAACACCCGGTATATACAGTCTTTAGAACATCATTTGTTTTATGGGATTAACCCTCTCATTTTGAATCAGGTAAAAATCGGTTTAAAATCACCAAACTTTTACTTTAATAATGAAATTACGTCTTTCGGATTTGCAGTTTACTTTAAGACATTTTTAAGTACGGACCATAATTTACCTGCATTTATTCATTCATTCATTGTTTGTTTATGGCCACCCTTGGATAATCCCATTCAAAGGCAAAGTGTAACTTTCTTATATCTCTGGACAGGCTTTACCTGTTTATATAGCTTATAAAAATAGTAAACATAATATTCGAAATAGATTAGTACCTATCTATTTTACTTTGAAACAATGTGCACAAGTTAATATTAATAGTATGTGGAGACCTTGGGAATCTTCAGCTAATGCGATATCTAGCTACCCTAAACATTCCAGGAAGCATTTATCTTCTGACGCCAAAGTGATCGTGAAAAATGTATGTGAATCGTTAATAAAGAGCGGCCACCCTAAAGTAATTGCCATTAAAAATACCAGTGAAATGACGAAAGTTCCATTATCGACGGTACGAGATATTATGCTAAAAAGACATTTTAAAAGAAAAGTTCGCAAAGATACCGGAAAAAATAAGTTCGTAGATAATTGTGACAAAGATGTTATTCGCAGGAAAATATACCAAATGTATCAATGTTGTGCCCACGTTAGATTCTTTAAAAACACGGTTACCAACTGACGATACAACGATATCATGTAGCAGGACAAATCTTTACCGCGCTTTGCAAGAGATGGGATTTAAGTATAAGACAATAAACAAGAGACAAATTATTACGGAGTCCGAAAGATTAAGAAAAATGAGATTTCTGTACCTTAGGGAAATAAAAAAGTATACATCCGAAAAACGTTCAATAGTTTATCTGGATGAAACGTGGTTTGACACTCATGATACTGTCAAAAAGGAATGGGTTGATTTAACTGAAAAATGCCAAAATAAAGCCCCTTCAAATAAAGAAAAACTAATAACAATAATTCGTGCAGGTTGGGAGAATGAATGGATCCCTTGGTTGGTGTTGTGTTCAATAGTGTTAGGTGATACTTGATGGATATGCATGTATTAAATTTATATAATAAAACACTTGTTTCTAGATTTTTACTAGCTTTTATTACTTTAAAACATAACAATTGTTTCGCCAAGATGTTTTGACAAAATGTATCGCTCTTATATTAACAATTAAAGAGAACAAGAAAAACATGCATGTTTTTGTTTTGGTACATGTCAAAAATGATTATTTTTCATTTTCTCGAATCAAGGCAAAGTTTATAAATTTTAATTTTATACTAACCGTTGCGGTTTGTTTATTACTATAATATTCCATTATGAATTGAAGTAATTCCACTAGAAATTTGGTGTATTCATTTGACCGTAAATATGGCTAAACATATCTACGTTATTATTACTTTAAAAAGTCGGGTCTTGTCTCCAATCTGAGATAATGTAGCGAAATGCCTAATGTCATTGTTCAAAATTAGACTGAACAAAGTATACTTATTATTTATTTAATTTGGTTAAGGTGAGGTGGTGTTGTCTATTTTGCATCTTGTATGTGGTTTGTCAGTAGTGGCCACGGCAGAATATTTGTCTCATATACTAACCAATCATATTTTAATTTTTTGTTGTGGTTTATTGTGGATTAGTCTTGATGTTAAATGACTACGGGTGAAAATTAGGGTTTTTGACGGAGTTATTCGATTTAAAGACAATTAAAAATATTTTTTAAATATGACGGTTTCATTGCGGTTGCCTATTAAAATTACTTTTACTCTACTACGTTAAACTCGGGTTATGGAATTCTGCGTGCTTTAAACCCCATGTCGGGGCCTCTTCTACTCTATCGATATAGCCGAAACTTTAAACAGGTAAAGTTCCGGATTCTTACATTAGGTGAGCTCAATAACTATCCTTTATAAAATATACCGGGTGATGCATGGCTTAGTAGAACATAGGAAATTCTATGTAAGTTTTGAGGTGACATTGTATAATAATTTTTTGAAGAGGCCGATGTAATAAACCCATGTGCCAAGTTTGAATAAATTTTAATAAGCCAATCCTTATTCAATTAAATATGATGGCAAAATTGCGAAATTTTCATAGTTTAGGTAATACAGCAAACACCAGCAAGTTATTATTTAGCATTGACAAAACGAAAAGTAGCGCCGATACGCGTACGGTATCATTTGAAAGTGGTACTATCTTGATATTATTAGCAAACTTTTCGCCAATCATGGTTTTAATAACATCTATTATGCATGGTTTTATAAGAGTTTCAGCAATAATATGCGCTTTTCTTACATGAAATGAGGCTTTTCATGCTTTATCATTCACGCCGCTACCCACTAGAGAGGGTATTCACTATTTTGTTTGTAAGCAGTATTTTTGGCAATATTTTCTAATTTTGATTTTCTTATCTGCGATGTGAACAAGGCTTGAACTTGTGTGCTATTAGTGTTACCCGAAATATTTTCAACTGATTGAATCTATCTCTTGTCTTCTTTTCAAACTACTAGTTTAAAGCCATTTATTCATGATGATTAAATATTATACTTATGCTACTATTATTTGATCACTAACGATAAACAGAATTACTGTCCTCTCTATCGGGAATTCCGGCGCTTATAAGCTGATTTAGGGGATCCCAAATTTTCTAGTAGGCGTTCGACATCAAGCTCACTCGCGGGATACAGAGACACTGGCAGAAACTTCTTTCCTTCTCTCGCGCGCCCCTAATACTCCGGTACCAAAATAATTGGCAGTGACTCATTTTTACCGGGGTGTGCAAGACGTAAGGGGAACGCCAATTCCAGAGGCGTGTCATTTTAAACAATAATAATGCAAAAAATATATGAATTATTTTTTTATTATTATGATATATTTACATTTACTATAATAAATGTAATATTATAAATTAAACTGAAAAATTAATTAAGCTTTTACATTTGGTGATCTAATGAAGTAATTCGATAAACTAAATTACGCAGGTATAAAATCCAAAAAGAATGTTATTTTCATAATGTTTTTATTATACTACGTAATAATAAAAACATATAATAGTGGATTAAGGGCAAAACCTAAACCTAAATTATAAATGTTTATAAACTTCCTAACTCTTGTTACCTAATGAACACTAATTGATAATAATTTGACAAATTATATTCCATGCCGACATTAAAAAGTGTTATAATGACAATACGTTACAATTTTAAATTCATTATTACCATTACAGCGATTATTCACTATCTGACGATGAAAACATTTCATTACTGTCGCTACTGCTGTCATCTGCAGGATTTACAATAATAGGTTCTACCATGACTTCAACGCGTACATCTAAGTCCCACATTTTTTTTTCTACACCCTCGACATGTAATACGCACTTATGCCAATCTGATGCTTGTACATTCGCCATTGCCATTTTTAACAGTTCTTTAACATCTTTTAATTTAAAAAATTTATTTTCACGCGCCACTTCGCCTTTTATCTCTGCCCATATAAGCTCGCTTGGATTTAATTCACAATGGTAGGGCGGTAAACGTAATATTGTAACACCTCGTTCACGAGCCATTTCATCCACTACATATTTCGTATATTTTTTTTGTGAAGTCTTGCAAGATCGGGCAACTGCACTTTTAGCAGCCAGTCAACAATCTTTCCTTTTCGCCACGCAGAAGTTGGCAAAGCTTCCACCCGACGGCTGTGGTATGGTTCATTATCCATCACGATTACCGACCCACGTTCAATACGCGGTAAGTTGGATTTAAACCAATCTTCAAACACTCCCGAGTTCATATCCTCATGAAAATCACCGGTTTTACGAGATTCAAGCACATTGAACCCACCTTCAAGAAAACCAGAATCACTCCCGATGTGGGTTATAATTATTGATAAAGGCGTTACGTGCATCTTTAATGTTGAGATCTTGCCAAATGTAATTCACAGTATGTCCTTTATTCAACCATGTCTCGTCCGTAAGGTAAATTCTTTTCCCTGCACAGCGATATTGTTGTATTTCTTCTAGATACTTTCTACGCCACAATACGATTTCTTCCTTTTCCACCAAAAGACTTTTGCGATTTCGTTTTAAGAATCGATAATTCAATTCTCGTAGTGTACGCATTAGAACTCTTCGTGAGTTTTTTTGCATATTTTCATCCCTTTCAATTTCGGCAGAATTTTTTTTTAAATTCGGAAGTTCATTTCGAAAAAAAAAATGTATGCACTTTCCGACGATGGCTAACTTTGTTTGCTGATCAATAAAAATCTTTTTCCGTCCTCTTGTTTCCTGCTGATTGGACACTTTAGTATTCCTATTGTCCTTGATAGTTCTATAAAAAGTACGGCAAGATGTCTTAGTCAATGTGGCACAAAGTTCTTGTGTGTACTTAGAATTCCCTCATACACATTTTTTACCATTGTACGCTCCCCAGGTTTTAAATGACGTCGTTTTGTTGGTTACTATCACTTGAAGACCTCGCCTGCATTATAATATTTGCTGTTTTGAATAACCACCAAAGTAATAAAACTGAATTGCTAATATCCTCTTGATTAAAACTTGTCTACGACACTGAAAGTTGGTTAGAGGCGATAAGAAAGCGTGCGAGCGCCTTTAGACATGGGTTTTCCTACCTGCGTTGCCAAATTAAGTAAAACGGGTACCATAGCGTGAAAAGGCCCTTAATGACATGCCGATTTCGGTAAACTTTATGGAAATTTCAGTAAAATCTATTAAAACTTGGCAACATGTAATGACCTATTTATGCACAATCTTCCCAAGCGGTTTGGATTGCTTTTATTTAACTTAAAAGTGGGCGAATCAATTTTAATTATTTTCGCCGCACACCGTTAATGGTTATATGAACAGTTTTGCCAATTATTGTGAGACCGTAGTATAGGTCATGCCTATTTTTGCGTTATGCGTTATTAATACACAACAATACGTATTGAATAGAGAAGAGACAGAGTTACAATAAATCACTAGGGGGAGTTCTACAAATATTGTTTTCACATTTTTTTATGGGGTGATTGGCGCGGAACCCCAAGCCCCCTCTGCAGAGCCCAGATTGAGAAACACTGGCTAATTAGTTAGTTTAGTTACTCAATACAATGTCTATAATAAAGATATCATGTAAATGAATTAATAAACCTTCTTTTTGTTACAGAATCCAATAGTTCACGATCGATACCCGAAAGATCCCCGGTTCTAAAATGGTTCCGTGACAGGTTCTCCACATAACACTTGGTGAAAAACCCCAAAGTAAAGTTTTTCTCCATAGACTGATTTCCGAGATGCGCCTTGTGTCGTTTTAATTACTCGTTTTAGCCTGTTTTAGTTTGAAAAGCGTGGCGATTGGCAAGCAATAATGTTCTGAAATTAAGTCTACAGACTAAGTTTTATTATTTGCTGGGTTTTTTGGAATTCTAAACCATGGGCAAACAGAACTGAATGTTGTAATGTTGTCAAGTCGCTGTTTTTTTGTTTAGAAGGAAACAAAGTGTGACCTCGCTGTAAAAAATTCAAGGAATTTAAACTCTGTGTAAGGCACCCCTGTTAACTGTATGAAATTATTCTGAATCTTCGATTTTGTAAGAGATTATAAGGATTTGATATTTGTTTAGATTTTATAAAACTACCGGCGAAACTTTATTTACAAATCACCGCACAATACGTATGAAGAAAACAAATTACTCATGTCACTTGTCAAAAAGAACAAACAATGGATGTCTCAACAATCATCATTTATTTAACAAGTCAGAGAAGCGATAGCGAGTATTTCCCTACTTACTGCCTTATTAAAATTTCTTTTCCTGTCGTCCTGGTCAAAAATATAATTACTGAGGTCACTACGAAATTTATTTAAAAAGATCAAAATCGCTGGCAGCAAGATCAGGACTGTAGAGCGGATGTCAAAACGTGAACGGAGCCGAGGATCTGTATTTAGATGAGGGAGAAGCTTTTATGTGTAGTTACGACTTTGCTGAAACAGTCCTTCTAACACCTCTTCCGAAGAACACAACAACCATTTTCTTTTTGATGGAACGGGATGTTTTTACTGAATCTTCAAGCAGCCACAGTTCCTTGCTTTTGATATAAAATGGTTAGGTTTCATCGCCCGCGCAGACTGCCCAGATTCACATGTTTCCAGCACATCTCTCACTAGTTTTTCTACGGTTCCGGGTATGTTTCTGCCCGTATGCGGGTCATCATCCGGGTTAAATTATCCGCGTTCAACTTGTTTACATCATCGAAACATAGTGCTATGGCTTGGACAAACTTGCCTGAACACGGTAAACATTTCCTGCAAACAATGTTCAGCCCAGCACTTGAACCATGTATGAAGTGCACGAGATGATTACCCGGTATATTTAACACTTTAACTTTAACTCGTCCTATTTAAATAAATCATTATTACAAAATTACCTGCATTCTATTAAGGTTTTCTACTTATTCTCAAGTCCTCGATAAAATTTGTCAAAAGTATCCCACTAGAAACTCTTTGTTGGCCCCTGATCTATCGTATTTCAAAAATTTCGTAGAGACCTCCGTATTTGAGCCCTGAAAATGGCTATATAAGGGGCATTCTATTTAAAAATTCATTGTTTGATTTAATAGAAACTAATATACAATTCTAATTATTTCTATGAATAAGTACGCAGTAAAAAGTGTGTCAAGAAATTCTTGGAAAAACTATAAGCAGAGAATGTTCCCTGTGTTGAACGTTCGATTGTACACACTGTATATACAAGTATACAGGTGGTTGTAAAGATACGTCCATGTCGTTTGTTCTTCATATGTCTTGCACAAGATTGACAAAAAAGCTTAATTCATTTTGGTCATTTATAGGGATAAAATATAATGTTTATTTAATTCCCAGCAAATCAGTAATGATATACGGGGTGTCCGGTAAGTATATGGCATACTCTCAGGAGCATATAGGGAGGTCAAAATAACCCTTAAGAGAGCCCCAAGCAGTCCTTAGACCAATATTTTGACAGGTGTCATTTTACAAAGTTGAAAACTGATTTTTTAAATTACACACATTTAAGCATTAAATTTATTCAATAATCAAGTTTATTAACATAAGTTATTTAAAACACAGTAACTAATCGAATAACAACATAACTAATAATTCGCATTGAAATCATATAACTTGTCATTGTTACATCTCATTAATGCTCACATGCATCTAACTTTTCACCTCCAATGAGATGATTCCCAATAATCCCCGCCCACACGTTAACCATGGTGGTGCTTTGTCTGTACTGTTGCATGGGGGTTTTCTCCGGTAAAACCGGCTTCATCCGTGAACAGAACAATACTAGGAAAATTATGATTTTGCCTTAATCGTTGCAAAAATAAATTTGTGTGTTGCCTCTTAATAATAATAATAATAATAATAATAATAATAATAATAAATTACTTTATTTCGAATCATGCACAATGTACATAAAAGAAATGACGTCAAACAAAACACTTAAGCTATGTGCAAAAATCAGTTGTATTATATGGTTCTAAATGAATTAAAAGAACCTTAAGCACACGTAGTGCGGACATTTTTCTGTTAATATTAGTCGGTGTACCGGATATGGAACATCCATTGTCCTGGTCTTATACTCATGAGCCACTGTTAGTTTAAACATTCTTTTATGTCTAAAGAAAAACATTAGACATTCATATACAGTGTGTGAATAAAGTCTGGAAACGGCTTAATAACATCACAATTTATTGGCCGATTTCAACCAAATTTGGTACAGTTGTGTAAGAGGATTTGACGCACCGAATGACGATATTGGCGTTGTTGCCGGCTATTTAGTTTGTCTGGAAATTAAACGAATTTTAAGTTTTTATATGTAACACTCCGTATATTTTTTCATTTATAGTTTTTATTTTAAATTTGTTACACTTTTGGTATAACATACTTTGTTCCTAACGTCAGTAGTTTTCGAAATAACGAGTACAATTTAGAAAAAATATATTGTTCAAACTGTTTTCCCTGTACAGCTCGACAGTGTGCTAATTGAAAATAAAAATTTTCAATTGTGTTGTAAATCATTTCTGGCGTTATTAATTCCAATTCGTCCAAAATTGGACGCTGCAAATCGGCCAAATCTTGAGGTTTTGTGGCATAAACTCTGTTCTTCAAGTGTCCCCATAAAAATTAGTCATTAGGCTACAAATCAGGGGATCTAGGTGGCCACTCGATTGTACCCCCTCTACCGATCCACCTATTCGTAAACGTTCGCGCACGTTTGGACCAAAATGGGAAGAAGCTCCGTCCTGTTGGAGGAATGTACTTGCATAATTTGGACCCATCACATTTCGTATAGTAGGCACTATTTGCGTTTCCAAGAGCTCAAGGTAAAGTTGTGATGTCAAATTTCCGTCAATAAAAAATTGACCGATCTTGTGGTTACCCAGAAGCCCAGCCCACACATTCACTTTTCCAGGGCGTTGTGTATGATCTTCTCTCATCCAGTGGGGATTTTCATTTGCCCAAAACCTACAGTTGTGTCTATTGACTTTACCATTTAACATAAATGTTGCTTCGCCCAAATACTATAAATTTGAAAAACTGGGTATTTTGGTCAAACCTTGACATCATAATATCACAAAACTCAATTCTTCGCTCATAATCATCTTCTGATAACTCTTGAATTACATGTATTTTGAAAGGGTGATATTTATGTTTTATTAAAACATGGACAGATTTGAAGCAGACGTCACTTACTTGAGAAATTTTTCTTAATGAAGAGACATTTCAACAACATGTAAAATTTCTAAACTTTTCTCTTCATCTACTAGTGCTGGTCGTCCTGATCGTCGCCTATCTCTACAATTTCCAGTTTCTTCGAACCGTCGGACAGTTTTTAGAACAGTTGCTTTTGAAATTGGATTTCGGTTTGGAAATGCGTATTTAAATAGATTTTTAACCTCTTCGTAAGACCTGCCCCTATCGTAAAATTGTAATTCTTTCACTTTCAGTTAAAGACATTTTTGCATGTAAAAATGACAGCTTTTATGACTTTACATCAAAACTAAACTGCTGTTTTATTTATTAATAAATAGAACACAATTTGTTGATATTTTCTAAACACGTCGTTATTTCGAAAACTACTGATATTAGGAACAAAGTATGTTATACCAAGAGTGTAACAAATTTAAAGTAAAAACTATAAATGAAAAAATATACAGGGCGTTACATTTAAAAATATAAAATTCGTTCGAATTCCAGACAAACTATAAAGCTGGCAACAACGCCAATATCGTCATTCGGTGCGTCAGATCCTTTTACACAACTGTACCAAATCTGGTTTAAATCGGCCAATAAATTGTAATGTTATTAAGCTGTTTCTAGACTTTATACACACACCGTATATAAATCGCTTATACAGTCATTATGCTTAAATTTTTAAAAACACGTTTACAACTTTTCCTGTTTTCCGTGTTTTTTAAAGTTCTCACTACTCTCTTTTGAGCCACATAGATGTTCTGTGTCGAGCTGTGCTTTCCCCAGAAGACCATCCCATATCTCAAAACCTACTCAAAATTTGCAAAATATAGCATTCTAAGGTTTTTTCTCCCATATATTTGCCAACGACCCTTGTACTCTAGCATATTGAATTTAATTTTTTTCCCACGATATTTATATGGTATGTCCAATCAACGAATTCATTGACATAGATACCTAAAAATTTTACGTCGTGTGTGAAATTTATTTGGGTGGTATTTTCTAGTTCTATAGTTGTTGGTTTTTCTGTGGTTGACTGTTTCGTTCTAAATAACATAATGTTTGTTTTATCTTTATTTAAAATAAGTTTATTCCTTGTAAACCAATCTGTTACAATAGCTCTTGCAGGATAATCAGCGGGAGACATGGCATGTACCTTTTGGACACGATAGGATGAAGCAGAAGGGTCTCATGAACGACCCACTTTGTTACATGAACTTGGATCGACAGTTTTTTTACACTATTAGAGGGATTTTCAGCAATCTCATCCAGAATTTTCTCCTCTAACTGAGGGTTCCTTGCTGTTCTTGGCGGCCCTTCTCCACCACGATGCGTCAAAAAACTTCCTAAAATGGATTGGCAACTTTTAGCATTTTTTTTTATGTCACTCGTGTTTCTCTTAAGATATGTTGAACTCTCAAACGTTCTTCAGTGCGGTAAACGTCGATTTGGAAATGTGCCAGAATAAATCCTTCTCGTCTCCATACAATTGCCGAGTGCTTGTCCATAAATTGGATGCATTTCAGCATATTCACTATTGGATTAACCCCCCATTACTTAAGTCTTATGTACTCAATCAATCTGACAATTTAGAAAAGTGTTGTCAATAACACATTGTTAATGAAATATAAACGATTGGTGTTTTATTGTAGTACAGTGAGTCCTCGATAATCCGGACTAATTAAAACCGCGGTGATCCGGATTAGTAAATAATTTGGATTACTGAAGTGGGACAGTTTTTTTATTTTTAATTAAAACAACTAGATAATAGTACATAAACAAAAAAAATATATAAAATACAAGCATAGTAAAGTTTATATTATTTTGTGAAGTAATTTGTAATTTTTGTTTGCTTAACCCTTTTCTGGTTCATTATAAAAGCCGTTTCTGTTAATCTTTGAAGTACAAGAACATCATGTAGTGGGATATCATTTTCCTCTGCCCACTTTATGCACAAATTAAAACTTTTGACTGCCTCATCATTCTTAACAGTCTGGTTTGTAATATTTAACTCTGGACCTTCATTGTCACTATTTTGGCGTTCGTTTATAACATCTATGTCTTCAAGTGGTAACAAATCTTCATCATTTTCAAGCCAGTTACGTATTTCTACATTCGTGAGATTTTCTTCAGTGAGACCATTAAGCATATCTGAAACTTCTGTTATCTCTTCAGCCAAGGAAAGCAGATTACGCCGCAATTGATTCAGAGGAATCAGTTCTTCAGCATCATATTCAGTATATGTGTCGTTGGCTACATAAGCCATAATTTTGTGCCAGCACTTCTGCAAGACTTCGAAGGAGACTTGTTCCCAAGCATTGCATAGTAGGCATACAGCGTCCTTCAAGTTAATGGTTTTTAATAACTTGGCAACGTTTACTTCGTCATTAAAGAAAATATGGACTAAAAGACTTTTCCTATAAAATAGTTTTGTCATTCTAATGGCGTTTTGATCCAGAGATTGCAAAAGTGCTGTACAATTTGGTGAAAGAAATAATGTTGTAAATTGTACATCCTTGCTAGTCAGCTCTTCTACAGTTCCATGGCTCGAGGCGTTATAGACTATTAACGGGGCTTTTTCAGGCAAATTGAGACTTCTCTAATGACTTTTAACTTGACGAATAAATGAGCAATAAAACCAGTCTAAAAAAATTTGTGTAGACATCCATGCATTGGCAGATGATTTATATTCAACAGGTATGTTTACATTTTTAAATTCCCTTGGATTTTTTGCCTTTCCTATCACTAAGAGTTTTAATTTTTGTGAGCCATCAGCATTGCAACGTGTTAGAAATGTAACGCGTTCTTTGCTTATTTTTCGACCTGGTGCGGTCTTTTCCTGACCAGAAGAGTTTTTCAGGCAACATTTTCCAATTCAGAGCAGATTCGTCTGCATTGTATATTTGAGTAGGTGCGAGGTTTAACTCCTTTATCTTCTCTGCAAATTCAGTTATGAAGGGATCGACGACACTTTGATCATTGGATAGTTTTTTGCCATACACTTTTAAAAGCACGCAGACCATGTCTTTTTCTGAAAGTAGAAATCCAACCCCTGCTAGCTCTAAAATTATCATTTCCATACGTTTCGGTATAAAACTGTTTTGCTTTGGCAGATAAAATCTCATAAGAAAGTGGAACGTGCCTAAATCGTTGTGCACAAAACCATGCATACAAACGAGTTTCCATTTCTGGATATTCGGCTTTTCGTAATGTTTTTCTAGCACCGGGACCGGAATCACATTTTTCAATAAATCTGTAAGGAGAAACACGTATGTGTTTAGTAAAAGTCCCAAAAGGTCTTTAAAATATATCATACCTTTTGATTTTGCTTCTGTTCTTTTTTATATCGAAAATTGTTGATGTTCCTACCCTGTATTCATTTGCCAACAGTTTTCCACTTTCACCACGAGCTAGTTTTTCTATTATATCGGTTTTTTGTTTTATTGACAACGTAGTATGTTTTTTTTAGGAGGCATTTTATTATGTGTATGTATAAAAAATGATTATATACCTATAAGCTATCACGTATGTACAACAAATAGCTAAGCAATTAATCCACAGTCGAAACGAAGGCGCGCACACACACTGTTTATGGGAACCCCCGGATATCAGGTCTGGCCGAATTCAAGAGAGTGGAAATCCCTCGCGATTCGATTTCATAAAAACGCAGGTCCGGATTACCGAGTACTGTCAAATCCGGATTATAAAGTACACAATGCAATTGAAATTCTTGGCCGAATTACCGAAGAATCCGGTTTACTGAAGGTCCGAATTAACGAGGTCTCACTGTATTCTGATTTATTATTTCAATAACGTGTTATACTTAAAAATTTATTTTATTAGAGAACGGTTAGTTTTATCGGAACAAATGTAGAGTACCTTTTTTAAAGGGGAATACCAGAGTATTCAAAAAATCAGTTTCTGACTTCTCTGACGATGTAAAACATCTACCGACTTTATGAGTCTTAGGCAAGAATCACACTGAGCGACCATGATCGACCGTCCGCGACCGACCGTTAACGACCAAATTTCCAACACGTACATTCTTACCACAAAGATCACACTGAACCATCGTCCTCGACCGTCCGCGACCGTTTTACGACGACCGTGTTTGAAATTCCAACCTGCTGGAAATTTTGGTCGGTCGCGGACCATCCCATTTAATGCGCATGACAAAGTTTTAGTTATTTTTTATTTTACACCAAGTGAAACTAGTGGAAGTGGCGTGCGCGTCCTAACTCTAACCTAACTAAACTTTGTGACGCTGGTTTTGTTTTTAGCTAATAATTATTGATAAGATATTTTAATTACTAGTAATACTAGTATATTGTGTGTAAAATACACAGAACAATAAAGGTTAGTTTGTAAACATTTCTGTGAAATATAAGTAACCTAAAATCTCAGGTATGACATTTTCATAACAGCGGTCGGTTGTGGTCGGTCGATCAGTGTGACTTAGAACTGTGAATTTGAACTATTTCACCTGTTGGTCGTAGCCGGTCGATCGCGGACGGTCGATCATGGTCGCTCAGTGTGATTCCTGACTTAATGGTCTACATAAAATATTGAAATTTCATTACATTATACCTGTCTGTTCAAAAGTTAGTCGAAAAGGTTAGTCGCTGGGTTACCCCTTTGGGGCTCTGTATCTCCGAAGGTGCATATTCAGTGAACCGCGTGGTCCGACTTGGGAATTTGCCGCGAAGGAGGATAAGTCAGTGTTATTGAACAATCAGGCAACATGGCTATTCCTAGATTCGTCGCCGCGCCGCGAGACATAATATAATTTACGGCTCCGAGCGGCGAGTGGCGGTCAGGACTGGCTAGATAAATCGCAGTGTTGCCAAATCACTTTAGATAGTTCCGGTTTTAGGTATTTTTTCTCAAAAACTCGGTTTGACGTTTTTTCACATTAAAAAAAAGGTATAAAATTAATTGAAATTGTAGATAGTTGAGGAAATACTTTCAAGAAAGACTGTATGGGAACATTTTCGCAGCTTCACCTATATTTATCGTTTTAAAAAAAATATATTTTTTTTTTTTAATTCAAGACCATATAGTCATACAGCACCAAATTGCGAATCTAAATTCAAAATTTTAACAAATTCTATTCAATAGTTTTCTTGTAGTTTGTCAAACCTTTTCACCTTAATGGAGGTCACTGATAAGATCAGCCATATAATTACCAGACACTCTGTATTATATCAATGCCATTTACGTTGGTAATGCTAAATTATAAATACATAATATACCTTTTGTCTCCGCTATATCGAAATCCAATAGTTCCCGAGATATTGACATTTCGTACTCGAGTTTTGTCCTGTTTTCATATGTAACTTTATAGACGTACAATAAATTTAGCCTTCAAAATTAGTTTTATTCTTATAAACAAAAATACGTTTTGCCTAACTCTTTTTAGTGATTGGTCTCATCGAAACGTTTTGTTGGAATTTTTAAAATTTTAATTGTTATATTTTCCTATAATCAATTTTGTTGTTATCTAAAATAATATTGTTATCAATTTAAGGCATGTATTTTTACTATATGCCGATGGATTTAAAGTTTTATAGTTACTTTATAGTTATTTATTTAATAACTTTAGTATTATTATTTGGGGCGACTTTTTCAATATGTAGTAAACTTATTATTATTTTGTGGTTTCAACTGTTTTAAAAATGTCCTTTTTACTAAATTCTGTTCGGTGTAATATGTATTGTCATTATGATTGTCACAGATTTATTCCTAATCTGTTGTATTGTTTGGTTTATTGAAGAAGTCATTTTATCAAATACAGCGTGGGCAAAAATAATGGAACACCCCCAATATTTTCATAACCATGTAAATTTTCGGAAAACGTTAGGTCCCGTCGATTTTATTTATCATTTTTACAAATTTTGAGAATTTTTAGTATTATACAGGATTGCTTAAGAAGTCAACGTCAACTTTAACTTTTTAAATGAAATACCCCAAATTTGATTCTACTTAAAATTCTGAATATTTTTCATGTAACATACCGTATTTCGATATTCATTTTAAGGGGTAGTCATTGAGTTGGATCAAAGTGATCCTTTACTCTTGTTTTTCTTAGAGATATCTATTTGATTACAATGGTTGGAATTTTGTGATTTTTTGGTTACATATTCAGCTGTTTTCGATATATCACAATCTAAACGATAATAATTAACAAAATTTAAGCGGTAGGTTTATTAGGTAAAAACAACAGATCTGATTATAAAAAGTAGAGTACTTAATTAAATGCTCAAATTGATGGCCATTGACAATTTGGCAGTGTCCTAAACGTAAAACAAATTCGTTTCGAACGTTCCCAATAACTTGTTCAGGAATTTGTCGTATTTCATGTTGTATTATCAGTTTTAATGTCTCCAAATCCGATGGCTTGTTCTTGTACAATCTTTCTTTCAAATATCCCAACAAAAAGAAATCTAGAAGTGTTAAATCGGGTGAGCGAGCTGGCCATTATATTTCTCCCCTTCTACCTATCCATCTATGTTGGAAAACCTCGTTTAGGTATTCTCGTACCCGTGCGGCGTAATGGGGCGGTGCACCGTCTTGTTGTAGCCAAATAATTCTTTCAGGACTATCTTGTTCATCGTGATCTGGATATAGGCCAGCTAAAGCAGGAACTAATTCAAACTGTAATAACTCCAAATACCTCTCTCCGTTTAACGTTTCTTCGAGAAAGAAAGGTCCTAGTATTCTGTTACGTAAAATTCCGGCCCATACGTTTAGCTTCTGTGGGTGCTGTGTATGGGCCTCTTGCATCCAGTGAGGATTCTCTGTCGACCAATACCTATAATTATGTCGGTTGACTGTTCCATTAAGGCAGAATGTAGCCTCATCAGTAAATAAAATATTCTGCGCGAAATTTCCGTCATTATTGCAGATGTTTTGAATATTCTCGCAAAACTGAAGGCGTCGATCAAAATCATCCCCATTTAGTTCGTGGACAAGACAAATTTTGTAAGGATGATATTTTTCCTTATGGGAAATATTTTGTACAGATTTATAACCAATATTTTGAATCCGACCCACTTGACGAATGCTGGAATGGGGATCGTCTTGATACGACAGTAAAACATTTAATCTAGTTTCATCGCAAATTTTGGGACGGCCACTTTTTAGTTTATTGCGAACAGATCCAGTTTCTGTAAATTTTAAAACTATCTTACTTACTTACACATACTTCAAATGTAGATCTCTTTCTATCGCCATAGCCAACCATCATGAGGATTTCTATGCGC
This sequence comes from Polydrusus tereticollis, assembly GCA_963920685.1. NCBI lineage: Eukaryota > Metazoa > Arthropoda > Insecta > Coleoptera > Curculionidae > Polydrusus > Polydrusus tereticollis. Next base: position 49,520,337 of record OY987334.1, on the reverse strand, counting down.
TCTGCTCTTTCACTTAAGTGCATTTTACTTAAAACGTGTCGTTCTAACACTACAACGTAACTTTTTTTTGGCAATACTGTCACTTAAAATAAAATGACAGTGCCGAAAAAGTACAATGATGTGCTTGGTTACCAGGGTTACTACAATAAAGGTAATACGTTTCCGTATTTTCTTCCCTATTCATTAATTCCATGAAAATTGCCATCATTATTGTTTAGATTGTGATATATCAAAAACAGCTGAATATCGAAATACGGTATATTGCATGAAAAATATTCAGAATTTTAAGTAGAATTAAAAATCGAATAAAATGTGGGGTATTTCATTTAAAAAATTAAAGTTGACGTGTGCCCCGACTTCTTGAGCAATCCTGTATAATACTAAAAATTCTCAAAATTTGTAAAAATGATAAATAAAATCAACGGGTCCTAGCGTTTTTCGAAAATATACATGGTTATGAAAATATTGGGGGTGTTCCATTCTTTTTGCCCACGCTGTATATTACGAATGTTGTTCGAAAAACCCATTTTTATCCAATAATTTGATAAAATTCATCAAATTTAAGGGTTTAGTCCGTATTCCACGGGCCAAGCTTATTTACGTGTGTAAACAGCTAAATTTCGCCCATCATTTCTTGTCACAATTTATTAGCAATAAATCGAAACAAGTTCACACTCTGTATAAAAAATTTTAAAATTCAAAATATACATTTTACGTATTTTGAGGAGCGCTTTCCGGCGACGTATTCAAAGTTTTTTTAACCTAAAAAAATTATAAAACCCGTTTTAAGAAATTGTCATTTAAGTTTTTCTCGAAAATCTACAAGTTCTAAATTTTTAGAAAGATGTATTGTAAATAAAAAGTATTTGAGATGGTCTATTCTACGGTACAATTCGCATTTTGATCCGACTTTTTGTTTGCGAGTTAAATTAATTTTTTTCAATAAAATTACAATTCTGGGGCAAGAATTTGGCTGGTGGAATACGGGCTTGAGAGCTTCATTGACATTTGCCTTAAATCCTAGTTTAAACTATGAGTTGTGGTTTAACTACCTAGTTACTTCATCCAGAGGTTTAGGTAGTTTTGCGTAAACCACAGGTTGTAAATTCATGTATTTTGAAATAATCCCTGATTTATTGTTAACTACACATTGAAAAAGCCGCCCTTAAGCCCTAATTATCAATGTGTTGTTACTGCCACATAACTTTCATGACAACAATTGTTCCAATAACTGTATCCTTGAAAGTTATCTTGTAGCTAGAGTTAAAAGGGCATTGATAGTTTGAGCCTAAGCGTTTTAAATTTGCAAAAGAGATCTATCTGATTTGGTTATACCACACAGCGTTGGTAAATAGTTGTTACAGGCAGCCTCTTAACGGGAAGAAAAGAGGACCTAATAAGGTTAACTTATAACCGGGTTAAGCGGCTGGTTGTAATAACCATATTATGCCAAAGCTGTATATGAAAAGTGTCTCAGTTGCCATTTTAAAGGGATCCAAGAGCCCTAAGGACACATCATTATTTTAGCCATGTTTGTAACCAAATCTTTACATTATTTTCTAGGTTTTAGAAATTATTACGGAAAAAATGGACAGAGAAAAAGTTATTATTGGTGCGATGTCTTGTACACCACAAACAGTGTGTCAAAGAGAGTTTGCATCATTATAGAAAATACTAATCATAATCATAAATCCGCATAGGTCTATTTTGATTGCTTCCATTGCTTCCTATCCTGAGCAGCTTGCATTCGGTTGGCGTGGATACGTTTTAAGTGATCATGCCATCTGGTCGGAGGAATGCATCCATCCATAATCTTTCTACTGCATCTAGCAACATTGTTCTTTGACGTATTTCGATGTTTGGTACTTTATCGCTAAAACATTGACTCCTTAATTAATATTCTTTATTGAATGACATGTATGCAGGGACGCGCCAAGTATTTTCGGCGCCGTCGTGCGAAATAATGATAGGCGCCTTTAACCAATATTATAATATTCAGCTAAAATTACCACCCTTCTCTCATAGTTGATCGTTGAAACTTTTGAAGAAAACTCTATACTTTTTAGTACTAATGTCTATATTTATTGTTTGTTATTGTTTTTTAAATTAACGTATCCTCAGCAAACAGAAATCTGCTCCTGGCGGCTTACATCAGGAGTACAATCAAGTAATATAGAAAAATATTTTGCTTCTTTAACTTCGTTTGAAATATTATTTCTTATATTGTCACCTATTAATTTAATGGTTTCGTTTTGAATTTTATCTTCAAGGTAAAGTGGAATATTTTTTTGAGATCTATTAATATGTGCAGACATGACTGGATCAAATTTTGCTATCATTTCTATACATTTTAAAAAATTTCCATTATTTCTTTAAAATAATTTGTTACTGGGACCACGAAAAGTCAAAGCCAAAAAATTGAATAGTATAAATGATTCTTTCAATAACACTGCGCCAATGTTTAGTTTAATTTTTTAATTAATTTTGCATTTCCGAATTAACGGTTCGATTAGATTTTAATCTTTCTAGTAAATCTGACCAGACACGTAAATTTTGAAAATGAGATTTACATTTTTCGTGGATCTTCAAATGTTCGCTTAAATGATTAATCATTGAAACCGTCTTGGTTACTTAATTTAGTGTTTTTAAAAGTCAATGGATTGTTGGGGTCAGGGTCATTGAATATTTTACAGCAGAAGCGCAAAATTGCATTTTTTTCAATAGAATATAGCAACCAATGACGCTGAACCTTTTCACTATTTAACAAAATTCTAGTAAAATAAATATCGGAAAACTTACGTCCACTTTTGTCTTTAGGATACATAGTTTTATTTTGATAATGCATTGGACCTTTTTCGACAAGTTCTTGCACCCGGATTGGAGACAACACACTCGGCCAAAGACCTGGATCGTTAGAAAGGGGCGCTTCTTAGGATAATTATTCGTCTTGCTTACTCGAACATAATGGTACCGACACTGACTGAAACGTATCAGGATCTTAATTCTTTTGGATCTTTATCCTCATTGGCTTGCTTTTCTAATTCTGATGGCAAGTTTGATTTTGTTGAATGTAGAAAATCACCATTATCAGAAGTAGTGTCTTGTGTGGTCTTGCGAAAAAAGTAACTAATTTTGCCCACATTGACTGCGCGTCCCTGCATGTATGTAATTTAAATGACCATCGACGGAGGTCCTGCAGCCCTCGAATTTGAAATAGAAAGGTGAAGAAGTCATAAGGTAGAAAATATAATACTTAAGATATTTTAAAACCAAAAGAGGGTCCTCTTCGTAGACAGTTAACCCTAACTCAACCACAGCTACGTTTGTCTGTAATTGTCCAGGTTATATCTCATTTTTTGTTTAAAAATGTCATATACTTTTAGTTCCAATGCCGGCTTTGTTTTTCCAATCGGTACCCACCAATCTTTTGACATCATCAGTCCATCTCCTGTGTGGATGGCTCCTACTTTTGTGACACCATAGTCTCCATCTCGTGACATGTCTTATTAGCTTCATATTAATTAAGAATCATGAAACTTGAAATAATCTGCAGTCCATGTAGATGTTTCTTTGCGACAAGGTTTTTGTATTTTCTATTAAGTAACTGTTTCTATATATTTCGATATTTCGATAGCTGAAATCATATTTACTGTTCATAAACTATTTATTTAATATACCAATAACAATATCTCGATCGCAACGGTCATATTGTTGTCTACAGGGTCAATATTCAACATTTCTCCCCCGTGAATAGATTTCAATGCTATTTTTCACCTACCTCGAGCACTTCGAGCGCGCACCGTGTAGGTTCCATATTTAGTATTTTTGTCTACAATCTGCATTTTCCCATCGTTTGGTGTCAATCTAGGCTTGAAGTGCTACAAGAAATGTTTTTTTCGTCGTTGGGTAAGCCTCTTTTTTAGAGAAACCAGAATAGGTTCAGATTGTTCTTCATACATTTGATAAATTTTCTTTCTTAATAAATCCAAATCATTCTCGTCAATATGTCTAAATGTGCCACAGTCACCTCGCTTCTTTCTGAGAATGATAGGTTTCAGTACTATATCCTTTACCGAAGATAAAGAAGTATGTACTTGTTAAAGCAGACGTCTCAGCTAAAGCATCACTTGAATTAAAATCTCTTTTTAGCAAATTATGGTACACATTTTAAATATTTTTTTGGCATCAGGAGTTTAAAAGTTCCTCGAGAAAGCTATTCCCATTCGGTTTTTAGTCAGCGGGCCATGCAGTGACATGTGTCATGTCATTTTTGTTATCGGGATTGGCCTCCGAAATCGCCCGATCTCAATCCTTTACATTTTTATCTCTGAAAAGATAAAACAAATCAACAGTAAATTCTCGAGATCGATAAAGGCGTGGCGTAAACAGATGACGCGGTGGCCTCTTCTTGATTCTAATAGCGTCTTCAGTTTACCTGCTCAGAGACTGCTCGAAATAAAAATGTGACGTCGTAATTCCATGGAAGATCGCTTTCTCTCCTTGATCGCTTTTAGAGAAAGCTTATATTGAACATGCATTAATGCCAGGTTGCCATTGGTCAGGCGCTCTGAACGAGGGCTGTCAATTTTTATAACTGAACATGTAGATCTTTTTGAGAGCGATCTCAGATTGTCCCAGAGCAGTAAACTGAAAACGCTACAAGTCTAACGCTGTCCAACGTCCAATTATTTCCTAAAATTTACTTATGCAGTACAAAGAGTCTTCGGATATTGTCTAACTCCCAACCAAATTTCAGTGCTTCAGACGAGTTACTTTTTGGTAAGACTTGAAATGTTTTGCTCTGCTTATTGCTTTCATATTAGCAGTATGACCCCTGAAGTAATTGTCTATAGTCAATTGTCGCGTCGTTTGCCTGTTTGTGATTAAAGATAATAAATTGTGATTTAGCTTTGAAACATACATTATAACAAAATGTTTCTTTATGATGCACCCTTTTTTTGGACAACCTGTACCAAGGTTAAGTCGCCATATGGTAGAGAGCTTCTATAAATAACTTTTACCTGTCCACTTTCCTCCAACATTGTATATTGTCTAAAAAACTACTGCTGTAAGCAATATTTTTTAAAATTTACTAAAGGCTTTGTAAAAACATTTGGAAATGGTTTTATTTTTTAGGTTAGGTAAACCAAAGATATTTTACGATTTACGTTTTATTGTTGTAATTTCGAGCAACTAACTATACGAGCAAGGTTTTTGATGTGATCCTGTCGAAATATTCTAAGCAATTGGTAAAATATTCCAACTAGTCTGATATTTCAATAATTTGTAAGATATTTTATTTTGACACGCTGGTGTAAAGTACATATTCCATTGTAAGAGTAATAATGTTATGTAATATTATTATTGGTGCCATTATATTATAAATAAAGCTCGTATATTGTTACATTTTTTTCATTTATTTATTTAAATACTCGCCTTACAGGTTTACACATCCAACTATGAGGCAGAGACAAAAATATTTACAATATGGAATATACCTACATGGTGTTTATTAAACAAACAGCAAAAATTGAAGGGGTTATTGCAAGGGCCAGCCGCTTTGTTGCAAAGATACAGGGTGAGACAAATTTTCGGCAAAACCAATTTTGATAGTTCTCAAAATATTCGTTTTTTGTGTAACTTAACCAGAAATAAAATGGAGTTAAAATATGTATATTTTAGGTTATAGCTTGCTTCCAGCATGTTTTAGGCGCAAATACGCCCATCTTCAGAGAATACTACTAGAAACCAGGCAAGGTATATTTGATGAAGTATAAACTTCCCGACTAACCCAAACAACATCGTCTACATTAGATTGTAGACACACACGATGGTCAGGTTAGGTTTGAGCTTGTGCTCCAATTTTTCTTTTAACACATCGAATTCTATGGAGAATAAACCTAAATTCAAGCCCATTAGGAACATAAAATAAGCACCATATAAGTTGTATTCTATGCCGTTTTGTCCAACAAGGTGAACAAAGCGATCATCCTCTTAAGTTTTATTTCCTCATCTTGAATGGTGTACTTTTGATACTTTTCCATAGCCTGGGTTTTGGAGGTCTTACCCCTCTCTCCTGCATATAATATATGGTTATATTATTATAATGTTATTTGCTTTGTCTATTTGTCAAATATTCTAAATCCTTTAACCCACCGTAAAATAGTACACTACAAAGGTGACTCGCGCGGACCTTTGCCTAACACTCCTTTTTTTTCTATTACAGCCTTATATAGCGATAAGATCGTGTTAACTCCACTAGGTCAATCTATTGTGAGGAAAGAATCTCTTTCTGTTATGTTAACATTATATAAATTAAAACACTTTCATCGGACAATCAATCATCTCACAGTCGTAATGCAGACGGTGTTGTTTGGAGAGCAATTACAACATTACTTCAATAAATACCGTTCACTTTACCGCAAACCGAGAAGAATGGCTAAATATATGTTATGCTAAGCGGCTCGAAAGATCGGGAAATAGGCAAATGGAGAGTAGGTCTATTGTCAATGACATCCGCTGCAAGGGGAAGCAAACTCGACTGACTGCGGAACCCCAGCTATAACTAAATGTTATTAACAACTATTATTGCCAGTAAATTGACAAGTAACTTAAACCCTGCTACTGACTCAATGACGTATGTAAATATAAGGAGTCTAAAAAATTCGTTTTATTTTTTTCCTACAGATGTAATGACACAACAGTGAGGGTGTTGGCTGGAGCAATCAATAAATGGGAAATTTTTCCTCGTGTTTAAAGTGTGCCAAAGTTATTTCTCTTTATAAGGGGGGGTGACTGCAAGGAGCCATCTAATTATCGCCCTGTTATCGACCTTTTCAAAGATAATTGATTGGATTCCAACAGAATAAAATACCAATAATGCTATATTTCGTCTAGGGTGTGTACGGAATATGTTGCCGCGGCACTTTTTTTTTTGTGACTTATTATACAGGGTGTTAAAAATTAATTCTTATATTTGTTTCTCGTAAATAATTTTTGAAATAATGTCTATATTTGGACGAAAATTGGTATCTAGGGGTTTTTTGAAATGCGAATTTGATGTTAGTATGGCTCCCACTTGTAGAGGGCACCACCTACGTGTCTTACTCTTTTGAGGAGTCGTAACTTTTTTTTCTTGTATTACATTTTTAAGCCAAAAAATGGATTTCTTCATCACTTTTACATGAAAAAGGCATACTTGGTAAAAGCCTCTACAAGCAATCGTTCTCAAGAAAAAGAATAATAAAGAAATAAATGGCATTTATTTGCACATCGCTATACCCATATCAGAGTTTGATAAAATAGCATTAATCTCCTAAACAAAGCCGAAAACGTTATCAAAAGAGAAAACGCAATGGCGTACGTATTTTTTGTTCCTGTTAAAAATTGTAACACCGGACCCATGCTTATATAAAGGTTTTACCTTATAAATAACTAAGGAATCGTTCTGTAAAATATCGGACATTTATTAAATAACACCTTGTGTATATCAACGATTTGACGTCTATCCACATTGTTCACACTTTTCCCTGACGATACTACAATTTTATTGCACTCTTAACAATTATATTATGTTAAAAGATATATTACTTCAGATTTGGCAAGAGAACTTGCTGTCTCCAAACGTCGAAAAAACACACATTATTAGTTTTAAGCGTGCTATAATGGATCGCTTGGTCATTGGCGACTCGCCCCTTGAGAATTGCCCTAGTACAAAGTTTTTGGGCCTTGTCATTGATAGTGGCCTTAAATTCGAAAATCGTATCAGGACATTGGCTTTGGGATGCTTTGCAGTCAAAGTGATAATCAGTGAACTTGGTTCAAATATTGCAATCATTTTACCACACGCTTGTAGTATCTCATCCCAGATATAGTGGCATTTTGTGGGTTTTCCAGTCAGCAACTGCTCAGATGTTCTGTTTGTCAACATAAAAAAAGGAGCTTTAAAATCTTCTAATTTTTTATTTATAAAAATTAAAACACAAAAATTATTAAATTATATAATCCACGATTTATTGAATAAATAGTGTATAACAAAATAATCAATAAATAGTGGCCTTTTAAACTTAACTTCCTAGAATTGCAGCCGGTGGGGGAACTGGCTCGATCTAAGACCAAACATGGCCGACAAATAAGCCAGAAGAACTTTCCTAGAAAAGGAAAAAAATACATGTTTAACAACTAATAAAGCAACAATTGTCATTCATTATTGACTTATTATGATTTTAATAACAATAGTTCAATATAATAAAACAAACACAGGTCTAGCAGAGTCTACTACTTGTAAATGCAACTTTGCCATACCTGTATATTGTCTACAAGAACTGTTGCAAAATATTTTATAAATTACCCATGTTAAATGAGATAATCTATGGTAAATTCCGCAATTATCTTGTCCTTAGCGAAACTGTAAAAGTTGGCATACAATTCACAGCATTAGAAAGGACTTTTAAAGGTTATTACAATCAGCCAGTAAACAACAGGTTGAAAATATAATGTAATGCACCAGATATAAGTCAATTCCCATCCTTAAGCAGCTGATTGTAATGATTATTATGAATGACTCTTACCTATCGGGATGTTTCCTAATAGCAGCTAACACTTGCTTGTCTACTTCTTTTTGGTCAGTTTTTCTAGTGTCGCTTACTTTGTAACCCTGAAATACAAAAACAATGCATTAACATAATGACAATCTACTGATAAAAACATATTTGGAGGTAAAGAATTGATCAGTTATAATACTATAAGTTGATTTCATGGCTTATCCAAAGGTGTCCTAAGTAAAGTCATCATGTAAAGTATGGGTCAGGCATAGCTACACAATATATGTAATAATAAATGCTATTGTCAAAGTACATCTGCTAAATTAGGTGTTTTAATTACCATGGCAATTAAAACCAGATTAAACAAAATATACCTTGACAAAAGAGTTAAGATGATATTTAAAAACAAGTAAATTAAGTCGTTAGCTATATAATATATAAATATTCCTACTTACTTCCTTCTTTTTCTGGAATATATCACCTTCCTCTTTCTTCGCTCTCTTCTGCCTTTGTCTCTTAAAATATTCATCATTTATCTGTTCAGGCAGTTTGACATCACTGATATCAACTTTAGTTTGAGTGCCAATGACGTACCTTTGGCTTATACGTCTCAAGGGGCAGGCATTGATGCCGAAAGGTCCTAAAATAAATTAAAGAAGGGTCACATCCTGTTTTATGTTTTAATAGAAAGGTGAGAGGGAGAAAAACTATCAGAATTATTGTTGTTGATATCATGGTACATCTTAAGGTGTCCTAAGTATATTCATCATGGAAAGTGACTAGTAAAATTAGCACATATTAATTTTAATCTTTATCTGCCTTTTGTCATTCTTGTATTCTCAAGTTTTTTACATTAACAACTTACCAGTTACAAGGAGGAGTCCAGAATTTAATTGTTTAAGGAATACAACTCGTTTTCCTTTGTGTGAACCAGCCAACAGGATAAGAACAGCACCAGGAGTGATGGATAATCTGACATTCCTCTTGTGGTTTTTAAATAGTTGTTTGGCTGGCCTTCTCTTAATTCTAAAAACGAAAATGTTGGGCTATTTCTCAGCCAAATTTTTGGTATTTGAAAATGAAACAAATATTTTTATTATTTTTTATACTAATATCTGTAAAATGTAGAAAATTTATTTATAAACATAGCATTATATAGGCAATGTTTGTGGTAAAATTTGGCATATTATTGTCCTTAGCGAAACTGCAAAAATTGGCATACAATTTACAGCATTAGAAAGGACCTAGAAGTGCCAAACTTCTGACACCTACAGGTAAAAATAAAGAATTTGGACGATGAACATAACCATTCATCTTAATTTGTTAATAAAATAGATATTCAAAAAACTAACCTCTCTTGAGTTGGATATACTGCCCTACGTTTTGCTACCAACACATAACGTTTTCCACCGTTCTTCTCACCACCAATTTGCTTTTCAATAACTCTTGGTTTGGCTGGCTTCTTTTGGGCCGCTACCTTCTTTCCTACAAATTTGTACAGTGCCTTCTTATGGAACATTTTTGTCCTGGAAAAACGGACGACCCCATTTCCGAGATCGTAGTTCCTGGGGCGCGACTTCTTTTTTTCCGAAGGTGCCATCTAAAAAGGAAGGATATTATTTAGCAAGGGAGATACTTTACTTTTAGATTTTAATTTTCTAAGGTTATGTTTTCAGTTTTTAAAATATTTGTCGACATAGCTCTTTCGAAGGTGTCCTAAGGTAGAAATCATCATGAACATTATCCCAATATACTTAAAACAATCAATTTTATTAATAATTTCAAAGAAAAAACAACACACATTTGAAGTGCTGAAAACAAATACTAATTTTCCCACTTTTAGCCATTTCTTTTAGCAAAATATAACTTTCACTTAAAAACACACTATTCACATGATCGAAATTAATTATTAAATTTTAGAAAAACCTAGGGATGATCCAAATATTTTAAGATTTTCACAAATTTGGCACACCAAAACTCACCTCTTCGATTGTTTACGGCAAAAGGAGAGGGACCACCGTGAAGTTAGCTCTGGTTCCATTTTCGGAACCGCCACGCCAAGTTTCAAAGTGGCTTCTATCCAGTATTCGCTAAACTTACCTTTATTGTTCTGTGGGCAAGAGGTCGAAAAGTTTCAAAAGAAGAGAACAGTTTTTGCCACTTAAAACAAATGAAGAAAAGATAATGGCGGTTTTTAGTATTTTGTAGCGTCATTTTGCTTTTTTGGTAGTTGATCGGTTCGATAGCTTTTTCTAGTTTTTTTAGTCCATTTTTGTCTCTATAATAAACTAGCCCCAGATAGTGTATCGGTGTGCGCGTTTCTTTTTAGTTTTTGTGTTTGTTACGTCCAAAATTCCGTTTACTGTGCTCCCAGCCGAGGTAAGTTATAGCGTCATATATTATATTTTCTATAACGGTTATAGAAATATGTTTCTTTGGTACGATTTATTAGAGATTTTTCCAGAATTTAGGGCTTCTAGGGCTTTTCGTTTAATTAAGAAAATTAGTTGTGCGGAAAGACTACTATATCTACCTATATCGTTATCGCAAGGGTTAAACCTTGCCGCCAAAGAAGCCCCCTTCCAAACCCAGTTCTAAGAGGATGATTGCTTGGCAACGCGAGAATCAATTAATAGGAGTAAAAGGCAGAAGTCTTGACTCAAAACGAGGCCCTTGATTGGGAAGGTTTAAACCAAAGGACCAAATCAAGAGAATTTTTGGTTTAAACTTTGGTGGCAAACCAAAAAGAGTACTTAAGTACCTATAATGTTAGAAACTTTTTTTACAAATTAATTTGGTATCTATCTAAAAGGTAGCTTTTAATCAAATGGCCAGCAATTCCTCTAATGCCACGATTGCTTAGTACAGTAATTAGTTAGTCATAGGGAACAGTATCGAAACGCTTTTGCAAGGTCCAAATATACAGTGAGGCAGTTTATTTTATTGTTTAAGTTGTTTACAACCTCTAATCAACCTATGCATAGCGTCCGTTATGCTAAAACCTACAAAACCAAACTGATTAAGTGATATTAGGTTGTTTTTCTTAAAAAACACAATAAGCCAATCATTAGGACATTTTTCAAATGTCTTCGCAAAATTACTTATAAGACTTATTGATCTATGATGTTGATAAGAGTTATTGAGCCAGATTTATGTATAGAAGTGAGGTTTAAGATTTTAAATTTACTTGGGACAATTCCCTTTTCAAGCATTAAGTTCAGGATATGTAATAATGGAGTCATTATTTCTTGATGAGCGTATGTATTTTATTATTTGAACCTGTAATCCATCCTATCCAGGTGCACTGTTGTTTTTTAGAGATGATATGGGTATATGTTTTATTAATTCACTTTTTTGGCTGCAAAACAATAGTTTTCTTTATAAGGTTTGGTTTCTGTGCTTTTCTCCTGTTGGAGACTCTACCATTTCGGTTCCAATATTTATAAAATAATCATTGCAATAATTTCCCATTTTAATAGAGTCGTCAAACGTCAAAATAGTATTAATTATAAATTATTTTAATTAATTTTGTGCATACACATTCTCTCAAATATGTAAAACTAATACAAATAAGGGTATAGGTAGTAGATACGGATTTTGTTCTGCTCATTTGAGAAGCTGGTCAAAAATAACTTTGAACTGGTTTGTTTGAAATAGAGTAGGTATTGTCCCTTTCATTATTAATTGCAATTATGATGGTATTCTGTCTGCATTTCTTAATTTGTTTTAGATAATAATTAGGGACAGCTAGTAGTGATAAAGTCTGTTAAATTGGGCCCTTTTATAATTTTTGAGCACTGACGCTTCAATTTGTTTCTTCAATTTGTGAAAAAATCGACTTTTTTATTTAAATTTTTTTTTTTAACTTGACTCCAGTTTACATTATTTTCATTATTTAAAATGGAGGTCTGAGGTATCCTTTATCATCTAGAAGCATTTTGGAAATCATAATACGGTTTGCTTCAGTTTTAAACTAGAAAATGGAATGTAAGTTGTTAATTATAATTATTAAAAAATTAAATTCTTAGAGTGTAGTGAACGGCATTTTAAAAAACATTATAACTAAATAAAACTCGGGAAAACTTTTGGTCGTTTTAGAAATGACGAATCTGTTATTATTATTATTCAAATTAAAAAAAGAAAATAATAATTTTATTAAATTTATATTCAGTGCGAGGAATTGGACTTCAAAGAATTATCAGAAGACCTTAAAATAAAATAAAAAAGAATGAAAATATTTTAAATATTTTAGGATAAATTAAATAAATAAAATTTATAAGTTAATCATCAACAAAAGTGTTATTAGAATTCAGATAACTCTGAGGATAACTCTAAAATAGTATTTGGAAAACTTACGTTTATAAAATAAAGTAATCCAATAAGGGGTTTATCAACACTATTAAAACACAAATTATCAAAAATATTTCAAACAGAATAAATTAAAATGCAATAAACATTTAATTTATTTTTCACTTCACTGTTTTTTTCCGACTAGTTATTTGACCGAGCAAAAGGCACCGTACGCGAGAAACTAATGAAATTAGGCGCTGCTAAAGCTTAAATAATCTCTCTCCCACCTCGGAGATGACGCGCTAGTACGATTTCTGATTGGTCAAAACTCTAACTTAAGCTAGTTTTATCTGGATAAATCGCAGAATGGGGACGGATCACGTTGGTGTCGACAAGTAACACCTGCAGAATATCTGCCGTCTAGCTGCAACTGTTTTCTAATGACTGTCAAATAAATTAAGTTAATTGCCTTTGTAAAATGCCGAAATATTTTGTTTTTCTGATACCGACAAAGGGCTTCCAGAAACTGGAACACTTGTGTAAACATCTGCGTGCATTTTCAGGTGTTGTTTTGATCAATTTTCCCCTATAAATAGGTAGGATTGCTAGAGGAAAAGTTAGTTCATTTTTAACCGTCGTAATGTTCAAATACCTACAAAGTTAGTACCGTCGTCCGTCGATAGTTGCCGTGCAGTCAAGTGTAGTGGTGAAAAGTTTAGTTCGGAAATTGACTTGCGTTGACCCGAAGTCACACAAAGGTAGTAAAGTATCGTCGCGACGGTAGAAAACCTTTACTTCTTGACTTGGCACGGTAACGCGAAAAGTCTTATTGAACAAACGTAAAGTGAGCGCATTTCTAAAAGTTAGTGTCGACGTTAGGATTACTTGTCATTTAAAAAATTGTGAATTTAAATTTTAATGTTGGTGGCTCCGGTAGAATTTTGATATTTTAATAAATAAGTGAAACTGATAGTGACTTTGTGGTTAGTTCAGGTTAGTTTTGAATATTGCTCCCTTTCAACAAAATATTGCTCCCTTTAACAGAAAAGTGTAAACTACTTCAATTCAACAACAATTTGGATGTATTTGGTATAACACACTGGCACTACGAACCCCATTGAGAATTTTTGTAGCCGTCTTCAAGGGATGAGGTCCTTAAAGAGTGAGTACCCATTTGAGGATAGAAGGTGGGCGCTACAAGAGAATGCTTCAAATTAAAGCAAAATGCATTATGATTTCCAAGATCCCTTTAGATGATTAAGGATACTTTCGATTTTGATACTAAATAATGAAAAGTATATGATTCCATTAAAAGAAAATCTGTAAACAATATAGTGTATATTATTTACCTACCTTGGTTTAGTTCATACAATCCCATGTTTAAACAATTATACTTGATGGTATTTAATAGTAGTTTTTCCATTTCTTTTTCAGACGGAAATCCAAAATCAAAATTTACCCCTAATATATTGGACGCAAGTCGACCTCACATGCAGTAGCTCTATCACACCAGGGGCCAGTGAGTGTCCCTGTTACATTAATTGCTGAAAGGATCATCAAAGAGCTTGAACCATAATCTTAAGTGATATGGTTGTTGATATTTAGGACCGCGAACAACATAATATTATTAATAAAGTAATAATAATAATAATGGACAATGCGTTGACCATATGGTTGACGTTGACCCGCCCATTATTTTTTTTTTAACATTGTACTGCGATAAAGCAGATTTGGGGCTATGGGCTTGTGGGCAGTCAGAGGTGTCGAGGGCGGGAATCGAGGGCCATCACAGTGTACAGTTTGTGGGTTTGGACCGCAGGCTCCAAACCCATTTAGATAAAGATGGACTATATGTATGTGGCGAGGATACTTAGTAGAGTACAAAGGACCTTTTAAGCTAGCACCTGCAAGGCTTTGTCGGAAACGGAACATAGCTAACTCCTTTCTGTAATCCCGGAGACAGAGAAGGAGGAGTTTCCGGGTTGAGCAGGCCGCGGTACAAAAGAGTGATCGTCCACGGGGAATTGCATATTGCTTTTGTTTCTAAAGTCAGGGGCTGCGCAAGTGAACATGATCTGTATAAGCTAGAATGTAAAGTGCGGGCTGAGCCCTTCGGTTCTACACATAATATGGTTCCGTAAGGGCCGGCATGTTGGGAAGACTCCGGCGTGCAAATCGGCGGGCAGCTAAAATTATCAATATCAGTTCCAGATTTTTTTTTTCGTTTCGTCCGTCTGCTAATATATCTGGATTGATTCAACTGGGAGCATACAGCATATCAGAAGAAAGATGGATAAGAGAACTTCATTTTTGTACTTAAATAATGTAAGTATACTTATTTAAACTTTGCAATCTTTAATTATTTTATGCTTATTCTACAGGGTGTTTCATTAATATTGTGAAAAATCTCAGTATGAGTTTTCCTCCTTAAAAATATGAAAGAAAGTTCCTATAAACCCATTCCCGGAAATGCTTTTCGTTTAGAAGATAAATCTGCATGAATACTCGCCAAATACGTGCAAGGGATACAAAAGAATTCAAACTTAATGCAATTTAATAATTTTCAATACGTTTCTATTTTTAATTTTTTTTATAGGTGTATCAGTGGCGGCTCTTCCGTAAGGTCTGCAGCCCCCCAGCACAACGAGCGTATGTCACGCTCGCTATATGCAATTTTAATGCTGGTGAGGGCTGCGGAAATTTCAGCCGGCAGTGCGTGTGTCGGTCGTTTGTTTCGCGCTATATACGTGTAATAATGGTAGTATAGGTTAATAATTATGCCAAATAGTGTGCAAAAATATTTTTAAAATAATGAATAATGTTTCGCTACTTTCGCTCACTGATATAGAAATAAAATAAAAACTTTAGGAAGACCTTTCACGACCAGATAAAAGTACAAATCGCCCATTTGTTAGACGATTTTCAAAACAATAAGTGTACAATAAGAACAAGTGGATATGCGGTTGTGATGTAACCGACGCGTTATTTTGTTTTCCGTGCCTATTATTTTACTCCAGTGGAAATGATATGGTGTGGTCACGAGTAGGTTTTAAAGATTTAAAGCACCTAAACGAAAGAATTAAGAAGCATGAAGTATCGGCTAGACATCTAAGTTGCACCTACAGCGTTTTTTGACCCTTAAACGAACAAAGACATTTTTAAGAAACACCATGAACTAAGGGCGGCTTAATGCATTGGTGATGATGTCAATTAATAAAACGTTTGTGCATAATATTGTTAACTTTAATAAAAAAGGTTATTGAACATTTTGTTTCGGTAAGAAATAGAAGACTGGACTTTTAATATAAAAAAATAATTAAGTAAAGCCTGTCCAGAGATATAAGAAAGTTACACTGTGCCTTTGAATAGGATTATCCAAGGGTGACCATAAACAAACAATGAATGAATGAATAAATGCAGGTAAATTATGGTCCCTACTTAAAAATGTCTTAAAGTAAACTGCAAATCCGGAAGACGTAATTTCATTATTAAAGTAATAGTTTGGTGATTTTAAACTGATTTTTACCTGATTCAAAATGAGAGGGTTAATCCCATAAAACAAATTATGTTCTAAAGATGTGCAAGCCCAATGTATCTCAGGAAATATCCCCGTCGAAAAGCAGAAAACGCTGTTCTGTAGAAACTAAGGAAGTTATAAACAATGTTTATTCAACTCTCATTGAACGTGCGGTCAGCAAGCAAGCAGCGTTAGAAGAAACGGCCACATTAACAAAAATTCCAATATCAACTGTATGGAAAATTGTGAATAATCCCATTTTAGCGAGGAGAAAAAGAACCGATGCTGGCATTTTCTCGAAGAGATGGAAGTGATCAAGATATAATACGGCGTAAAATTTACAAGTTATACGAGGAACAAAGCGTGCCTACATTAGATAATTTAATTAAGAGGCTTGAAGAAGATGAAACCGGCGTTAAATGTGGCAGAATAACGTTATGGAAGTGTATCCAACACATGGGTTTTAGTTTAAAAAAATTAACAAAAGACAAGTTTTAATGGAATTCAGTGGAATTCGGGAATGGCGATCCGAATATCTACAAAAAATTAGGTTTTACAGAGATCAGCAAAGACGGATTATTTATTTGGATGAAACCTGGTTCGACACATATGATTCCCCGGAAAAGGGTTGGGTTGACTCGAGCGGCAAGTGTAAAACAAGCGCGCTATCAAAAAGAGGTAAATGAATTACGATTTTGCATGCTGGATCTAAAGACGGATGGATTCCAAATGGACTTTCTCCGTCTGCAAAAAACATTAAAGATTCTTCTCTGGATTACCATGAGGACACGACTGCTGATTTATTTGAAGATTGGTTTAAAAACAAGCTAATTCCAAATATACCTCCGAATAGCGTAATTGTAATGGATAATGCAAGCTACCATAGTAGGCAGTTGACCAAGACTCCCTCCTCAAATGACACAAAAGCAACAGTCCAAAACTACATGTATGATAATGACATTTATTTTCAGGAAGATTACACCAAAAGGCAATTAATTGAGGTTTTACAAAGTGTAAAACTACAAAAGGAATACTTCTGTGATAATTATGGAAAAAATCTTGAGCATACGGTTTTAAGGCTTCCACCATACCATTGTATATTTAATCCCATCGAACAGGTTTGGCACCAACTGAAATCTGCCATTCGTCGTAACAATATTTGCCCTACTATTAACTCCAGTGTACTTGAGTTTATAGAAACTGAAGTTTTTAACATCCCTTTACAAAGTTGGGCAAATTCTGTTACACATGTTGAAAAAATAGAAAAATCCTATATCCATATAAACAATATAGCACAAATAATAATTAGAACAGGTGATGATAGCGATAGTGATATTGATATATTAAGTGAATAATTATTAAATAATATATAACCGAATAATTTGTATATTTTTGTAATCATAAATATAATTTTTAATAATAAAATAACTTGTAATTTCAATTTCATAAGAATGTCTTTACACAATACCTTTGAAAGAAACTACCGAAATTAATACAATGCGCAAATATGACATTTTTCATTATCAAGTTAAAATATACCTAATTATTACAAAAATAGTATGTTTTTTGGAAATGTAAAGACTTTTTCACACTTTTTTCCAGTTATTTATTAACACATATCACATAACATGTTTCGCTACACGGTAGCTTCTTCAGATGTACTCAGTTTACAAATAGTGGATATATTTATATGCATAATAATGGTCTAATTAGCCATAAGGATTTTGCAAAGTATACTTAGAGTAATAAAACTATTAAGATTAAGGGTATTTCCCAAATAATTATTCAAAACATATTAAGCAAAGGAGAATTGTTAAGGTCTAATTGTTCATTTAACAAATAGTCGGAATTTTTAAGTTTGTTTATCTCAAGCGACTCGAGCAAATTTAGTTTTATACCTTTCTTTTCTAAATGTAAAATTTGAAAGTTATCATTAAATTGATGATTACATTCTATTAGATGGTTCGCGTAATTTGAATCGGTTTTTCCTTTGATAAAGCTTGAATGATGTTCTTTCAATCGTTTACCGAAGTTTCTACCTGTTTGTCCTAAATATGTATTAGGGCAATCATTGCAAGTTAGTTTATATACTCCAGATTTCTTATTTTTTTCCGTTTTTGTTTTATTATTTTTTATAGCTTTACCTAAAGAATTGTTGGTTTTGTAAGCAACCTTAAGTTCTAAGTTATTTAGAAATGTACCTATTTTGTCACTCGTTTGTCCTACATATGATACTAGCTTAAACTGTTCAAATTTCTTTTTTATATTGGGAAAAAAGTGTGTAAAAGTCTTTACATTTCCAAAAAACATACTAGTTATGGATTTCCAGCAAGTATCGGCCAAGTCAATAAAATTATTACAAAAATGCTTGTATAGGTTTTAAAAAATTTAATATGCCTATTTTATCGATTTTCCGAAAATAGCCTCCGGAGACCCCCTAGAAAATGGGCCACAAGCCGCCACTGAGGAATATACCGGTCCAGTGCTAAAAATAATATGTAATAAATAGTTTTACAAGCTATATGTTGTTTTACCAGGATGTGATATTGTTCATTTGATCGGTTGCACCCATTCTTTTATTGTATTGAGAAATTAGATATATCAAACATCTTAATACGCAGTTCATGTTTATCATAATAATATTGAAACGTTTTGATTTTGACGAAAAAATTAAACTTTCACCTGAAACAAATCCTATTGAGGAACCGGCATGCAAAATAATGAAACCTCTTTCCCGGACCACGCTCTTTTTTTTTCCTTTTAACACTTTATAGAAGACATTTTGGATACAATTGCTTGGAATAATGCCGAAATACAACTCGACTTTGAACACATCAAAACACGTTCAAGATACATTTGGGCCGAGTACTTCTCTGTCACCTAATGCATTCCTTTACGTGCAGTCAGTCCATGTGTTTTTGTTTACCCTAGTCATCAAGCCTATTTAGTTTAGTATAGTATAGCTATTATAAATACTAAAGAAACCCAAATTTCAAAATTTTATAGTACATGAACGGTAAGGTCCTGAAAATCCATTTTTTATGTTAGGCTAACGTTATTACTGATGCGTAACAGTAAAAACTGGATTTGTTTGAATGCTCATTGTTATTTACCTATTGTCCTATCAGGGGTTTATAAAGATTTATTTTCATGTTACGCTAACGTTATTAATAGTACCGTTGTCGAAAGTGGATTTCAAAACTCTCTTATTAATTTTTTGTAGTTTACACCTAATTTGATCTGTAGCTGGTGAAGTGTCTAGCAATCACGTGCCATAGCAAAGAAGAAGAAGAGTTAGCGGACAAGTGGCCATTGTGATTTGGAATTATACCATAACTACTCTATGACTTCAGACAAGTAGACATTGTAATTCAAAAACGTCCGTTAAGGGACAAAAACATATTATTATCCAAAAATCTACTCACAAAAGTGAAGGATATTAAGTCTAAATACACCTAACTAAAGAGTTATTGCTTATTTAGTCAATTTCTCGAATTTACAAATTTTCTTGACATAATGGCGGGCGATTATTAATAAAGATTTTTCATTTTTTAAACATCTAGTTTTCAACTTATACGAGCATCGCCAACGATTTCAAATGTCACAAGGTGAAGGTATTAGTTCTGAATTGCCGCCGAGAAACCCCACGCATGATTTTAGTCTGGATAATTTTTAATAGTTTGTTTTTCATTAAAAAACTTTCTAGCCAAGAAAATTAAAAGTATGCAAAAATAACATTAAAAAAACTAAAAAATCGACGATTTGTGGTTTGCAGGATCAAAAACACTTCGAGGAATTGTGGCGGCAGTGCGGAAGCAAGCGAGAGTAGAAGAAGTAATTTAGTTTATTTTAACACTATACCCTTCGCTATTGGCATAAATACGGTAACTAAGTTTTTTTGTAATTGTTTATATTTAGAAATTTAATAAACCGTCTTAACATTCCTCCTGGAGGATAGTTCGTCTTTTGCTTGAACTCCATTCGAAAGTAGTTCGAGAAACTATTAACGTGGTTCATCGCCTAAATATGCTTATAGTTTTATATTTTTAACTTTTTATACATATAAAAGTCGCTATTTATTCTTGATGAAATTGTTGCTCTTATTTTGCGTCGTTCCAGGTCTCGTGGTCTTGGCGATAAGCCAGCATAGTCTAATAAGTGGCAAAGACCACATTCAGCATTGACATATGCCAAATTTGAATAGCCCTCTTTTTGTGTTTTTTTAATGCCATATTTTGAAAATGGGTACCTATATGCTTAAAGCTGGATTTATAAACTCTCGTCGGCGCCAGCGTTCGTCGTAAACAAGCATAGTGGGCATTTATAAACTTGGCGTTTGCGTTCGCAGTCTTGACAAACAAAAACATAATCTGACACTTCTGACATTTTAGTTCAGATGGTATTTTCTCTGGCCAGTTATTACAACAAAAAGAAAGAGTTAAATTAATGGATTTGGCAAGGAAGAGGAAGTTACTTGGTGTCTTAGCGGTAGTAAAATTAAAATGACGACTGGCCATTGACAGATTGGCAGATGCCAAACATGACTTGATAGAAATGCTGAAATCCCATTGGTTATGACGCGGCGCTACGGATTTCCTACGAACGCCGGCGCTGGCAATATAAAGATGGTTTATGTCGAACGCCAGCCAGCGCCGGCGAAGTTTATAAATCGCTCTATTACGATTCACTTGTTTAACTTTCAGCGCCCACGCCAGCGCGAGCGCCGACGCCGGCTTCGAGTTTATAAATCCAGCTTAAAAGTAAAAAAAGGGAGAGCAGATCACGGCCCTCCTGTACGTATCCATCCATTTATGTGGTAAGAGCTAGAAAAACAGTTTTTGGTCTTCCGTATCATCTAAAAGTAAGTTTTTTGACCAATGCAGTAGCTTTTAATAGTTTATGAAGATTATGTAATCATGATAAAGGTGTAAGCTTCTTCTAAAACTCCATAGTTCATTTTTAAGTATTTACTGCACCTACCGCTGTTGTAGGGCAATATTTTCCTGAACAAATGTCAATAAATAAAAGTAAAACAAAAAGACAACATGTACACAGTCATAGACTTATATATTACCTCTATGACACAGTATACCCAGGTTGGTAATCATATGTATATGGAGGTAAGGAGCAGCTGAAAGACAAAAGAAAACTTTAAACCTCTTCGAACACTGTTGCCTTCTCTAGGAGAGCTGAAGATGATTACAAATTTTTTTACTACCATATATTAAGGATTTGTTAATTTGTTCAAAATGAGGAATAGGTAAGCAAGCTTAAAAGAAAATATTTTCGCGTATGTGTGATACTTTCGCTGAAGATTTTTTCAATGTTAAGGTTTTCACTAATTTTTCGAACACCCAACCTCCATCACTGGCAATGAAGCGATGGCCAGTTCATATTTTTCGGTTAAAACAGTCGGTTGTTCATACTTAACACCGCCTTTTTAAATTTTAATTTTAAAGTTAGGCTTAGTTATAACTACAAAATTTATTTTCTTCAGGACCAAAAGTTAAACAGCATTCTGAATGTTCGGGACACAGAAGCTGGATTAGAAAAGTCTGCAGGACTAGATTAGGTAAGATTTCTATTTTAAATGTTTTGGGTCGGTTATAGTAACAATGGTAAAACTGTATATTTATGTTTGTCATTGATTTATTTTGCTTTATCTTTCCACACATATACATAATTTTTTAAGAAATGTCCAGGCGCTTGAACAATATAATAGGTAATTTTTGTTTTTTATGATGGAAAGTACCTACCTGTACGGGGTGTTAATTAAGTATGTCAAACTCCAAGGTGTTATTCGTTTAAAAAAAAAATTGGTTTTTCCTTAATATGTTTGAGACCGCTTTAGATATTATTTCGAATTTTAGCAGATACTAAGCATACTTGTTCTACTTCCACCAGTGCTAACGTATCCTTTTATGGTTTTAACGTTTAAGAATCCATTTTCACTACCTGCGTTTTTATTAACCTGCGACCTTTCAAACCAATTACTAAATTCTATAAATGTTTTCCTGCAGGCGTATTGCAATTAAGTTTGAGAACTCAAAATTTCGAGAAGGAAGAATTATTTCTTCTGCTTTAATTTGTTGTTTTGGTATTAAAATCTATGCTGTGTGAAATATCGTTGGGTGTGCAGCGGGTAGAGAATGGCTCCAAGGACATTTATCTGCGACACACACATTGTTTGACTCTAAAGTGACGGTCAGTGATGACATGAGTGCAGAAGTTAAAGCTCATTTGTCCTTGCAAATATTGTATTCCAGACTCTTTATTTAACTTAGGTCACGGTGCATTACGACGTTCTCTTTTCTTCCCGTTAAGCAGCTGATTGTAATAATCATTTGCCAGACCTGTATGTAGTCGTCAACAAGTGGTCGGTATGACTTCTGTGTTCGGGTGGTTTGCAGGCTCGCTAACTGTTTGTCCTTAAATAGGGGATGACTAAAAACACTAAAAATCCTATCAACCTTTTTTATTTCAATAAAATTCCTAAGCGTTACAACTAAAAGAGCGAGTGGTAAAATCTATACAATTCTTTGCAAAAGTAGTTATGGGGTCATATAACCTACAGAATTGTATTATTTACCACTCCTCTTGTGGAAGAATTTTTGACGAAAACGCCTAGGAAGTTTATTGAAATAACAAAAGGGTGATAGGTGGCTGGCAAGCTGTAAACCACCTGAAGACAGAAAGTCATACCGACCACATACAGGTCTGGCAAATAGATATTACAACCAGCCGCCTAACGGGTAAAAGAGAGAACATCGTAATGCGTTTAAGTTAAATAATCATCGTATGTTTTATCTCCTTTCACTATCAATTAGTTGGACCCGAGTCTTGCCGTCCAGTCACCCAAAAATCGTATATCCCTAGTTACCGTCCCCGAACGATCATTTCCATCCTGTCTAACAAATTTTGAATTTTGAATCGATTGTTGCGGTGGTAAATTAGCTAAGCGACCGTTCGGGGATGGTTTTCGGTCAAATTGGAACAAATCTAATGAAAATTATTTTTCTTCAGCTATTGCGAAAATCTCCTGATCAAAGACTGGGGTCCAGCGAGGTGGACACGGAAAACGTTCTTCAGGCACGTGGGAGAAGCTGCTGCACCGGAGGGTGCGGCCGCCCTTTGTGCCCACAGTGGTGAGTATTTGGCTTCGGAACTGGCGCGAGTTCCTTTACCTAATTATCAACTTATATCTTGCACAGCACTCGATGGAGGACGTGAGCAATTTCGACGAGGAATTCACCTCATCCGAGAAGGCGCAGCTTACCCCGCCCCAAGAACCATGACGGCTCAGGATCAAAATTTGTTAAAGGATTTCATGTACATGACCGACTGTTGTTTTAATACCTTGTCGTTGGACCGTTTGTGGTCAATATAATATTATTTATATATCTTTAAACATCACTAATTATACACTGTTATGGAAGGTTTCAAATAAAATCATTATTTATGCGGATTGGCTTGTTGTTTTATTTCTTGCGCTCCCTATTGCATAACAGGAGGAGGAAATACCTTTACTCTATCCTGAGATGTAGAAAAGCGCTAGTTCCATGCAATGCTACCAGATATCGCGTTTTATCACGAGAATTTTTGCTTTCCTAATACTTTTCCTTAAATCGCAATTTCTGCATTTTACGATTTTGTATTGAGATCACAGAAACGCGAGTAGGTATTTTCTGCTCCTGATACAAAAATCCTTGAAAAGTAAGAAATTTTGCACAATCTGGCAACATTGCATACCAGGAGTAGAATATGCCTCCTCGCATTTCTGCTTATTTAATATTTTTCCTTTAAATCGAAATTTTTGCATTTTACGATTTTGTATCGGGAGCACAGAAACGCGAGGAGGTATTTTCTACTCCTGATACAAATATCCTTGAAAATTGGGATATTTTGTACAATCTGGCAACATTGCATACCAGGAGTAGAATTTACCTCCTCGCATTTCTGCTTTCCTAATATTTTTCCTTAAAATCGAAATTTTTGCATTTTACGATTTTGTCTCAGGAGCACAGAAACGCGAGGAGGTATTTTCTACTCCTGATACAAATATCCTTAAAAATTGGGACATTTTGCACAGTCTGGCAACATTGCATACCAGGAGTAGAATTTACCTGCTTTCCTAATATTTTTTCTTAAAATAGAAATTTTTGCATTTTACGATTTTGTATCGGGAGCACAGAAACGCGAAGAGGTATTTTCTACTCCTGATACAAATATCCTTGAAAATTGGGATATTTTGTTCAATCTGGCAACATTGCATACCAGGAGTCAAATTTACCTCCTCGCATTTCTGCTTTCCTAATATTTTTCCTTAAAATCGAAATTTTTGCATTTTACGATTTTGTATCAGGAGCACAGAGACACGAGGAGGTATTTTCTACTCCTGATACAAATTTTTTTGAAAATTTTGCACAATCTGGCAACATTGCATACCAGTAGTAGAATATACCTCTTCGCACTTCTGCTCTCCTAATAATTTTCCTTAAAATCGCAAATTTCTGCATTTTACGATTTTATATCAGGAGCACAGAAACGCGAGGAGGTATTTTATACGCCTGATACAAACGTTGTCAGATTGTGCAAAATATCCTAATTTTCAAGGATATTTGTATCAGGAGTAGAAAATACCTCCTCGCGTTTCTGCTCTCCTAATAATTTTCCTTTAAATGCCGTTTTCTGTATTTTGCGGTTTTGCATCAGGATCACAGAGACGCAGGTAGGTATTTCATACGCCTGATACAAACGTTGTCAGATTGTGCAAAATACCCCAATTTTCAAGGATATTTGTATCAGGAGTAGAAAATACCTTCTCGCGTTTCTGTTCTCATAGAGACTGAATTAACCAGGCTTTGGGGGGGGGTTTCAAGGAACAAAAAGACAAGGGAGTCTGAATTATTATCTTTATTTAATTTTAAATTACAGTAAATTTATCCTAAGAATATTCCATTTCTTCTATTTGCGCTGGCTCCGGCACTGCCGCCTTAATTCCTCGTAGTGTTTTTGATCCTGAAAGCCACAACATCATCTTTATTCTATTTATGCATAATTTGATTTCCTGGCAAAATGGCGAAGGTATTTTAATAAAGAGATGCTCGTATTTATATACATCTAAAACCGATGATTAAAGCAAATATTATTATTTCTTATTAAAAACCCTCGAAATTATGTCAAGAAAAGAAACAGCGGTTACATTTTCTACCACATTCCGCTTGATGGCGCTGTTGTTTTAAACTACAATGGCCACTTGTTGATGAAAGCGCCGTAGTCATAGAGTAGATGCTGTTCTAAATCAGAATGGCCACTTGTCCGATAGTGCCACCATAGTCATAGAGTAGATGCTACTCTAAATCACAATGGCCACTTGTCCTCTTCTTTTTTCCTCGGCTCCATCTACAAATTAAAGTATAGTTCATATAGATGCGAAGCACGGATTGCGAAAAATGCTCGGAATGGTCGATTTCAAATATCCGCCAAGAAAATATACACTGCAAGATAATTTCCAAGGATTGAAACAATTGTTGTGGCTGTTAAAAGCTTTTAAAATACTTTAACGACAGAGACTGATAGAAGCAAAAGGCTGTGTATGCAGTTAGAAAATAATGAAGTGGAAGGAAGATGACAGAATAAATATATTGTTGAAATATCATTATGACAAGAGTCTCTTTTTGAAGTAACTCTACAGACCACGAAAACTAAATAGGTCTTTTTAAGTAAATCAAAGAACAATAAATAACGTGTTATCACGTATACCAGGACATCCGAGAAAATGAGCTTTTGGAATCTGAATCCACATGCATCCCTTGTTACCGCGTGATCATAACTAGCCAATCAAATGTATCTGTTTAAGGACCCGACAGTTCGTCAAGGTTATTTAAAAAGTCTGTTACAATTTTGAAATATCTGTTAGGTGGAGTTTCTATTGGTACTTGTCGTTAGTTTATGCAACAATGCTTAGTGCGACTATCTATCATTATTGTTTGACATACCTAGTTTTCAAGAATTTCAAGTTTGCATTAAGTCAGTTAGGTCTGTATCACTCATCTCCATTTGCATGATGCCAATTTCACCTATCCGTAATACCGTAGTACAACGGTAATACGCATACGGATATCCGTGATTAAGGATGCATGTGGATTCAGACTAAAGAACTTACAATTCAGTAACATCCTTGTCACTGTCGGTTAAACAAAATATTTTTTTTTGGTAGCTTAAAGGATGGACTAAGAACTAAATTTTTGAGGCAGGCTATTTAAATTTTGTAAAGTAGTAGTACCTAGATCAGTTTGTATCGAGTTAAGCGAGGTACACACAAGTCTCAAAAAGACATGTTTCAATGATACACAAAAACCGCATTTCACGTGATAACTTGACACTAGTGTGTTTTCCCATATATCGCAAAATTGCGTTAGTTCCCAAATTGTTCTGCTTATCCTGCTTGTGTAGATTTTGAGACGAAACTGCCACATATTCATTATTTGTTACCTATTGCGAGAGAGTTCAAGAGCCATGCAGAGAAATAGATGAATTATTAATCTTAATTAGGCGTTTAATTATTTAAAAACATTTTCTAACTTCTATAAAACTTTTCATAAAAAATATCGTAACTTGAATTTTTATTTTCAAACGTATTTTTAACCAATGTCTTTGGATTCATAGCTTTCCATATCCATTTGTTTTGCAGCAAAACTAACATTATCAAAATTTTAATGTTCCTGGGAAAAAATATAGGAACTTGCCCACAAATTCGGGGACAACCTGTATACCGATACTAGTAAAATAATTTGTAATTAGAAGAACTTACTTTAATGATCTATACCTACAAGTTTTTGATTGTTTAGGGTTTGCTCATGCGAATTATTTCGGCTTCTGCGAACCATTTTACTATATTTGCAACCTTGTCGAAAATAGCCAAATCAAGCAATAACTGGATAAATAATAAAAATATCGAAAATTCTTGAAAGTACTAAATTATAGAGAACTGTATTCCCAACCATTTTACTATCTTCACATTTCAACAAGAAGCGAGTTACACGCGAAAAGCATTTTTAACCCCATCATATTCTATGCGGAAAATTACCGTTAGGGCACAAAATTGTATAGTTTATAATTTCTGTGGTTAGGGTGAGCATAACAAGTACGTAAAGCCTATAGCCGAAGAAAATTTATTTAATATACCACTTTCAGCCGGCAAGCTAGCAAACTAATTTCGCTACATCGGTAACGGTGCAATAAAAAACCGAAGGTCTCTGTGTCGTGAGCACATAGCGGTCCAAAATGTGTCTTGAAATATTACGGCTAGCGACATCTCCTGTGTTTTTATGGAAGAAATTTCGCTGTAATTGTAGTTCCGGGTCTATAACCTGTATGGTCTTTGCTATTAGGTATATAATATGATATGGGTTACGTGTAAACATTATAAATATGTGTCGCCTACTATACCGTTCAGATTCGTAAAAAATTATTATATGTGTGAAAAGATAAAGCAAAATAAATCAATGACAAGCATAAATACAGTTTTACCATTGTTTCTATAACCGACCCAAAAGATTTAAAATAGAAATCTTACCTGACCTAGTCGTGCAGACTTTTCTAATCCAGCTTCT
Organism: Polydrusus tereticollis; assembly: GCA_963920685.1. NCBI lineage: Eukaryota > Metazoa > Arthropoda > Insecta > Coleoptera > Curculionidae > Polydrusus > Polydrusus tereticollis. The sequence goes on along the minus strand of OY987334.1, from coordinate 49,492,372 downwards.
ATGTCCCGAACATTCAGAATGTTGTTTAGCTTTTGGTCATAGAAGAAAATTAATTTTGTAGTAATACCTAAGCTTTTTTGTTCTAACTTTAAAATTAAAATTTAAAAAAGCAGTGTAAAGTATGAAAAATCGACTGTTTTAATCGAAAAATATGAACTTGCCATATCTTTATTGCCAGAGACGCAGGTTGGGTGTTCAAGAAATTAGTGAAAACCTCAACTGAAAAAAATTTTCAGCAAAAGAATCACTTAAAAAAAACAAACTATCCATACCCCACCACTTTAACTATACACATATCAAATCAAAAAATACATATCAATAATGTTGAGAAAATAATCATGATTTGGTAACGCCACAAAAAATTGGGTAATATTAATCCAAACTTCCTAAAATTTGTAAGTAAAGTTGGAGCACCCTGTACGAAAAACATCTCGTAAAATCATATAAATAGTATTCCGATAACCCTAATGCAACTGTCCGCAAAAAAACATTTTTAATTTAAGTGCCTGCCTACTTGTTCCTAAGGTCGTGACCCATGCTGACTACCAAGAGAATGTTTGTATCCTTAAGATCTCTGGCAAATTCATCACACAAATCGATATTCTTAGTATCACTTAATGGTGTAGGCTGTAGGTACTTACATTTCTCCATTTTTACTTCACTATAAAGGGCACCACCATCATCTTCAACTTCATCAGAGTCAATATCTATAATGTCTTCAGCTAAATTTTCAACTACATCATTGTTTTTGTTGGGTCCTTCAGTAGAACTTGATATTAGTTTGCCTCTGACTATATTAATGTTCCTTGCAAAATGAGGTAAACTAATACTCTTTAAAATTGAATGATTTCTCAACGTGTCCTTTAAATATTTTTTTGGAGTAATTGGGCCATTTGTTATGATTTAATTATTTGGACTGATGGTTTAACTTTTAAATAAAGGGTGAAACACAAATACATTTGTATAAAATATATTATAAAGGTTTAATCACAGGTTAATGTTATTTAAGCTGTAATATCTTGGTTTAGTTTAGGTATAAAATTATAACAAAAACGCATAAAAAAAAATGACAACGACCATAACAAACGGTTATGTATGTTTATGTTGCCAGCACAAAACAAATAAGAGGTTGTTGCCACTAACCATTGTAATTAAAAAAAAGCGCAATCTGAAATATTAAATATGTTCTCCCTCTACCACTATATTTGTCCTGGAAGCAATAAGTGCGGGACCAAAGTTGGTCATAATTTTCCCAATATTACTACATAAGTTCCTTGTTACTACATTTTCAATAAGGCCTAACTGGACATATCAATTAATATAAAAACATACCTGTATCTTTTCAATTAAATCAAATTTTTTAATAATAATAACTTGATAAGTAAATAATATTAAAAGCGCACAGATTGAAATACTAAATTTTTAAAGAAAATTAATTTACATGTATTAGATAAACATACAGATAACCTAAAAAAAAAATTTTGAAGAACTAAATACCATTTTCTATTTATATAATATTTAAAAAAATTCCTAAACTAAAATGTATTCAAAATAAATTTGTAAATTATTTAAGCCAACTGTAGTCATCTACCATTTTACTAAAGAGTTCTGTCAATTTTCCAGATTGTTGTTTCTGGATATCCTTTAGATCTTTGTTTTTTTCCATCCCACTAATATTCTTTTTCTGGTAAACGTCTTTCCCTGTTTTGTCGATTTCCTCCATAAATTTGTCCCTTTCCAACCTTGACATTATCTGTATTTCTTCAAGCATTCTTTTCTCTTTGTTTTCCTCGTCTTCGTCCGATGAATCGTCAGAGTCTACAATGTCAGTAATGATAACAAGACAGTAAAATTATGTAACAAGCATATAATGGCTATTAATAATAAGTATGAAGTAATTCATCTGAATGAGTAATAGTAATATTTTATTAATTTTGGTTTTAAAAATTTGCAATGACAGCTATATGTAGGTACAGGACTCAATCCCAATCCTTTCTGCACAGTCTATTCCTTCATATTCTTTAATTTCTTTTCTTTTCATTTTTAGCTTCTTTTCTCCAGTTGAACCCAGCTTACACTAACAAAAATGGATTTACCGATGTCGTCGGTTGCAGAATTAGAGCTACTTTAACGCACGCTTCTATGTTATTCAAACTGAGCCTACGAAATACTACGAATTATTACAAATTATTTAAAAACGCTACAATAACTCAGCTTCCTGAACTCAGTTCGTGGATTGGGAAAACTTCCTAACTGATTTTAAACTGCCGTTTTGACCCATACGTGCATTATTTTAACTCATTACCATGTGTAAATTATTTTGAGTTGAAATAAGTCATAAAGAGTGCTCTAAAAACCCATGTCGAAGGTAAATCACCGATCGAAAGGTCACGGAAAGTTCCGAATTCGCGCTCATGCCGATTTGGCGCGGTAACTTCATTCCATTGTTATTAGTACCTCGTGCACGTCGCGTCGTCATGGACCACATAACTGGACTTGCTATCCGCGCAATCGTTGATGGGAGGGATCTTTTGTTATTTTTGTTCAGAGTTTGTCCTCATACAGGTGCGTGAAAATGAGGATACTCCAACTTTAGGACAGATTAAATCTATAGTCGTTAAGTAAGCTAGAACAACTGAAAGGTCCAGTTTTGATAGCTCGAATCATGAGTTAATCTAGCCCGAGTAGTAACGCATCACAATTCCCACATTGGTCTCTGGCAGCTTAAACAATGAATTGTTGCAGCCCACGTCGCATGTGTTCGTCAAACCCAGTTACGATTAGCTAAGCTAGCTAGCTAAAACAACCCATCTTCAGGGCTATTATAACTCATGAACAGTGATTTGATGCAATTTCTTCGATTCAGTTGCCGTAACTCAGAGGTCTGAGCTGTCCCCTATTAGCAACACGCGTCGGTCTAGGATAACTCATATTTGAGTTATGTTAACTCGATATTTCGCTCAGTGTAAGGTTACCTACTGTTTTATTCATTGATTAATATCTAAGGCTTGTTCCAACCAGTAGTCCGGGACTAGTTTTTAATCAAAAATAGAATCTACCAGATGAATATATGCTTTATAAAGTCCTACAACTGGTTGATTGTATTTGACAGTTTGAAACTGTCACAGACTGATGGTTAGAGCAGACCTATTATTGTCAATGTTTGACAATCAGGTGTCAGAACTGGGAGAATACACAGTTCAAATAGTCATGATCTTGTGATTCTTGTATATCTCAGAGGTCTTATTTTCCTTTTCTAATTTCAGTTGGTGTCCAATATATATAGTTTTACACGCTTGCAATGAGTTGGTATTTAATAATGATTTGGGGATCTTCTTTGCACTTGACTCCTGTTTGAGTTCATTTGTGGTCCGATTTTAAGGACCATTTCTCGTCCAATCTCATCGTCAGGATCACATACCAGGCACATTTAAACAAAGTGGTGGACCAGGAAGGCCAATGACAGTAAGAACCGTAGAAGTGGAAGAGAATGTGCTGAACATGATAGAGGAACTAGGTACTTCTATTTGAAAAATTGCAAATACTTTGAATGTAAGTAATGTGACTGTTTGCAAGTTTGCAAAATCTTTAGGGGCTATTTGTTGTACTCTTACCACATACAACGCGTTTAGGCACTTCTTCCTGCTGCTTTTTACCCGCGTCTTGCATTCTGTCAATGGCTTTTGCACACATTGGCATTGGTTCAAATCCCTCAACTACTGACGCCGATCTTTTTACCGATGAATCGAATTTCTCAAGAAATGCAATAAGGAATTATTACAACAACTACAATAAACTACAAATATTGTGTTTTATTTCACAGTAATATTTACCTAAAATACCAGCTCTATCATTCGTCGTCTTTAAACGACACTCTTGGCTTGTTGAAGACGATATTTGAGCATCGATCAATTTCGTTAATGTTCGGTTCAATACGTCCGCTGTCTCGTGCGATTTCTTTAGTTTTTCATTCATTTCCTTTTCGGTAAATCTGCAATAAAGTAATTGTTTTATTTTTGCGAAACTTTACCCGTCTGGGTTGGAATTTTTGGAGACTTTTTCACACAGGGTAATCGGAATAGGTACTAAAAGCAATTTATAACTGCTCCAGAGTATATAGAGTAAAAACCTAATTAAAAAAGTAATGAAAGTTTAATTTTAAGGTAGATTTATGCAGACTAATTAAGAAAAATTAACGATTAACGATCAACAAATAAACGTACAGTTCATAGTTTAATCCTCATTTTGGCACTTACCTTTGAAAATGAAAATTGTTTACGTTGACGTTATATCCTATATTCAACAAAGAACTTGGTGGATCCTCATAAATATTCACACCAAATTTTCTCATGAACTTCAGGGAAACTCTATCGCTAATCGGTTTATCTTTCCAAGCGTCCGCGTATTTGTTTCTTTTCTGTCTAAGTTTTTCCTCCAGTTTTCTGTCTTTTTCCTCAAACCCTCCATCACCTTCGTGGGGCTCATCCGTGTCCAATTTGTCAGTATTTTTGGGGGTTATACCGTCGATGAAGACTATGTTCTCGCTTTGAAGCATTCCATCATTTCTTGATGTGTTTGACTGGTTTTTAGTGGCGCTTTTGGAGATTTCATTGTCAAAATATTGTTTTGAAGATAAATTGACGGCATTGCCAAGCCCGCTAGGTTTGTTGCTACTGCTGTCTTGATCTAGAAAACATTTTAAATATCCAAAGGATTGTAAAAGACACCAAAACTTTCGTTAATAATTTAAGGTAAGCTTCTCACCTGGTGAAGTACATACACCAAAAGACTGACTTTGAGTCACAAATATGTTGATGTTTTTTATTTTACTGTTATCAGATGTCTTCTTGGATTTTCTGTTGTAGTTACTTTTATACATTTCCTGAAAATTATTGGAGGGAGGACTGCTTTTATACGGATTAAACAGACTGTGTTTCTTGGAAATTGGCGATTGAGTACGAAATTCAAACTACAATGTTAATTAAAATAGGTCACTAGTGACGAAACAGAAATAATAATATCATTACTTTTCAAAATGCCAAAGGCTTAATAGCCGTAAAATTTACAAAGACGGTTAAATTACAAAAAAGTTGCGCAGTTTAGTGGTCAACAATATTTTGTTGAGAAAAGCAGAAAATTCCGATTACTTCCGAAGATATTCGAAAAAAGTGATTTGAACATAATATACAAATAAACAAAAAGCACTTTCTTATTGCCACCTTTTTAGGTCTACAAGCCAGCGTTTACAAATTTTCAGTACAACGTCTCGAAGCAGCCATCATCAAGTTTATTTTTTTATCATCCAGATTAAGTTTCCACCATTGGTAACTTTGTTATAATTAAAGACACAAAATTGTTTAAATTAGCAAACGAGTAGTATTTTTACAGCTTGTTAAGATACAAGAATGAAAAAAAAACAATTGAGCATCGTCCTCTCAAGTTTTTAAGTCAAATAACTCTTTTTTTTTAATAAAACCCACTATATAGGGTGTTTCAGAAGTACGATACGTAACTTAAGGGGGTGATTCCTTATGATATTCTAAGAGAAAAAGTTCATATGAACATGTGTCAGGAGTTGCCCCGTTATTGATATACAGGGTGTTAAAGTTTTTTTTATAAGAATCGTTCTTTTATACTTTTTTTAAATATCCTTTCCCGATATTATTGAAATTTGGTACTGGGCTTAATTAGACCTAACTTGATTAAATTTAATAAGCCCAGTGGCGTCCCGGGCAGCACTTTAACGAATATTATTGACAAAAAATGTACGCCACTGACTTTTTCTAATTTTGATATTTGTTTTCGGACTTATCAACTAATAATACCACTTTATTGCAAGTACAAAAAAAATACCTATGTATTTCAAAGTTAATTAAAATATTTAAATAAAAAAAAAATATTTTTTGAAAAAATGATACAAAAAAAATGCAACAGTTAATCAAAGCAAATGTTGAAAATGGCCACGTTCTGAACGCACGATTGCAATCGTCTCACCATTGATTCTCTTACACGTTCAAAACTATTTCGTATCGCATTGCAACTTTCAATAATTCAAATTCTTAAGTCGTTTTCATCTAGTACAGGCGTCTTGTATACAAGAGACTTTAGGTGACCCCATAATAATAGTCTAGAGGATTTAAGTCGGGACTGCGAGCTGGCCAAACTTGGGGGCCTGAGCGTCCTATCCAGCAATTAGGAAAAGTGTGTGAGCAACTAGGCTAAAATAAGCTGGGGCACCGTGGTGCAACAATCACATATTAGTTCTTATTTGTAGAGGTACGTCTCCTAACAGAACGTCAATTTCTTCAGATAGAAACTGCGTATAGAAGTTTCCATTCAATCGAGGTGGTAAAAAGTATGGCCCAATAAGATAGTCACTGACAATTGTTGATGAAAACGACCTCCCCTAATTTTATTAGGATTATCATTCGCCCAAAAATGTTCTTTATGAAAATTCATAATGGCTTCTCTTGAAAAAGAGGCCTCATCAGTAAATAAAATGTTCGGTGAAAAATTGTTGTTATGTGCTACTGTATGATAAAGATGCAAAACCCTCCAAACAGTTGATGCTCTTGTTGCACTGCTACCTTCCTGGCACTAGTTGAAGGATTATCTTCTATCTCTCGAAGTATAGCCTCTTCTAACTCAGGCATAGTTACTGTTCCAGGTCTACCAGGAAGTTCCGTACTACGTTTAAAACTCCCAGTCTCACTTAATCTTGCATCTGGGCCATTTCAGCGTTAGTAAAGTTATTCATTTTTTACTTGTTATTGACAAAACGGGTAAATTAAATTAGACATCAAACTTACTTTTCCCTCATATTTTAATTAACTTTGAAATACGTAGGTATTTTTTTTGTATATGCAATAAAGTGGTTTTTGTTTTTTCTCTCGAAAACGAAGCAAGATACGAAAACAATTCAGGGAACAAAAAAGTTGTATTATTAGTTGTTAAATCTCAAAAAAATGTCAAAATTAGAAAAGTCAGTGGCGTACATTTTTTATCAATAATATTCGTTAAGGTGCTTCCCGGGACGCCACTGGACTTAATAAATTTAATCTAGTTAGGGCTAATTAAGCCCCTTATCATTTTAAATAACGATACCAAATTTCAATAAAATCGAGAAAAGGATATTTAAAAAAAATATAAAAAACCGTTTTTTTTTTAACTTTAACACCCTGTATATCAACTCCGGACACATGCTCCTGTACTTTTATCTGTTAGGCTTTAAATTTTAAACAAAAAAGATTATAATACACTTTCTTCAAAAGTCATAAATAACGTTTAAATATTAGCAACAGTAAAATAATATTTATTTGGCATCTGAAAGGGTTTAGAAAACAATAATAACTTTCTATCAAATAATATCAAATATTTTGTATTAGTACGTTTTTTATTCGTTTTTCTCTTATAAGTTTTGTTGTGCCAGTTATTAACTTAAAAATAAATGGTTATTCCATGCAGAAAAGTGTGACATATTAGAAACTTATTTAATGCGCAGAAAATTCTGTACGAGAGCAAGAGAATACTACTCCACTTCACATTCAATCAAATGAGCGATGTTTTCTGATACTACCGAAAATTTGAGGGCAATGAAAGGAGTTTTGCCAAAACAAAGGCAAAACAGAATTTTATAAGAGACGCTACGGAAATTTAAGGTATTGCATATTTTGAAGCCTAACGTGAGAATCCCATAGCAGATATTGTCAAGGACTCTAATTTGTCTTCTGGTACTGTTCACAGGATTTTAAAAAAGTACAAATATATTTCTTACAAGTACTAACCTGTCCAAGCTCTTTTGGCAGGGGATCCAAAGAGCAGACCATTGCCATTGGTATCTTAACATCTGTCGCCAAAATATAAATAACTTATAGCTCGTTATATTTTATGGACAGATAAATCCAATTTCTCACATTCTGGAACGTATAATAGAAAAAACCATCATTACTGGCCAAAGAGGAAAAATCTCTTGTTAGTAAATTCACATGTCTGTTCCAGTTTTAACGTTTGGTGCAGTTTAATTGGTTCAAGAATTCTTGGTCCGTTTTTTTATGAGGGCACCCTACCCGCTGAAAGATACGTATGGGCTTTATGACGGAACTTTGGAATAATTCCTTAGACGAACTAAATCTTATAAGTAGACAGAATCTGCATTTTCAACAGATGGCGCACCTGCCCATAACTACAGAGGTACTTATTAACTTGTAAGTACTTTAGTGACCTTCCGATCACCAGACCTAACCCTTCTTGATTAACTATTAACTCTGCCTATCTCGCTTGACTCAACATTCTTTTATGCGCGCAAATTGCCACTCGAATGTTCGGGAGCGATCCAGCGAGAATCGAGATCTCCAGTGTTCGTGGCGGCCTTCTATCCATCGCCAGTATGTATGTGTCATTTTATTTCATCGTTGGTGTAGGAATGACGCGTTTGCGCCGCAAAATGTATCAAAAACAAGAGAACCCATATATAAAAAAATAAAGTTGATGATGGTTTCTTCGAAACGAAACCTTGTACTGGAAATGTGTAAAAGCTGTCTTGTAGAGCGACTAAAGTGGCAATGAGAAAGTGCCTTTTGTTTTTTTATATCTTTTCAAATAACTTCAGAAAAAAATAAAACAAATTTTGAATATCTTCGGAAGTAAGCGGAATTTTCTAGTTTTCTTAACAGAATATTCTCGACCATTAAATTGCGCAACTCTTACCGCTTTTGTAACTTTTGCGGTTTCTGAGATCCCCATGCCGTTCATGCTTATCTTGGACACCCTGTATAATAAAAATATTAGCGGGTTTTCAGGTTCTAGCTCCTCGTTTCACAATTTTCTTTACCGGTTCGGTGTTTTTTTTTTAAGAGGGCGCCATATAGTACTAATACATAAACTATACTACAGTCTCAAAATAATTGGCAAAACTGTTCATATAACCATTAACGGTGTGCGGCAAAAATAATTAACATTGATTCGTCCACTTTTAAGTTAAATAAAAGCAATACAAACCGCTTGGGAAGATTGTGCATAAATAGGTCATTACATGTTGCCAAGTTTTAATAGATTTCACTGAAATTTTCATAAAATTTACCGAAATCAGCATGCCATTAAGGGCCTTTTCACCCTACGGTACCTGTTTTACTTAATTTGGCAACGCAGGTAGGAAAAACCCATGTCCAAAGGCGCTCGCACGCTTTCTTATCGCCTCTAACCAATGTTCAGTGTCGTAGACAAGTTTCAATTAAGAGGATATTAGCAATTCAGTTTCATTATTTTGGTGGTTATTCAAAACAGCAAATATTACAATGCAGGCGAGTTCCTCAAGTGATAGTAACCAACAAGTTACAAAACGACGTCATTTAAAACCTGGGCAGCGTACAATGGTAAAAAATGTGTATGAGGGAATTCTAAGTACACACAGTGGAATATCATTCACTGATGCAGCAGAACTTTGTGCCACATTAACGAAGACATCTTGCCGTACTGTTTATAGAACTATCAAGGACAATAGGAATACTAAAGTGTCCGATCAGAAGGAAACAAGACGAAGGAAAAAGATTTTTATTGATCAGCAAACAAAGTTAGCCATTCGTCGAAAAGTGCATGCATTTTTTTTCGAAATGAACTTCCGAATTTAAAAAAAATTCTGCCGAAATTGACAGGGATGAAAATATGCAAAAAATTTCACGAAGAGTTCTAATGCGTACACTACGGGAATTGAGTTTTCGATTCTTAAAACGAAATCGCAAAAGTCTTTTGGTGAAAAAGGAAGAAATCGTATTGTGGCGTAGAAAGTATCTAGAAGAAATACAACAATATCGCTGTGCAGGGAAAAGAATTTACTTTACGGACGAGACATGGTTAAATGAAGGACCATACTGTGAATTACATTTGGCAAGATCTCAATATTAAAGATGCAAGTAACGCCTTTATCAATGGACTGTCCACTGGATTGAAAGCTCCTTCAGGAAAAGGTCGTCGGTTAATTATAACCCACACCGGGAGTGAATCTAGTTTTCTTGAAGGTGGGTTAAACGTGTTTGAATCTCGTAAAACCGGTGATTATCAATGAGGATATGAAGTCGGGAGTGTTTGAAAATTGGTTTAAATCCATCTTACCGTGGATTGAACGTGGGTTGGTAATCGTGATGGATAATGCACCATACCACAGCCGTCGGGTGGAAGCTTTGCCAACTTCTGCGTGGCGAAAAGGAAAGATTATTGACTGGCTCGAAGAAAAAAATATTGCACTTGGCGAAAAAATGCTAAAAGTGCAGTTGCTCGATCTTGCAAGACTTCACAAAAAAAAATATACGAAATATGTAGTGAATGAAATGACTCGTGAACGAGCTGTTATAATATTACGTTTACCGCCTTACCTATGTGAACTAAATCCAATCGAACTTATATGGGCACAGATAAAAGGCGAAGTGGCGCGTGAAAATAAAACTTTTAAATTAAAAGATGTTAAAAAACTGTTAAAAACGGCAATAGCGAATGTACAAGCAGCAGATTGGCATAAGTGCGTATTACATGTCGAGGGCGTAGAAAAAAAATGTGGGACTTAGATGTACGCGTTGAAGTCATGGTAGAACCTATTATTATAAATCTTGCAATGACAGCAGTAGCGACAGTAATGAAATGTTTTCATCGTCAGATAGTGAATAATCGCTGTAATGGTAATAATGAATTTAAAATTGTAACGTATTGTCACTATAACACTTTTTAATGTCGGCATGGAATATAATTTTTCAAATTATTATCAATTAGTGTTCATTGGTAACAATAGTTAGGAAATTTATAAACATTTATAATTTAGGTTTAGGTTTTTCCCTTAAACCACTATTATATGTTTCTATTATTATGTAGTATAATAAAAACATTATGAAAATAAGATATACCTTTAAAATAGAGTGTAGCGGGAATTGGGGCTCGGCAATAGAAACTCAATTATATGTTTCCCAACGTTTCGTTTTATATATAACGTTGGGAAACATATAATTGAGTTTCTATTGCCGAGCCCCAATTCCCGCTACACTCTATTTTAAATTAAATAATTTGGGCGCTAAAAGACTAGACTATAAGATATACCGTTGCTTTATTATTCTTTTTGGATTTTATACCTGCGTAATTTAGTTTCTCTAATTACTTCATTAGATCACCAAATGTAAAAGCTTAATTTATTTTTCAGTTTAATTTATAATATTATATTTATTATAGTAAATGTAAATATATTATAATAATAAACAAAAAATTCATATATTTTTTGAATTATTATTGTTTAAAATGACACGCCTCTGGAATTGGCGTTCCCCTTACGTCTTGCACACCCCGGTAAAAATGAGTCACTGCCAATTATATTGGTACGGGAGTATATGGATAGAACAACAAGAAGACCTTACAACAGCGTTAAAGAGTTGACTGAAGAAGCAAAGTTATGAATTAAGTTTTCCGTTATTATATTATGTTTCTGTTACATCTTACCTTTACCGATTGTGATGGTGATGTGTTGACTTGGTGGATTACCGGAGTTTCATTGAAACTACAAAGTGTCTCATCAACTATAATATCTTCAGTTTCACTTATGGTCATGGGGCTTTTTGCTATAATTTGGGTTTCTGGTTTTCTTCTTGGCATAATAGTTTTAATCCCTCTGGGTAGCTTAAAATGTTTCCTGGTACTACCTAAAGAAAAAGGAAGAACGATCTTTTTAAAACAAGAAGTACCTCATCTGTTGAAAAAAAGTGTGTATTTCATTCAACACACTTACCAAAAGGTGTTCCTTCTATCATTTCAGTGGAATCAGTATCCAAATTAAACACAATGCTGCCTTGTTCACTTTTATTAACATCAATTTCATCAAACACATCACTGCTCTGTTGTTTGTCAGAAATAAAATTGATTGTTTCAGTTTCGCTACCATTTCCAACCTTCTCCAAATACCTGAAAATATTAGTATTACTTACGAACAATGTGGAACAACACAGATGGTATAAAATAAATGAAATTTCAATGAATCATGACTTACCTTTTTTCAGCTTCGGTCATCACAAAGTCCTCCTCCTCTCCCTGTTGTTTTAGATCCTGAGTATCTAAAATGATATTTTTGGTATCAGGGATATGCTTCCCTGGTAAACTCCAAACATTCTGAATATTTTCAATTGACATTGTAGCATTGCCTAGAGAACTGTGCGCATGCCAAGCATCATCAACATTCTCAGTATTTGCATTTGATAATTCCTTTTTGGAATCTGTATTACGTGGAATATACCAAGCATGTTTAAAGCTCTCAGAATTGTCCATTGTGCCTAAATAATTTGAAGTGTTCTCTTCTGGTATATATTGACCATACGGTTCTTCAGAATGTAAGCAACTCGTTGCTTTAAAATTAGGTGCATCCTTAGTTTTAGCGGTATTCCCAGAAATAATTACTTCCATTTCAATGGGAGTTTCCACGTTGGTCAAAAAAGATGTATTCCTAGATATGTCCCTGATAACATTAATTGAATTTGAAGAAAATTCGTGGTTGGTATGTTGACTCGGAGGTAGACTCTCACTAATAGGATTGAAAGGGGATGGTAAGGAACTGTATTGTCTTGACGGTGTATTTGTAATACAATTTTCATCTTGAAAGGCCGAAGTTATTGTAGATGTATGCCTATTTTGAGCATGGCTACCTATAGATCTATAGGCAACCCCTAAAAAGGAATAATATGGGAGTCAATGAAGTAGACCAGACAGGTGAACCAAAAACAGTTGTTACCTTGTGACTTCTCGCCACTTCCAAAGTTAAGATTTGTCAGCAACTCCAGTGGTATACTCACAGAATCACTGTTACACTGCACATCGGCCAATCTCAGCTTCAAAACATTCGACTGCTGAGAACTATCACCTAAGCTATATCCCTGATCTATCGGGGTGGGTACAATAAAGGGTTCCGCAAACCCCCTTGTAGTAGAATTTAGCGACATCTCGTGTTGTTTGCCAAATATTTCAGATCCGGTTTTGTTTGTAATTGCTTCATTATCGTTGGTCAATGTCATTTCATTAACAAGTGACACCATCTCGTCGCCTTGGGAAAGTTGGCTGGAGAATAAATCTAACGCACTGTTAACATTCGCTTGGCACAGATGTTGGCCGTTTAGGTACCTCGATGTTAAGGTCAGATATTGTTGTGACTCAGTGGGGCGGACCTCAACAGCATCGTCAGTGAGTGTATACTTTAAGGTATTGTCACTTTCATAAGGTACATCTACTGCTGATCTTACATCACACAATCCATTGCCGTCCAAGTCCTTGGACCAATTCGGTGGTATTTCGGTGTCACTATTGGTTGACGAATCTGTGCTTGTTTGAGAGGTGGTGCGATGTAAGCTTGGGTCTAAAACTATGAGAAAACTCATATACTCAGTAACATAGAAAATGTAAGACTAACGGTGTTTTGGGCGTCAATTGTCATTATTTATTTCATCACAACGTCAGTTAAGAAACTACAAGAGTAATTATACTACATAGGCTTGGAATAGCATGACTGCATGAGAGTGCCAACAAACCACTGAGCTTGGAACAAACCCAAACATTGGTATACAGGAAACAAACTCACACATGTTAGTTTCACACCAAATAATACCAAACTCATCTCGAGTCATGCTCTGCTAACCCTATGATTAAATAATTAAGACAATAAGTCCAAAACATGTCTATCATTCACTAATGATTAAATTATATTAATATTTTTGATAAGTAAGTTCCAAATTTCATACCGTAGAGCTAAGTAATACTTAGCAATAAAGCATATTTTGAATTTGAATTTCAATTGATAAATTCTGCAGTCTTCTTCCCATTACATCTCAGAAATATGTTGAGTTGGAGAAAGATCTGGAGATATGGGAGACCGTTAAGTTTTAGACAAGCTCAGGGTTAAAAAAAAATGTATTCTTACCTTCACTTGTTGACTTTTGACTGTAAATGCATTTGATCAATATATTCTGTGCGGATTGAGCTATCCTTTGGTCTTGAGGCGACGAATAATCTCTCTTTTTCACCATTGCAAGCAATTTGCGAAGTTCCAATTTGGTTAAAGGCTTATCATTTCGCAAATGTAACAAGATTTTATTGTGGACATTAAGAAGTTCTTCTTCTATTGCTAAAAAAATATTTATCGTCAGCTTGAAAAAGTGCATTGAAAGAAAAGTTACCCGAAATCTTTGTAGACTGACGTGATAGTCCTGATTTTACCATGACGGGGCTTTGTGATGATTTATCCGGAGACATAGCGAATTCCAAGTATTTCCTTATCTTGAACACTAAAACAGTTCCAAGTTCTAGTAAAAAACATAATTATTGATTTAATTTTTTCATTCATTTAATTCAATGTGTTCATATTTGCCGCTGCCGCGGCCGCCACCGCCACGCACCGTGGCCGTAGCCGCGTCGGTGTGTGTAAGCCTTTATGAAGATGTTTATGCCTCCGAGGGCAACAATCTTACAAAGCCGAGGGTATAGACATCAAGTAATGCACGTGGTACATACAATATTTTATGTCCTACTTCAGATAATTCCAGGTTAAATTAAAAGAAAATTCAAAATCGCGAAAGGCTTTTTTACCTATATAGTTGCTAAATAAACAAAGGTAATAGTAATTAACTTGCGTTGGGCTACATTCTTGGTGAAACCGTCTATTATCCATTATGGGTAAAATTAAAATTGCTTGTTATGTTTCACTATTTATTCAGTTACCTGACACGCGTGTTTCGACCCTTTCAGGTGATTTTCAAAGGAGCACAAAGATAAAAATGATTGCTAAGGTATTTATATAAACTCTAATGTATGGTATCAATAGGTAATAAAATCATTAAAATAATTAAAATTACGGATTACAATGGATAGGTAGATTGTGGGTTTTTCTTATTCTTATACAGGTGGTTGTCAAAATGTTGGGTTGGTTGGTTGGTTCAGGTAACTGAATAAATAGTGAAACATAACAAGCAATTTTAAATTTACCCATAATGGATAAAGGTAATAGTGTTCATTGTTGTGCTGTGTCAAAGTCAAAACAGAAATTCATATAAAATAATGGATTTTACGTCGATTCCGGATAGAATTGCTGTGAATGCTGTCAAAGCTTTGGATAATCTTGTCCCAAAGAAGTCTAAAGACGCCTATGATAAGGAATATCAAAGGTTTGGGGATTGAATGAAAAATAAGATGTAAAAATTATCAACGAGACGGTGCTACTAGGATATTTCCAGGAATTGGTATGTTAAAATTGCTGTTGTAAATTATATTAAAATACTAATTATGTATATCGATTATAGTCTGGAACATTTACTCCTAATTCCCTATGGACGAAATATTCAATGTTAAATGTCGGTTAAAGACCGTTAAATGTCCTTATTGTATAAGGTCTCAGCAAGTGGCTAGAGAACAAAGTTCTCACATGTATACATATTTATAATATGTCATATTATGATTACCACTTGCCAAGTAGTGTTCTCTTACTATTTATTGTGTTAAAGAAGACCTTAATAGTTAATAAAAATATTGACATTGCAAGTTAGGCCAGTATCTAAAACAAGCATCCAAAGGATATAAAGCGAAGAAATCGAAAATTTTGACTCGAGAAGATGTGCTGAAATTCATCCGTGAAGCTCCCAATCAAACCTTTTTGATGGCTCTGTTATTTCGTGTATTTGGTGGGTGCCGCCGCCAAGAGCTAGTTAATATGTTGGTTGAACATATAGAGGATAGAGGATCCGTAGTAATAGTTAATATTCCCGATACAAAGACCGATAAAAAGCGTGTCTTCACAATTATTGATGAGAACGAGATGGGTTGTTTAAAGCTACTGAGAACTTATTGGTCTTTACGCCCGACAAACTGCAACATCAATAGATTATTTTTGTGTTACCGTAACAGTCGTTGTTTTTCACAGCCAGTTGGGAAGAACACCATAGGCAAAATTCCTTCCATTATTGCAAAATACCTGGGTCTAAGCGATGCGGACAAATATACTGGTCATTGTTTGCGCAGAACCTCTGCAACTTTGTTGGCGGACGCGGGGGCAAACATGACCACATTGAAAAAAGACATGGCGGTTGGAAAAGTCCAGCTGTGGTTGAGGGATATTTGGAAGACAGTATGTCTTCTAAAAACAAAATTTCGAAATTGATAGCTGGAGTACCATCAACGAGATCATCAACATCAAAAAACGTTCAATCATCGTCAATTTCTGTTAGTGAAAATCACGAAATAATAGAAAACATTAACTTATCAAAAGCCGGTAAATTCGTTTTCACTGGGTCTTTTCATAACTGTTCATTTGATATAAATAATAAATAAGTTTCTTCGTTAATAAAAAGTTGTTACTTTGATTTTTCCTGTTCATTTCTCTTAATGCCCGAGGGCATTAGAAACTTCCTTAATGCCCTATACCATTTAAAGCGTCTGGTAACTATGGTATTATGAAACAATAATATTCGAGTAGGACATAAAAGTACACATGCACGAAAAGAGGTTCGGCACATTTGCAAAACTAAAGAGTCATATTGTTTAAGATTGCAAGGTTACGGTTAATTAAATGTTGTGAAAATGGTCCTAAACAAGTTAACCTCCAGTTAAGTTAGATAACCCTGCCCTTAATAGCGCTATACCTCTTAGTTTAGGTTGTTAATTTTAAATATATTGTTCGTTTACTTTTTTAGCAGTTTTACTAATTTCCTTTTGCAATCCTACCAAGAATGATGTTAGGCCTGCACATAAAGCTGTATAAAAAAGTAGTATAAATATTATTTGTAATTATTAATGATAATTATTAATAGATACCTTCTATTGAATAATGTTAACTTCAGGAGCTTCACTTGTAAATTCAAGCACAAAATGTGTGGTACTCTTAAAACACAATGGACATGCTATTCAAAATGCCGGCTTTCGTCACGTCGCGTCGGTTCTCTACTGTTTTACTTTTGTCGCGGCCTTCTTCCTTTTTCTGGCTTCACACGTGGCTTGGCCATAGCCATGGCCTTCTTGAGAAAAAAACCTTCTATAGGGGCTTTATCACTTTCTGCTATCACTACCGATTATACAGGGTATCCATTTACTCCATACCTGCATAATAATTAATAATCAGCAAAACCACATATTACTTAGGTAAAAATATTAGTATTTAATCAAACTTACCTTAGTCCAAAAGTTTACAATAAACGAGATACCAGGTGTCAAGGTTTAAAGGGAAAAAATGTGTAAAAAAACACTGTAAACAGTATGTTTAAATGGTAAGTAGGCGATGAAACACATGTTACAGATCTTTATTTGATTCTATGTCATAATTTGGAAACGTTAGTGTGTCAGTTTGTCAATAAGAATTTTCTCTTTGTGCGGTAATTTAATGAAATGTCTCAACAAGTCGGTCGTATCATCACTTTAGTAGCAGAAGGCAAAAGTAAGAGACATGCTTCTCGGGCCGCTGATGTTTGTGCAGCTACCGGACGTCGCGCAATTCAAAGGTATGAAGAAACAGGTCAGTACCATAGAAGAGTAGGTTCCGGCCGTCCAAGATGTACAACGAATTTTGATGATCGTTTTATTCAAATGCAAACGTTACGAAACCGCTTTCAAACTGCGGTGAAAACAAACTATCTGTTAAGAGAATTACGCGGTATACATGTAAGTGATCATACAGTCTGTCGAAGGTTAAAAGAGATAAATTTGAGAGCAAGGAGACCAGCAACTGGGTCAAAATTACTTTTCAGACATCGTCCAGCTCGCCGAAACTTTTGCAGAATCTATGGAGGTTGGAATGAGCGACAATGGCCTCAGGTTTTATTTACCGATGAGTCTCGATTTTGTTTGTTTTCGTCTGATGGTCGTAAAAGTGTTTGGAGACGAACCGGAGAACGATACGAACAAGGTTTAATCAGCGAACGAGAAAGCTATGGAGGGGGATCCGTAATGATATGGGGAGGAATATCACTAGAAGGCCGCACAGAACTCTGTGTGTTACCAAGAAATGCTCTTACGGCGCAAATGTATGTCGAAAATATTTTGCAGGAGTATGTTGTTCCCTATGATTACAGATAATTTACACTTTCACACCTATTTTGAGAGATACCGTTCCATCTACAGAAAACTTATAAAGCTTGCAAAAACTTGGTATTATAATAGTCGTCTATCAAACGCAACTAACAAACAAAAGGAAAGTTGGTCAATTATAAATGATATTCGCAAAAAAAAACAGTTCTCCTCAGGTGTGAATGACAGCGATTTGTCCCCTGATTTAGTAAACAAATTTTATTGTTCTGTGGCACGAAACCTTACAAAGGATATTCCTCAACATTCTGACCCACTTGAATTTCTAACAAATATTGCAGGGGTCAATGGTTCCGTTTTCTTTGTTCCTACCGACCTGCAAGAACTGAAGCAGGTCATACGTGATATTAAAAACAAAAATAGTTCTGGGGAGGATGACCTATCTATAAAAATATTTTCAAATCTGCCTGACCATGCTCTGGATGCCTTGGTTTGAGCCATAAACTTTTCTTGGGAGTCAGGTGTATTTTCCTCATGCCTTAAACTGGGGATTCTTCTAATTATAGACCTATATCGCTACTCTCTAATTTGTTTAAAATTGTGGACAAATTGGTAAAAGGCAGGATGATTTCCTTCCTTAGCTCAAATAATATACTTAGTCCCCTTCAATTTGGCTTTCAGAAAAATCGCAATACAAATGATGCTATCTTCCGGTTTTTGGAAGGTCTTTACTCAGGGATTAACAGTGGTGGAGTAAGCGCAGCGGCTTCTTGCGACTTATCTAAAGCTTTTGATTGCGTCAATCACCGCATTCTGCTACAATAACTATTTCACCATGGCTTTAGGGGGGTGTCCCTAACCAAAAAGTCCAGATATTGAACCCGATCGAACACTTGTGGGATGAATTGGGGCGGCGAGTTAGATCTCGCCTGAAGGTTCCGCAAACTTTAGATGCCTTAGGAGAAGCCCTAGTGGAGGAGTGACCATTTCCAACCTCATCCAAAGCATGCCAAGGCGAATAGAGGATTTAATTAGGGCAAGAGGTGGTAACACTCGGTACTAAATTACAGTTTGCTTACATTTTGTTTCATACTTTCCTGTTTCTGTTGTTCTTAATGAAGCTTTTAAATGTTGGCAGTGTTTTTCCTTTATGCAGGGTGAAAAGTACTTTTCTTTAATAAAACTATGGTATTTTCTGACTTACATAAGATAGGCACATGAATCAAAAAACAAAAGATAAACAATATTTCATTCAATAAGCTAATGTTAGCTTAAAACAAAATTGAATGCTGAAACAATCCACAGGGTTTTCTAAATTTTCTGAAAAAAACAATCATATCTGTTTTAGGTTATAAACACCACAAAATCATAAGGAAGAAATAAAATTCAACATGTATATTAATCCTAAAAATTATTTCTATAAAATTTAAAAAAAAAAATCATTCAAATCAATTAACCAGTTCAGAAGTTACGAGTCATCAAACTTTCACAAGATTTTAGGTGCGTCACTTTTTTTGCAGTTCAGTGTATATTCAATAAAATATACGTTTAATAAAAACATTGGTGTTTTAATATAGAAAATTGCACATTTTTTTCCTAGAATTGATGATTTTTCAAATTCCAAAAATGTTTATAATATTTTTTTAATGGCTGTTTCTGTCACACCAAACCACACTCAAACCTAGATGCATTTAAATAGCAAAAATAACCCCAGTACACAGTAACCCCATAAAGAAGGGATAGTTCGACACCTAACCGAAGTAGTAGATAGTTGGGAAAAGAGGAGTGAATGAGGAGTAAAATATAGCACGGGGAAAACCCTCCTCCACCTCATTTCAAAATTATAGCAAATAACACAATTTAAACGTACTGAAAGAACACACAGCAACTATACTCAACTAACAACGACAGAAATTCCCACTAGACAGTGGTGAAGGTGTATAAAAGATATTACAAATCTTTCAGGTTAGTTTAGAATAATGCCAGATCTTGTACGAGAGAGGTTATTTGAAACCCTTAAAAAAATTAAATAAAACATAATGTAAAATAAATTTTAAAAATGCGACATGCCTACTTACTATACAATGGTTATGAAAATTGACCAGAAATTCTTCATTAAAAATTTGAAACCGCTCAATTGAAAACAAATACATATTTTTTTTATTTTAAAGTCAAGTTTGCATATTTTTACGTTACACTAACCCTATACTACGGTCTCAAAATAAACCATTAACGGCGTGCGGCGAAAATAATTAACATCGATTCGCCCACTTTTAAGTTAAATAAAAGCAATCCAAACCGCCTGGGAAGATTGTGCATAAATAGGTTATTACATGTTGCCAAGTTTTAATAGACTTTACTGAAATTTCCATAAAATCAAGGGCCCTTTCACCCTACGGTACCTGTTTTACTTAATTTGGCAACGCAGGTAGGAAAAACCCACATCTAAAGGCGCTGGCACGCTTTCTTATCGTCTCTAACCAACGTTCAGTGTCGTAGACAAGTTTCAATCAAGAGGATATTAGCAATTCAGTTTTATTATTTCGGTGGTTATTCAAAACAGCAAATATTATAATGCAGATGAGTTCTTCAAGTGATAGTAACCAACAAGTTACAAAACGACGTAATTTAAAACCTGGGCAGCGTACAATGGTAAAAAATGTGTATGAGGGAATTCTAAGTACACACAGTGGAATATCATTCACTGATGTAGCAGAACATTGTGCCACATTGACTAAGACATCTTGCCGTACTGTTTATAGAACTATCAAGGACAATAGGAATACTAAAGTGTCCGATTAGAAGACAACAAGAGGACGGAAAAAGATTTTTATTGATCAGCAAACAAAGTTCGTCGGAAAGTCCATGCATTTTTTTTTTCGAAATGAACTTCCGAATTTAAAAAAAATTCTGCCGACATTGAAAGGGATGAAAATATGCAAAAAATTTCACGAAGAGTTCTAATGCGTACAGAATTGAATTTTGGATTCTTAAAACGAAATCGCAAAATATTATATATACTGTTAAAAACGACAATAGCGAATGCACAAGCAGCAGATTGGCATAAGTGCGTATTACATGTCGAGGGTGTGAAAAAAAAATGTGGGACTTAGATGTACGCGTTGAAGTCATGGTAGAACATATTATTATAAATCCTGCAGATGACAGCAGTAGCGACAGTAATGAAATGTTTTCATCGTCAGATAGTGAATAATCGCTGTAATGGTAATAATGAATTTAAAATTGTAACGTATTGTCATTATAACACTTTTTAATGTCGGCGTGGAATATAATTTGTCAAATTATTATCAATTATTGTTCATTAGGTAACAATAGTAAGGGAATTTATAAACATTTTTAATTTAGGTTTAGGTTTTGCCCTTAATCCACTATTATATGATTGTATTATTATGTAGTATAATAAAAACATTATGAAAATAACATATACCGTTGCTTTATTATTCTTTTTGGATTTTATACCTCCGTAATTTAGTTTCTCTAAATTAGATTACCAAATGTAAAAGCTTAATTTATTTTTCAGTTTAACTTATAATATTATATTTATTATAGTAAATATAAATATATTATAATAATAAACAAAAAATTCATATATTTTTTGAATTATTATTGTTTAAAATTACACGCCTCTGGAATTGGCGTTCCCCTTGCGTCTTGCACACCCCGGTAAAAATGAGTCACTGCCAATTATCTTAATATCGGAGAATGGCGAACATTGCACTAAGCGTACCTGATTAAAGTAAATGGGGTTTTTGGCAGCTTTTTCCCCAAATGCCAGCCGTATTCCAGTTTATGAATAAAATTATCTTCGTCAACCTGCTTTTGAATCCCCCTGGGATAATGAATTCAGTCTTAGCACGCTTAAAGGCCCTGCCGGTAAGAGTGTGGAGTGCGGTAAAATAAAAAAGTGTGTAGCGTTAACCAACGGGACGTCATCGTCCCCGGTGAAGCTCTAGCCTGGCGGTTCTTGGCTTGGACCTGGACTAATTAGGCTAGGGTAGAGTACCCATGTCGGGTCAATAGTTAAGGTGCCATTATAATATCAACAAAGGAATAATAAAGAAATTTTAAAATGATTGAAAAAAATGGTATCGGAGTATAGGTGACCCTATATACAACTTACCCTTTTTAGAACCAACATTAAATTTATACAGATCAAGAAGATATCTAGACCTCAAGCATTTGTGTAAATTAAAAATTAGTATATTAATACAGACATAATAGTCAGAATGTTAATATTGTCACTCAAAACTTCATAAATTTACTAAATACACACATAAAAAACTGCACTTATACAAAAAAAATTACATCTGGCGCGAAAAAGCCCTGGATAACAACAGGGATATTAGAATCTATGAAAAAAAGAGACAAATTATATAAAAAATTTAAATTATCTAAGAATGCTAACACTTATAATGAATATAAGATATACCGAAATAAAATAACATACTTAGTATCGAAAGTGAAAGAAAATTATTACAGTAATAAGATCGGGGAACACAGTAACAACTCAAAAAAACTTTGGCAAGCTATAAACGAATATAATGGTCTTAACAAAAAAAATAAATTAGAAGTTATCAAAGAAATTAAAAATGTAAACAATGAAATTGAAAATAACACTAAAAATGTTGCAGACATTTTTAACAAACATTACGTCACAGTTGGAGAAAACATGGCAAACAGTATTAAACAAACAAGTTCGGTGGACAGTAATATAGAGAACGATATTAACAATTTAGAATCAATTTTCTTAAGCCCTGTAGATTGTAATGAGATGAAATCTATAATTACGTCATTAAAGGTAAACTCTACACCGGGTTTTGATAGGGTTACTTCTAAGGTTCTGCAAGAGAGAGCAGAATATATTAGTACGCCACTGTGTGATATCGTGAATCTGTCTTTCCCTACAGGGGTATGTCCGGACCACTTTAAAATAGCTATAATCAAACCTGTATTTAAAAAAGGTGATAAAAAATTAGTTGAGAACTATAGACCGATTAGCTTACTATCAAATATAGCAAAAATATTTGAAAAGGCAATTAAATCAAGACTTATTACATTTTTAAATAAATATAACATCCTGTCTCATTCGCAATATGGATTTACGCCAAATAAATCAACTAATGACGCCATAGCTTGTCTAATGGAAAAAATATATGATTGTATGGACAGAAAAGAACAGTGTGCCACGGTTTTTATTGATTTGGCAAAGGCTTTTGACACTGTTTGTCATAAAAAGCTTTTGTCAAAGCTATATGCTATAGGTATTCGTGGACTGGCGTATTCCCTTTTTAAGAGCTACTTAATAAATAGGGTACAAAGAGTAGAAATACAGGGTGTTTTGAGCGATCAACTAACAGTTACCTATGGTATACCACAAGGAACTGTATTAGGACCTGTATTATTTATAATTTATTTAAATTCATTGCTCCGCTTAGATCTACCGGGACATATAATATCTTATGCTGACGACACAGCATTTTTTGTACAAGGCCACAACTGGGTAGAAGTTAAAGAAAAAATTAGTAGGGGACTAACAAAAATAATTGAATGGTTTGATAAACATCTTTTAACAATAAATATAGATAAAACTTTTTACTTACCTTTCTCTTCTTATAAAGCAAATTTGCCTATTGATAATTACATAGATATAAACATTCCCTTTCGAAACTATCAAAATTGGATAATAAAAAGTAAACAAAATATAGACTATTTAGGAATTTGTATAGACTCAAGTTTAAAATGGGACCAACATGTTACAAAATTGACTAAAAAACTGAGATCCTTAATGTATCTTTTTAAGCAGATAACAAGAATAACAAATATTGAAAATATAAAAATTGTATATTTTGGACTTGTTCAATCGCTTCTTTCATATGGTATAATTGGATGGGGCGGATTATATAAGAATACATTGAACAGTTCATAAACGAATACTTAAAATTATGCATAGACTCACGATTTTATACAGTACAGACAGGTTGTATCGAGATACACGACTTTTGAGCATTAGGCAGTTATTTTATAAAACCAGTATTTTGTTTCTGGTTAAAACAAAAACAATAACTTCAACATCAGGACTCACGCATCAACATGAAACCAGATATAAAATTGGTGACAACTTAGAAATACCTAGAACACAAAAAACAATAGGTGGTCGTTCATTCGTCAGTGTTGGATATAAGGTGCACAACGTGTTGCCACATGAAATAAAAAAACAGATTTTTAAAAGAAAATTTAAGATAATCTTAAATAATTGGATTATTCAAACTCCAATTAATATATTGTAACATACATGTATTTCATTTGCCCTTCGCTTTTTTTTTTGGCATTTCTTTTTTTTCTCTTACTTTGTAAATAGTGTAATATGGGAGGGAAACTATTAAGCAATAGTAATCATGGTTTATTCTGGGAACCACAGAGAGCTGAATGAATTTGTTTTTTCTTTTTTTTTAAATTTATTGTTTGATCTATGATTGGACTTTTATCTTACTTGAGGGGTGGGCTTTGAACTTAGAGACACGTATATTATACATATTATAACATGTCTAGTTGTTTGCTGTCAAGTTTTATCTTAGTAAACACTAGATATGAGCTAATTTTTTGTAGTATTGTAAAGAACGAAAACGAAGAAGCCTTGATTAATATTTATTTGTATAGAATGTTATGTTATTTTCTTTATTTTTATTCCATTTTTTTGTAAACCTTGGCAAATAAATATTTAAAAACAAAAAAACAAAAACAATAAACTTAAAAATAAAAAATTTAAATATAAAATTATTAAAATCAATTAGCGTTTACCAACATTATACAAGACAATGTAATGATTTCCAAATTACCCAAATCAGATCGAATTTTGGTAAACGATCAATATTACATGAAGGAATTAATATTTATTATCAATTACCAACGTACCATTTTAAAAAAATTACTCTCATGATGTCCCGCTTTTTTGGCGCATCCTGTATATCCAAAAATATTTTTGGAATGTGCACTCTTGTTTATCCTAGAACCTTTATATTTAATAATTTTCGATATTTCTAGCAACAACGGAGACATTGGACTTCTTCGCATTTATGTGCCATAAGGTCTGTTCCAAATAATCAGTTGTCTTAACAAGGCATCCTGAGCTCTACATGTAATATTCATCTAGTAGACTCTACTTCTGATTAAAAACTAGTTCCGGACTGCTGGTTGGAACAAAACTACAGTAAACCATTTTCAATTTCATTTCAAGGAATAATACTCAGAAGTTTGACGACATACTTGATTTAGACCATAAGTAAATGATGCCGTTCTGCCTGCATTTAGACAACTTAATTAAAGCAGTGATAAGGAATTCTCATTTTTTAAAATAAGACGACAATTAATAAAAATTTACACTTTACTTAATTTGCAACAACTCACAACTCTTATAATTACAAAAAAAAAAACTGAAAAGTATAAGAGTAGAGCCATTCTATATCAAATCGACTGTAAATTCGAATTTAAGATAATATACGCTCATAAGGAACAAATTACAACTTCAAGATCACCCTGTACAGTATAGTGTACAGTGGAAAGGATGGCCAAATATACTGGCAGACAGAATTAACGCATAATTCAAAAAATGGTTCATTCGGCATTCAACATTAATTTTTGCTGTAACAAAATTTTCAAAATAAATCTTAATTTTTCTTTTTAAGCTACAGTTATGTTCATAAATCTATAATACACATGTTTTAGTATAGTGTAATCCGATCCTCGAAATTGTTATGAGATGTCTCGTTGATAATTATCGAGGCATTGGTCAGCGTCACTAATTTTTGTAAATGCGCATATCGTGTCACAAAAAATAGAATGCCACAGCTGAACACCGTTCAAAGGGCTCAAATTATTGTCTATGTGCAAGATGGCATGCCTGTGAGAGACGTCGCGCAAGTAATGCGTAAATAAAAACACAGTTCAGAAAATAAAACATCGATGAGAGACGTATGGAATGTTAGATAAGAAAAAGCCACCAGGAAGACAAAGGGCAACCACACGAGAAAAAGATATCGCACTCGTGCATTTTTTTAGAAGAAAATCCATTCCAGGTTAGTTAGAGGTAAAAGCCATGGCGGAAACAAATTTTCTTGCATCGAAATTCACAGCCTCTTAAAGAATTGCTCTCAAGAAAATAATTTTAAATTAGGAACGTAAATCTTCGCACTAAATAATATATGAAACAGGGTAAATTTCACTGATGAAAAAGTTGTCCAGTCGTCACTCAATGGTCATATTAGAGTCTATAGACCTCGCAGACCTGGATTTGACGAACAATACATCAGTTAATGTGTGGGCTTGGTTCAGCTATCGATATCTGGGTGTTTGTTTGGTAATAGATAAAAGGGTTACAGTGCTGAATACAGGAACATTTGGGAAACTGTTATGTTGCCAAGTGTTTCAGAATATTTTCCCGCCCATAATTTCATATTCCAACAAGACAACTGCCCAGGTCATACTGCAGGAATAGTTTCAGCAGAACAACATAGAAAATCTTTTGTAGCCTTCAAAAAGTACTGACATCAATATAATGGAGAATGTGTAGGATATACTGACGAAAAAAATGTATAGGGCAAACCTTAGACCCAACAACAGATAGCTCCGATTTGATAAGAAACCTTTATTCCTCTGTCCCAAATAGATCAAGTCTGGAAACGGCTTAAATTTATTGGCCAATTTTACTTTGTTCCTGATATCAGTAGTTTACACACACTTTTGATGTAAAGTCATAAAAGCTGTCATTTTTACATGCAAAAATGTCTTTACCTGAAAGCGAAAGAATTATAATTTTTATGATGAGAGGATATGGCGATAGGATCAAGTCTTACGAAGAGGTTAAACATGTCTTTAATGACGTATTTCCAAACCGAAATCCAATTTCAAAAGCCACTGTTCTAAAAACTGTCCCGACGGTTCGAAGAAACTGGAAATTGTAGATAGACGACGATCAGGAAGACCAGCAATCGTAGATGAAGAGAAAAGTTTGGAAATTTTACAACCCTGGTTCTTCATTAAGAAAATTTTCTGAAGTAAGTGACGTCTGCTTCAAATCAGTTCATATTGTTTTAATATCACCCTTTCAAAATACATCTAGTTCAAGAG
The DNA here is from genome assembly GCA_963920685.1 of Polydrusus tereticollis. Taxonomy (NCBI): domain Eukaryota; kingdom Metazoa; phylum Arthropoda; class Insecta; order Coleoptera; family Curculionidae; genus Polydrusus; species Polydrusus tereticollis. The sequence continues at coordinate 49,465,213 of OY987334.1, read as the reverse complement.
TTGCCAGAAGATGATTATGAGCAAAGAACAGAATTTTGCGATATTATGATGTCAAGGTGGGACTAAAATAACCAACTTTCAACTATATAGTATTTTCGGATGAAGCAACATTTATGTTAAATGGTAAAGTCAATAGGCACAACTGTTTTAGGCCAATGAAAACCCCTACTGGATGAGAGGTCATACCCAACGCCCTGAAAAATTAAGTGTGTGGGCTGGGCTTTTAAGTAAGTAACCACAAAATCGGTTCATTTTTTATTGATGGGAATTTGACATTACAACTTTACCTTGAGCTGTGATGGGTCCAAATTATGCAAGTACATTCTTCCAACAGTCGAAACGTGCGTGAATTTTTGGACAACACTTTTCCGAATAGGTGGATAGGTAAAGGGGGTACAATCGAGTGGCCACCTAGGTCCCCTGATTTGTCGCCTAATGACTACTTTTTTTGGAGACACTTCAACAAAGTTTATACCACAAAACCTCAAAATTTGGCTAATTTGGAGCGTCGAATATTGGACGAATTTCAATTAACACCACAAATGATTTACAACACAATTCAAACATTTTATTTCCAATTAGCTCACTGTCAAGTTATACAGGGAAAACAGCTTGAACATTTAATACATTTTTTTTTAATTATACTCGTTATTTAGAAAACTACTGATATAAGGAACAAAGTATGTTATATCAAAAGTGTAACAAATGTAACGTAAAAAAATTAAAATTCGTTTGATTTCCAGACAAACTAAACAGCCGGCAACAACGCCAATATCGTCATTCGGCGCATAAGATACTCTTAAACAACTGTACCAAATTTGGTTTAAATCGGCCAATAAATTGTAAGGTTATCTTATTAAGATTTGTAGAGAACAAAAATATAACTTTTTTTTTCAATAAACTGTATAATATAATGTAGCTGACTTGAGATTGAAAACAGTTTTGAAGAAACTAGATTTCACTTAAAAATCAACCTTCTGCATTGCAAGTATTGTACCAGTATTTTTAGAAACAGAGTACAAAACTTGTCCTATCTTTTTATGAATATAACTGTACGTATCTTTAAAGAAAAGGAAATCAAAAAGGCACATGGTCCACAATAAAAATAAAACATTATTTATTTTAATTTAGCCAATACCTTTAACCAGAAAACCTTGGTGAATCATTGTTATTAATTGTCGTGATATTATACATTTAACTCCGAGGGATAAAAAACGCGATAATTAACACTACTAGAAGTTAGGGTCTCAACATTAGATTAAATATAGAGAAATTTTTTGAGTTATGCGTTAACTTCTCTGCAAAATGATGAAATTGAATTTTATTAGTTTTTAATCACCCTATATAAAAATTGTATTAGTTATACCATAGCATAAAGAGAACGTAAGTGTACCGACAGCATCCTAAGCAAACGATTTGCCATTTCCTCCGGATGCACTAAATAAAACTAATACCTACCTTGTATGCTTTATTTGACAATAAAATGACATTACCTGCCGAAATGTTTTCATAGAATCGTAATAATAATATAAGCTCTTAAAAAAAGTATAAGTTTGGAGCTGGTTAGCCAGCTCCCGCTGTTTTGTTTGCAATATCGGTGCCTATGCACCAGAAATATGATCGAAGTGGACGACTTCGGACGAAACCTTACTTATAAACTTCAAAGGTTTTCTTATCGTGAACGTCCGCTGGTCTCTTTATGCTGTGGTTATACGTTGATATTTTAGTTAGAATTTAAAATACATCGATTTAATATAGGCCTAAAATCGCCTCTCTTATTTACCTTTACAGCGACTTTAACTTAAGAGCGGTATTGCTTACCTCACTAGACACAACCATAATACAAAGAAATATATTAGAAACTACTAACAAAATTACAAAAATATATCTATAGTACACAGGCATGATAGACGCATATTTTACACTATTCTTAGGTATAAATAAAATACGGTGATTAACCAGACTTAAAATGGTTATATGGTGATAAATATAAGTAACCGTATATGTCAAAGGAACTTAAATTGGATATGGAGAATAGTCCTTTTCAAAAATACCGTTGCTCCCTGCTAAAGTTCAGTCCTATCTCACCGAATAAATATATATTACACTTCCTAATACTTCATAATACCTCACCTAGTACAGTAAGATTCATTTAGAATTGCAACGCTTTTATTCGTAAAACCCTAATTTAACCTAAACCTAACCGGAGCCAATAATAAGCCTAATTTACAGCCATGGATGCCAGGCTGGATCCATTCTGCACAGGTTGTCTGGACTATTTGCGGCCGCAACTAACGTGGCAACCTGCAAATGGTAGATTATTTGAAGAAAAATGTCTTCTCCAACAGACAAGAATGTTTTATTAATCCTTTGTTTTTTGTGTGTACATAATAATAGCGGCTATGTAAACCTTAGACACACACGAATAAAAACATTAAATATCAAAAAAGGCTGGTATACTATGTTATTTACTATTTTCCTCCTCGGGGCAAATTACGATGACCGGGATTTCGTTAGGACCAGAAACTTTTTTGGTGTTATTTAAGATTCTTACAAGAAAGAAATAAGAGCCTGCGAGCCCCAAGAGAGCGTCCTAGGCCCCATTATTTATTTGTTATATACCAGTGGCTTACTATTATCGGAAGAAACTACTATAACCACATTCGCTGATGACACTGTTATTCTCGCAGTTGATCAAGATCATGAGAGCTCTACTAGAAAACTCCAAATAGCAAGTAACACGGTAGCTCACTGGATAAGCCAATGGAAAATTAAACTCAACGAACTTAAATCAATCCAAAGCCATAGCTGATGACAATGGATTCAGATGCGCGATACTCGTCGTTTGTATTTGAGTATTTCAGCCAGTTGACATTATGAACGTTTAACTCGCAAATAATGACAACCTTGGAATTGGGATGGTGGGTTTGCAAAAGTCGATATTTGCAAGTAAAGAAAATAAGTCTCAATATCGCTTGGCGGTCGGTAAAGGCAGCCGGTGATTATATGCGTTGATATTTTAAACCACATTATATCAAAGTATTTAGGCTCAAGTGTCTCCTCTCGTTGACAAGAAATATCACTGTGGACGAAAAGACTGTTGATTGAATTAGATAGCTTGAAATTACATCGTTTTACAGAGTTTTTACTAATAAAACAACACGGTCAGCATACCATCCGCGACAGGTTAAAATACTTTTTTGTTATCGTTTTCAATAGCGTTGGCGGACATTTTCTAAAGGTTTGCTAAGTCGATTATAGAAGTAGTAAAAATAACCGACCGTCTGTATCAATGATCTGACCTTTGTATGGAGTATATTCCATGGAAATGGGTATAAAAGAGTTAAATAAAAAACTGTTAAGAAAAGATAGAACACATTTTCTTTAAAGATTTATAACCATTCTTGGTGGTAACAATACAATACTGATGGTATTTTTAATGGTAAATAAAGTTTAAAGTCACAACCTACATCAGCTAGCTCAAGCTCGTGGCAATTGTAACCGGGATGGTTGAAAAGGTTAAAGATGGTTTAACTTAAAAACCATAAAACTTTGTACTAATTAACGCTTACCTACTTCAACACAAAAATCGTAAGCAGGTGATTTACCAATCAGACAAAAATAGTAAAAACACTTGAGGGTTAGGTTCAGGTTATAAACTCCCTATTCATTATTTTAGCGCAAAAGTTGCAACTCTTTTACATTCCGCATTATACAGGGTGTTATTTAATAAGTGTCCGATATTTTACAGGACGATTCCTCAGTTATTTATAAGATGAAAAGTTCATATATTGACTCCTCAAAGAGTAAAAAGACACGTAGGTGGCGCCCCCTACAAGTGGGAGCCATACTAACGTCAAATTCGAATTTCGCATTTCAAAAAACCCCTAGATACCAATTTTCGTCCAAATGTGGACAGTATTTCAAAAATTATGTACGAAAAACAAAAATAAAAATAAATTTTTAACACCGTCTTGTAAAATATCGGACACTTAGTAAATAACACCCTGTATATCTGAATAACTAAAAATAATAAGGCTTTATTTAATCTGTGCCCAGTGGGCAAAATTTTAAGAACATACCTGTAACAACGTTATAGTGTCACATGCTAGCTTCAACAAATTTCAATCGCTTAAACTGAATTTGGCTATAGTTTAGTTGCAATAAAAATTTAAAACTTAGACAACATTTCACACTTTTCTTAACTTAAGAGTATTTCATTGGATAATTTTAAATCCATTTCAAGGAGGGCATACTTAATTTACAAAATCAAGTCTTTACTTAAACCTTAAACTGAATTTCGATTATAGTTTAGTTTCAAGAAAACTTTATAACTTAAAACAACATTTTGCATATTATATTTTTCTTAAGTCTTATAATGGATAATTTTATATCCATTTCCAGGGGATATACTTAATTCACAGCATCAAGTTTTTACATATGCCACATTTGTTGGTTTTTCTATATTTTTGTACGAGTGAGGGAATATTAGACTGCGATTTTTTGCCCCCCAACTAAATCCCGTTCTACTCAATCAATACATATATAGCTGAAACTTAAAAGATGTATAAAGTCTGGGGTCTTAAATATAGGAAATGTTGATCTTTACGTCAGAAATCGGAGAGAAATCGCTTTAAAATCTAATTCTTCGTGAAAAAAAATTGCACTTTTTTTTTTGTACACCTTCGTCTCTCGACTTGAGAGGAGATCTTTTTAAAGGCCGACCAAACAATGTAAACTTTAGTCTTGATAGCTGCTGTTACAAGAATCAATATGTTTAAAATAACCTCGGTATACACTTCACTGAATTTAAAAGATTTAGTTTATTGACCCATACAATAAGAATTCGACTTACCTTGCTGTCAGTTCCGTCAAACTGAGCCAGACTGTTCAGTCTATTCGAAATGGAGGTTATGGCCCTTCCCACCATATTGACGATCTGTTCCGCTTCAGACATCTTGTCTCGGTTATTGACATTGATGTCATCGGAATTCTTCACACGGGACAATACCATTTCATCGCGGAGAATGGGTTTTAAAATATTGAGAACCTGAAATTGAGAATGTGAGACGTGGTTAATGAAAAAAGGAAGTAGAAAAAAAATCTCTGTTATTGCATGTGTTATGGTTGTTATCCTTCATTTGGTGTAAGTAAAGTCCCACGTTCCGAAGTGCGTGCGATATTGTCTAATTTGACAATATTTTAGTGTGAAATGAAATTGCTAAATATTGGCTCTCTTGTACATTTAAGAGAAAAATTGTATGGTAATTTTTTGAAGAGGCCAATATAATAAACCCATGTGCCAAGTTTAAAGAAATTTTAATAAGCCAATCCTAACTTGTTCAATTAAATGTGATGACAGAATTACGAAATTTTCATAGTTTATGTAATACAGCAAACACTAGCAAATATATTATTGGGCATTGACAAAACGTAAAGTAGCGTCAGTGACAACATTTTCATTGAAAGCACTTTAATTATAGCTAAATATGAGCTATTCCATTAAGGAAAAAGTAACTATGATTAAGGGGTATTATACAGGAAACAGTTTAAGAGCAGAAAAATTTGAAATGTTTTCAGATCAATTCCCTGATAAGCCTATCCCTTCCATTTCACAAATTAAACTTATCATTGGTAAATTTGTGTCCAAAAGCACTGTAATAAATAACTGTAAATGCTCAACTCAGAATATTAATAGAACTGAAGAAAGGGATAATAGAGATCTTGATATCTTGAAGGAAAATAAAATGATTAGCACGAGGATTCTTGGGCAAGCCGTAGGAAAACATCAAACCACAGTGTTGCGCACTTAAAAAAAAACATAAATATTTTCCTTACAAGTATGAAAAACATCAAGAGCTACGACGAGGTGATAAAGAACGGAAAATGGTATTCTGTTTTGAGGTAATGGAAAGAGCAAATAATAATAGAGTTTTTTTGAGAAATCTTTGTTTTACCAATAAATGTACAGGGTTTTTCCTTATAATTTTCCACCCTTTTAAAGACTTTATTTCACGAGATACAGGAAAAAAGTGAATATAAAAGTTTTAGGGTTTTACACGAACATTTTTATTGTGCTAATTAAACACATGTATGAGTATAAATTATGAGATTTTTAAAATTCTTCTTAAATTCCCCTTTTTAAAAATATATATAAGTCTATATTTGGACCAACGGTATTCGAGTTATTTGACTGCAAATATTTTCATCTAATTAGCCATGCCTGGCCATTCGGAATAATATATTATGACGTTTTATCGCTCTTGCCATGGAAATCAAAACGAATTGATGGGAGACAGTTTGAGCATCTTGGACGTCATTAAACCAGAGATTTAATTGATTAATTAATGTTTTAAAAAATGGCCTATTTTTCCATATTAATTATTATTATCCCTAATTTCTCTAGTTTAACAAAAGATATCACGTTGCGGTTTTCAGTTCTTTATAGTAACTTTTCCTCCTCTGCAAGCTGATGGGGTTAGTTTTTTAATCCGACGTTTCGGATTCGAGCGACCATCATCAACTTTTTTTTAATTTTAAATACGGACCTGGATTTTTTATTCCACTATTCCACGCCTTTATAAGCCTAAAATAAAATATGATGAAAAAGTCATATCATAACATTTGATTTTTTTGAGAAAATCCTTATTCATTGAGGAATTACGGGAAAACGCCATCTAGTGGCCACCATCAGAATCAATATGGTATAGTTAATAGATCTACGTGTAGAGAAAAAGAAGGGTTTTTTTTCAAGACCAAGTTAAATAAAATCGGTTTATCCAAAGCAGAGATATCAGCGTTTGAAAGAAAAAAAGTTTGACCTTCTCCCACCACTTTATTATTGAAAATAGAAAAAAACGATTCCTAACATAAAGTTGCATAATTTTATGAAGAATACAATGCTTATATCTTTAACATATTTTTATTAAGAAAAATCAAGAGAAAATCGGCATTTCTATTTTGAAAGTTCTCTTACGCCCCCTAGCGGTCATTTTTCGAACTTGATAATAATTTCCAGCAATTTCTCTTGGCCGCTTTTATCGATATATATTTTTTCCCAAAGTCCTAGTGTTATTACTTTCCGAGATATAGCCGATTACCTCCTTAGATGGAACACCCGGTACATTCACCCTCAACAACGAGTCAAATGTTCAAAATTACCGGTATTGGAGCCATGAAAATGAAATACATTGTCTTGTTCATACTAGGATGCAATATCCACAAAAAATAAATGCTTGGGCGGGAATTGTACGACATCACATTATTGGACCATTTTTTATGGAAGGCAACCTTACAGCAGTAACCTATTTGGACTTACTACAAAATCGAATTGAACCCGCACTAGAAAAAGTAGTACGCGAAAATCAGGAGATCTGGTACCAAATGGATGGTTGTCCTGCCCATAATTCTCTCATGGTTAGGAAACAGCGTTGCCAGATGAAAAATGAGAAATTCACCAGCAATGGGTTCAAAAAGTTGTCAGATTTCACCAGATTCTGCGAATTGAAAAGTTGGCAGATTTCACCAGATTTTATATGTATATTTTATTATTATTTTTAATAATAATAATTTTCATCAAATTCTTATTAAAAAAAAAACAAAAAATGAATGCAAACATAAAAAATATATTTTTAACGAGAACATTAAGTTAACTTGAATTTTTAACATAATTTACTAAAATTAGACTTTAACAAACACTGGCTTAAATATTATATCATTTCTCATAAATTAGTGCAGAATGTTTATCCAAAACCTTATCTGGAATATTGTATTCAAAGCAATGTTGGTTATTTTCGTTTATTTGTCTTTTAGAATGCAATATTCCAGATACAGTTACAGAGGAGAGTTTATTTCTAGTTTTTGTTTTATTTAAATTAATCGTGCTAAATATACGCTCCACGCAGGCACTACTATGTGGTAAAACTAAAAGATTACTAACAAATTTTGTCAACTCTGGATAAAGTGCACTATCGTCGCCCTTTTTAAGATCGCAATTTTGTTTCCAAAACTCAATGCAGTCCAAATTTGTATCAATGTTACTATTTTGCAACATTCTCCACTCTCTATCTAAGTTATTTAAATCCATACCTAAATGTGGGAAAGAAGATGCAGCGGGGCCAATTGAACTTATGGTTTTAATATTTTTTGGAGACAAAAACGATAAATATTTTAACGCTTTTATTTCTGGTGTGTTAAAGGGAAACCGTTTATAAATTTGGTGAGCACCCTCAACATAAAAATCTAAACATTTTAGCAATACCATTTGTTTCTCCTTTTTATTAAGGACATTATTTTCGAACGCAATCGCTACTTTTGGACCACAATAAATATTTTCTAAAGGTTTATAACGCTCTGGGTTTCGATACTGTATTGCTGAAACATCTGTGTTATTTACATAGTCCGTTTTTAAATAACATTGTAATAGTGTTTTATAAGCTGTAGCCATACGCTCATACAAAATATCAATTTTTGGAGATTCGGATTGAAATTCCAAATTTAAGTCATTAAAGATTGGTAACACATATTCCAAAAACTCCAAATAAACTTTCATTACTGGATTACTTAAGCTGTTAAAAATTGCTGACGATGCTTGCACATTATATTTATGAGCATATGACTTTTTCCGAATTTTCCTCGTTGGAGTAGATGGACCATCGCTATTGTCATCACTTGAATCCATAATGTTGCTAACACTCTAACACAGACTATCCGATTCTGAAATAAGCAACATTTACATAGTTAGTAATTTAATAAACTAGATAAGGTACCATTTTTAACTCTGAGTAAGTATATTTTTGTTTGTCTTTCCTTATTAATTAAATTATTTGAACTTACCTATAAAGCTTTGTATAAATGAGCCCGACTATAATAGCAGTATAGGAAATTCAGGAGTTAGTCACAGCAAAATTTAAACAACCCACAGAACAAAGGGCTATAGCCATAAGCAATCAGCAATATGTACATAATAAATAATGGGCCTTTCGGCCTTTCGCGCGAATACGAATGACGGACAAGATTTGTCAAGGAATTCCCCGAAATCCCCGGCCCCGGCGCCGACGATTGCGAATAGTCGAACAGCTAGCGCGAGCATTGTTGCCGGTACCTTCAATTGAAAAGTTCTTTTTATATCGATTCGGTTAATGCCTATTTCGAATAAATGCGATCCGGCTAACCGGAAACGGGAGGTATTATGTTTTTGAGTAGCTTTAGGTCGCGTATCTGTTAAAAAATCACCAGATTTTGTAGTTTTATTAAAAGTTTTTCACCAATCACCAAAAGGGATCAAAAATCACCAGATCTGGTGAAATTTCACCAGACCTGGCAACCCTGTTAGGAAATACTTGCAAAATATTTTTAACGGAAATATTATTGGCCCACGGCATCTAATCCTTTGGCCAGCCACGTCTCCTGACCTTTCGCCAAACCACTTCTTTCTATGGGGTCACTTAGAAAATTTTATTTATAAAGTTGTAAAATTTGAAAATCTAGACCAGCTAAAATACTGTATTTCGTTAAAATGTGAGAGAATTTCTCAATATCAACTCAGTAATGTAATAAATGAATTTTATGATTAATGGAGGGTTGTTTGAAAATTTAATTAATTAATGTTTTTGTGAAAATCTGTAGTCTTAGGTATGTTATGTTAAATTAAAAGCTTAGTAAGAAAAACATAATGGTCTTTTATTTTGGATGCGTGATTGGCGAATTGGTGAAACAAAAATGTGTTTCTAATGTGAAATAACCCTTATTCGTTATGTCAAGCTTTACATCAATTTTGACAATAGCGTATTACCTAAACTATGAAAATTTCGTAATTGTGCCATCACATTTAATTGAATAAGTTAGGATTGGCTTATTAAAATTTATTCAAACTTGGCACATGTGTTTATTATATCGGCCTCTTAAAAAAATCATAATACAATTTTTCTTTAAAATGTATAGGCATACATGGGATGTGTTATAAAATAAAACTGATTGTAAACTTTTTGGATTGTTCGCTTACCTTAAAATTAGGATATACAAAGCATCTGGCTGTGGCTATCATAGAAGCTGCCAGTGGCCCGCTCACCCCAATGGTCGACAAGTACTCAATTATGTTTGGCGTCAGTCTAAAGGGCACCGGTCTGGTCTGATCCAATTCGCCTATAAAAAATGCCTTACTGTAAATATTGGTCTGAAAGGAACAATGTTCGATACATTTTTAAACTACAAAACACCATTTACCTGTGCCATCGTCCACGTCAAACTTAAAGTAGGAAATGTTCATCAGTCCAGAGTCTTGATGTAGATACATCATGTCGGGATTGAGTCTGGTCAGGTGGAACACATATTCGGCAAAACATGCCAGAGCTAGTTGAAGCGTAAACTGGAAAAAATAAACATATGGTTGATGCGAAACAAAAACCGATGCACGTCATCAATCAGCTGATGCATCGGTTTTGATTTTGCATTAGGTATATATGCAAAGTTCAGGTCTATTTGGTGCCAACTTTCATATTTTAAATGGGATGCCCAGTATGTTGTTAAACTTTCGAAGATTGTTTTAAGACAAATTCAACCTAGTTAGGTTTCTAATGAAAAATGAATGAAATATAAGCGATTATAGTGTGCGTTAGGGTCTATGTTAGGTAGATCATTGGTATATATCAAATCTGAATCAATTTTGGCTTCTCCAAAAGTACATCATGGTGCACGCAGTCAAATGATTCGCTTAGGTCTTAGAAAACCAAACTTTGATTTTAAAAGGCTTCCAGAACGGCAGACACAAGCTGGATTATTGCCGATGCTGTATCAAGGTGTCAAAATGCGAGTTGGTGAAAAGGGTAAGAGATTCGAAAAAGTGCACCGTTCAAACAGTTTTAAGAAGATGGACAGCAGGGATGTAATTGGACACATTGTTTTAACTAGCCCTTTTTATAGACTGGCACTTTATTTTTAGGGTGTTTATTTGGTAAAATATTAACGAACTGTTACGACATGGTGTTTATGTGTAATTTTTTAGGCCTGATAATGCCAGAAATGGTGACACACGTAGCCTTAGTTTTATAGATTGGTTAAGTAATAGTTATTTACGATATAAGTGTTGTAAAGATTCATATTACAACACGAGATGTTAAAGTTGTTAAACGAGGCGTCAGCCGAGTTTAATAAAACATCGAGTGTAGTAATATGAATTTACAACAAGAATATTGTACAAAATTTTATCTACTTTCATCTATGAATAAAAATATTTGGCAAAAGGCATTTTTAAAAATAAAAATCGTTTTGTAAGGGCATCTATTACAGCACTAGTGATGATGCCCTTACAAAACGATTTACAGAACTGTAAAATTCATATTACTAAATGAAAGTAGATAAAATTATATTTATCTACTTTCATTTAGTAATATGAATTTTATCTACTTTCATTTAGTAATATGAATTTTACAGTTCTGTAAATCGTTTTGTAAGGGCATCTATTACAGCACTAGTGCTGTAATAGATGCCATTACAGCACTAGTGCTGTAATAGATGCCCTTACAAAACGATTTTTAATAGCAGGTGCATTTTTATTTTTAAAAATGCCTTTTGCCAAATATTTTTATTCATAGATGAAAGTAGATAAAATTTTGTACAATATTCTTGTTGTAAATTCATATAACTACACTCGATGTTTGATTAAACTCGGCTGACGCCTCGTTTAACAACTTTAACATCTCGTGTTGTAATATGAATATTTACAACACTTATATCGTAAATATCTATTACAGTTCTGTAAATCGTTTTGTAAGGGCATATATTACAGCACTAGTGCTGTAATAGATGCCATTACAGCACTAGTGCTGTAATAGATGCCCTTACAAAACGATTTTTAATAGCAGGTGCATTTTTATTTTTAAAAATGCCTTTTGCCAAATATTTTTATTCATAGATGAAAGTAGATAATAGTTATTTACGATATAAGTGTTGTAAAGATTCATATTACAACACGAGATGTTAAAGTTGTTAAACGAGGCGTCAGCCGAGTTTAATAAAACATCGAGTGTAGTAATATGAATTTACAACAAGAATATTGTACAAAATTTTATCTACTTTCATCTATGAATAAAAATATTTGGCAAAAGGCATTTTTAAAAATAAAAATGCACCTGCTATTAAAAATCGTTTTGTAAGGGCATCTATTACAGCACTAGTGCTGTAATGGCATCTATTACAGCACTAGTGCTGTAATATATGCCCTTACAAAACGATTTACAGAACTGTAAAATTCATATTACTAAATGAAAGTAGATAAAATTATATTTATCTACTTTCATTTAGTAATATGAATTTTATCTACTTTCATTTAGTAATATGAATTTTACAGTTCTGTAAATCGTTTTGTAAGGGCATCTATTACAGCACTAGTGCTGTAATAGATGCCATTACAGCACTAGTGCTGTAATAGATGCCCTTACAAAACGATTTTTAATAGCAGGTGCATTTTTATTTTTAAAAATGCCTTTTGCCAAATATTTTTATTCATAGATGAAAGTAGATAAAATTTTGTACAATATTCTTGTTGTAAATTCATATAACTACACTCGATGTTTGATTAAACTCGGCTGACGCCTCGTTTAACAACTTTAACATCTCGTGTTGTAATATGAATCTTTACAACACTTATATCGTAAATATCTATTACAGTTCTGTAAATCGTTTTGTAAGGGCATATATTACAGCACTAGTGCTGTAATAGATGCCATTACAGCACTAGTGCTGTAATAGATGCCCTTACAAAACGATTTTTAATAGCAGGTGCATTTTTATTTTTAAAAATGCCTTTTGCCAAATATTTTTATTCATAGATGAAAGTAGATAATAGTTATTTACGATATAAGTGTTGTAAAGATTCATATTACAACACGAGATGTTAAAGTTGTTAAACGAGGCGTCAGCCGAGTTTAATAAAACATCGAGTGTAGTAATATGAATTTACAACAAGAATATTGTACAAAATTTTATCTACTTTCATCTATGAGTAAAAATATTTGGCAAAAGGCATTTTTAAAAATAAAAATGCACCTGCTATTAAAAATCGTTTTGTAAGGGCATCTATTACAGCACTAGTGCTGTAATGGCATCTATTACAGCACTAGTGCTGTAATAGATGCCCTTACAAAACGATTTACAGAACTGTAAAATTCATATTACTAAATGAAAGTAGATAAAATTTTGTACAATATTCTTGTTGTAAATTCATATTACTACACTTATATCGTAAATAACTATAAGACCGAGATTTCGAGTTTTGTTTTCCTGATTAAAAGAAAAAGTCTGATAATTGAATTTTATCAAAATGTTCGTTGTTTTGCTTTCCAGTATACTTATTTCCACTGTTATCCATGATAGTTTAGTTTTAACTTTTGCAACTAAGGCCACTGTCCTGTATTAAATATGTAAGTAAGTATAAGTAAGTAAGTACTTTGGTTCTTGAATGTTTTTTTACGACAGGTCTAAAACCTTTAACATCAATTGATTCTTCGTTTAGCTTTTACACCTTATCATTTACAAAGAATGTAAAATTAGCATTTCTTGCCTTGATGAGTGTGTCTTGTTATCTGGCTGGAAGTATTAGTTATGCAGTAGTATGGCGCCTCAAATACGTTAAATCATAACGTAGGTACAGTGCCTCTTTACTATTCTAGTGCCTCTCAACTGTATTTTAGTGCATCTCATTGAATTTGACCGATAATAGGTAAAGGTAAATAGTCTTTTGGGAGTTTGTAAGTCGAGTCTGGTCTTGCTCTTGTATGTGAGTTGGTGATTTCAGGGTTTGTCGATACATCTGTGCCTCTGTAATAATTTTGAGAAAAAATTCGTCTAGAGTTGGAATTCGAAAATCTTGATGCAGTATCCGATTCATCGTGTAACGGGGGACATCTGCGATCAGTTTCAGAGCCCTATTTTGAATAACCTGGAACTTATTCAGCTCATTCCTGCACGAGGGCGCACCATAAGTCAGACCCGGCCTGCCCAGTACCTTGTAGAGATTAACTTTGGTGCGATTAGTGAGTCTACTCCGCCTGTGAAGGAGGGGGTAGATGGAGCCCAATTGGCGCAATGCAAGCTTGACTCTATTGACTTCAACCTCCAGTTCAATCTTTATTATCAGACTTGTAAATATTAATGTACATTTAATCCTACAAACATAAATTTAAACAATTGAATAGAGTTTAAAAAAAGGGGATTTGACAATTGAGGCCCTAATAATATTAAAGGCAAATGATTTCTTTAAGCCAAAGAGGCTCCATTAACCAAAACTACCCCATTTACTCGACAACACCGTAGAAAGCTTGACTCACCAAAAAACTGTACCGTGTGATTCACTTATCGTGTCCACATTTTAGTTTGATATTATAACGTTGCCTTAACAGTCAAAGAAAAAAGTTAAATACATAAGTTACATTAATATGCATTAAGTCGTTTATATTACACAGTACCAACTTATAATACCAGAATAAAAAATAATTTTCACCTAAATTCGTCTCACACCAATTATTACCTCAATTCTCCTTTAAATAGATGCCTAAAAACATGTAATAATTTATGTAATCTCTCAGGGGTTGATGTTTTTTCTTGTTCCCAGAACACTTTTAGTACTAAGTTGAAATTATACCGGGTGTTGCATCGTCGAGCGGGACATAGGAAATCCCATGTAATTTTAAACGGGGTCAATTATTGGCTTTCCTAATTATTTTAGAGAAAAATTCTATTTAGGTTTATTAAAGAGCACTAAAACCCACATTCAAAAGAATAACTTTAGATATTTTAGATATTTTTGATGAGCCCGTTTACGGGTTATCGCCGATTTCTTTTTAACTATTTCTCCTTTTTATGGCCCCGTATTTGCGGGCACCAGTCAAGGTAAAAGATGACTGTCAAATAAAGTTGTCATTTTGAAATGTGTGCTTTATTGTTATAAAAACTCGTACATCGAAAATATTAGCCATAAATTACACTTCTGAAGAAAAAATATTGATGATTAAATGGTATTATCAAGGAAATAGTTATCAAAATGTGTCAGACATGTTTGCTGCTCTGTATCCGAATAGACCGATACCTGCAAAATCTCACACAGATCAGCACAAGGAAACTTGAGGATGACAAAGGATTAGATCACACCACAGCGTTACGAGCTTTGAAACGACATAAATATTATTCATACAAATATGAAAAGCACCAAGAGCTAAGAGATAGGGACGAAATACGACGACAGGAGTTTTGTTTTGGTATGATGGAAAGAGCAAACATGGATAGGGAATTTTTAAAAAACATTTGTTTCACTGACGAATGCACATTTACCTTAAACAATGAACCCAATGTTCAAAATTATCGATATTGGAGCAAAGATAACCAACACAGGTTTGTGGAAACAAGGACGCAATATCCACAAAAAGTTAATGTATGGGCTGGGATTTTAGATTAGAAGAAACTATAATTCTAAAATTAATGGAACATATTATGTCCCTTGGAAGTCAGGACCAGACTTGTGAGAACTGAGGAATAGGCGGAAATATGTTTGGAATATTTCAACGCATATCCTAGTACATCAATAAGAACTTCTATTGATAACATTGGATACTCCTATGGAACGATTTCGAGAACTCTTCACGATTTTGGGTATAAGCCGTTCAAAATAATGCCGGTTCAAAAATTGCAACATTTCCCAACACGCCTTCAATTCTGCAGAGATTTGTTAGGTAAAATCGAAGAAAATCCCCAATTTCTTAATTTTATTTGATAGACTGATGAGAGCTGCTTCTCAACGCGTCGCATACACCATAGACAAAATACTCGTCACTGGTCCATAGAAAATCTACATGTGATACGAGAAGTTAGACACCAAGGATGGCAGTCTATAAGCATATATATATATATATATAGCAGCTATTGTGTGGCAGCAGGATGGGGCTCCCCCGCATAATATTCGGGAAGTTAGCGATTATTTGAACCAAAATTATATTGAATGGATTGGAAGGAATGGCACAATCCTGTGGCCTCCGAACAGTTCTGATATTACCCCAATGGACTACTTTTTTTGGGGTCACATTAAAAACGAGGTATATGAAACTCCATGCAGTGATTTAAATGAGATTATATTTAATGTTAGAAGAGCGGTAAACGATTTACGAGAAACACCTGAAGTATTCGTAAATGTAAAGAATTATTTCTTGAGAGCAATCCATCGTTGTATTGAAAATAATGGAGGTCATTTTCAACAATTTATGATCATTAACGGATTTTTTTGTCGCGTAGAGTTTAAATTTTTAGCGGTCCTAATAAAAAGAATACGTTAGAACTAAATCGTTACAAAGGGGTGCAAAACAGGTAGAAACAAAACTATGCGAGGCTTGGGCTCGATTCGAGTGATGTATAACAATGGGGAGAAAAGAGTGTTGGCTTTGATGGCATTCTCCTAGGCTAAGTAGTTTAGGTTTCACTAAGTATTCACCTAAATGTGCTAAGGTTAGTGCCCCTTGCAATCGGCTTCAGGTTTGAGACGCCCCCCTCGTTTGTCGTTGTAATTGTAATATTTTTGTTCGAATAAATATTCAATAAATTATTAACAAATAAATATTGGCTAAACGATAAGAAGTAGGCATATTAAAGGTTATACAAAATTCACATAAAATTTTAAAGGAAATCTAAATACCTATCAATATACAGGGTGTTCCATTTAAAATAAGAAAGTTGATGCTTGGACGGGGAAAACGAAACACTCAGTATATATAAAAAATGAACAAATACAAATTTTAGGTCAATGCAAGAAATTTATGTATTTAACTTGTTTCTTTAACTCTTAAGGCAACGTTATAATATCAAATTTAAATGTGGACACGATAAGTGGATCACACGGTACAAGATACTTTTAATTTTATTAAAGCTAACAGTAAAACTGATGTTACTCACAATTTTCCTAAAATGCCAGTAATCAGTGGCCGACGGGAACGTCTGCAACGCCCAATTCTTTAGTACCATTCTTGGAACCATTTTGTCCTGAACGCTCTTAAATATGTCTCTGTATATTTGGTGACTGGCCTTGACACCCCTGCTTTGCACGGCCGCAAGCCGCTCGTAGTAGTACTGAATCGGATCGTCGTGTTCAATACCTTAAATAGTAAACAATGAATATTATGAATGAAATACTGAACAAGAACCGAACTGTTATATTGTAGGTCCTTACCCTGTTTTCCTAACTTGGCACAACCCTTTTTGAATATATCCAAATATGAAATGGAGGCAGGATTGTCCTCTACTAATCGGATCTGTTGCGAAACAGCTACCACTCTCGGAACGGTAAAGTGAAGGAACCTTCTAGCAGTTTCCTGGAATGCAAAAGATATTTCTTTAGGTTAAGGAAAAACCAGACAATCGTTCGCTATTTTCGAACTACTTAAAACCGTGTTGCAATATTTAAAGGATGGATGCTTAGCTGCTGGTATGTTCCTAGACCTTTCAAGGGTCTATGACTGTTTAGATCACGGTTGATAAAAATCATGATTTTTTTTCATTTTTTAAAAAAATTTACCAGCTTTTACAAATATTATTATTTTTAAATATTTCTAACTGCTTATATTTTGTTTTGTTAAGTAAACAAATATTTTTAGGCAGGAATAGTACAGATACGAAGCAAAACTGGAGAAGTTTTAACATGCAAATTTCGTTTGCGCAGTTTTTGCAAGTTTGCGCCTTTATCGAAACTTGTAATAACTGGCAGAGAACGCCCGGCTATATAAACGATACGCACCTATTTTAGTTATCAGTAATATTTTTGCTTTAGGGGTTAATCTATCAAAACATTTGAACTCATGACAAGCCGAGGCAGAAAGGAATTTAGTGTTTGACAGCATTTTATAAAAAAGAAAGTGGTGGGCAAACTAGGTTGTAGAGCAGTATGTAAAAAGTGTGGTAAAGAATTGCAAGGTCTAGTGGACAGACTAAAAAGTCATTGGGAAACCTGCAAAAGTGAAACTAGTGATATCAGCAGTGGTCTTGAAACTCTGCATGGTGATT
The DNA here is from genome assembly GCA_963920685.1 of Polydrusus tereticollis. NCBI lineage: Eukaryota > Metazoa > Arthropoda > Insecta > Coleoptera > Curculionidae > Polydrusus > Polydrusus tereticollis. Next base: position 49,447,177 of record OY987334.1, on the reverse strand, counting down.
GTCAGTCACAGCCTGGAACTAGCCAGAGTGAAATAATCCAGTTGGCAAAGAAACAGAAAAGCGATAACTGTGAAAAGGGAAGTGTAGGTGGACGTGAAAATAGTGGAAGTAGCGGTCATTTGGATTCTTTTGTTGTGCGAACTGGACAAGATAAGAAAAAAGAATTGGACAGACAAATAGCCAAAGCCGTTTACGCAACAAATATTGCAGTTTTAGAGCTATAGAAAATAAAGAGGTTCGAAAGGCCATAGAAATGCTAAGACCTGGTTACCTTCCACCATCTAGATTTCAGTTATCATCAACGCTCTTGAATGAAATATTTGAAGAAGAAAAATCTAATTGTTTTAACAAGTTATCTGGACAATCTGTTTGCATGTCCTTAGATGGATGGTCCAATATACATAATGAGCCGATAATCTGTGTCGTCTTGACTGCAGAGGATGGAAACAGTGTTCTTTTAAAAAGCATAGATACATCTGGTCATCCCCATACAGCTGACTATCTTGCCGAATTGGTTATTAACTCAATAAATAAGTGCAAAAATGAATATAACTGTAAAGTTACCAGTATTGTTACAAATAATGCGAGCAACATGGTCAGTATGAAGAAAAAAATTACCGAGTCGTCCAATTACCCTATAATTACATATGGTTGTTCGGTACACTTACTTAGTTTGCCCTCCAGATTTAGAAGCATCGCAGATAAAAGAACATATAGTACATATTGTGAAATACTTCAGAAATACCCATTTGCTAAATGCTTGGTAAAAAGAAAAAGGGGACAAGAAATTGGTCTTATTTAGTTTATTGTACATTAAAGAAAAGAAGTTAAAACAAACCATTCAAGTTTGGACAACAGATAATTTAAAATCAATCTTGTAAACATAAACACCTCAATACACTTTTTCCTACTTTTCAATTTCTTCCGATTAATAAGATTTCCCCAACCCTTCAAAACCCATTTGCCAAATGCTTGGTATAAAGAAAAAGGGGGCAAGAAATTGGTCTTACCTCAGGATGTTCGATGGAATACACTTTCAGATTGTCTTGAGATCTATGTAAATGAGTGGCCAAAATTGTTATTAATATGTGAAGAGCATAAAGATCAAATTGATCCAGTAATTTTTAAAAAAGTTTCAGATATCTGTATTAAAAGGATGGCTGAAGATTTTCTACAGTTGCTAAAACCAATTTCTATAGCACTGGATGCAATGCAACAAAAAGGTGCATTCTTATCCCAAGCAGGGATTATGGAAAAAGTTACTGGCTATTTTTGACAGTTTTGAATTTGAAGAAGAAAGAAGCTTGCGTCAATATCAATTATTTAAGAACAGATATGCTCAAGCTCTAACCCCCTTTCACTTTTTGGCGTATATTTTGGATCCTACAATAAACAAAGAAGAATATCCATTACTAGCTGAAGAAAAGAGAGATGCTCTACACATTGTTTCCAAATATTTTGCAGACACAGGATTATTACCATTACTAATTAAGTTGGAAGCTAAGTCGGCCCCTTTTCACAAAACTCCCTTTTCAGAGGAAATAATCAAAAATGTAACAGCAGTACAGTGGTGGAGATCTCAAGAAGATGTTTCAGAAATTAAGCAAGTGCTCCCTATATTAATTTCTGTTTTGTGTGCCTGTGCATCGTGTGCTGATATCGAAAGGATGTTTTCTACTTATGGATTCGTACATTCAGATATAAGAAACAGACTTGGCTTTAGTTTTAATTTTTTAAAGTTTTATTTTTGTAATAACCAGCTGTGTTCTCTTCGATTATTATAATAAAATAATAAATAACACCACATAAAAATGCGTCTGGGTTTTATTTTTTGTATGAAGAAATACATTTTAAGTGTTAAAATTTTAAAACTCTTTTTTAAATTAATCATGATTTTGAGAAAAAAAACTTATGCTGTCCTATTTAGAACCAAGCTATCAAAAATTGAGAAACCGGAAAATTTTAAAAGTGGTGAAGTGACACTGCCCTTTTCCCAACAGACAAGGTTTTTGGGGGTTTACATTAATGAGTATTTGGACTGGTCATTACCATATTAACACTGTTTCTGGGAAACTAAATTCCATATGTTATGTTTAAGACTAACCAGTAAATACATGAATGAGAGGACACTCAAAATATTGTATTTCGCCAATTTTCAGTCTGTTCTTAAGTACGGAATCATTTTTTGGGGTGCACAAAGCCAAATTAAGAATATATTTGTGATACAAAAAAAGAGTGATCAGGATTATCAAAAAAATGAAGTACCTGAAAACTTGTAGAACGTCGTTTAAAAATAACGGAATCTTAACGGTATTTTTCTTTAAAAACAGGCAGCTGTTTGGTACGTCATCTGAACATCAGTACAATACAAGAACCCAAAATGTAAATTACCCTAGGCATCGTTTAGCCTTAAGTGAGAAAAGTCGTCCGCATTATATATATTTAAAATTATTGAATAAGCTTCCTAATACGTTGAAAACAATGCAGACTGAGAAGTTCAAGAAAAAAATTAAAAATTTGTCGTTTGACTTGGAACCATACAGTGTGGATGAGTTTTTAGATTTGTAAGGTTAAGTACTGGGTAGTTTTTGCAATTTAATTTTATGATTTATTAGTACAGAATAGTAACGTTGTAATTGAAGCAATTTCAGTGGCTTGTATATACATGTCATGTGAGATTTAAATAAATAAATAAAAATATTACCTTCTGTTTTCCCAAAAACATGTTCATCATCCTCAACATCTGCAGAACCCGCTCCTCCCTTCTGGCATCAGCCAACCCCGAGTCATTTACCACCAAGTACGGATAAATCTTCCCATTGTGACCTCTAAAAAATAACACAAATCGTAACCATTTACATGGTAATGGTTAACTTAGCAACCACCGCCTCAACCAACATTTGAGCAAAGTAGAATTGACCATTTTTATATGATGTCACAAGGTCGGCGGCCATTTTGTTTGGAGGACAACTCACAACAAAGGCATATTTTTGTTTTGAATCGATCGAATCATCGAAGCTTATCCTAGGAAGGTAAAATAATCGTTAAGGTGTCGATACATAAAAAGTAATTAAGTAAAGGGAGAAACTGTAACAAATTAATCCCAAAGTTACTTGGACACTTATTAAATGACACCAAAACTGTCAGAAACCTTTGTGACGTATGTTCTTCAGGTTAATTATTAAAATTAAGGAGACCAATATAGGAACATTGTGTTTATAATAATAATAAGTTTATTCCAAATAGTTACAATATAATAAACATGTTAATATGGTACTTTTAAATAAATTTATTAATAAATTCTCCAGAAGACGTGCTTGTTAGGGGCAAATCTTATTTATTTCAAAGTATTTAAAATTATGAATATTTCTATAAAAAGTTGCAAGTATTCAATAAACGCTACTTTCTTGATGATAAATTATTAAATTTCTGAAAAAGATTAATTATATTATTGATTCACAATAATAATAAATAGCATTAATTAGTTATAGCATTTCCAAAAATAATTTTAAAGCGTCTGTTTCCAATATTAATGTTTTTATTTCAATTTTATATTCTTTTAATATTTGTTGGTAAATAATCGTTTAAATAAAAGCATAAATACTTAAAAGTTTTTTGTCCTACGGACTTATTTATTTGAGGTTTTATGGATATGTCATTTTTATAACATGTATCATGGTTATGGGTTTTAAATTGTATAAGGTTTTTATTTTTAAAAATATACAGGGTGTTTCAGAATAAAATGCTGATCCTTAACGGTGTGAATCCTTAGGTGATTTTAAGAAGTAAAGTTCAAATTAACATAAACTGCGTCCATAAAGTCTTGCACAAATTCATTTAAAATTCAGGGGCTTACTTTTTTTAAAAACGCTCGGACACGTCAATTAGTACTTTTGTTTGCGCATTTTTTAACGTAAAATGTTTTTATACAGGGTGTCGCACGTATGAGGTATGAGGTCATCAAGGATTTTTTTTAATGGAACACCCTGTATATTATATCAATTTTGAATTCTATGATGAACACTTAACACCTCTGGAAATCACGGTTTCCGAAATATTGACGTTTGAAAATTTATTTTAAACACATTTATTGATGACCTCATACCTCATACGTGCGACACCCTGTATAAAAACATTTTACGTTAAAAAATGCGCAAACAAAAGTACTAATTGACGTGTTCGAGCGTTTTTAAAAAGTAAATACCTGCATTTTAAATGAATTTGTGCAAGACTTTATGGACGCACTGTATATCCTTAACCTATCAACTTTCGAACTACAAGGGCGTTAAAGTTTTAAGAAAAAAATAGTTTTTCTATCATAACTTTAACAACTAGCTATTTTTATCAATTTTTCACACGTGCCCTCTAAGCATCAATAGCCATTTTTTGGTGTAGAAAAATTTTAAAATTTTTTAACCAGTGGCGTCCTGAAAGGGGTTGGACTAGACATTTTAGAAAAATATTATGTACGCCACTGCTTTTTCTCAAGATAAAAATTATTTTTAAAATACCCATTCATTTTAGGCCAAATTTAATATATTGCCTTTTTATCGTCCGACAGTTTCCGACAAAAAAAATAAAAAGCATTAAATGTGCATTCGCTATGTGCCTATGGTTTCTGACAAGTAGGCTATGAACTTTGTTAAGGAAACAATGACCATAACGAAATATTTAATTGAAAATTGAAAAAGTAGTCCATTCTTAAATATTTAATGCCAAATAGTTTTGACAGCTATTTATTTATGTACACGGCTTTCCACTTAACTTAAATTTTAAAAACGTAATACTTCTTAAACGTATAAGTATCATGGTAAATTTTACAAATGTCGAGTTTGCGGATATGCATTACCTGTACGGGCTTGCTGACGGCAATGCATTCGAAGCCAGACGATTATACCAAGAGCGTTATCCAAATAGAATAGTTCCGGATGCACGAACGATTTTAGGAACTCACAGAAAGTTATGTGAAACGGGATCTTTTGAAACAAAAAAACTACTTAAAAGGGGCACACCAAACTACACGAACACCGGAAACCGAAGAAGCTGTTTTAAATTTCGTGGAACAAAACCCTAATATAAGTACCAGAAAAATTGGGAATATTTTAAATATTACTCATGTCCTAGTTTGGAGAATTCTTCAAAGTTATTTGTTATGTCCGTACCATATTTAACGGGTCCAGGCTCTACTTCCTAGGGATTTTCCATTACGCATCAATTTCTGCCAATGGTTTATTCAAATTGTTACCGAAAATCCCCAATTTGATGCCAGAATTTTGTTCACGGACAAAGCTAATTTTTCCAGGAACGCCATACAAAATTTTTATAACAATCACTTTTGGGCAGAAGAAAACCCACATGCCATTACGGAATCCCACCACCAAGAGCAATTTTCTGTAAATGTTTGAGCTGGAATTATTGGTGATTATTTAATTGGACTTTATTTTTTACCAGCCAGATTGAACGGGATCAATTATCGCCAATTTCTTGAACACACTTTACCAAATTTGCTAGACGACGTCCCTATTTTAACCCGACATCGTATGTGGTTTATGCACGATGGCGCACCTGCCCATTTCAGTCTCTTAGCACGAGAGTTTTTAAATCAACATTATAGTAATCGATGGATAGGGCGCAGAGGAACACAATCGTGGCCATCGAGATCCCCTGATCTAAACAGCCTAGATTTTTTCCTGTGGGGACATCTGAAAACGTTGGTTTACAGCATCCCAATAAATACTGAAGAGGAGTTGAGAAACCGCATAATAGTTTGTTTCGACACTATCAGGAATACTCCCGGAATTTTCCAAAGGGTACGAGACTCAATGAGGAGAAGAGCTGAAGTATGCATTCTTGCAGGTGGTGGCCACTTTCAACAGCTAATCTAAATTATTTTCGATTATGTTCACACGTTATTTGATGTTAGTTGTTTTAATTTAATGTTAAAAAATAAACCATAGGCACATAGCGAATGCGCATTTAATACTTTTTATTTATTTTTTGTCGGAAACTGTTTGTCGGACGATAAAAAGGCAAGATATTAAATTTGGCCTAAAATGAATGAGTATTTTAAAAATAATTTTTATCTTGAGAAAAAGCAGTACATAATATTTTTCCAAAATGTCTAGTCCAAACCCTTTCAGGACGCCACTGGTTAAAAAATTTTAAAATTTTTCTACACCAAAAAATGGCTATTGATGCTTAGAGTGAAAAATTTATAAAAATAGCTAGAAAGTTGTTAAAGTTATGATAGAAAAACGATTTTTTCCTTAAAACTTTAACGCCCTGTAGTTCGAAAGTTGATAGGTTAAGGATATATGTTACTTTGAACTTTTCTTCTTAAAATCACCAAAGGATTCACACCGTTAAGGATCAGCATCTTATTCTGAAACACCCTGTATATTAAAATATTATAAATGTAAATTTGCCTAACGTTAATCTTTTTTTGTTTCTGAATGTAATTCTTTTGAAGGATAAAGATAGTCCTTATTAAATAAAATTTTCAAAAATATTTTTTGTAATACTACTAGTTTTTTAACCAAAGCTCCGTTTATTCCTCCCTAATTTAAATGAGTTTTGACTAATGCATAATATAATATTTCCAGATGTTTTATATCCAGAAATTTTTTAATGCTTTTAAAAATTGGTAATATACTTCTTAATTTTTTAATCAAATAGTCTACTTGAAAATTCCAATTTAATTTACTATCAAAAATTATTCCTAAATATTTTACATGATAAACTTTTAAAATTTGAATGTCATCGCTAATATTGATGCTATTCATATTTTGTGGTACATTATTTAGATTTAAAGTAAAAGGAAGATAATTTGTTTTATTAAAATTAATTGTTAATAAATTATTATTAAAACAAATTTTTTATAATTTTAAAATCTTTTTTAATTTTCTTATTTAAATTGTCCCAATTTACTATCGCTATAAAAAAAAGCAGTATCATCTGCAAAACTATGAATTTTCCCATCGCAATTTATACTAAATAAATCATTAATATAAATATTAAGAAATAATGGTCCTAAAATTGGCCTTTGAGGAACACCATATTTAAATACTTTTGAATAGCTTTCTTCTTTATCTATTTTAACATAAGTTGGTCTATCTTTAAGATGGTTTTTAATTAATTCTGATTGCTTTCCTCTAAATCCAATATTTTCTATTTTTTTTAATAGTAAATTATGGCTAACCGTGTCAAAGGCTTTTGCTAAATCCAGAAGAATACAAATACGAGGTGTTTTATTATCTAATGAATTATATATTTGTTCTGTTAGATAGCAAATAGCATCTTGCGTCGATTTATTTTTGTTGCTTGTTCGTGGAACTTGCTGCTGAATGTTTCGTTTTCTCTAATTTAAGGGTGTAGATTAAATGAAATTTAGAAACATTGGTAAACTTTTTTTTTGTCGCGGTATATTCATCAGTGGGGACATGTTACCTTTTTCGGAGATTTTTGTTTCGTAAAAGTGGATTATACTGCAGTAACGTAAATTTTTGGTTTTATTTAGTTTATTGTAAATTAAAGAAAAAAAGTTAAAACAAACCATTCAAGTTTGGACAACAGATAATTTAAAATCAATCTTGTAAACATAAACACCTCAATACACTTTTTCCTACTTTTCAATTTCTTCCGATTAATAAGATTTCCCCAACCCTTCAAAATAGGCATTTGTGGTCTCATTAAGAGCCGAACATCTCTCCGCCCAGCCATTTCTTCAAATTCGAGAACAGGAAATAGTCGCAGGAGGCTAAATCTGGCGAATACGGTGGATGTAGAAGCAAATCATAGCGTAAACCCATGGATTTTAGCCGTGGCAACTAAACACGCGGGAAATCTACATCGATTACCTTGGAAAGGGAAAACCAATCGACGGACAATATTATTTCAACTAATTGGACCATTTTAAACGACCGCATTTGGCGAAGAAAAAAGTTCTTTTCCGTCAAGAAACCCCGTGCATTATCTTGATTGAAATAAAACTTGATAATTTTCCCGTATTCAAGGTCATCGATGTGGATTATTCCGCTTGCATTCCAAAATGCTGCGATCATTACTTTATTGGCCGACAAGATCTCTTAACAAGTTAAAAAACCAGCAATAAATTGTTCATCAATGTTTTCTTGGTGTGGACATACCTTTAGGCAACCTTCTTATAATACTGTGTGATTTTTTTGCGTGTGTACGTACCGTATGTACAATCTCCTAGCTGCGGCATTGTGTTTTTGAACTACGTCGACTCGGGGCATAAAACGAGTAATCCTAACAAAATAGTGATTGTGTTTCGGTAATAAGAATTCTCCCGGTAGTTCCACTTCTGCCGTTTTAAGGGTGAAGTTGGAGAGGAACCGGCATTTTTCTTCGATAAGGAAAGATCTGAAAAAATTAATTAGACGTTAGTGTACGCGGTCTCAATTAATGCAAAATTATTATTGCCTTAACTTGATATTTTAACATTAAACATTTCAATATTCTGTTACGAACTTGTATTAAAATCTACAAATAATTTTCACTTACTGTAACATCATCTTTGATCGATTATCCAGAATTTTAATCCATTTTTTCAACTTAAAAATCAAAGTGTGTAGTCTCATTGAGTTGGATTGTGAAAAGTCGAAGTCTTTCTCGAACCCTTGTTTCATCTCTTTAAACACCGGATCTTGATAAGTAGCTTCAGCCCTCCTATAAAGAAAATTAGTTTCGTGCTAGTAGGATAATTAAATTACTAAAAAAATGCTGTAGATATATGTACAATATAAATCAAGGCCTATGGTAAAAGAAAACAAAAAATAAATAAACACTAATTAATCACCTATCCATTAGGTACCTATTCATAACATAATTATACGTAATAAATAAGTATGACATCACAGGCCATGTCAACTCTTTTCCTTCAGGTACTTTATTATTTCTCTCTTAAATTGTTTAACACTCTCACAATCCTTAATTCCCCCTGGCAAGAGATTGTACTCCTGGAGGCCTCTATAAAACAATGCATTCATACCCTTTCTTGTATTCCTTCTAACCAAATAAAAATTGTTCTGTGTTCTTGTGTTATAGTCGTGAATCTCATTATTAAATGTTATAAATTGATTGAAATACCCGGGCATCAATCCCCTAATAATCTTGATAACAAAAACCATAGTCGCCATGGTCAGTCTCTGTTGTACTGATTGCCATTGCAACGTTTCGAGCATTTGACTGATTGGGGTGCGTTTATTACACCTCAGAATTACCCTCATTCCACGATTATGGAGTTTCTGAAGCATTGCCTGATTATTCTTATTAAGCAAATATAATATTGTCGAGCAATAATCAACGTGAGGCTGTATTATAGTATTATAAACTAGAATTCTTGTATTCATCGTCACCACCTTTAAAAAAAAAAAACCTTCCTTCTAAAGCAAATAAATTGCCTCCCCACAGAGGATCAGCTTCGGGATCGATAAGAAATTTATGATCAGTAAAGTGATCAAAATCTCTGACAGTTATCTGCTTAACTAGCTCTGGGTCTCTAACAAGAAGCACTGGCATAGTAAATTGATAAAGTCCCATGTATCTACAAACGAAGCATTCTTTTAACTTTACTAAAAAATACAATACAATAACAATTATCGAATTCGGTGGAGTGTTGAGTAGAAAATATTCGGTAAACCATTTTTGAAACAAATCTGCGGTCATATCTTCATGATAATCGGCGGAAGATTGAGTGATATTTTTTGCTGACAAAAGCAACGCATTCGGTACAAAGCCATCTTTACTTCGGCCATGAAGAATAATAACGGGCTTTCCTCTCGAACACGCCATATTCAAAGTACATTTTTTTGTACTGTCTACCCAACAATACTTAACAACATTATGAGTATCAAACCAAGTTTCGTCTAAATAAATTATACTTATATCGGATTCATAGTACCTACTCCTTTATTTTGCGTAAAGGCGCGACTCATTATATTCCCGATAATTTACCTTAACCTTCTATTTCAAATGGTGGCCAAGAAGCCATACCAATAATAAAATGTAGGTACCAAGTAAGAACTTACTTGTCCAAAACCACACACTTATAGCACAAAATTAAATATTATAAAGAGCAAATCGTTTCAACCAGTCACACCACTGTCCGATTCACAATATCGCACACAGCAAACAACAAATCAACTGATTTTAAAGCCGATAAGTGATAACTTAATTGGCAGAACCTTAAACTATTTGCTATTCTTGTCTACAACATATAAATTTGTATGTTGTCTTGTCCCCGACCCCGACAAAATAGTTCGCTCTTTAAATTGTGGGCGGGACTCGACGTTCTATCTCCAGGGTATTGCCAGTTTTAAAAAGTTTAGGAGGAACAACAGGGGTTTGTTCATTTCTAATTTTTTTGTTTCAAAATATGAAAAATCCCTTTTATTTTGATTTTAATTATTTTTGTATAAATAATATTTCTAAGTACTACAAAATTATTATAATATTCACAGTCATTCGTGTTCATTCACAGTTCTTCTTTTCCCTTGACATTCAAAACTTCTTGGTTCAAAGTACATTTGCAAACTAGCTTTCAAAGAGAGTTACTGACTATCAATTGAATACTGATATAAAAGAACACTTTTAGAAATAAAAACTTTTTTTTCTCTAAAAGTTTTTTAAAAGAAGATCTGACAACCCCGATTATGATGCAGGTCCCTTTGAAGCCCGTTAGAAGCTTTTTTATGTCATCGGACTGACTTTGGATAAAGTATAACTGTGCTGTTTATAATTGTGCCAGAAATACACAAAGATGGACTATGGTAGTTCTCTACTAAACTGTTCGTCCGATGAAACGGATACTACAAATTTTATTTCGAAGTGAAATATTTTTATATTAACAGAGATAGGTGCCTACGCTTTTTAAGAGATCTTTTAAATGTCATTGACAAGAGCATGTATCGATCGTCAGACCCAAATGAAATAGGTACTATTGCATACAGGGTATTTATTAAACTAATTAGAATTTTGCAAATCTTCATTGCTTTCGAGAAAGATAAATTCCAAAAACCACTTACAGTGCTTTTGTCCTATCTGTGATATTGGGAAAAATAAATTAATTTTTTTTTTAAAGAGCACTTGTTTCTCATGTTGGCCCATATTATCTAGACAAGAAACTGCAAATAATTTTTCATGTCCTGTTTCACGTAAATAGGTATGTCCTAAATATGCTACTATACAGGGTGTCCGATAAATTCGTGTACAACGTTTGACGACAGGCTCCTGACGTCAAAATGGGTCGATCTAAGCCGACTTAGTTATATCCAAAATTGTCTCGTTTAGCTGGTAAAGGAGGTCAAAAATTTGTAAAAATATTGGTTTTTCCTAAATTACGTGAAAACCTGCTAATCGATTTTAATGATTTTTACTATGCAGACTAATAATATAAAATGACGTTTTCTAGTAGTATAGTCACCGGCTGTAAATAAGTGGAAGCGTTATAAAAGTGATATAATACATCAACATTTCTCTTGATTTTTTATATCAACGGCGTTATGAAAACACAGATATTTTTATCGAGTGACTGGATGTATTTGGAAGCTATTTTACCTCTTCAATATTTTTCGTTAGATGAGCTGTTTTGCCAGAAAAAAAATATTTACAATTACCTGCATACACACATTAATTATTAACATTAGTAATAAAATTAAAATCAAATTGCCTGTAACAATAATTTTTTTAGTGCCCTTGTTGCTATGGCATTTAATAACTTGACAATTATTGACAAATTGTCACCAGCCTATGAAATTGACTAAAGTATACGATCAACATTCTTGAATACAAGTTCAATTTACCATTAAACATGAAAAATTATACGAACTCTGAGAAGGTTGACATGCTCCTGGTATACGGGTTTTGTCAAGGAAATGGGCGTCAGAGTGTTAGGGTTTACATGGAGAGATTTCTTAACCGTCGAATACCAAACCACCAAACATTTGCCAATATCGAGCGTCATCTTCGGGAAACGGACAGCTTTGAGACAAAATTTGAAGGCAGGGGTCGTATGCGAACAACTCGAACTGTGGAAACAGAAGAGAACATTCTGGAAAGAGTTAAAGAAGAACCAAGTACCAGTACCCGTCGCTTATATTATATTCTAGAAAAAAAAATAGTTTTTTTGAAATTTTATTTTTTATCATCTCGAAATGTGCTTAAATGTCAGATTCTCATCCAAAATAACCCCTAGGTATTTAATTTTTGATACAAATTCAATTGTTATATTTTCAATGGTTAAGTTGAAGTTATCAATATTAACATTTTTTAGCTGATGAGTCTTTGCAATTATCATAGCTTTAGTTTTTTCTACATTCAATTTTAACTTGTTAATCCTAAATATTCTTCAAGTTTTATTAATTCACGATTCATTGTATTGACAGCAGCCTCAACTGAATCACTACTTACTGCTAAAAGTAAGGTCATCCGCGTATAAATTAACAAATTCACAATTCGTAGCAAAATGGATGTCATTCATGTACAAGATGAAAAGAAGAGGGCCAAGTACACTCCCCTGAGGTACTCCACAATCTACAGATCTTTCTAACGAGAAAGTACTATTAATCCTGACCACCTGCCTTCTATCTGACAAATAATCCTTTAACCATTTCAAAGCTATCCCTCCAAAACCATAGAATTTGAGATTCTCTTCCAAAATATTTCTATCTATTGCGTCAAATGCCCTCTTCAGATCCACAAAAACTGCAACAATATACTTTCCCTCATCCATCAAATTACCCCAACTAGATACTGTAAGCTGCAAAGCTGTTTCACAAGAAAACCCGAAAAAATATCATTGTCTTTGAGGTATGCACTTATCTGATTAAAAGCTGCGCATTCCAGTACTTTTTCCACAGCTATAATAAGAGTAAGAGATATACACAATAATTTCACTAGTAGCACTAATAATCCGAAGAACTAAGTTTAAAAAAGCTATGAATTGTCTATTCTTTAAGTGTTTCAATGAATTCAACAGTCTACCCAGGGTTGTAAGAGAAAGTGCAAACTTATACGCTTTTAAACGTAATTTGTCTGCTGTATTAGGAGAGTGGTAGCTATATTGTGTGTTGGAGATTTCAAATCTCAATCATTAGTTGGTATTTCCTGTAAATATATTGTGTTGTATTATAATATATGGTAGTGAATTGTTTCTTTCTTCGTAAATTAGGATGTACCTATTATTGAAAAATATATATATATATATTATTTATTTATGGAGTTAATAAAGTGCCCCTTAATGGAGATACAGAGCCTCAAAGGGATACCCAGGGACCTTTTCGGCTCTTAACTTTTGAACCCACATGTATAATTTAATAAAATTTTGATATTTTTTGTAGGTCATAAAGACTCATAAAACCATACTACAGTAGATGTTTTACATCGCCAAGAAAGTCAGGAACGGATTTGCTACCACACTCGTTGGGCCAAAATTTCGATAGGTGTCATTTCACACAGTTTTAAACTGATTTTTTAAATGCTCTAGTCATTCCTCTTTAAAAAGATACTCTACATTTGCTTCGTTAAAATTAGCCGTTTTCGAAGAAAATACATTTTTTGTATAACACGGTATAGAAATAATAAACCCGAATACTACAATAAAACATCAGTCGTTTTTATTTCGTTAACAATGTGTTATTGACAACACTTTTTTAAATCGTTCGATTGAATGAGTACATAAGACTTCAGTTATGGAGGATTATTCCTATAGTGAATATGCTGGCATGCATCCAATTTATGGACAAGCACTCGGCAATTGTGTGGAGGCGAGAATAATTTATTCTCATACATTTTCAAATCGACGTTTACCACACCGAAGAACTTTTGAAAGGGTTGACTGTAACTTAAGAGAAACAGGTAAAAAGTCAAGTGAAATAAAAAAAAAATGCTAAAAGTAGGGAGTGAGGGACTTGAGTGAATGAGAGCTTATAAGAAGCTATTGAAAATCGATTGTGACATATTTGTTTTTTTTTCCTAGTTTGCTTTTCTCTGAAGCCAAACACTAGAACATTTAAAGGCTTTTAAGTAAAATAAAACTAAGGTGGCGCCTTCAGGACTTTAACTTACTTATATAAGAGTGCTAAACCTCTCAATCTAGAAAAAAAATAGCGGACCTACCCTGAGTTGAGCTAGCTAAGGGGTGAGTTTTCAGGCAGCACAACGTAGGTCATTTTTAGGGACTGTTGTCTGAAGTACATCCTCCAGGGCGTAGGGTTGCCCGAGTAAGGGTGGATAGGTTTCCTTGTCGCAGTTTATTTTAGGTTATCGTAAGGTGAATACTGGCACCCAACAATATTTTAGGGAAAACGTTACATTGGCGTCGTATTAAATTGGTGAAAAGGATAACAGTATATTAGAACCACATACCTCGCTAAGCTCTCCGAAGCCGCAGAATTGAATGTGGTAGCATTAACAGAACTGGAGATATTTTCTACGCCTATACCAAATGTGGACATGAGCTTTTTGACAAAGTTCAGTATGTGCGGTGTGATTTTGGCTTCGTTCACAGACTCCCTGTTCTCGAAGGCGATCGCGTAACATTTGGTCAGACCCTGCCGTAACTGCCTCAGAACCTGAAAAGAAACACGAGTAAAATAAGAATTTGACACGTCCCCTGTCAACAGCATCGGGCATAGGACCAAACCTAAATTATTTCCATCGACAACTTACCTCTTCATACCAATTCTCTCTAAACCACTCCATCTGGTCCGCGATGCCCTCTAAACTCGACAAAACCGTCGTATGTATGTCGCGTTGCATCTTCATGATCTTAGAGCACTGTATCATCGCTGGGGTGGCTTTAATGGAAGAAGCTTCAGCTGTCATACCAGTGGAAGTGGTGGGAACGGACGTGGTACCTTCCTGGCTACCTAAAAATTAAAGCAATGTTACTTTTAATATCTTCTTAGCATTATCCTGGAGGAAACACATTGTGTAATAATCATGGATTTAGTTACTTTGCATACTATCGCTGCCTTGGGACTCTTGTGAAGCCTGCTGTTGTTGGACGGTGTTGGTCTTTCTTGCTGTTGCAGTTCTCAGAGTCAAGTATAGGATCCGAATGGGAAAATATACAGCTTGTGGAAACATGCGACCAACCTATAAAGTATGTAGTCTTGTATTTTGACACCGATACAATTTGTAATAAGAAAAAACCCTCAATTATTTTCTTCATAAATCTACACCACTTCTTACCTGACACAACAAATTCAATATAACATTTCCCTCGTACTGCACCAAACAATTTAATAATTGGGCCGTCCATGGCAACCACAGAATAGGCGGTACCCCCACAGCGTACTTGTCCAACGCCTCGATGAGGCTGCTCTTTTCGTCATCGTAGCTGAGCAACCACAGAACTTTGGCGATGTACTTGCGCGCTTTGGCCTCGTTCTGGTGGCGACACGCGTGCAGGAAACAGGTCATGGCGTTTACGCCTAAACTTATCTGGGAAAACGTAACGTCATAAATGGATTTAATTATTTTATAGACACTACAATGAACGACATACTTTGTTCGTTTTTTAAATGAAAGAAAGGATATTAAACATTCATTAGGCTTACTTCGAACTGAGAGAGATTAGATGCACAAACGCAAAGTGTAGCAGTAACGTCTCTGTACTTCCAGAACAAGTGAAACCGTAGGCAATAAAAAGGTAGGATCCCTTTAGTTTTTATTAAGCAGTTTATACAAGCAGCTTGATGGTTGGATGAAGTGCTTAAATGCTCATGGTTGAACAATCATAGTACGTAAACTCTTTCTAATATTATAAATAACAGATATTGAAGAGGAAAGAAAAATATAAAATTCTTCACAAATATTTAATATTTTGCTCACCTCTACGCGTTTCGGTTCCTTAAACCATTTTCAAGAGCTGTCTAAAAAGTTCATTTATATAATTCTATAATAAGGTCATAACCTAAACTTTTTTAGAAAATATAGAAATAGCCAAATTAGAGATTAATAATCAGATTGAGTGTTTGAACGATCTTGTCAACGCCCACTACAGAGAAGCAGCGAAAATTGTGAATGAGTTAAAGTAGTGAATGTTTGTTTAAATAATCGTACCTCTTTTTGTGCAACCTAGATGCCGCTCTGGTTCGGTATATTTTGTTTTATTTTTTAAATGTTTTTTTGGGTTTATCCCGTTGATCAATTTTATATAGTTAGTTAACCTGTGTTCGCCATGGTGAACTTGTTTGTGTCCTTAATGTAAAGTTTGCGATTATATTATGTAAGTAATACCTAATAATTTTGATTTTGAATTAAGATTATTATATAAATAAACTTTTTAGACAGCTCTTGAAAATGGTTTAAGAAACCGAAACGCGAAGAGCAAAATATTAAATATTTGTGAAGAATTTTGGATTTTTCTTTCCTCTTCAATATGAATAATCTTGACCCAGGAGATATCTACGATTCAATTATAAATAATAGAGTTTATTATTTCATATTTCGTGGTATTGAATGAACGACGAAATTTAACCCGTAAAAAACGTTGAACTTGAATAAAGTAATTAACAAAAATAAGTTAGACTTTTGCGTTCTAGTATTAAGGAATTTTTGTTAACGTAATAATTAACTGTTCCTTTATAATGTAGATTTATTGTATAATTTACGTTAAGAAGGAAATATATTTTTGCATGTTTGTGAAAGAATGTATTTTGTATATTCTTCAAAACCCTCCTCCGTATTACCGTACATTTTGATTATCTATTAGATAAATGGTCACCGCAAGGGTTGAAAGGCTTAAACATAAGGTCTTGCAACTACACACAATAGAAAGTTAAAATACACGAAACATTTTATTGGCTTACCTGTCTAGGATCTTTAATAAACACAATCTCTAAATAATCTCCGTACAGAGCCCAAGCTTTGACGGATGCGTCGTGCATCTGCACTGCCGCTGAAAAAGCTTTGTTAGCGTCGTCAGATTTTCCACTTAGATGATACATCATTCCTTTCAGCGCGTAAAACTCGGCAGTCATGTCTTTCGCGAAGTATTGCATTTTAGTGTGGTTGATCACTTCCAATCCTACAGTGAATAAAAATGTGTGTGACTGTGTAGTGACAATTATGTTTAAGTGTATTGCCGTCGATTAACTGATAAAAACATTTTAAATTAATTGATTAAACTGTGCTAGTAGGATTATTATACAGTGCGTCCGGGCATGACGACGACAAATTTAAGGTTTTATGTAATGTATTATGATTTTGTTACAACACAGAAATTAACTTTTATACCTTATTCTTAATGCGAGAGAGCAATAAAATGTAAATTTGCAATGACAGGACCCATTAAGCAGGGTGGACAACCGTAAGGTTGCATTGTAAATTTCAGGTAAATTGCAATGATAGTTTTTAAAAATTCCGTATTTTAGACCTACACACCCCGAATCGGTCCTAAATTAGGGTCGCCCTAATTAGCATACAATAGAAAGACCAGTTTGGTGAATGAAATGAAAACAACCTGTAGTAACAGCGGAGTTACTACAAGTAGTTTAAATATTAATATTTATAAAAAAAATCTACTATGTACAGGGTGTTCTATTTTTGATAGTTTTATAGGGTATCTCGAAAATCATAAGGAATTTCATAAATCTGATATAGATGTTATGAGTTCTTTTTTTGAGGAAACAATTGCTGCGAAAACAGATCATGGCTACCTTGTTCCCCTGGACAGCTACAGGGTGATTTTCAAATTTTGACAGTTATTAAAATTCCATGTAACTTCTTTGTTATTATAGATACGAAAAAACTGTAAATTGATAAAATATGTAGTTTTTTCCGTAAAGTTCAGTGGCGTAGCCAGTTTTTTTTTATTTTGTTTAATTTTTAAGAAATTGACCCAACTTATATTTTTTCTTATGGGACACCCTGTATATTTTCAATTACGTTTATTCTGCTTACCATTAGCTTCTCAAATATATATATTTGTAATCAGTTTTTTGATAAAATAATTCGATAAGCGATTTTCATAAATTTTCCTCATTTTTCGTAGCGGGCGATGGCAGGTAGGAGCAAAACAAAAGAGTAAGTCTTATTTCACCATTTCTAAAATGTCATATCTCAATTTTAGTACATGCAATACAAAATTCTAAAAACTATTAATTTTTTATTATGAACACTATGCCCAAGGCTCGACCAATTTTCTGTAATTTGTTAAAATAGCTTTCTTCCAAAATTATGTTTAAAAGAAATAAAAATAATAATTTTTTTAATTGTTCATATAATTATTTAATTCTTTTTATATTTTTTGTATTAAAAGTGAAATTTTCTATAAATGCATGATGACTTTTTATCTACTAATTTATTTGCATTTGCAAATTTTACATTTTACCAGATAATAATTTAAAAATCTCTTAGTAAGCCATGGATAACAAAATCATTTTTTTAAATTATTTATAGACATGTCAGTCTGTCTTTAATTTGTCATAAAGCAAAGTTAATATACGCGGTTAAGAATGGAAAAGTTCCAAAATTTTGAAAAATATAATATGCTAGAGTGTTTTCTTGAGTGTCAAAAAAATAGTCGGGCAGCATCTGATTTGTATTTTGAAAGATATCCGGAGCGGCAGCAACCTGATTTAAGAATTTTTCAAAGGCTTGAAAATAACCTTATTAATTATGGATCGTTTTCAAAAGCAAGACCAAAGACCTATCAGAAGGAAAATAAAGCAAATGAAACCATTAATGTATTGGCATGCGTGGCTGCGGATACGACCACTTCACTTAGAAATATTGAGAAAGATATTGGCGTGGTACCCTCAAAATCATCCCGTCTGTTAAAAACTAACAAATTTAAATGTTACAGACCTCGAAAAACTCATCATTTGCATCCTGGTGATTCAGAGAGGAGACTTCAGTTTTGCAATTTGTATTTAAATATGTTGCGTGAAGATGAATTATTTTTTACCAAAATAATCTGGACTGACGAAACACGAGTAACAAGCGACGGAATATTTAATCGCCACAACAATCATCTGTGGGCCGATCATAATCCTCATCAGCAAGTAAATAGAGTATATCAGGGTCGATTTGGATTTAATGTGTGGCTGGCTCTATTGGGAAATAGAGTTCTAGCCTACGAAATATTTGAAGGAAATTTAAATTCCGAGATTTACTTGAATATTTTGGAAAGACATATCATCAGTTATTTAGACAATATACCATTACAAGAGAGGGAAAAGCTTTTTTTTCAGCATGACGGTGCACCATCACACAACGCAGCCATTGTGGTAAATTGCCTAAACACCAATTTTGGAGAAAAATGGCTAGTAAATAATGGACCTATTAGGTGGCCAGCCCGTTCACCTGATATCACCCCATTAGATTTTTATTTTTGGGGATTTTTAAAAAATAAAATTTACAGCGTCAGAAGTAATACGGTTGAAGAACTAAGACAAAATTTTGAAGCCGCTTTAAGAAGCATAAAACACCTGAATATTCGGAACTCCCTGAATGGTGTTCGCAGAAGATGCCAGCTATGTATCGATGCCAATGGGCTCCAATTTGAGCATTTGTTGTAATTGTTATGTATATTTTTTTGTTGTTTATTTAAAATAAAAATGGTTTTGTAGATCTATATTTAAATGCTTTATCTTTTATTTAAAAAATACAAAATCGATGTATTTCCAAAGTTGGTGACACTAAATGATGAGGTAAATATTTTCAGAGTTTTAAACATATAAAAAAATAATTAGTCATACATATTCTTTTGTCCTTTTCTTACTAACGGGGCTTGCTATGTGCAAAATAGGCCTATCTAAAGTAATTTGCAAATTACTCAGCTATTTCTTTAGAAAACTGCAAAAATGTATATATATTTGGAAAGCTAATGGTAAGCAGAATAAACGTAATTGAAAATATACAGGGTGTCCCATAAGAAAAAATATAAGTTGGGTCAATTTCTTAAAAATTAAACAAGATAGAAAAAAACTGGCTACGCCACTGAACTTTACGGAAAAAACTACATATTTTATCAATTTACAGTTTTTTCGTATCTATAATAACAAAGAAGTTACATGGAATTTTAATAACCGTCAAAATTTGAAAATCACCCTGTAGCTGTCCAGGGGAACAAGGTAGCCATGATCTGTTTTCGCAGCAATTGTTTCCTTAAAAAAAGAACTCATAACATCTATATCAGATTTATGAAATTCCTTATGATTTTCGAGATACCCTATAAAACTATCAAAAATAGAACACCCTGTACAATACAACTTAATTTTTAAATTTTAGTCATCATGTTCCGAGTAGTCCGATGAACTGTCGTCGTTGGGGTCCAGAGAAATAATAAAGGGCTTTACAGTGTCTTCTAGCATGTTCGACGCACTTACTCCATTTTTTACAATTCACCGTCTTTATTCCCTCTTGCAAGAGGTTTCCGACGTCTCTCATTTTAAAAGTGATGTTATGCCTTGCTACAAACCCTTTTACTTGCGCCCACACCAATTCTATAGGGATTAATTCACAGTGATATGGCGGAAGGCGAAGTACCGTTATATTTCGTTTTAAAGCGATTTCGTCGACAACAAATTTCGTACAAAGAGGTTTATTCAACTTTACAATCACCAGTAGCTTCTTTTCAGCATATCTTTATGGAATGGCTTCTTATTTACAGTAAGCCAATGAATGATGTCATCTTTTTTCCAAGAAGACGTTGGTATTTTTTTTTAGACCTTCTTGAGTGGTAGTTGGGATTATCCACGACTATAACAGACCCAGGAGGAATAAGATCTAGCATCTGCTGGAAGTATTCTTCAAAGACAACAGCGTTCATGTCTTCATGATAGTCTCCAGTCCGTTTTGATTTAAATGCTAGTAAGCCGCCATCGACAAATCCATTGTTGCTACCAATGTGAGTAATTATTAATCTTTTACCTTTTCCCGAGGGTGCTTTTATTCCAGTGAACCATCCTTCCATAAAAGCTTGCCTCGCGCTTTTTATATGTTTATCCTGCCATATTTTACCAACGGTATATCCTTCATTTAACCAAGTTTCGTCCATATATTAGATATACCTGTTTTCCCTACGAAACTGTCTAACTGCCCTCAAATATCGTCGTCGCCAGCAGATGATTTCGTCTCTTTCTATTAAAAGTGATTTTTTGTTTTGAATTTTTTCATAACAAAAATTTATTTCCTTCAAAGTTTTCCATAATTTCTTCTTACCCATGGGTGAAATGAAATCATCCTTTTTCACTTCAGACATTATTTTGTCCAAGGCAGGCATTTCTTTTTTTAAGTAAAACGAGTGTAAGATTCTTCTGATGGCAGCCTTTCATCCTCATTTATTACATATTCTTTTCTCCCTGTACTTCTCTTTGGTAACCTGATGGGACACGTTTATCCTCGTGCACAAGTCGGTATATAGTGTTGACTGTCCGACTCTAGTCATATTCGAACACATTTCAACTATTTTTGCATATCCGAATGTTATAATCGGACTACGCCTATGGAATACGGCGAAGACCACTGGATTTTATAGTTCAATAATGATTTATTACTCTCTCGCATTAAGAAATAGACTATCGGTATAAAATCGTGTTATTGGAGGTCACTCTTGTAAAATATCAGGTCACCTGCATTGCAACCAGTGCAGTGGCGTGATAACAAAAGGTTGGTGGGTTATTTAAGGTCATTTTTTTTGTGTACTACATAAATTATGTTTCCTTGAACTTTATTACGTAAAAAAGGTCCCCGGATACAACTCAATTCTAAGTTCGGCTAATCGACAAACATTAACATAAAAGAGAGTTTATTTGGTTTAACATTGGAGTCATACAACTTACCCTCTTGCAACTCATTCTTGTTATTCATTGAAGCCATTTGCAGGTAGCACTTGACCTGCTGCTTCACTTTCTGGAAACAGTCCACCACCGGCACGCTGGAGATGCTGTAGATCTTGTTCAGGGAATCCAAACAGACGTTGGTCAGTTTGTGCTTCCTGGCGATTTTCCCGAAATGGATTATGGATTGTGCTGATGCATGCATCCCTTTAAAATAATAATGTATTATATCCAAACTAATTCAATAATATGTTATTGAATATAATATTCCTGTGTGCAAGAACGCTTTAAAGCTCTTAGAAGTATTGGCAAAAACACGTGCATAAACAAAGATTAGTTGTAGTTTTGTAACAACGATAAGATTTTTTAATTGAAGGGTTCTTTTATGAGTGAGGAGGTTTCAAGATTCTTCTTTAACAAGCTTTTACAAACTTTTGCAAGCTTGCCATCACTTAGTAATTAAAAAGAAACTACTTAGCCAGAATCCCTCCTTCCAAGAGTTGCAATCGTAAAGAGCTATTCACGCTGTTTATATGGTGGGGTTTGAATAAACTAGTAATGAAGTAGGTCTACAAATATTTGATAGGCGAAATAACAACAGACATGAAAAAGATAAATCATGGTAGAGGAAATTAAAGTCTTATTTGTTATATTTCACAATTATAATTCAGTTGCCTGACACGTGCTTCGACCCTTGCGGATCATTATCAAAGGAGTACAAGACAATACTAAATTCGACGGGTAGTTACAAAGTTAATATCTAAGTAATAGTAATCGTAAACATGTCAACATGTCATTAAAATAAAATTATGGGTTTTTTCGTTCATAATTATTGACAGTGTTTATTGTATATTTATCCTACGTTATTAGACTATTAAGTATTAGATTGGCACCTGAAGGTATTTCAATTTGATTATTAACAACAATACATCGATTTCTTAAGGCTTTTTTGATTGCTAATGTTCCTAATAGGTTGAGTTTTCTACCCTTGTGTTGAGTATATATCGGTTTTATTTTGTTGGATATTGAGTGGTTATTTATTATACAGTGGTCCGTTATTCCTGTTATTTTTGTTTTTTTTTTTTTAATGGATGTTTTATGTTCTTTAAGCCTAGTATTAAAGTTTCGTATTTAATCCAATCGAACTAATATGGCACCAAGTAAAATCAAATATTAGAAGGAATAATACCTTCCCCGCATTAAATACATTTGTAGTAGAATTAATAAAAAACATAGTTAGTATCATTTCTGCAGACATTTGGAAAAACTGTATACAACAATATGTAATTAAGGTGGAAAATTCCTATATGAGGGTTTGAGCACTAATGTTCAACCCTTAATAGCAAGTTTAGATGAAGACAGTGACACAGAACTAAATTTAGAGCAAAGTAGAATTAAGTTGCCAACACATTGTACTGTATTTAAATCTTAAATTTAATTTTAATCTTGTATTAGTGTGTAGCCTAAATCGTAACATTGCAAATTTTAATCATAATAAATTGTAAACATATTTTTTATATACCTAGTGTACCGGGTGTTCCACCTAAGGAGGTAATCGGCTATATCTCAGAAGGTAATAACACTAGGACTTTGGGAAAAAATATATATCGATAAAAGTGGCCAAGAGAAATTGCTGGAAATTACTTTCAAGTTCGAAAAATGACCGCTAGGGGGCGTAAGAGAACTTTCAAAATAGAAATGCCGATTTTCTCTTGAGTTTTCTTAATAAAAATATGTTAAAAATATAAGCATTGTATTCTTCATAAAATTATGAAACTCTATGTTAGGAATCGTTTTTTTCTATTTTCAATAATAAAGTGGTGGGAGAAGGTCAAACTTTTTTTCTTTCAAACGCTGATATCTCTGCTTTGGATAAACCGATTTCATTCAACTTGGTCTTAAAAAAAAGCCCTTCTTTTCCTCTACACGTAGATCTATTAACTATACCATATTGATTCTGATGGTGGCCACTAGATGGCGTTTTTCCGTAATTCCTCAATGAATAGGGATTTAAAAAAAAAATCAAATGTTATTATATAACTTTTTCATCATATTTTATTTTAGGCTTATAAAGGCTATTAAATAGTGGAATAAAAATCCAGGTCCGTATTTAAAATAAAAAAAAAGTTGATGATGGTCGCTCGAATCCGAAACGTCGGATTAAAAAACTAACCCCATCAGCTTGTAGAGGAGGAAAAGTTACTATAAGGAACTGAAAACCGCAACGTGATATCTTTTGTTAAACTAGAGAAATTAGGGAGAATATATTTTTCCATATTAATTATTATTATCCCTAATTTCTCTAGTTTAACAAAAGATATCACGTTGCGGTTTTCAGTTCCTTATAGTAACTTTTCCTCCTCTACAAGCTGATGGGGTTAGTTTTTTAATCCGACGTTTCAGATTCGAGCGACCATCATCAACTTTTTTATTTTAAATACGGACCTGGATTTTTTATTCCACTATTTAATAGCCTTTATAAGCCTAAAATAAAATATGATGAAAAAGTCATATCATAATATTTGATTTTTTTGAGAAAATCCTTATTCATTGAGGAATTACGGAAAAACGCCATCTAGTGGCCACCATCAGAATCAATATGGTATAGTTAATAGATCTACGTGTAGAGGAAAAGAAGGGCTTTTTTTCAAGACCAAGTTGAATAAAATGGGTTTATCCAAAGCAGAGATATCAGCGTCTAAAAGAAAAAAAGTTTGACCTTCTCCCACCACTTTATTATTGAAAATAGAAAAAAACGATTCCTAACATAAAGTTGCATAATTGTATGAAGAATACAATGCTTATATTTTTAACATATTTTTATTAAGAAAAATCAAGAGAAAATCGGAATTTCTATTTTGAAAGTTCTCTTACGCCCCCTAGCGGTCATTTTTCGAACTTGAAAATAATTTCCAGCAATTTCTCTTGACCGCTTTTATCGATATATATTTTTCCCAAAGTCCTAGTGTTATTACTTTCTGAGATATAGCCGATTACCTCCTTAGGTGGAACACCCGGTACTTTGTTGACGACTGTAAAAACTTAATTTTTATTGAAACGAATATATCTGTATTTCAGTATTTCATGAATTTTTAGTGTACACAGACTCTCCTTTTCTATTATTTACGCATCTCAGAGCTCCAGCGAGAATGCACGAACTGTAACTGTATATGAAATCAGGAGAAAGTGTTGGGTTATTCATAAAAAAAAACTTTCATTACACTACATACACCATTCAAAGACAAAGAAAAGCCATCCAACATTTTATGTCCATAGTACAAAGCCCCAGAATATTAAACCCCACACAAAGCATACACTAATTTTACCAACAATACTGTGCGATCAACACCTACATATACCTAATTTGGAATTAGCCATGGTCGTGTCGCGGTTCTGCTCGTAGTGTTGCACGATCACTTGGTAATGGTGCTGGCGCCAGGTGAAGATATCGCTCCAGTGCACTAGGTCGTCCGCGATGACTGGAAGACGGTTTCGCCATGTTTTTACTATGGCTTTCATGTCGTGGAGTGAGTTAGGATGACCTAAATATAATAGTTTACTATAATATGGGTAAATGTTTAAAAATGGGATATGGGCATATTTAAAGATTCAGGGCATTAAGAATTGGTAGGTCATAAAATCTTGTTCTATAAAATGGTTTTCCAAATAATTTTTGCAATTTACCACCACTTAAGTGCCACAATGTAATTCCTCTGCTTTGTGCCAAATGCACCAACTAGCTATAACTCTAGTAATACATAAACCGAGAGTTACACTTAACGGATTATTTTAATTCCACTGCACCACGCAAAGATTAACAAATCCGAGATTAATACAATTTTATCATGATAACGTCGCAAAATTTAGAGAAATTTCTATTTTAAGTGTAGTGGGAACACCTTGTTGCCCGTACGTAACTTATATAACCATGCAACAGTACAGACAAAGCACCAACAAAGGTTCATGATTAGCATGTGGGCGGGGCTTATTGGGAATCATCTCATTGGACCGTTCTTTATTGAAGGCAGATTAAATGGTGCCATGTATTTGCAATTAAACTTAAACGGTTTATAAACTCTTAAAATAAGAAATTGTATTTAAGTTCATGGTGCTCATTTTAAACATCTCATTAAAAAAACAATTAGAACAAAACTTATTTTATGAGCAATTTACATACTGACTTTCAAATTTTTATCAAGAGAAATGTTTCACTTTTTTTAATTTTTCTGTTCCTCTTAAGCAACAATCAATCCTTACAAATGTTTTTCAATCCGGTAAATTTCGATTTGGAATCCTCTCAGCATAAGTTCGTCTTTTTTCCAGAGAATTTCATGGTGCTTGTCCATAAGTTAAATGCATGTTAAATTCTTACGTTGATTTGTATATAATTATAACTATAGTCTATCTTTAAATTGCGCGAAGTAATTGATGCTCATTAAATATGTAAAACGCATACCGGGGTATCAAGATGTATTTAAACACCATCCCTTAAAATCTATTGTGTTTACATTAAAGGATCCAAATAATAAGCATTATTTAGGTAAGTCCATCCTGAATTTATCGCAAGCTATTCCTATATTTGAGGATTTACCATTGTTATTGGGAAAATCCCTTAGCTAGGGGCGTGTGTATTGGAGAAGTTTTTAAATTAAAAATCTTAAACATGCCTATTCTTTTAAGATTGTATTATATTATATCCGTAGGTATTTATAACATATGAAAACATTTAAAAAATCGTATTAACTAATAAATAACAATGGGTGGTTTTCATAATATAATTATACATAATATAATTACAAAAACAAGATATAATATAGAATCTTACAAACAAAGCATTTTCAATAATCGAATAATACTTTGTCGTTATGGCTTAATCATAGTCCGATTCGGAAGATGAACTTTTATTAACATCATTTATAATAAGCGGTTCAACCATTTCTTCGATTATTATATCTACCTGCCACATTTTGGCTTCTTCTTCTATCACATGATCGATACACTTTTTCCACTTTTTCGCACTGATTTTACCCATAGCTTCATAAAAGAGTCTTTTTAAATCCACCATTTTATAAGTCGTGTTTTTTCTGGCGACATCTGCCTTTATTTGAGTCCATATAAGTTCGATCGGGTTTAATTCGCAGTGGTAAGGAGGGAGTCTGAGCGCAGATATTCCTCGTAACTTTGTCATTTCATCGACTACATATTTTTGGAATGAATTTTTATATAAGTTGGCTAGTACCAATAATTCTTTTTTTAAGGAATCTAATGGAAATGCTATTTGTCTTAAACTTAGTCATTCTGTTATTTCACTTTTACGCCACGCACTTGTCGGTAATTTTTCCGTCAGCCTAGAGTGATAACTTGCATTATCCAATACAATTGTTGTATCTTTTAGTATAAGATCCAACATTTGCTCGAACCATTCTTCAAATACATCGGCATTTATATCTTTGTGATAGCCTTCTGTATTTTTAAATTGGAACAACTTTTAACGAAGCCTTCAGAACTTCCAATATGGGTGTGGCCTTCATTTAACCATGTTTCTTCTAAGTAAAATATTTTATTTGTTTTCTTCTCTGGCTTTTCGGATGCTTCTTAAGTAATTTTTTCTTCAACAGACGATATCGCTTCTATCTATTAAAATCGATTTTTCCACTGAAAATCAATTTTTTTAAATAATTTTCATAGCGTATTTATACACATAAATGGGTAGTCCTGGTCTTCTCGGATTGAAGACAAAATTTTGTTCAGCACGGGAATTCCTTTTATTTAAAAGGAACTATGAACTTTTCGCCTTATTCTCTGCATTAAAACGTCATCCAGCTCAAGTTTTGGTCGTCCTGGAGAAGTGGAGATTTGACGCCAACACTTCTTTTTTCTTTTAGAAGTTTATTTATTGTTGTTTTCCCAACGTTAAGCATATCTGCTGTAAATTGCATTGCATTGTCAGCACCCAAATTCGCATTCTTTCTTTTAATAGAATCGTAACAGTTAAGAATTAATTTTTTTTTCATTTACTGTAAATGGACCGACTCTAGGGCGTTTAGGCAATTGTTGAAAATTCTCCATATTTAATTAAAAAAAAACACTGACACTTCACACTTTGACTAGTTTCACTGAGAAACAAACACCCAAGGTAGGTATGTATAGATATAAATAGGTATATTATACCAATAGAGGCACCCATAAAGGCATAATTACCACATAATTAGCAAACAGGTAACCAGGATTAGGTACAAAAAAAAGGAATAAAATGATTAGAGCAGAAACGGAATAAGTACCTAGACTCTAATTAGTTTTGATAAAATTGCTTTCTAAAATTGCAAGTAAATGGTACGGCTGTACATAATTTTAAGCTTGAAGACAAAACTTGAATTTAATGTCGATACTTGTACTAATTCTGCACAAATTTAGAAATTCAGGCCTATTTAAATCTATACATGGCAAAAAATCTTGCACGTCCATGGAGAAGATGGTTTTGATTGATAAATTTCTTCGCATTATTTAAAGATAGTAATAATTAGTGTGTGAAAATAATAGGATAGTTATTATTGTGTTTTTATAGATTGACTATAAATCAACTGATTTTTAAAAAATTTATAATAAATTACTGCTGACATCAGATTGTATAAGATTTTTTATATTATATATTGATTATCTCGAAAATGGTTGATTTTCTTGAAACAAACGAAGAGTAACTTTCTGAATAGAAGTGCACAAAGTATTTAAAAAAGTATTTTATAGTTTTCCAAAAATGACGCCGATCGAAACTTTGTCGCTTTCCTCGCTTATCGAAATAATCGAAAATTTAAATCTTCGGGTACGTCTTTGGGGCCCGATATCTTTGTTAGGACGGACAATAAATGAACTACTAGTATTATTTTGACCTCCCCTGTATGCAGGCGAAATATTGCCCTACACTTACCGAACACCCTGAATATCAATAAATCAAAGTTTCACTGAACCAAGAAAAACACGACAATATTTACTTAAAAAAAAAGCATAAATAAATAACATACCTTGTAGTAGACCTTTATGTATCTGATAGGCTTCGTGTAGTTCCATGATTTGTTGAGCCGCCTGTAAATACTGCAGGTGGATATGACTGACGATATGCGGAAGTCTCCTCCATTCGTTCAAACATAAGGCACTTGCACTCTCTACGTACCTGCAAAAAAATACTCGCTGATTTTTCTCGAATTTAAACAGTACGAGGTACAATGCAATTTAATTTGTTTAGAATGCAGATTCTTTAAGGCCACACACCGACTTACCTTTCGACATACATTAACGGCTTACTTTCTTCCGGCTGGCATATCAACAAAAATCCGCCGTACATGGTCACCTTCCACGCCATTTCTTTTGGACAACAGAACTCGACCGTTGACAATGCTTCCTTCATAAATTCCCAGTTGGGTATCCTCCAGGCGCTCTAAAAAATACATATTATTAAATTACCTTTTTTTTTATTGACCATTAAATAATAATACCTCTAGGAGTAACAGTGGGTCATACACCCCCGTCTTGGCGTATTCGGTCAATATGTCCCACATTTGCAGTTCCTTGGCACATCTAATCCAATGATCACTCCAAAGCAGAATTTCTCTTTGATAAGTAGCTGGAACTGGACCAACACTAGCATCGGCTAAGATAAATTAAAATTGTTAATTAAAGTTTATTTAAATAGTTTTAATTCTTGTTTCTTATGACCAACCTTTGTGTTTAGCCATAGCGGACTCGTAGGCTCCCTGCGCCTGCTCAAAGAACCCATGTTGTTCGTAAGCAATGGCAACACTGGTCTCCCTATAGTGGGCGTGTTTCTGCCATAGCCCCGCCCAAAGATCCTCCTCGCACATTTGGTGGTAGAGGTCGGCCAGTGAATCGAGAAGTTCAGCCTGAAAATTATAGGTGTGTATAGGCCAACTACGCAGCGCAACTAGTGTCGCCTGGTGGACGACAAACGCAACTCCAAGATCCGAATATGTCGCTGTCTTTATGCGGACACTATGATGGTTTATAGTTTTCAACATTTTGAACGGTTAGTAAAACATTGGCCAAACGAAACTACATAACCTCAAGCGTCAACGCAGGTTTTGGAAATTTTTAGTTCGTTTTACCTTTATTTATTTATTTCTCCTGTGATTTCTACGTTTTGGTTATGATTATAATCACATACCTATAAAAAATACCACAAAACTTAAAAAAATACTTAACTCTTAAACTTAAAAATAAGGTTATAGGAATTGTTCAAAACAGCTGTGCTGTCGCATACAAGAGCGAATTCCCATCAGAAAAATCGCACGAATAAATATTGAAAGTCATTCAAAATTCCCGCCCCCGAGATTTTAAATCTTGCGAATTTGGAAAATCTTAAAACTTTGTTCTGACACTTTTACCGCCAAAAAAATATTTGAAATTGACCAAGCAGAGCATTGACTTGAGCAGGCTTTAGGTAGGCTTGATGTTTTCGACACTGGAGCAAGTTCAGGTTCCTCTGTCTTAGGGGTGGGAGTAGTTTTATCCGTTTCTTGGATCTCTTCAATATACTCGATGATAGTTAATTCTGTAGTTTCTGTTGACAAATCGTTATAAATAGAGGCAAATTGTTTCAAGTTCACAAATGGGTCCTTAATGTTAGGAAACAGTTGTGCGAGCGGAATATTATCTTCTTCTTCGAAGTCGTCAATATTATCTGAAATACACATAAATCCGGTTGTCATAAAGCATTCTTTTATTGTCACCGGGGACGAATTGCGCCAGGCCACCGAAACCCATATCAAGGCGCTGGTTATGGTAATATTATTTTCGATTCCTTGAAGATGGCAACCAATGTCTATACATGTTAAAAGCCTCTAAATAAGGTAGCTGCTGTAGAGCATTTTAAAATTCTGAATAATGTCTTGGTGCAAAGGTTGGCAATGTGAAGTAGTATTGGGTGGAAGAAGGATGAGACGAATTATTATCCAAAAACAATACCACTCTTCTATGCTGCTTCTTCATCTTGGTATCAAATCTGTGAAGCCATATACAACAAATCAAAAAATAATTATGAAATACCCAACTCCTTAAAGAATGCCCAAAATATTAACCAGCTTTTTATTGATTCGGTGATGACGATTGCTCCTCCAGTAGAAGAAAACACAATCAATGGTTATTTAAACAAATGTATAAGTGCAAATAGTTCCTCACTGCAATCGGTCAAAGATATGGACGTCCTTGAAGCGGTCGGACAGTTGAAGTCTAATGCGTTTGGATCCGATGGTATTTCTCTGGAAATGATTAAGTTGTGCTGTCCTATAATTGTCCCTTTCTTGACACACATTTTCAATTTTTGTATAGCAAACTCCGTGTTTCCTCAACAATGGAAAACTGCCATAGTTTTGCCCCTCCCTAAAGTACCTAATGTTGGTAAAGTGTCTGACTTGAGACCAATTAGTCTGTTATCTGTGGTGTCTAAATTGTTTGAAAAAATAATATACACCCAAATAATCCATTATTTACTTTCTAATAATCTGATGCCAGACTCTCAGTCTGGGTTTCGTAGACACTGCAGCACGGCTTCCGTATTGCTTAAGATTTTGGATGATATTATTCAAGCAGCTGATCGGGGGGAGACCTCTGCCTTGGTATTGTTGGATTATAGTAAGGCATTCGATACTCTAGACCATCAGCTATTGTGTGCCAAGCTCCATTACTATGGGTTTGTTGTTGTTGATTGTTTATCTGTAGCATTAATGGTCAGCAAGGGAGTACCTCAAGGGTCGATATTGGGACCGCTGTTATTTTTACTTTATACCTTCGATATGGAAAACTTCGTAGTAGCTTGCGACATGCAGAGATATGCTGACGATACGCAGTTGCGTATCAGTTTTGCTCCAACCGATGCGGCGACCGCTGTTGAAGAGATGAACCGATGTCTCCGTAGTGTTTATGAATATTCCACTGTGAACGGACTAAAATTAAACCCGTCTAAATCGGCTGTTATGTTCTTCGGGCCAAATAGGGAATGGGCAAATGAAAATTTGGGGTTCACTATGTCTGATGTAGTTATCCCCGCAGTAAAAGAATATAAAAATCTGGGAGTTCTATTGGACAGCAATCTTAGATTTAAAAGTCATATCGGTAAAGTAGTTCAAAAGGCAATTATCTCTCTTCGGAATTTATATAAAAATAGGCAAATATTGAGCATATCTTTAAAAAGGCGATTGTGCGAGTCTCTTGTGCTCTCGCAATGTAACTATGCAGATATCGTTTATGGCCCATGCCTTGATGTTCAGTCCAAAGGCAGATTGCAACGAATTCAGAATTCATGTATTCGCTTTATTTACAACCTTAGGCTGAGGGATCATGTAACACACAAATTACGTGATTTACGATGGCTAAGCATGCGGGACAGACTAAAATTACATCTGGCATGTTTTTTGCACAGATTGCTCGAAAACGGGACTCCTCGATACCTAAGGGAAAAATTGACATTTCGCTCCGCCACTCACAACCGCGAGACTCGCCACAATGACCTAATGAATATACCGCGTCACCAAATAGCTCTATATGAGCGTTGCTTTTCTTGTGTGATTCCCAGATTGTTTAACTCTGAAATTCGAAATAAGTTTTCAAATATCAGTTATATATCGTTTAAGCGGAAATTCAGAAATTCTTTGTTTGATAAATACCTCGACAAATACTAAAGACGATTTTCCTAATGAACCGTCATACTAGCAGTTTGGTAAACACCATAGTTGAGGGTACAGTAAAATTGTTCTTTTCTTAAACAGTTTATCATTCATACACTTATAGTTTAGGATTCCTTGGTTGGTTCGCAGATTAATTGTTTATACAGTATACTTCCTATTTTAGTAAAATATTTACCTATTATAATTATTGTAAAATTGTAAATTGTATTGTATATGCTCGGTTAAGTAAACAGCATTGCTGCCCTTCGCCGAGCTAAAAAATAAAGACGTTTCTATCTATCTATCTATCTATGTTGTGATGATGTCTGCTGTCATCCACGCTTTTTTGTTCGAGACCCATTGGAGAGGTAACTTGTCGATATGTGCGCCCTTAAAACATCGAGGATTTTTGCTTTTGACTATTATAAGTGGTTCCCCCTTCTCACCTTCCATATTTGCACAGAACAGAATTGTAATTCGTTGTTTTGCTGTTTTTTTTTTCCAGTATACTTATCATCTTTCAATGCATAAGGTTTTGTTGGCAATGCACGATAGTAGAGACCTGTCTCATCTGCATTAAATACGTCCCTTAAATCATAATCCTTTAAAATGGTCAATGGCCTTTCTTTCCAAGCAGTTACGTCTTCGATATTAATATCGGCTGATTCGCCACATACTTTCTTGAAGGTAATATCGTGCCGACGACGGAATTTTTCTAACCATCCATTTGATGCCTTGAAGTTATCTAGTCCTAGACATTGAGCAGATTCGAAGGCTTTTGCTTGAATTATGGGCCCGGATATTAAGAAGTGCTTGTTTCGTGCCTTACAAAACCGTTAAAAATTTGTAATTCGCATCTATATGAACTTTCTTTCAGACAAGCGACTTTTTACAGTCGAAGTGTCGACTGTCGCTACTTGCAGTTGCCATTAAACAATAATGCAAAAAGCGTTTCCTTTTTTCACTGGCAACATTTTTGCAGCACACTTTAACTGCAAAATATTGCTCGTCTGAAACAGGCCTAAGGCCGCTTACAGACAATAATCTACATTTGTCAGATCCCTGTATTAGAAAATACTTTAGCCCCTTTTGCTCAGTATACTGCAACTATGAATCCACAGAATGGTCATGTTACTTACTTATTTATTTATTCATCAACGTATCAACATTTAAAGTTTAGCTTAGACAATCTATACTTAAATAATAATTACTAAAATTAACCAAGAATAGCTCTTTTGGCCAATACTTTAAAGGTAGTTTGTGACACATTAAAGAAGTCCAATCTATCATAAAATTTGTTAACATTACCTGAGATCCTATTAATAGGGTTATACAGTTGATACCAAGTTCTACAGTGAGGTACATGCAAAAGGGTTTTACTACGAGTTTGGTATCCTGGAACATGGAAACGAAAATATTCCAGGCATTCAGGACTTTTAATATAATTATTTAGGACATTAAATGCAAAACAAACATCGTAGTACTCCCTTCTGCTTTAAAGGGCACTTAAATCTAAATACAACATGGTCTCATTACCATCAAGAACAATTCCGTTATTAGAAAGCTTATAGATAGCGTACTTGATGAACTTATGTTGCACATTTTCGAGTCTATCAATATGAACCTGGTAATATGGCGACCAGATTACATTAGAGAACTCTAGGATTGATCTGACAAGAGATAATATAGAGTTTTGAGAGCTAGTACATTGTTAAACGTTTTGGTAGTTCTTTTAATGAATCCCAACATCTTATTAGCTCTTCCTACTACTCTTTCAAAGTGCTCAACAAACGTAAGCCTAGTATCCAAGTAAACGCCAAGATCCTTAACAACAAAAACTTCAGTAAGAGCGGCATTATCAATAAAATACTGAGCGGGAGCAACATTTTTTAGTCTACTGAACTTAATAAATGAGCATTTATCGATATTAAGTACCATATCACTAACTTTGCACCAGTTGAAAAAGATATTAAGGTCGTCCTGCAAAGCTAATATGTCGTGATAAGATGAAACACGTCGATACAACTTCATGTCGTCCGCGAATAGTAAAAAATTTGAAGAAAGTAAGTGACCCAGGTCATTAATGAATAAACTGAAAAGAAGCGGCCCCAAGTGGGAGCCTTGGGGCACCCCTGAGGATACGTTGAACTGTGACGACAAGTGACCTTCAATTCTGATCTGCTGTTTCCTGTTAGTTAGATAAGACTCTATCCATGTGAGTAATGACCCTGTGATTCCATAACAAGAGAGTTTAGATAGGAGGATAGCATGGTTTACCTTGTCGAAGGCTTTACTGAAATCTGTGTATATAGCATGGGTTTCCAAGCCATCTTCAAATGCATTATTAATAAAGTTAATAAACAAAAATAAATTGGTATCAACAGATCGACCTGACATAAAACCATGTTGTTGACCCACAATAATTTGATTAAAGGCATTTGTCAATATCCTTTCAACACAATATTCAAAAAGTTTTGGTATCGCAGACAGAATGCTTATTGGCCTGTAGTTCATTACATCGTTTCTACTCCCAGATTTATGAATAGGACACACATATGACAATTTCCATGCCTCAGGAAATATACCCGATTTCAAAGACTTAGAGAAAATGTAATAAAGGGGAAGGTAGAGGGAGTGAGAACAGGATTTAAGCACCCTATTTGGGACACCATCAGGACCTTCACCCTTGTGTATGTCAAGTTTGGACAATAATTTTTCTATGTCGGTGGCATTAATAATGATATTAGAAATTACAGTGAAATTGGTAGAAAAGGCATTTGAAGTATTGGAACCCGAGGTGCTATAGACCGACGAAAAATATTCAACAAAGAGATTAGCTATGGACACTCCGCTATCGGCTTTTTCAACACCAAGACACATTTCTTTGGGTATAATGCCATGATTAGATTGTGAACGAACAAAATTCCAGAAATATTTTGGATTATCATTGATAGCGTTTTCGGCGTTTGTTATATAAAGATCGTGACATTCCTTGGTAAGAATTCTACATTGCCTGCGTATTGAACTAAAAGTATTATAATCAGCTACACTGTTAGATTGTCTGTATCGTTTATGAGCAATCTTTTTCTGAAATATAAGATTTTTTAATTCATTAAAAAACCAAGGAGTAAATCTGTCAGGTGGAAGAGATCGCTTAACAGGTACACACATATCAAAACAGTTAAAAATTACAGAGTAGAAATTGCTCACGGTCGCTTCAAGATCGTTTTCTAGTATGGACAACCAATTAAATGACAAAAAATAATAATTCATAAAGGTAAAATCAGCATTTTTGAAATCATAATAGAAATAGTTTGCAGGTTCTAAATAATTAGTACATTTAGAGGATATTAATAATTCTAACGCTGGGTGATAAAGGTCACAATTAACCAGACCATCGCATTTAACAAATGATTTGAGTTCAAAATTAGCAAAACAAAGATCTAAAATAGTGTTGAGACTGTTTACCACGCCATTAAATTGGGACAAGCCTAAAAAAGCAGTAGTATCACACAGAAAAGTTTCTTTAACAGATCTAGAGTTACCTGGTAAAAGTCCGATAAAGTCATCACGTGCAGACCAGGTAATCTGCGACAAGTTATAATCACCAATAACCAGTACATTATCGTATGTTTCACATGCCCGCGTAACCGATTTTAAATGAGAATCGTAAAACGACACGTCCATCAGAGGAGGAATATATACACAACCAACACAGTAAATTACTTCACCAATTGACACCGACACCCAGACTTCCTCGACACGAGAACTGCCGATAGCTAAACGGTGGGATTTAACGCTATTATTAACAGCCAGAAGAACACCACCGCCACGGATTTTAGTGCTATTGTTGGCATCTCTGTCGGTCCGGTATACTACGTAACGAGAATCGAGAAATTCAGCATCATTAAGTCGTATATGGAACATCCAGTGTATTTACCTGTTTGGGCTGCTCCCCTTCGAATTCGTAACAACTCGCAGGGGTGCTCGATTTGCCACTCGAATCAAAAGCTTGTTGCTCCATAGTCAGCGCCATCCGATGCCACAAATTGTGACTTATTCCGAGATATTTCATTATAGGAGGTGCCATTTGAATTTGTGGTGTACATCTATAAATTAAAAAAAAAATGGGTAATATAATGGGTGTCCGGAAATGATAATGACAAACTAAGGCATGTAATAAATAAAATAAATAAATAAATGATTTTCTACATAAAAAAATATGAAAAAAAAGTTCATATTAACAATTGCTTCCATGTGGGAGATAGTGTCATTAAAGAGTTTTTTTTTTAATTTGTTAGGATCTAGTTACAATACTGCAGCTCATCAAGTATAACTTTTCGTTGGTTGACTACGACGCGATTAACGAATATCTTGATACCATCGACTGGACCTTCCTATCTTCGACGAATGATATAAACCATGGTACTGAAATGTACTACACGATCCTATATATTGTGATTGACTTGCACGTCCCCAGGACTTTAGTGACTACTTCTAAGTATCCTCAGTATTTTTCAAAAAAAACCATACAGTTGATCAAGAAAAATAATGGTGCATATAGGAAATGTAGAGATTCACTCCTGTCTGCCGATGAAGTTCATTATAAACAATTGAGAAGTGAATCAAAGGCTTCCATTACGGCCGATTATAATAGCTTCCTTCAATCTACCCAGAACAGGGTTCAGCAGAACGTCACAGCATTCTGGTCATACATCAAGCAGCTAAGAAGAACTTCGGGATATCCATCAAAATTAAGATACAATGAAACAGAGTCAAGCAACCCGAAGGGAATAGCAAAATTATTCGCCGATTTCTTTCAGTCTGTCTTTATTAAATCCTCGTCTGATTGTCAATGTACCGTTTCCACCAATAACCTATACCTTTCAAACATCCTTATCAACAGCTCGACCATCTTTGAGAAGCTGATTGATCTCAATGAAAAAAAGGGAGCAGGTCCAGATGATATAAACACCTCTATTCTTAAAAAATTGCAGTCCTACTCTTTCAGTGCCCCTCAGCTACCTATATCAGCTCTCCTTAACCTCCGGTCCTTTTCCTGACATATGGAAGACTGCCTTCGTCACGGCAATCTACAAGAACGGTGACCGTGGAGATGTAAGCAACTATCGCCCAATATCAGGCCTTGATTGTATGGGGAAAGTACTGGAGTCGATTGTAGCTGAAAGTCTGCTTGATCTTTTCAAGAACACAATCTCAGAGCGACAGCATGGATTTCTCCCGGGACGTTCATGCCAGACTAACTTGTGCCTCTATGGTAGTTACCTATCGATGACCGTGGACTCTGGATCGCAGATTGACGCTGTATACTTTGACTTTAAGAAAGCCTTCGACAGAGTGGACCATTCGATTCTCATTAAAAAGCTTCACTTATATGGTATCTCTGACCCACTGCTGTCTTGGATAAAAAACTATTTGAGCGGAAGAACACAGTATGTCAGATTCAACGGTGCTATCTCAGAGAAAATAGCAGTAACCTCAGGTGTACCTCAAGGATCTCACCTGGGTCCTTTACTGTTTGTAATTTTTATCAACGACCTCTGTGAAGAGTTACAGGATAGTCAGTTCCTATTATACGCAGACGATTTAAAAAGATACAACAAAATCTCTAATGATGACGACTGCCTTCGTTTGCAGCGTGAAATAGACAGACTATCAGTATGGTGCGAGACTAATAGAATGGAACTGAATTTGCAGAAGTGTAAAACAATAACATTCACAAGAAAGAAGCGCCCCATTTCATTTTCTTATCAACTCTCCAATATTCCCTTATCACGAGTAAGCATCATAGACGATCTGGGCGTTGTCTTTGATACAGCGATAAGGTTCCACGAACATATCAACCGCATATTGGCCAAGTCCTTCAGGATGGCTGGTTTTGTAATGAGAAGCTGTCACGACTTTAACGACGTAGAAGTCTTAAAGCAACTTTACTTTTCATTGGTAAGAAGTAACCTAGAATACTGTTGCGTCGTCTGGGTTCCAGAGTATAATGTACACATAAAAAGAATAGAAAGAGTGCAATCTAAATTTATTAACTTTTTGTTATACAAACTAAGCATTGATAAAACGACCCTCACATACCAACATCGTTTACAGATGCTGAATATCGAAAGCATTGAAATGCGTAGAATATTTCTAACACTAGTATTTGGACAAAAGATATTAAATAGCGAGGTTGACTGTCCCGAATTTCTTGCATCTCTGAACTTCTACGCACCACCTTACAATACCAGACTTACAAATGTATTTGCAATAAACAGGAGCCGTACCGATGTAGGGATGTATTGCAGTATCAACCGCATTATGAACCATTTCAATACCTACGTCAAATCCAACGTCGATACCAATGGTTAATCGCTCAACTTCAAAGAAAGACTGAGAAGACATCTGTTTAGATGATAAATGACCGAAGCAAGGATTCCGGACTGCCTTTGAAGTGTTTTTCAGTTGTCTGTAGCAGATTTCTGTATTTTATATTATTATTTATATATACTTTTATATTTTTACTGCACTGTACCATTTGGAGATTCTCTGTAGTGTATCTTGATATAAATAAATAAATAAACAAATAATACAGAAATAAACTTTTAGGTATAAAATAGAGTTATTAGAGGTCTTTTCTTTAAAATATCAGGTGACCCATCCCATATTGCAACCATAGCGTGGTCATATTTCTGTTCTTCGAGTGCATTTTCGCAATTTTTTAAATAAATTATGGTTCCTTGAACATTCTTACATAAAAAAAAGTCCGCTGGGGTCGTAGACTCGACCGTTTTGTAATTTTCAGAGCGACTACGTCTATATTGACATACCTGAAAAGTGCTTCAACAAAAGTGTTCATAGCACTGGGGTGTCCGTCCTTTTGGACAATATGCGTCCCGGATGTAATGAACGGAATCATCTCCTGAGCGAGAGCGGCCCGTTCTTCCTCCTCCAGGATGCTCCAGAACTTCGGGAAAATGCTCAACCACACTTGCTCCGCGAGGCTGGTGTCCATGTGACAGAGTTGAGCGGCAGCCAGCAGGAATTGTTCGGTGGTGATGTGGCGAGAAACCTTTAAAGTGGTATTGGTTTGTTAAGAGTCGAGTAATGTGCGGAGTGACTAATAAGTCTTTGAAAAAAAAATATCGTTGCTAAGATACTCAAGGTAGCTCAGAAACTCCAGAAGTAATTTAGATACTCTATCTTTGATGCTTAAAAAGTATCTAATACGTAGCGATAGTTAGTAGTGTGACGTTGGTTAAAGAGCATCCAAGATACTTTTCTAGCTATTGCTTAAAATTATCTAATATTAATCTTAATTAACATTACAATTAAGTAAATAAGATATAGTTACATTCTCGAAGTCAAGTACCTAGAACTTGTTTTCGATCAAAGACTTAATTGGAATAAAATTTCCAAATTAAGACTTAAGAAAGCTGGCAAGCAGCTGAGTTTGATTTATTGCCTTTGGAACAAAGAAAACAAAATTGGCTATAGATCAAAATCCCGGAATTTTAATAGTACATTACGTATCAAGTTTAGAAAAGTGGAACTTTACTTGACGAGTATGGTTAGTTTGAATCCGAGCGAAGCGAAGATTTAATTTTCATATGAGTCAAGTAAAATCACTTTTCTGACGAGGTGCGTATACTATTTTTTCGCACTTTGTAAGTAATTAATTATTTTGCATTTCATATTAAAATCTAAAAAGAATAGTTACTGAAAAAAATCTACAAAAACTTAGTAGTATGACTTTTCGGTAACTTAGCAATATAAACAAGATGTTTTTTTGTGTTTGACGACTATTGACAGCGTCCAAATAAAATCATATTTGAAGAGTGAATTTCACAAGAATTATGGAAATGGCTAATGAAAATGACTTGGAAGATATCCTGAATGCGGCCCGCGAAGCTTCTTCAAGTTTGCTTCCAGTAAAATCCAAGGAAAGATACGAGAAAGCATATAATATGCTCTGCGAGTAGAGAAACACCAAGAATTTTAAAGGTATTGACGAAAATTTGTGCTGGCATACTTTTACAAGAAGGTAAGCTATTTTATATGGTTAAAGTGTGGTATATAGGTACTAATTTTGTTATTTGTTTTAGGCAAAAGTCCTAAAAGCTTCCAGTTTATGGTCTACGTACTCTATGATCAAAAGCACAATACTTGTCGGTGAAAATACGGATATTTCATAATATAAAAAGTTAATCGCTTTTTTGAAACGTCAAAACGACAAATATGAACCTAAAAAATCAAAAATTTTGATCATTGAAAACGTCGCGAAGTTTCTGAAGGAAGCAACAACTACTTAATACGGCGAGGTCAGCAGTTGCATCCTTTTCTAACTTAAATAATTGTTCTTTTAATATTTATTGTAATAAGATTTAAAATAAACGAATTTCTTTCTTGTAAAATTGTGTTTTGAATGACATTGACGTTTTATGCAGTAATGGTTGCTATGCTGTAAAGTGACCCATTACTGTACGATTTTGACGTCATTAATCTAGTGCATTACTGTATAAAATGCGAAAAACATTTGTGCAAGACTTTATAGACGCTTTATAGATAGATAATACCCTTCCAGTACGTCGAAGCTTTTGTACCAAGACGTAAGTAAATGCTTAATGATAAATCAATAAAATATTAAGCAACAAGTGAGCAAGAACAGTATTATTTGGTCCAATTGCAATACTGACCTCAATGAATTCAAAATGCTTGTTTATCATCTTGGTAATGGTCTCGGCTCTGCTAAGTAACTTTTCTTCCGACTGTTGGCTTGATTCCACATTAGCCAAATCCATATCTAAAACCTGTGAAAATACGAAACATTAAATTTACTTCAATCAAGAACCCAGAAAAAAAAGTTGTTACTGGCATCCATACTAACCTCTTCTTTGGTCTCGACACAGTCATAAAGGCCAGCGTCTTCCAGATGGGTCTTTTGAAACTCCCTACGTTTCTCATCTGTATCTATAACCGAGGTAATACTCGGCAAGATGCTGCTCTCATGAGCCATTTCTATTCCTACAGTTGGTGTAGCTGTGACCTATAAACAATTATTCTGTAATACATAGACCCTAGGTCATGAAACAACAGACAATAAAAGTCCCAAGATAAATATTCAATTAATTATAAATTATTTCTTATAAACTTGGGTAAACCATCAAGAAATTTATACATATTAATAACACTGGCCGACATAATTCTTGCAACGCAATATCTTTCTTATAATAGAAAAATCTTCATAAAGCCCTAATACACGTACCATTTTCCAATGGGCTCCCTCTTATATTGGCATGTAGTAAATTTTATGAGGGGTGAGTTAAAAGGGGTGCATTTTAAAGCAGAAAGATAACCTACAATGGATTGTTTATAACATTAAACTTATTCTCTTACTCGGTCTTCTTTTGAGTTTCGAATTGAGTGGTTCTGTGCA
Organism: Polydrusus tereticollis; assembly: GCA_963920685.1. Lineage (NCBI taxonomy): Eukaryota > Metazoa > Arthropoda > Insecta > Coleoptera > Curculionidae > Polydrusus > Polydrusus tereticollis. The sequence continues at coordinate 49,405,253 of OY987334.1, read as the reverse complement.
GTTAAGAAAGGTTTTTCAACGACGAAAATGTCAAGTAAAACGCGCCGTAGTTGCAAAATTTCTCCTGACAAGTTTTGTTATATTTGTGGAGAATTTCTGGTGAAGTCACAAGCCAGACCACTTTCTGATAATGTGAAAAAAGCCTATTTCATGTATCTTGTTGTTTTAATCGGAGATTAAGACAAGCAGTGGGCTCTCTATGTGTGCGGTGTCTCAGCTGTAGCGTGTCATTGGTGCAGTGGATGAAAGAGAAGAGAAAAGGTATGCTTTTTGCAGTTTCAATGGTATGACGAAAACCCACCAATCATTTTAACAATTGCTATTGCATGATAAAGATTGAAGGTTATTCCAAAAACGAAAAGCCCAAAATCGAATATCCGAATTTGTCTTCCGCCATAAGACCTGCTCCTCACAACGCAGACCTACCAGTACTGACTGCGCCTTTACATTGGCAAGATATTGTTTTGGGAGACAATCGAGAGAAAATAACGCATCATCAGGTAGCTTCGAAGAACAGTGAACCCGCCCCACTTTTATTCCAGGTCCCAGTGCCGGCGAGCCACATTTGATTGTTTAAAGTGAATTAAATAATTTAGTACGTGTCTTGGGGTTGTCAATGCAACAGTCGGAACTTCTTGGTTCCCGTCTTAAGGAGTGGAACTTACTAGCCAAAGAAACGAAAATTACGACTTTTAGGAAAAGATATGCTACGTTTTCTGCATTTTACAGAATGGAAAATTCGTTATGTGCGTGGACTGAAATTAATGGTTTAATGCAGGATCTCAATATCGAGCATTCTCCTTGTGAGTGGCGCTTGTTCATAGACTCATGGAAATATAGCTTAAAAGTTGCGGTATTATATAATGGAAATTTAAAACCATTTATATCAGTTGCCCATTCGGTGACAATGAAGGAAACCTGTGAAAATATGCGCATTCTTTAAGATAAAATAAATTACAACCGGTACAAACGGCAGATATGTGGGGATTTAAAAGTTATAGCAATTTTAGTGGGACTTCAGAGAGGATTTACAAAATATTGCAGTTTTTTCTTGTTTGTGGGACACTTGTGCAATAAATGAACATTATGTAACGAAACTTCGGCCAGAAAGGAGTGAATTTCAACCGGGATCTTAAAATGTCAACTATGTATCCCTTGTAGACTCAAAAAATGTCCTTTTGCCTCCTCTTCACATTAATCTTCTTAAGCTACGACAGGACCCCCAAACAAATCGAAGAATTCAAGCAAGTAAAAAACACGTTGAACACTCGAGTTGAAAATGGGGAGGATAATCTCAAAATTAAGTATATCAACGGTATTCCAAAAATAATAAAAACGAGAAATAATTTAAACTCCTAAACTTGTCTAACAGTGTCACTCACTCAAGTTCCTTAGATTTGACTTGCGTGTACCAAAATGTTAGAGGACTTAATACCAAAACTTCTGACTTTTATAACTCAGTTTGTACAGTGGATTACGACATAATTGCTATCACAGAAAGCTGGATACAGAACGGTGTTCTCTCGAGTGAACTGTTCGATGGTAGATACTCTGTATTTCGTTGCGACAGAGACCTGATCTCCTTGGACGTGTCACGTGGGGGAGGGGTGATATGAGCAGTGCACAATAAGTACAAAGTCACACAAATAGCAATTGAGGCCGTCCGCAACAATGTCAAAAAGGTGGATGTGGTTGGATGCAAGGTAACTCTTTCTCACATCTCTTTAATAATAATAGTTCTCTATATACCTCTAAATACAACTATCATTGAACTCGCTGAATTTCTCGAGATGCCTGAGTTGCTTCCGGTCATGAGAGATAGTAAGTTGCTAATCTTAGGTGATTTTAATGCTCCTAACCTCGAGTACGATTCTCCGGATGTCTCGAGATCCGACTTAATTAATAATTTTATTCAATTCCTTGCCTTACACCAATATAATAGTATACATAACTCTTATGGCAACATCCTAGATTTAATCATATCCAATGTTCATTGCACCGTATCAAGGGAACCCCTTCCTTTGGTAACTGAGGATGGATACCATCCATCCCTAAACATTACCCTTTCACTTCCCAAAAATAATACAAAGACAAGATTCCCAACTAATGTTACACAGTCGAGATATAATTTTAGGAAAGCTAACTTCCCAATACTCTATGATATGATTCTGAATATCGATTGGACAGATTTGCTTGAGACACAAGATGTTAATGTAGCCTGCCATGTCTTCTATACAATTTTGCACAGCATATTCGACATATGTGTTCCTAAATCTATTATTCGTGAAAAATCTTTTCCTGTGTGGTACACTTCTGAAATCATCAAACTGTTGAAACGTAAGCATAGGGTATTCCGTAAGGCCAGAAGACTTGGTTTTCCTGCTCTGTGGCAACAATATAGGGTACTACGCATGGAAATCAAGACTAAGATTTGTATTGCTTATAGGAACTATGCGGCAAGGGTTGAAAACTCAATTGCTAATGATCCTAGGTATTTCTGGTCTTTTATGAATTTGAAGAGTGGGGCTTCCCCGCTTCCACAAGTTTTTTTTTAGATGGCAATTCTCAGTTTTCCAGTCCGGGGAACATCGTAAATGCATTTGCCAACATGTTTAGCTCCGCTTACTCCGCACCATCCAATCGTGCATATAATCTAAACATTGAAAAATGTAGTTCTCACGTAACTCTTAACTACTTGCCTGATGACATAATCAATAAAGCGTTGCGTAAGTCGAAAAATAAACCTACAACCGGACCAGACATGGTGCCTTATTTCGTTGTCAGGGACTGTGCCGCCGCTCTCTTGAGGCCGCTGTTGTTTATCTTCAATCTATCCCTGAAGACTGGAGTGTTCCCAGATAAGTGGAAGGAAGCGAGGATTACCCCGGTTTTCAAGAGGGGGAATGTTAATGAGATATTCAATTATAGACCTATTTTCATATTGTCTCCCTTTGCAAAGGTTTTTGAGATGTCGGTGTACGAGTGTCTCTTCAATCAAATAAAATCACAAATTTCACTCTATCAACATGGTTTTTTTACTGATCGCAGCACTATTAGTAACCTAGCATGTTTCACTCAATTCGTTGGACGCGCCCTGGACAATCGTAAGCAGATTGACACAGTATACACCGATTTCTCAAAGGCTTTCGACCGAATGGACCACTCCATCCTGTTGCAAAAACTCAATCAGTTTGGATTCGGTGCCCAACTAATCACATTCTTCAATTCCTATCTTAAGGACCGACGTCAGTATGTTGAACTTAAAGGTCATAGATCGCTTGATTTTATAGCTACTAGTGGAGCCCCTCAGGGTAGTAACCTAGCTCCCCTTCTATTTTCAATATTTATAAACGATATTTCTTTCAATATTTCTAATAATATTCTGCTTTTCGCCGATGACCTCAAAATATTTGCATTAATTCACGATTTACCCAATTGCCTCTCCCTACAGCGCGATTTATATAACTTGCAGGGATGGTGTGAAAACAACGCCTTGCCATTAAATGTGAACAAGTGCTTTGCAATGTCCTTTACGAATAAAACTGATTCGATTTATTTCAATTATGCCATCGGCGATAATCAATTGGGCAGAAATGACACCTTCAAGGACCTTGGTGTAGTATTTGACCCTAAACTCTCATTTGCTACTCATATAAGCCTAGTCTGTGGCGGCGCTATGAGGTCGCTTGGTTATATTTTGCGTAACTCCAGCGATTTCACAAATTCGCGAACGCTTCGGTTGCTTTATTTCACGTTTGTTCGCTCTAAGTTGGAGTATGGGGCGATAATATGGAACCCACTTTGCAATAAATACATTAACCAGTTGGAGGGTGTTCAGAGGAAATTTCTTAAGGTTCTCATGTTTAGAGATCATGGTTTCTTTCCCCCCAGGGGCTTTGATCATAGCACTCTGCTATCGAGATCTCGCTTTCTGTCACTTCACGATCGTAGACAATATTTATTGATGCAGTTTCTATTTAAAGTTTGTCGATCATACATTGACTGCCCTGCTCTGCTATCTGATGTCAACTTTTATGTTCCTCCGCGTAATATGAGATCCTCTCCTATGTTCCACTTGCCCGCCCCCTCCACTAACTTTTTAATTAAAACACCAATATTTCAATCAATGAAGCTATTTAATGACACCTGCTCTGACATTGATGTGTATGGCCTATCATCTGCTCAATTTTAAAATATTGTTATTAAGCGATACTCGCAAACCCGCTAGATGTTTCTGTCTTCTTTTTTATATTTATTGACTGGTTTATCCTGTGTATTTTCTTAGGTATTGGGTTTTTTTATATTGTTATATTCTACACTTAGCCAATTGTAACTTTCTTAAGTCAAATTGTCTTATAATTGGAACTTGTTCTGTTAGACAATAAAGATTATTACTATTATTATTATTATTAATCTTGGACTAATGGAATACTTTGTGAAGGCTATGAATAAAGAGGGCGAAGGATTTAAATACCTAAGACAAGTCTTTCACCTGTTAAATGACGCCAAATTAAAAGCAGGCATAGTTATTGGGCCACAAATTAGAAAATTGTTGGACGATGTTAATTTTATAGAAAACGTCACTAGGCAAGAACTCAGGGCTTGGAACTCATTTGTAAGCGTAGTGAGGGGAATTTTAGGCAACAATATAGATGCAAACTACGAACAACTAGTTGATGAATTTTTAGACTCCTACAAATTGCTTGGTTGCCTAAGTCTCCAGTCTCATTTATCGTTTTCTTCCTGAGAATTTGGACGCTATCAAAGCGACAAGCGGAGTGAAAGGTTCCATCAAGATATCAGGACAATAGAAATTCGGACGATGGGATTCAGCCATGATGGGTGATTACTGTTAGTTTTTGAAGAGAGATGTGACCCCCATAAGAGGAAAAAATAGAATTAGTGTGTTTGAAATAAATATTTTTGATGTTTGCTTTTTTCTTAGATGCTAACTTAATATAAATTATAAATATAGTCGATATACAGGGTTAAAAAACTTGTAAAATCATGTTTGTCACATGTGGTGTATTTAATGTAACAAGAAAACCTTACGTGTTACAACTTTTCTTTAGCATTTTCGTATTCAGATAGGTTCACTCTACTACAATATTATGTTATTTAGCTTTTTGTCGCCCAGTGTAATTATATTATTTAATTATATAATTTCTTACTTACCAAAAGCAATTCTACAGTTTGTTTGATCCAATAATGCTGTCCAATGGCTTCCCAGTTTTGTGAACATATGATGTACAAAAGTCGATCGTACAGACGTCTTCTCATAGACTCATCAAACACCTTAAAGAACTTGGCTCTAATGTGAGGCTGTGTACACCTCAATCCTGCCAAAAACGCAGGCTCCAATTTGGACGTCAACTCGGTGGTCTTCAGGTGTTTGTCAGTGTAAACGAAATTAACCAATTCCAAAAACTGGGCGTTCAATTCGTTGTCATCGGGGAAACGCTTTTCAACGTACTGCATCAATTTCACCAGCAGAATGGATTTTTCTCGGGAGCTGGGAGCTTGATTTAGGGTCACCGGGTTCTTGCATTTCATCCATTCTTCCAGCATTTTTGTTATGGCCTTCATAACCTAGAATTGTTGTTAATTACAATGAAACAATTGTAGATAACCAATTTACCGAAAAAAAACTTCAGAGTCGCGAGAACTACTTTGTTAAAACCGCAACTCAAAACATTTACTTGTGTTTAATTAATAAGCATTTAAAATCTGTCTGTGACACCCGGCATTAACTTTCGAGAAAAATGTTTGAAATAACAATGGTAGAGCATTTCAAGCTCTATACTAAAAGTCCTATGCATTTTGATGATAGGGCCAACTGTTCGCTAGATATTAACAAAACACAACAATATAAAGCCAAATTAAAAAGAACATAGTGGAAATTCAATAGAATTTCTAAATCTCACCTTAATATCTTGAGTTTTCTCCATTAACCCCACCAAAATAGCCCCTATGAACGTCTTCCTCATCTCCACCCCCATAACGACAATCCTCGTCTTCACCAGGTCCAAACTGAGGATCAATAATTCACTGGGAAGCGCTATGAAGTCGTCGAGAGTCGGCTGCAGGTGCTCCTGCTCCTGCGCCAGGCGGTGCAGGACGCGCATGAAGGGCGAGATTATCGTGTCGATATAGGGGGGGTTGTTTGCGCAGGCTGCTTTCAGGATCATTATGGTGCCAAAGAGCGCTGAAAGAAAATTTAGTATTATAATATATTGTACCATGTATGTATCATTGTAATCATACCTGAAGGCGACTTTTTCTCTTCGTAAGCGTTTAATCCCTCCAATATCACATTATTCACTTTGGAATAAAAGATATCCAACTCCTCAAACTTATTCACTTTCTCCAATGGTATTATAGAGAACAATTTCGTAAGAAGATTGTGCATCAATTTGATTATTTTGCTGTTCGATGAGACCACACATGCTGACAGTCCTTCCTGTAATAAATAAGCTTAATTATCCTGACCTCACTGTACAACAAAAAACATCACTAATACCTGTAGAAGCTTAAAATTCGCCAAGACCTGTTCCTTCTTCAAAAACGTCAACATAAAAGTGAGCAACTCCAAGGCTGTACAAATATTTGCGATATTAGCCTTAGGTGTTTCCACCAACATCAGTATCTTGTCGAAAAATGCCAGCTTGAGGTCCACCTGTTCCGGCCACAGCTCCGGCCTGAGGGCGTTCTTCAGAAGGATGACGCACCGACGGGAGAGTAATTCACCGGGACTAGTGGTACCTGGATTGGCTTGATTTTGAGGCGTCATTTCGTTTACTTGACATGCCAACCTCAGCAGGAAGTTCAACACGTTGTCAGTGTGTCTTTTGTCGATATGTTGCTGTTCTGTAGGCTCCTGTCTCACAGCAACAGGCGTTGGAGTGCCTGAAGTGGAAGCTATCGCCATTTTCTTACGAGCTTGCTCGTTGCTATCGTCCAGCAATGGTCGACGCATCGAAGCCTCCACACTTTGATTCTAAAAATGTTTAATAAATATAAGTACAGGGTTTTTCCGTATATTTTGGAGCACCCCTGGAGCTCTTATTTTAAGGCCTAGAAAAAACATTAAATTACCAAAGTTGCATTATTTTTCATGACCTATTAGAATTTGTCATCGAACAAAACAAATAAACATCGTAAATTTGTTTAATAATGCCAATGTGGATTTCTTTAAATGGGACACCCTGTATATTACATAATTTTTTAATTCCCCACTTATTTCTGATTCCAAATATGTATAAATGTTATATGTTTACTTTAGTCGTTTAGGCAATATTTCATTTCAAAATATCGCATATGAGAAAATCAAGATTGCCCTGAGAAACAATTTGGTTATTATTAATCGCTTATGGCAACTTACTTATGTCACAAATAATTTATCATACGTTGAATAGTCTTGTCATAATGGGTTACTCTAAAGACGAAAAATTCGATGTTATACGACTATATTATGCGAATCGCAACAACGTTAAAATGACTAGGTAAGAGTATAGACGTTCATTTCCAAATAGACAAACGCCATCTATTAATACAATAAGAAATATAGTTAAACAATTTCGGGAACGCAAGTCTCTTGAACGAAAAAAACGAACTGTACCAGAAAGCGAAGATGATTTATATATATTGTTATTTTTTGTTGGTAAGTGATCTCAAGAGATTTTAATTGTTTGCAAAAGTTTTAAAAATCCCCATTTTATTTTTAGAAAATCCATTTAGTTCTATACCAAAAGCAGCAACGTATTTTCAAAAATCCTGGAAAAAAATTCACAGTGTGTTAATAAGGCATAACTACTTTCCATATAGAATTATGCCAGTCCAAGGTCTCACGGAAGACCACATTCGTCAAAGATATCAATTTTGCGCCGAAATTTTACGTCTTATGAGAGAGGATGCAGGTTTGACAAATAAAATCGTATTCACAGATGAGGCTTCATTCACAACATCTGGCATGTTCAATAGGAAAAACAAACGGTATTGGTCAACAGAAAATACTCACCAATATCAAGTTGTTAAGGTTCAAGGCAGACAGTCATTAAATGTTTGGTGCGGAATATTGGGAGGCAGAATCTTGGGGCCTATTATATTTGAAGGAACACTTAATGGGGATCGATATAGGAACTTTCTAGAAAATGAAATTGAGCATGAATTGCGAAACATTCCAAATCGGCAAGAACTAATTTGGCAACAAGACGGGGCACCCCCACACAACATTCGATCTGTGGTTACATATTTAAACAATCATTATTATCTGTGGATTGGTAGAAATGGCCCGATTAGGTGGCCCGCAAATAGCCCAGACCTAACACCTCTAGATCTATTTTTATGGGGCTATTTAAAAAATAAAATCTATTATGATAGACCAGAAACTATAAATATTCTTCGTCATAAAATTGAACAAGAAGTTTTACTACTTAAAAGGGAAAATTTGGTTTTTGTTACAAACGCTTTAAGAAAATGGAGAGATAATATTCAAAAATGCTATGACAGTGGTGGTGGATATATAGAACCATAATATTGTTTTATAAATTATTATCATTATTTATATGAATTGTAACTTAATAAAGCTTTTAGTTTCTAGCATGTTTTCCTCATACTAATCTTGATTTTGTAATACGCAATATTTTGACATAAAATATTGTCTAAACGACTAAAGTAAACATATAACATTTATACATATTTGGAATCAGAAATAAGTGGGGAATTAAAAAATTATGTAATATACAGGGTGTCCCATTTAAAGAAATCCACATTGGCATTATTAAACAAATTTACGATGTTTATTTGTTTTGTTCGATGACAAATTCTAACAGGTCATGAGAAATAATGCAACTTTGGTAATTTAATGTTTTTTCTAGGCCTTAAAATAAAAGCTCCAGGGGTGCTCCAAAATATACGGAAAAACCCTGTACATGGACATTATCCCTGGAAATTTACCGACCTCTGCCAAAGTGCTTTCCTCTTTGATACCGTTTAATTCCCATTTAATGATGACCTCAGCCAATTCAACAGCCAGCTTTCTGTGCTCCAGCGTGGCTGTGGGGCTAAAGCCCAGTCTCTGAATGGAACTGACCATGTGTTGAACCAAATCATGACGCACAGGATAGTAAACCTAAAAATTTAGTTAAGCTTTGTCAATGTAGCAGGGTTCATTCTCGTTTTTCAATATTGTCTTGCAAATTAGCCACTAAATAAATAAATTGTTGCTTTATTTAATTTAAAAAAATCTTATTTGACTATACCTTATAATGTTTAACAACCAACTGCAAAATATGAAACAGTTGTTGCATGGAGTGTCCCTCGTCCATCAGGATTTTCTTTGTCCAGTGGGTGAGCATGTCGTAGCCTAAAATAATATTAAATTAACTGACTCTGCCGTTACTTGGTGGAATTTCATAACTAAATTATATGAGAAAGTAAACACACTTTTTACTTTAATTCGGCTATATTTGAAACTTTAAAGAATTTTTTCTAAAATTCGACTAGTTTCGCTATCACTGTAGCTTTATCAAGAATGAATGATATAAGTGTGTGTGTATAAAATGTATAAATTCTGGTTTTCCTAACAATTATCTACAGTGTGTCTCTACGTACGGCATAATATGGGAAACTTTTTTATTATTAATTTTACGAAAAAAAGTTATTCTTCATAAAAAGTTCTGCATGGTCTAAAACCTAATATGCAACCATCAGATATCAAAACTTATCAGTCGTATACGAGGTTTATCAAAAAATATGAATTTTGCTCAAGAGTATACAGGGTGTAACTAAATAAGTGTAAAACATTTAAGGGGGTGATTCCTCATCGAAAAAAAGATAGGATCTTTCATATAAACAAACTTTATTGAAGCATCCCTTATTAAGATACAGCCCCTTAAAGGGGGTACATAAAATTTGTTTAACAATTTTTTTCACAAGCAATAAAAAAGTTACAATATTGAAATTAACCTGACATTTTCTACTACCAAAAAGACACTTAGCCAGTAATTTATTTGGTTTACCCCATGGTTGTAAGGGGTGGAAAACGCAACCCCTAAAATTTATTTCCAATGCAACTTTTTGCCTTATTATTTGTTTACCATTTAAAAATTAATTTCCGATAGCCTGTTTCATTCTAAACAAAAAAGTCTCTTGAATTTTTTGCCCAAAATAAACCAGTTCGCAGCAAAAAATTATTTTACGACCAAGATACATATCGCCATAATAACGAAAAATTTGTCTCAATTTTGATGTTATGTATTTTCCAAATTTGTGGTTCGTTTTTAATGATTTCTTTTTCTAATTGTAGGTTTTTTTTAAGCATACCACTGCCTTTATTTTTTTGCTTAAAAAAGAAACTTTGCTATTATACCGGGTGTTATAAAAAATGTTGTTTTTTTTTTATGGAAATTCAAAACACCCTGTGGGATATACTAGCCATTGCAAGTTATCGCAATTATAGCCAAATGAAGGTCTCATGTTTCCTTTACATTTTCTTTTTTGATTTATTTGTTTATCTCTGTTTTTTCATAAAATACACAATTATTAGTTCAACGTGTTTTTGTTGACCTAAAATGCATTTATCGGAAAAGTAGCAGGCTATGAAAATGAAAGATTACACAGAAACGTCATAAAGTGAAATGTAACAAAAGCGTTATTAGGTTTGCTTCTTCACTTTATCACTTTTTAGTTTATTTTGCATACTTGTATTGGCAATTTTTAATTAAAAACAAAACGGCCCAAAACGCACGTGTAAGAACAATTTTTCGCCTGAGGAATGTGCTGGAGCCATAGCACTTGTGGTGCGGAAGAAGGCTTGCCACAATTTCAAGTGGCCCAACGATATAAAGTGACACAATCTGCTATCTCCAGAGCATTGGCACGATTTCGGGAGACTGGTGCTAATCAAAGAAGGCCTGGACAAGGACGAGCAAGGGTGACAACGAATGACCAAGATCGCTTTTTGCGAATACAGGCATTACGAAGTCGGTTTGTTACAAGCACTGCACTGCAGCACGAATTTTCCTGTCGGTATAATTACCGTATTAGTCAAGATATAGTGCGTAGAAGGTTGGCAGAAAGCAGTATTACTCCCTATCGGGCCGCAACTGGTCCCCTCCTGACCGTAAACCATAGAAGGCAGCGTCTTCAATTTGCCCAGAAGCACCAAAATTGGGGAGCTCGTGAATCGGGCAATGTATTATTTAGCGATGAGTCAAGGTTTTGTCTTTTTAGTGATAACCGCCGTCGCAGAGTGTATCGACGTCCTGGCGAGATATGCTCAATGCAACATTGTCGGAACAGTAAGCTATGGAGGATCTGTTATGGTCTGGGGTGGCATTAGTTTGGATGCTCGCACGGAGTTAGTTGTGATTCAGGGAGGTCCTTTGACAGGTGACCTATAATATATCAGACATTTTAGAACCCCATGTGGTACCATATGCCCCATTTATTGGGGATATTTTTTTATTCATGCACGATAATGAACGCCCACACGTAGCAAGAGTGGTACAAAATTATCTCCAAGAAACAGAAATTTTAACTTTGCCTTGGCCGGCAAGAAGCCCTGACATTAATCCTATTGAGCATTTATGGGATAACATAGGTCGACATGTTAGAGCCTTGCTTCCTCCTCCTAGAAACTTAAATGCATTGTCATTTAGGCTTATGGAAATATGGAATCAGATTAATCAAGACGAAATTAGAAATCTGATTTTAAGCATGCCAAGAAGATGCGAAGCAGTAATTAGAGCAAGGGGAGGCAATACCCGCTACTAAATGTTGTTATTTAATTTTTTTGAACAACTACAGAAATTACAATTTTTTTTAAATTAAATTAATTAATACCAGATACTGATTCTTTATTTACTTTAAATTTTGTTTTTTTTATTGCTGTTGCATTATTTTAAGCATTTCGTTCATTTTGTATTTTTTAACTAAACATTTTTTTATGAAAAACAAGTTGAACTAAAAATTGTGTATTTCATGAAAAAACAGAGATAAACAAATGAATCAAAAAAGAAAATGTAAAGGAAACATGAGACCTTCATTTGGCTATAATTGCTATAACTTGCAATGGCTAGTAAATCCCACAGGGTGTTTTGAATTTCCATAAAAAAACACAACATTTTTATAACACCCGGTAAAATACCAAAGTTCCTTATTATTAACTAATAGGCACTTACCTTTCTCCATCCTAAAAGGCATGGAGGGAGTAAGAATTTCTAAGGCTTGACGTACGACATTCCGGGCTTCCACCGCGTGAGCCTTCAGCAACGAGTGGAAAACCTGAAGTACAATCTTCCGATGGATCGCGAACTTGTCAATGATGTGGGACAGCAGAAGGTGCCCATGATATCTGAAATGTTCATTGACAAATTCACTAAAGGCATAAGTTAACAGATTTTTTGCTACAAAGTATCAAAAAATTATTAACCTCGTTGCAGGGTCCACGCAATTCTCCACTAATAAACAAGGCCAAGCGAAGGTCATGAGCCTCCTCAATTTGAAGCCCTGAGCCTTATTGTTGGGATCGCGGTCGTGAATGTGAGGACTGGCCTGTTCAACTAGCAGACAGGAGAATTGGAGCAGTGATATCCTGACGCAATCAGCTGTGGGGTACGGGCTGTCCGGGTCGATTAGTTTGTTGATGAATACCGACACCACGTTTTCGATATTATCCTAAAAATATACAATTACGCATTCACAATACACCTAACTTACCCTCAAGGTGAAGCTACACGTGTAAAGTAGCTAAAGTTACTAAATTTGGAAATCCAATGTAAATTTTGCTACCCTCAAATGTTGGCTCTCCTATTAATTTTACAACAAAATTGTCTGAGACTTTTTAAATTTAGAAGGTCCTTGTATGATGGACCCGCATACCAAATTTTAGTATTTTCGAATAAGCGAATTAAAAGTTAATTGGAAAAAGGTCTTCGTCAAATTCTTAAAAATTAAATCAGCATAAGTATAATGTCAAATCATCGAATTGCTTGTTTACTGACTACTTAAAACATGCATTTAGGCTGTTGTATATTTCTCTTGTGAGATCAATTTTGGAATTTTAAAACATAGTTTGGTCACCATACTATCAAAGTCATGAAAATGGACTGGAAAATATCCAACCAAAATTTATAAAATTTTCCAAATGTCCTTTATTTAAAACTGCTGTCAACTTAAGCTATGATTAAACTATGTCCAACCCTAATCTAAGTAAAGTCCATCCAAATATATTTCGTTTGATCTAATAACTGCAATAAATAATAGTTTTATTATATTGTAAACACCCAAAGAAACCCCCGTCACCTGTTTGATTACCAAACCTACGTTTTTAAAGAATTTCTTGGTAAAATTACCCATATAAAACTGTCAATGAGCGTGCCAACCAGCGAAATCTACCTGGCCCCAGCTGGCATCACTGTTTATATTACTGAAATGAAATGAAATAAGGGGTACTGCTTTGCACAGGAACGGATTTTGTAGTTAAATGAAAAGCCATAGTAATACCTTATAGTAGCAATGTTTATTATGTTTATTTTTACCATTACTTGTATTATATATTGAAGCAAAAGAACCAACACAAAGTCCCGGTCTCAATAAATTTAATATTTAACACAACTAATGGGTTACATGTTTCGCCTATAAGGCATCATCAGACCTAAAAAGAAGTCACTAATCACGCATTAAAGTAAACAAATCTACTAGTAAACCCACCTGATACACCAAAAAAACATTTAAAAAATTTTTCAAAAAGAATAAAAATGTCAAAATATAAAACAAAACAAAAAAAATAGATAAACGTTACAATTACATCACTACATGACAGTCAGAACTTAAACTAAGAATTGTATATAAACAAAAACGGTATGATAAAAAACTAATAGTATAAGGTTCGTCAAACAAGTCCAAGGTATATTGAACTGGGGGAAGATGCAGTCACCTAGAGAGCAAACTCAGCCCAAAATGTAACAGCCATCGACACAAAGTACGAGCGTACCAAAGTACCGGCATCAAAAACATCAATGTTGTCAATCAAAAGAATTTGGCGGGCCGCCGGGGAAAATTTATAGGTTAAATGTTGGTCACAGCAGTCCGTTGTTAGTTATTCAAGTTGTTAAAAATAAAATAAGGCTCGAAATTAAAGACCTCATTAACGCAGGTAAGGATAGGGCTCTTTTTAGCTTTCGTTATCTCAAGTTTTTCTAATAGATTTAGTTTTTTACTTTTGTGACATTCATGCAAAACATTAACATTTTCAGATGGCGAGAACTGGTGTTTTGATTCAAGTAGATGGTTCGCAAAAGCAGACTTAGTGTTGGTTATATCAGTGTTCTGGTATTTATTAAATAAGCTAAGATGTTCATGAACTCTGCTGGCGATTCTCCTACCCGATTGTCCAACATACACCGCCGGACAATCCCCACAATGTAGCGAATAAACTCCTGATTTTGAAAGAGGGTCTACTTTATCTTTAGTGTTGATTAAATGTCGCTTAAGAGTGTCACTGGTCCTGAATGCTACTGCGATGTTGTGAGGTTTAAAAAATTATGTCATGTTGGACAATCGGGTAGGAGAATCGCCAGCAGAGTTCATGAACATCTTAGCTTATTTAATAAATACCAGAACACTGATATAACCAACACTAAGTCTGCTTTTGCGAACCATCTACTTGAATCAAAACACCAGTTCTCGCCATCTGAAAATGTTAATGTTTTGCATGAATGTCACAAAAGTAAAAAACTAAATCTATTAGAAAAACTTAAGATAACGAAAGCTAAAAAGAGCCCTATCCTTACCTGCGTTAATGAGGTCTTTAATTTCGAGCCTTATTTTATTTTTAACAACTTGAATAACTAACAACGGACTGCTGTGACCAACATTTAACCTATAAATTTTCCCCGGCCCGCCAAATTCTTTTGATTGACAACATTGATGTTTTTGATGCCGGTACTTTGGTACGCTCGTACTTTGTGTCGATGGCTGTTACATTTTGGGCTGAGTTTGCTCTCTAGGTGACTGCATCTTCCCCCAGTTCAATATACCTTGGACTTGTTTGACGAACCTTATACTTTTAGTTTTTTGTTATACCGTTTTTGTTTATATACAATTCTTAGTTTAAGTTCTGACTGTCATGTAGTGATGTAATTGTAACGTTTAACTATTTTTTTGTTTTGTTTTATATTTTGACATTTTTATTCTTTTTGAAAAATTTTTTAAATATTTTTTTTTGGTGTATCAGGTGGGTTTACTAGTAGATTTGTTTACTTTAATGCGTGATTATTGACTTCTTTTTAGGTCTGATGATGCCTTATAGGCGAAACATGTAACCAATTAGTTGTTTTAAATATTAAATTTATTGAGACCGGGACTTTGTGTTGGTTCTTTTGCTTCAATATTATATTCAGGTATCTTAGAGAAATATGGACACTTTTTTTGATTTGTATTATATGTATATTAATTTATTATAAGTACAAAACAAGTGTGAAAAGTTTGCGTGTGAAAAAGGGCAACATTTCGCACGCATTTAGGTCAAAGTAATAATACCAATTAATATACCTACTTAAAAAAATATATTTACATATATACACAGAAGGTTTAATTGTAATTATAAAACGTTTTAATCTATTCCCAATTCAGTCTCGCTATCACTATCATCCACATTTATAATAAGAGGATGTATTTCGTTCTGTTGTGTAGTTATATAAGAGTCTTCAATCCCATCCATTCTCCCAACCTGCATGAATTATTGCTATTCGTTTTCCTTTATTTGAAGGAGCTTTACTTTGGCATTTTTCAGTTAAATTAACTCATCCCTTTTTGACAGGCTCATGAGTGTCAAACGACTTTTCATCCAGATAAACTATTGAACGTTTTTCGGATCTAAACTGTTTTATTTCCCTCAGGTACAGAAATCTCATTTTTCTTAATCTTTCGGACTCCATAATAATTTGTCTCTTGTTTATTGTCTTATCCTTAAATCCCATCTCTTGCAAAGCGCGGTGAAGACTTGTCCTGCTACATGATATCGTTGTATCGTCAGTTGTTAACCGTGTTTTTAAAGAATCTAACGTGGGCACAACATTTTCTCGATACATTTGGTATATTTCCTGCGAATAACATCTTTGTCACAATCATCTTACGCACTGCATTTTTCTGGTATCTTTGCGAACTTTTCTTTTAAAATGTCCTTTTAGCATAATATCTCGTACCGTCGATAATGGAACTTTCGTCATTTTACTGGTATTTTTAATGGCAATTACTTTAGGGTGGCCGCTCTTTAATAACGATTCACATACATTTTTCACGATCACTTTGGCGTCAGAAGATAAATGCTTCCTGAAATGTTTAGGGTAGCTAGATATCGCGTTAGATGAAGATTCTCAAGGTCTCCACATACTTTTAATATTAACTTGTTGCACACTGTTTCAAAGTAAAATAGATAGGTACTAATCTATTTCGAATATTATGTTTACTATTTATATAAGCTATATAAACAAGTACCTGTAACTAAAAAGTTTTAAGAAATATCCTAATAATTAAGTTGTTTCTAGAAAACCTTAATTAGACAGTTTATTAATTTTGATAACAAATCAAGTAATTTACTTATCTATTGTTATTATAAACTAGCATTAAAAATAAATGTGGGTTAATACGTCTCTGCGAAAGCAAAAGCCGAGTTTATGAGGGGGTTTATTGCAGTCATTAAGCCAAACAAAATATGTTGGCAAGTACTTTACACTTGTTTTCATTGCGCGTCCCGACATATGAAACTCTAGACTTGGTTGGTGCATCTACAAATAACTTTAAATCCTTAAATAGTTTAGATTAATGTTTTAATAGCCCTGAGAATTGTGAAATATAACCAAAGTGTTGTCAACGTCAATGCATAAAATCAATAAATACCACATACCTGATAAGGCATTGGTAGTCCTCCGATTAATTTGTTAGTTTCGCCTCTTTCGAAACTAACAGAGAAGCAAGGAATTAAAATGAGCTGCAATACCTACAAAAAAAATACAATTTTATAATTATTTCAATCTTTAAGAAAAAAAATAAGGAAATTTAAGAGTTTTATGTGCAAGCAATAATATGATTTCTAACGATAAAAGTACGTTGAATATTTAAAAAAGTTGGTGTAGGTTAATCCAATATACGCATATTTATTAAGTACCATATACATAATATACTTCGTTACTTACTTTTGCTTTAAGTTCTTGTGACATGTCATTCGAGGAAAACAATTCCACGAAACGGAAGAACGCAGATCGTTTCCATTCGACTGTGTAGTTTTGTGCAACAGTATTCTCCAGAAAATCTCTTAGAAACTAAAAGAATTAAATCATTGTAAAATTATCGACAGGGAAATTGAAAAGACGGGGGAAAAAGACCACGGAAAACTTAAAGAGAAAGAAGACAGGATGACATTAGATATTATACACTTATCCAGAAACTAACACCAAAAAGTAGCCGAAAGTTTAATGTTAATTTTTGTCAAAACCACTGGTCCAATTTAGACGTTTTAAGCGAAAACGAACAGGCGCCTTTAAGTTATTTCTACCCCTAGTAAAAACTCTATCAGAGACATTGCTATTTCTAAAAGGCATATCGAAGTTAGATCTCACATACCGGGTGATGCATGACTTAGTTGAACATAGGAAATCCCATGTAAATTTTGAGGTAGATAAATATTGGCTCCCCTGTATATTTTAGAGAAAAATTGTATTATAATTTAATATCAATATAATAAACCCATGTGGCAAGTGTGAATAAATTTTAATAAGCCAATCCTAACTTATTCAATTAAATGTGATGGCATAATTACGAAATTTTCATAGTTTAGGTAATACAGTAATATTTGGCATTGACAAAACGAAAAGTAGCGTCAGTGACAACATTTTCATTGAAGGGGCTTTTATTATAGCTAAATATGAGCTATTTCATTAAGGAAAAAGTAACTATGATTAAGTGGCATTATACATGAAACAGTTTAAGAGCAGTGTCTGAAATGTTTTCAGTTCAATTCCCTGATAAGTCAATCCCTTCCATTTTATTAATTAAACTTATCATTAGTAAATTTGAGTCACAATAATAAATAACTGTAAATGCTTAACTTAGAATGTCAATAGAACTGAAGAAAGGGATAATAGAGATCTTGATATTTTACTGCACGTGGAGGAAAATAAAATTATTAGCACGAGGATTCTTGGGCAAGCATTAAAAAAATATAAATATTTTCCTTACAAGTATGATTAAAGGTTTAGTAAGAAAAACATAATGGTGTCTTTTATTTTGGATGTGTGATTGCCGGATTGGTGAAACGAAAATGCGTTTTTAATGTGACATAATCTTTATTCGTTATGTCCAGCTTTACGTCAATTTTTGACAATAGCCCCATAGAAATGATTTGCTTTTGTTTGCTGTAGTACTTAAACTATGAAAATTTCGTAATTTACTAATACTATAGTATGACTTGACTAAATAGGCAGGAATGTCGTCAACACTCATGGAATACTTGATTGGCAACAGCTTAATGATCTGACCCACCTCTATTTATTTACTGTTACTCTCTGTTCTTTCAAAGCCTGTTGCTTACTTTAGTGCTTGTAATTCAAATTGAATTCAATTATAACATGTCATGCTTTAAAATTGTGTTTCTAAGATAATAGGATAAATAAAGGAACAAAATGGTACAAAAAAAACAAGGCTAGACTTGACTTGAATTTTAGACTCAAATATACTGTAACTAACCACGTTATAACAATTACACCTGGTATTTATAAAAAAAGTAAGTTTCTATGGTAATACAGTAGTACACAAACTTTCAGGAAGAGACAACATATCATTAAAAAAAAAGAATTATCCAAACTGGACATGTGGTTTAGATAAAAATTGACTTACTTGGAATTCTGGAATGAACCGATCAGTACTAGCTCTTAAAAGCTGGAACAATAAATCTATGTTGTAAGGATGGTGACAGAAGTAATGCAACAGTATTTTGACCAGCAACTTAGGCTCCTTCCAGTGAGTATATTCCAGTTGATCGACGTTTTTATGGCGTTCCTAAAAAAAAATGGTGGCGAAAATTCTGACAAAACAACAACCCCAAACCTAAACTAACTTCGCAAAACATTACTTACTTGATAACTATCATCGCACCAAATCTGCTTTAATGATTCAACCAAATCTTGTTGCGTGGACAGCCATTGGTCATCAAATTTGATCAGCAACGATATAATTCTGATACTCTGGTATTGCAGCTCGTTCTTCTCTTGCACAGTCATGTTTATATGGAGGTAGTTCGAACGCACCATCATAATTAGACGTTTTACCATGTTCGTTTGAATATAGTCTCTGTAAATATTACAGTCACTTTAATAGTTGCTTGCCGAGAGCTTGGACGAAGAAGAAGACATTTTACAAGCGCATCTTATTTCCTTTTACCCTTCATGCAACTTTGCCATACCTGGATACCTGAATACATTTTAATTGGCACGACCAATGCTGTGAACCCCTCAGTGAGGATATCAAAGACATATTGTCAGCAATTCGCTCGTCTCATTTAACAAGAAATTGCCAATTGCCGTATCAACCTTACCTGAATGGTTTGCCTTCCTTATGTTTTATTAAGTACTCCAAATATCTGCTGAATCGCTTCTCCTTAATAAAATCGTCGTCCAAAAACATATTTAGAGTCTCCACTGGGTATCTTAACAGGAACTTCATTAAGACGCATCTAAATGGACTTCCTGCTTCTAAAAAGTAATATACAGGGTGTTATTTTAGTACGTGGCTAAACTTCAAGGGGTGATTTTTTGAGTGATTCTAATTGTTAATTTTTTATTTTTGGTTGTTATTTTATGTTGCCCATGGATAGCTTTTAGAATGAGTTAGTGATTTTTATTTTTTTTCTCGCGAACGAAGCCAGATATGAAAAAAACACAAGAGACCAAAAAGTTGTATTTGTAGTTGCTTAATCTGAACAAATAAAAAAACTAAAAAAAAAGGCAGTGGCGTACTTTTTCTTCTCAATAATAATTGGCTGTGGTGCCCACTGGGACGTCACTGGACCTAATAATTTCAATCTAGTTAGGGCTAAATAAGCGCCTTATTACTTCAAATAACCGAACCAAATTTCAACCAAATTGGTTTAAGGATATTTATGACCGTTTTTTATTTAAACTTCAACACCCTGTATCTTAGAAACAAAGCAACTCCGGACATATGTTCATAGCAAAACGACCTTACGTATCACCCTCTGAAGTTTCGTACTGTAGTTAGGAAACACCCTGACTGTATAGGTAACATGTCAAGTTGCAGGTAGGGCTGGATTAGTGCTAGAAGCCCAGGAGTTTTTCAAATTTTGTCCAAGGAAAACTGACGGCTGCTGTTTATCGAGATATTATTCTTCGAGTCATTATTCCATCGGTTGGAGTGGCATATAAAGAGAATTACATCTTTCAGCATGACAATGCACCAATCCACACAAGAATTGTTCAGGTTAGTTTGCAGAATTTGTAGAATTTTTCAATAATTCACCCGAGATAACGACGTTTACGTCTTACCGAGGAGTTCAAACAGCCAGACGTCAATCCTATTGAAAACGTTTGGGGAGAAATGAGGAGATATATGTATGGAATGACGAAATATTAATTATTGTTATTTATTGTTCCTTTTATTCATTTTCCTCGTTTCTTCTAGTGATCCACAATAAAAATACATGTGGCAAAAAAAAACAGAAAAGCTTTTCAAAACCAGAATACTGCAGAGCATTTTGAAACCCTTCATCTTTACCTGATATACTAACGAATGAAGTGTTTTTTTTTGGTATTATTCTTTACTTACCTATGGCCATAGCCTGCTCCGTCTGCAATATAAGCTGAGTGAGCTGCACAATAAATTTACTAGAAGCAGCAGGTGTCTGATGGAAAATGCTGATAATAGTGACTATTTTTTGTTCGTCGTCGGATTTCTTGGGAAGACCATTGCCAAGTCCAGTCTCTAAAGTAAAATTTGATATGTGCAAAAATATATTGGAACGAACTTCCACGCGCAAAATGAATATACCTTACCTGCAGAAACCTTATGAGCATTCGACAAGTTCTCTAAAAGCTTCTTCAAAATTTCCAGCAACTGCTCGCACAATTTTTCGTTAAACACATTGGGAAACAGCTGAGTCAAATACGACAACATCTTGACACCGTTGAGGGTAAGGTTCTTTACGTCTCCCAGTGTCATCAACAGAGGGCGCACCGTTTGGTGGACCAGCTCTTTTTCCACCGTGTAACTGGAGATGAACTTCTTCATGCATTCGAAAGCTGTCTCTTGAAGTTCAGAATTTGGTTTCTCTAATGATTTATATAGAACCTGCAAGCAATATAATGACTGAAGGTAATAATATGATGCAGTTGTCCTCTTTCTTACCTGGAATATTTGATCCCTGACCTTCTCCAGATAATAACAAGCAGCCAGGACTCTAAGCGCGCTCTGTCTCAACGGGATGAAGTTAGTTATAGACTTGTAACAAGAGAAAGTAGCCAATCTTGCGTCTTCCATGTTGCATAGAGACAGTAAGTCAGCGATAAACAGCTCGTGCTCTTTTATAGACAGATCAATGGTGAACAAGCGAGGTTGCAGAGTAGTGCAAAACATGTTGCCTGTAAGCAAAATTGTAAGGGGAAATTTTTTTTTTTTTTTTATTTTTTTTATTTATTTTACGGGATCAACCCGATTACAAAGAAAATATTAATACAATAATTAATACAATACTTAAACCTAACCACTAATTACTACTTCAGGAGCTAATGAACAATACAATTCTTAGCAATTAGGTAATACCCCAAATAGAAAATATAATCAATTTATTTCACTAATTTGTCTCTTAAATTGAAAAACCCAATATTTCAACACCTCTAGTATTTACAACATTTAACGTTCTTTCAACAGGTGAGTGAGCTGCATAATTTGTGCTATGAATCGGCAATGAAAAGATGCGATTTTGTCTAAGGTTTCGGGAGGGAACATTAAAAGACACTGTACCAAGGAGTTCAGGACACAGTATTTGACCATTTAATAATTTAAATAGAAAAATTAGATCCAGAAATATACGTCTTTGCCTTAGTGTTTTCATTCCCAGCAATTCTAAAGCAGTATCATAAACATGGTCCTCCGGGATCCTAATATTAAGTTTGGACAAGCAGAACCTAATGAATTTATTCTGTACCCTTTCCAAAGCTAAGCAAGCAGCCATACATATACAAAGGAGACCAAACCATTGACCCATATTCTAACAATGATACGACAAGTGACATATATATTCTCTTACAGGTCTCTATAGAGAATTCTCTGCAATTTCGCAGAACAAACCCCAGTACTTTTGAAGACTTGAGTACAATATTGTTTATAGTTGTGTTAAAGTTCAGATTCTCATCAAACCATATCCCAAGGTCCTTAATTGTTGTTACGGTTTTAGTTTGCCAAGTTTTAAATGAGTAAATAAATAGATTTACACTTACCAATCTTGCTTCTAAATCTTTGCATGGTAAATAAAACTAGATTTTGTGTGCTATAGCGTTCTTTATTTTGAGCTTGACAACTACTTATCCTATCTATTTCATATTTTGTACGTCCTGTACTCTGCGATGTTCAGGACCTGTAGATTTCCCTGGTACACCTAAAAATATAGGACAGGTATTAGTTAAGCTTAGTGTCGAGGCAGTTTTAAGGTCGTTCTTAAGGAAATATTAAGCCATAATATTAGTGATATCTTGTGGCTTACCTGCTGGCCTTTCAGGCACAATCATGGATAATTTGTTGTAGACCAAAAACCTCTGGTTAGCTCTGTCTAGGTAATCCCCTTAGGAGCAATCCCTGCAGGATTTCTCGGTCATTGCGCCATACATTGAGCTCTAGGACGAAGTAGCAGCAAATCTACAATAAAAGGCTTATGGTTAATTGGAACCAGGACTTTTATTATCAATAATTATTTCATAAATAAGGTAGTTTAGTACAGAAATTGTGAGAAGAGCCCTGCTAAGCCTGACTTCGTGGGTATCATAAATCTTTGTTTATTTTGGTTTCGGGTTAGAAAATTGTCACATGTCACTCTTGACAAAATGGAAATAAAATTCCCTAAACCACTGACGCCAAGATTTGCCGCCTTTTTGACGACGAAATTCAGTTGGGAAAAAGCCTTGTGCAGTGCTGCAACTAAAAGGCATGTTGAAGCAGTCTTGCTGATTTTTTTTTCTTACATTCTGAGTCCTATAATTAACAGTTAGTGGCAAATAGTTTTGCACTAATGGTCTACCGAGGCCGATATTAGTTTAATTGTAAATAGGATAATCAGAATGTGCTGATATAAGTTTCTTCTAGGAGGCCACACAACATCTCCGGTGAGTCTTTTATATTATTTCCTGGGTTTCTCTATCAGTTTCTTAGTTACTAAATACCTACACAAATAGCTACATACCTTACTAAGACTAGGTTTTCTTGCAGGCCTAATAATCATCCTCGTCATCCTCGTTATTATTCTTTTTGCTCTTACTTCTACTTCTTCTACCTTACTGCTTCCTCGTTCTCTCTGCTGTTCACCGTCATCTGGAGGTCCAGCCTAAGCTTGGGTACGATTGTACGGCTAACTCAATAGCCTACCATCCTAGGCCAAACAAGCAACTCTACACCACCCGTACACCGGAGCCCTAGAGGCAGATGTGTCCAGTAGCCACAATAGAAGCCTTCAACCAGGTTTGATATGTCAGTGACGTCCCTGTGTTAGTAATTTAAAGTAAAAGCCAGTCCAAGGCTACAGATTTTTGGAACGTAGACTACCCTCTTTTGATCGGTACTATAGACATTAAAATATTGTTTTCCTATTACCACCTTATTTAAGTAATAAGTGATAACTAAGTATGCACACTCACGCACTATAACGGGTTCATTGTAGATAGTTAAATTTTATTCACTGTAAGCAGTAGTAACTGTAAGCTGAAGGTACAGCAGGCCTGTTTGCGTTCGGTGAACTGCATATTTCATTGTTAAGTCACTTAATAGACAACACTCCACGATGTGTAGCACGAACAACACTTTATAGGTAATATAAGTTAAGTTAAAACACGGGAAATATAAGAATAAAGTTCTAAAATGCAGACACATTCTAGAAAACGTAATTAACCTAACTTTTCCTTCTTATTTTACTTGAACTTTCAAAAACAACGTTCGGCACATAGGGATGTGCTATATATGAAAAGTCGCCCCAAATTTAGTTTGGCTCAACCATCAATAAGTATAGAATATCATAAATATTATAAGTATTTGCCTTCGGTTCCCTTTTTTTCCCTAATCAATAGTGTGCATTAGTGCATTAAGGTTATAAATTTGATTTAAGTGTTTTATTTGGATTAGCCCCAATATTCAAGTATGTTTAATTAATAAATACACCCGTCATATTCGGAAGTAAACTTTATTGGTTGGTGTCTTTTCTTCGCCTATTTAGCGTACCTAATGTTTCCTGTTTTATAGTGTCATCAAGCACTGTCTTAACACATAGGGCCCCAAAACAGGTGGCGCTTTTAGAATTACCCACACCACTCACCGACTGCAGTGAGCTAGTCGTCGGTTTTTGCCCTATAAGGCAGTGGCTTTTCTTTTTGGATTAAGGCTACCACTTTTGTTGTGCAACTTCCCCCTTTTAAAATAGAAAAACGTAGCATTGTGTCGCAATAGTGAAGTGTATTACCCTCGATATTATAAGATGAATGAACTCTTTTATTTTTCTTATGAAAACTAATATAATTACACTTATTTACGTTTAAAAATAGATTATTGTTATAACACCACTCACTCAGCCTATTCAAGTCATCCTGCAATAAAGTCTGATCAGTATTGGACAAAACTCTCCTAAAAAACTTAAGATCGTCCACAAACAACAAAACGTTGCTGTTTTCAAAACAAGTATCAATATCGTTTATAAATATGTTAAAGAGTAGAGGAGAGCAGTGACCACCTTGCGGAATCCCAGAGGATACATAAATATAATTAGATAAAGCGTTTCCTATTCGTGCCTGTTGTGTTCTGCCTGACAAGGAGTTAGCAAACCAAGCCACCATAAGATTCGAAAAACCAAAGTGATCCAACTTTTTCACCAAAATATCATAATCGACCCTGTCAAATGCCTTGGAGAAGTCAGTGTACACGACATCCATCTGATATCCCTCCTCCAAGGCAGTTAACAGTTTCTGTTGAAATATCAATAAGTTTGTCAAAGTGGACTTTCCAGAGCTAAAGCCATGCTGCTCACCGATTAGTAACTTTTTAGTATAGAAATTAATTAATCATAGATAAGACTGTCTAGCAATTTCGGAATGGCTGATTGTATGCATACACTTCTATAATTTTCAATCTTGTTACTGTCCCCTTTTTAAATATCGGCACTGCATAACTATGTCTCCATCTAGATGGAAACACTGCCGAGTCAAGAGACCTTTTAAAAATAATAAAAAGAGGGCGTGATAGAGTATATACGGTAAATTAGATATAAAATCCTAAAGCGTGGCTGGGTTAATGACCTTTTTCTACTTACCATCCATCAGTCCCATCTGCGCAATAGCCGGCTGGTGCTTCAGTAGGTGTTTCTTAGGTGGTACCATGTCAGCCAACACTTCCTTGAACGGTTCCATGACTTCCGTCACTGTTTTATCTTGTTCCTTTGCAAGCAGGCGGAGACTCGCCATAGATTGTTCTCTTACCATCGTGTGAGGACTGGTTACCTGATTAAAGGCGATGCAATAAAAATTGGAAATTATATTTCGGCATGAAAAAAACAGCCCTATTCAGTGATAATGATTTTTTTAGTTTTCGTCAAAGACCAAAGAATTTAACAAGAGCCCCTTTAATAATGTTCACTATGTTGCCATATTTCCATGCCACATCAATACCAACATTAATGGGATAAGAATAAATTTTGAATAATGTTGAAATTATATTAAATTACTCTTAGTTTCTTAAATATATCATTATTTATTTTCAATGAATGCATTTAATGCCAAGATTTTCTTGCTAACAAACATTAAATTATAATTAGGTAAATGTATGTGACAATATCGTAAATTACTAAACGTTTTTGGTCAGCATTCTTTTGGTAGCTACAGATAAATGTGTCGACCTATACAGGGTGTTATCTAAAAACGTGGCCAAACTTCAAGGGGTAATTATTTAAGTGATTCTAAGACGAAAAGTTTTTATAAACGTAGGTCCGGTAGTGCTTCGTTATCAAGATACATGGTGTCGAACTTAAAAAAAAAAAAATCGTTTTTTTGTAAATATCTTAATAATCCTTTAGCCCATTTTGTTAAGATTTGGCAGTGTTATTAAGAATAGTAAGGGGCTAAATTAGCCCTAACTAAATTAAAATTTTTAAGTCCAGTGGCGTCCCGGAAGGCTCCTTAACTAAGATTTTTGACAAAAAAATGTGCGCCACTGTCCATGGACAACAATAAAAACAATTTTTAATTATTCATAAAACACAAAATTTTTTTTATTGACTGCAATAAAGTGATTTTTTGTTCTTTCTCAAAAACGAAGCAAGATTCGAAAAAAATGCTAAAAATAAAAAAGTTGTAGTTTTAGTTGCCTAATGCGAGAAAAATACAAAAATTGCAAAAAAATCAGTGGCGCACATCTAATTTGTCAAAAATCTTAGTTAAGGTGCTTCCGGGACGCTACTGGACTTAAAATTTTTAATCTATTTGGGGCTAAATTGGCTCCTTACTACACTAAATAACACTGCGAAATTTCAACAAAATCGGCTAAAGAATTATTAAGACATTTACGAAAGAACAATTTTTTACAAAAAGTTTGACTTTGATCTTAAAAACGAAGCATTACCGAATCTATGTTTAAATAAACTTTTCGTCTTGGAATCACTCAAAGAATCACCCCTTGAGATTTAGCAACGTACTTAAATAACACCCTGTATATGGACACTAGATAACTGATGCATATTCGAGTATTCTACGAATTAAGACTATATAAAGCAGTTTAATACATAGTATTTGAACGCTTTAAGCCGCGTTTTCAGAGCTTCAACCTATCACGAGGAACAATTGCGTTGACCAATAGGAAATTAGTATTTTATTTCTCCCAGTCCCCAGTACTCTGTCGCCGTGTAGTTTTATTAATTTAACTTCCCTTGCGTGTCTCTACGTTAGCCGCTAGTTTTGATTGTGCTTGTTGCGGAAATATACTTGTTTGGTTAAGTTCTGGTATTTGTTGTTTGATAATTTTATTTATGATTGTTTTGTGAAAATGTAAGAAAATTATCTTGTGATAATATAAAGTTGCGGAGGAAGAATACGAATATACAATACGTAGAGGTCACAGATTACAGAGGCAACACCGTTTCTCCCATAAAATAGCCAAAATTAATCCTACTTTTTCTGGGAGTAAATTACATTATAGAACATTTATTAACATTAAAAGCAATTTAATTTTTTCTAGACCATCCCATCACCCTATCAAGATCTGTTTGCAAAGCGATACCATCGTCGTTACTTTTACGAACTGTATCCTTTGTACTGTAACTATTTAGCCTATTTAGTAGATAAGGCCCAAAGAATTCAACTTGAACAAGGACTAAATGCAAAACCTTATCAAACACCTTGGCACAATCAGTATATATTACGTCAATTTGTCCAAATTCATCGAGCTTTTCATATACGAATTGCGAGATATTACATATGTTGCCAATAGTGCACTTATTGTCATCAACCAAGACATAATTTACAAAATAAGACTGACTCACCTAAAACTTTGGATACTTTAGAAATTAAATCTCGCTTACCTGTCTAACCAACTCGTGAGTGACCTTATGCAACGCCTCGGATTGTAAACTCTGAGTATCCTGGTCACTGCCCTCAGGAGGAGGCGTTACCAGCACAATTAACATTTTCTGCAGGTTCTCTCGGGCCATGTCAAGAGCGCCGCTTGAAACTTCCCCTGTAAGGTCCATCATCACAAACAATAAGGCTTTGAGGAAAGTGAACATATGCTCGTACACCCACTTCAAAGCACACTGAAAAATAAATAAAAGGCATAAATATAGTAGTCCAAATGGTGCAGGGTTGTCATCAAAATATACCCTTACCTTTTCAAACATAAACTTGATGGCGATACATCCCCCCAACTTAGCATACCACGCCCGTTCATAACACAACCCACACATCTTCTCCGAAAGATACTCGATCAAAGGCAAGCGGCACGCCATTTCTTTGCTCCCCAAAAGCGTGCTGGCTGTGTCAATAATCAACATCAATCCCAAATGACCGGGTTTACACAGTTCTCGCTCCTCGTGTCCCATTATAACGGCCAGGGCGTCCACCAAGACCAGCGGATCCAAGTCTACTTGCTTATTGGGACTGGGAGTGTAGGCGAATGCGCCGCATTGCTGCGCGACGGCAACCATTGTGTAATGTCGCACTAGGAGGACGAAGGTTTGCATGGCAGGTTGACGGAGTTCTTTGATTGCTGCTCCGACGATCATACCTGCAGGAAACCAACAATAAATACGAAATTCCACAAAGTTGAATAACATTAATACCTGTAAGGGCCATTTGATGCGTATCCCTCGCCAACTTATGTATCGATTTATAATTAGCCCCTTTGGTGTTCGGTATGGTATTCGGGTCCTGGAAACTCGGATGTAAGAAGAGGTTGATTAGAGCGTGTTTGCTGTCGCTGAGGTCTCTGGATGCGGTGAGGTAGCAGTTGATGACCTCCCAAGCTTGCTTGCGGTAAAAAGGATCGGTGTTGCTTTGCTTTAGGGCGTTAAAAGCAGTGTCTATAACCTAAAAGAAAGTGCCAGAAATGATTTAATAAGACGTAGTAATGGATAAACTTCGCCGACGCATAACATGTGTAAGAATATTTCGCGCCAAATCATACATCCATTTAAAATGTGCCACAGTATTTTTAATATATTAAGTAGACACTATTGCTCCTTTGAAGTTTAGTTTTTCCCTGTCCCATGTAAAAAGTTTGAAGTGAATAGATGTTCTAAATAATAGTACAAAGAAGGAGTTTATTTTACCCTAATCATCCCCCGCACTGAAGTCAAGATTGCACGGTTGTCTTTAAAATTTTAGTTTCACTTGCTTTTGACAAATTAATATCTATGCTCTTTCATTTGTAGACAAATTATTTTATTTCATTTATATTAAAATGATTTAAGCCGACTATAATAAACTAAATAATTACTTTGAACTTGATTGGAGTTTTTTAAACCATAGTAACCTACATGATGCAACGAAAATGTTCTATATCATCCATTCAAAGAAGAGCCATTCGCTTGATCGGTGCCCAACGTACTTACACGTTAGAACAGTTTGTAGAAGGTTAGTGTTTCAGGTTCTAATTTCATCGTGATTTTTACTGTACTGTATTGCATTTTATTGTAGTATAGCTATGTTTTATTTGTGTTGTACAATTTAGGATATTTGTCTGTAACGTACATTTGTGAAATAAATAAATAAATAAATGTTTAACGTGTTTTATTTTCACAGACTGAAATTTTACTTACCTTAGTAACTGGGAATGCCACGCTTTGTTGATAATCGTCAAATTTAGCCAATATGGCAGGGGGATCAAAGTCTGAGGATACATACTCCAATTTCTGTGGTTCGATCATCATTTTTCTGTTACCTCCACCAAACTTTCCTAGGACTTTAAAGGCAACCTGGGCAACCTAAATACAAAGTATCCGGTAAGGATTTTTTTAATATAACAAAAAAAATGTTTATATGATACTTTGACCAAAAATTAACAACTTCGAAGTAATTGTTATAAATTATGCCAGTCGCATAAATTATACATATTCATTGCCCTTTTACATCTAAACACTTTAAAAAAAGTGTTACTATACTCTTATTTCTTAATGGTTGACATCACAGCGAAGGGTCATTAATCGTAAAACACAAGTACCATATATATAATAGTAGAATATTTCCTACTTACTTAGTTTAGTTTTTAACGTGTTATCGAAAGCTTGTGGGGATATTATAAAACAATCAGGCTTTCGCAAGGGGCATAGTTGTGAAACGGCGAGTCAGTGTGTTTTGGATGAATCGAAAAACTGGGTTGATAGTGGATATAGTACGATTGCAGTTTTCCTGGACTTGCAGAGAGCTCTTGAGACAATTGATAGGGATAGATTATTGTTTAAACTTAAATGTATGGCTTTAATGGTACGGTACATGGGTGGTTTTAAAATTATCTTAAAGACAGGAAACAGAGAGTGTACATGAATGGAAGATACTCGCATGAAATTTTAAATAAGCATAGCGTACCAAAAGGAAGTATTTTGGGACCCCTGTTTTTTATTCTTTACATTAACGATGTGGTTCGAGTTGTTAGCACAGTTAATATGCACTTGTTTGCGGATGATACTCTGGTATATTTTTCATCCAAGGGATATAAAACTTATGGTTAATACTATTAATATGGCTTTGGACAGTATTTACAGGTATACTTGCAAAAATTTGCTGAAAATGAACGAGACAAAAACTAAACGTATTATAATAGGGACTGATAAGGTCAGGAATGAATTCACCAGTAATTATACTTTAAGTATGGAACTACATTGTCTCTAAAATTAGTTACTATAGTCCGCCTTACGGTTCTGTGGCTATAGAAGGAATGCGAATAAAAAAAAAAACTCATGAAACGAGGCACCGCACGCTTATGCTCTTCAGCCGTCGTAGCCACAGAGTCGTAAGGCGAACTATACGTGAATTGTTTGACCAGATGTTCTTCCTATTTATAAATGTGGTCCAAACTGACTGTTTTTAACACATTTTATTTATTGTTCCTCAATTATTTACTTATTAAAGCAGAATGAAATGTTTAGGTTGCAGAAACTTCAGAATAGAGCATGTTAAATATAATGTATTAGTATTTATTTTTAAAATAAAGATTGGTCTTGCATCCTCATACCTCTCAAATACATTATTATATAACAATGAAGTTCATGAATACAATACCAGGCAACAGAATCAATTTCTTATTCCTTCAAGAAATAAAAACTTTGGGCAAAATTTTTCATAAGGGACTGGACAAATTCAATAAATTACCTAATGATATTAAAAACGCCACATCTGTTTTTACGTTAAAAAAAAAAACAAGTAATCGAATGTAATATAATGTAATATGTGCCAAGTTTGAATAAATTTTAATAATCTTAGCTAAATAAAGGATTTAACCTTCCTTCTAAATTTAAACTCTAGAAGTTTGTTCTTTTAGTTACTAACCCTTGAAGATGATTGTTTACACGGTCGAAACATGTAAGGACATACCTAATATTATTTTACCCAATACAATTTAAAAACATTTATGTCTATTTTCCCTCGTCGAAATATACGTTATCTTTATCACACACACACACACCCTGTTTAATTCCATCAACCCAAATCGGTTCATCTTCTAGATAACTCATTCTTACCTGATCATTATTCCTCAGGATCCTCCACAGAGCTTGCATGAGCTCAGCTCTCACCGGCTGTATGTGTTCGTACAGAAAATCATTCTGCAAGTTATCTACGCACAGCTCCAGCGTCCTGAGACCTTGGCTTATCAGGAGGTGTTCACCATTTAGAGCGGATACCTTAAATGAGAGAGAAATTAGAAAATGAACTTAGTACAAACTGGACAAGGGTCGATAAAAAAAAGCAACCAGTTTTACTAATAAACATTTCTTACCAAAGGATCCATTAGCATGGGTAAATAAGGTAGTAAAGAACTCAATCGTACTGGTACAGTGAGACAAAGTTCCACGAATAAGTCTTTTATGCGTTGCTTGTGCAGTCCGCTTTGCAATCTATTGAGGCCTTCCAGGAGGTTTGGCAGCAAGGGCAAGAATTCCTGAAAGAAAACAGTACAGTACAGTGGTGCACAATCTTTTTTATTATTGCTAACTTTATTCTATACTCCGTAATCACAATAATTGGCAGGGACTCATTTTTACCGGGGTGTGCAAGACGTAAGGGAAACGCCAATTCCAGAGGCGTGTCATTTTAAACAATAGTAATTCAAAAATTATATGAATTTTTTGTTTTTATTATTATAATATATTTACATTTACTATAATAAATATAATATTATAAATTAAACTGAAAAATAAATTAAGCTTTTACATTTGGTGATCTAATGAAGTAATTAGAGAAACTAAATTACGCAGGAATAAAATCCAAAAAGAATAATAAAGCAATGGTATATGTTATTTTCATGTTTTTATTATGCTACATAATAATAGAAACATATAATAGTGGATTAAGGGCAAAACCTAAACCTAAATTATAAATGTTTATAAGTTTCCTAACTATTGTTACCTAATGAACACTAATTGATAATAATTTGACAAATTATATTCCATGCCGACATTAAAAAGTGTTATAATGACAAAACGTTACAATTTTAAATTCATTATTACCATTACAGCGATTATTCACTATCTGACGATGAAAACATTTCATTACTGTCGCTACTGCTGTCATCGGCAGGATTTATAATAATAGGTTCTACCATGACTTCAACCCGTACATCTAAGTCCCAACTGAACTAACCTGCACTTTTAGCATTTTTTCGCCAAATGCAATATTTTTTTCTTCAAGCCAGTCAACAATCTTTCCTTTTCGCCACGCAGAAGTTGGCAAAGCTTCCACCCGACGGCTGTGGTATGGTGCATCATCCATCACGATTACCAACCCACGTTCAATATGGATTTAAACCAATCTTCAAACACTCCCGAGTTCATATCCTCATGATAATCACCGGTTTTACGAGATTCAAACACGTTTAACCCACCTTAAAAAAAAAACAGAATCACTCCCGATGTGGGTTATAATTAACTGACGACCTTTTCCTGAAGGAGCTTTCAATCCAGTGGACAGTCCATTGATAAAGGCGTTACGTGCATTTTTAATGTTGAGATCTTGCCAAATGTAATTCACAGTATGTCCTTCATTTAACCATGTCTCGTCCGTAAAGTAAATTCTTTCCCTGCACAGCGATATTGTTGTATTTTTTCTAGATACTTTCTACGCCACAATACGATTTCTTCCTTTTACACCAAAAGACTTTTGCGATTTCGTTTTAAGAATCGAAAATTCAATTCTCGTAGTGTACGCATTAGAACTCCTCGTGAAATTGTTTGCATTTTTTCATCCCTTTTAATTTCGGCAGAATTTTTTTTTAAATTCGGAAGTTCATTTGGAAAAAAAAATACATGCACTTTCCGACGAATGGCTAACTTTGTTTGCTGATCAATAAAAATCTTTTTCCGTCCTCTTGTTTTCTTCTCATCGGACAGTTTAGTATTCCTATTGTCCTTGATAGTTCTATAAACAGTACGGCAAGATGTCTTAGTCAATGTGGCACAAAGTTCTGCTGCACCAGTGAATGATATTCCACTGTGTGTACTTAGAATTCCCTCATACACATTTTTTACCATTGTACGCTCCCCAGGTTTTACATGACGTCGTTTTGTAACTTGTTGGTTACTATCACTTGAAGAACTCGCCTGCATTATAATATTTGCTGTTTTGAATAACCACCGAAATAATATAACTCAATTGCTAATATCCTCTTGATTGAAACTTGTCTACGACACTGAACGTTGGTTAGAGGCGATAAGAAAGCGTGCGAGCGCCTTTAGACATGGGTGTTTCCTTCCTGCGTTGCCAAATTAAGTAAAACAGGTACCGTAGGGTAAAAAGGCCCTTAATGACATGCCGATTTCGGTAAATTTTATGGGAATTTCAGTGAAATCTATTAAAACTTGGCAACATGTAATGACCTATTTATGCACAATCTTCCCAAGCGGTTTGGATTGCTTTTATTTAACTTAAAAGTGGGCGAATCAATGTTAATTATGTTCGCCGCACACCGTTAATGGTTTAATGAACAGTTTTGCCAATTATTTTGAGACTGTAGTATATGTAAAAGCAAAAAATGAAATAGACCCTTAAAGATTAAACGGTGATTTACCTGATAGAGCAAATCGTGGCTACCCCCTCCAATTGAACGAAACAAAGCGCGCAAAAGTAAGAAGTAGTTGTAGGGTTCGGCAGCTGTCATTGCTAGTTCCATAGACCTAAACAAAAAAGAGTTTTAAAGTCAGTTATTTGGCGGCCAACGTTAGACAGACCAAGCAGTGAAAGTTGAATTTTGCCCTAAATATTGGAACACTCTGTGGAAGTATTAAACGACACAATATTGTCTCTTTGCATGACATCTTTAAGCCTCGTAATGCCTGAACATTTCTTTGTTTGGAAATGAAAAACTGAGGTCTTCCTCCACAAAGTTTTTTTTTTAAGTTTTCACTGCATGTTTCATTCGTATCAATATTTTAAGTATTCAAATTAAAGATTGATAAAGCGACACTTACACACAATAAGCGTTTAAATACTCTAGGTCTGGAATTATTGGAAAGACGCAGAATTAAACTCTCTCTTTTGGCCATAAAGATATCACAAACCTAAATAGATTGCCCTGATCTACTTGGTGTATTAAACTTTAGAGTTACTTTTAGAACAACAAAATTGCTCGAAACATTTTCTCTGCACAACAACCGGATAGATGTCGGTATGACTGAAATTACCACTAGATTTGACATGGCACAATAGGTTTATTCCGCACAATATTAACTTCCATTGTAAATCTATTGCTTTTAAAAATAAAATTGATGACCACTTCTAGAGCTTCCTGTTCCTACTGACTAAAGTTTCTGAGACGATCCAAGCACTTGTTCGGTGCAAAGAGTTTTTATTGGGAGAAAATTTTGTAAGTGCTTTCAAAACCTGAAAAGCAGGTATAGCTGATGCTGTTGTAACATCAATAATTGATGATAATGCAACGTTTACCGCCTCAAATATTGCCATTGCCGCTCAACTTTCCCAACGTGGTAAACCAGTAGCATTTTTTTCGAGAACTCTATCAAAATCAGAGAAAATGCACTAGTCAGTAGAAAAAGAAGCATATGTCGTTGTAGAAGCTCTGGAGACATTCTCTGATTGGTCGCCACATTCAACTCATTACGGACCAAAAATCAGTTGCTTTTATGTTTGATAACAAAAATCATGGGAAAATCAAGAATGAAAAAATTATGAGATGGCGTCTCGATCTTTCATGTTACAAGAACAATATCATATATAGGCCAGGATTACAAAATACTGTGGCAGATTCCTTTTCAAGAGTAGGTTCCGCCACTGAAATTGACAGAACCTTACATAATTATCTGTGTCATCCAGGGGTAACTCGTCTGTATCATTGGATACGCTGCAAAAATATGTAATTTTCAGTGGAAGATGTTCTAAGGTTAACATTCAAGTGTCCAATTTGTACCGAATTAATACCAAGGTTTCAAAAGAATCAAGGTATCCTTACGAAAGCAACATCGCCTTTCTAACGACTTTATACAGGGTGAGTCGGAAGGAATGGGCCTAACTCTAAGGGTGTAATCTATGCATCAAAATACTAAGAAAAAACTCAAATGTTGTTATCCAATATTCATTTGTTCTCAAGTTACAGCGTTAAATAAAATAATAATATTGTTGAACCAAAATATCCAACATTAACATTGTTTTAAATAAGATTTAGTAAATTTTCAAAAATACCGCCATTGACTTCCAAACATTTCCTGCTTCGTTCACGAAGGGCGCGCGTGGATCTTCTAATTGATTCGTGCCTTTCTTTAATATTAAGTACAGCATTTCTAATGCGTCTAATTAATGCATCCCTAGTATCTACTTTTACTTTGTAAACCTCAGTTTTTAACCAACCCCATAAATTGTAGTCCAACGGCGTGAGGTCTGGCGATCTAAGAGGCCAACTAATAGAACCACCGCTACCAATCCAAACCCCTGGAAACCTTTGGTCTAAATATTGCTTGACCCGACGATCGAAATGGCAGGAGCTCCGTCGTGTTGATAATACATTTTAATTCTGATGTTTAAAGGAATCTCCTCCAGTAGTCCTTGCAATTCATTTTGTAAAAAACTTAAGTAGTGATCCCCTGTAAGGTGATTTTCCAAAAGAAAACGGTCAACTAAATTATTATCGGTCATGCCGCACCACGTTTAAAACCTATGTTGAAAATTTCTTTCGACTATTGCGTGAGGATTTTCGTCCGACCATACATGGGCGTTTCGATTATTATTGATGCCGTCACGGGTGAATGTAGCTTCGGCAGTAAAAAGTATGTGCGGTAAAAGATGACGATTATTAATTATCCACTCACAAAATTGCATACGCTTGGCGTAGTCTCCAGGTTGAAGATTCTGTACACGCTGTACATGGTACGGGTATAAGCCTTGCTCGGGAAGCGTATTGATCGCTTTTTTTTGGGGAATCCCCAACTGAATTCCAATTCTTCGTGAGCTTGTCGTCGCATCTTCTACTAAAGCTGGAACATTTTCTATTTCTTCTAAACCCTGTTGAATGGCTCGTTCGGATGTTACATTAGCACTTGGAAGCGTTCCGGTCTCGCAGAGTTTTGTTGAAATGTGGAAATCGTTTACGATATTCTTCAGCAGCCGCTGTAGCATTCCCATTACACAAACCATAATAAAAAACCATATTGGCGTATTCGAGATGTGAATAAATATGTGGCATTTTATAAAATTAAAATGATAAAAATCCGAAAGTTAACAGTGAATCAATGTAACATTTTATACTGACACTAATAGGATAGTAACAGCACAACAATCATAAGCAAACAATAATAGCATTTATTACAGGAAAGCTAAATTAATGCAATATTTTGTTTTTGCCTTATAACTTGAAAACAAATGATAATTGGATAACAACATTTGAGTTTTTTCTTATTATTTTGATGCATAGATTACACCCTTAGAGTTAGGCCCATTCCTCCCGACACACTCTGTATAGATTTCAAGGGACCCTTGTCATCATCGTCCAACAATCGATATATTTTCACTATAATTGCATCTACTGTGGAAAAATGTCTTCGTCAAATATTTTCCATTTTTGGGACTCCATCCTACATACACTCCGATCGAGGCACTTCTTGTTTATCCTATGAACTGAAATCATTTTTGGACACACATGGTATGGTGGCATGAAGTCGTACAACAGCATATATAATCTACAAGGGAATGGGCAGCGTGAAAGGTACAATGGAATTATAACGAAAACTATTCAACTGGTTTTGAAATCAAAGAATATTTCTATTTATCAACGGGAGTTAGTATTACAAGACGCTTTAGACTTAATACAATCATTTTTGTGTATCGCCACAAACTGTACGCCTCATGAACGTATACAAGATCGTCTAATGGATCATCGATACTGATATCGCTCTGTCACCCCGGACGTGCGTTTCCTAAAAAATATATTCGACAGAATAAATACGAGCATTTGGTAGAAGGAGTTGAACTGTTAAGAGTCAAAATCTGATTAGGCATTTGTTAGGTTGCCAATGGAAACGAAACGACTGCTTCTGTTCGGCATTTAGCACCATATGATGATGTTCCATTAAAGAATGATTACCAGCAAACAACAGTTTATGAAGGAAACGGGACTGAAGATAATAGTACAATAGTTCGCCAAGAAAACATCTCAATAAATGAATCGGCCAGTGACTCACTTACGGCAGAACATGGTTATAGTGACAGTCCTGCAATACCATTAGGGATAAGCAGTAGTCCAGTTATAGAAATAAGAAACCACCTTAACACTGGAAAGATTATGTCACGAAACGAGCGGTGAAGGACCAGCTTGTTTGTTTGAATATTTTTTGTTACAATTTGGCAATATCAGTTTCAAAAAGTTAATAAAAGCCTAATTTTTATTTATTAATTTAAAAGACTACTTTTAATCATTAAACACAAAAACAATTCAAGTAATTCAAAGTAATATTTTCCTACTCTAAAATCCGATATACTACTTCAACATTTTTAAAAAATGTTTACAACCAAACACCGATAAAAAACAGATCAACGGCAACCCTTTTGTTACAAAGACTCACCTGTTAACAATTTGATGTAAATGCGGCATTAGCATGTTTTCGTTCTCCTGTGGGAACAGCGACACGCTCCCAAAAACTAACTTGAGCAGTCTCAGGTAGAGGTTGCTCCTGTCCAAGTTGGAGCCCATTTCTTCCATTCTAGCCAACAGGTATTCGACGAGAACTGTGGCGAAGATTGGACTAGTCGCAGGATTTGCCAGTAGGATGTTTGTTATGGGTTGTAAAGTCGGATTCTGAAAGAGAAAAGTGAATTGTATTTACAAAATAATCTAAAATTTACTTCATACAACATATAATTTTAACTTTTACCTTGTAAACTCTTTCTACCAAGTACTCAATCGTAGTGGAAAAGATTTCATGGAAAGTTTTTGAGTTCATCATTGAAAACACTCCACAGAAGTGTTCCAGTACATCTTTTTCGTCTTTATTCTTAACTGCCTGATTAACCTAAAAACCAAACAGTCCACAATAAATTCAATCTGAAAATCAGTACGAATATAAAAATTCAAACAGCAACATCCCTTATTATACCTACCCTTTGCATGGGTGCCCCAGGCTGTGGTCCGATATTTAACGTATAAATATCCAGGGCTTTCAAAGCCCATTTCACCAGCCTTACGAACACTAGCGTCTCGTGGGGTTGAAAGTGTTTGGTTTGTGCCAGGGTTTGTCCTGTCGCGGTTTTACACGCCGAACAACCCCACGTTATCGTCTTGACCCCACAAACCTAGAAAAATGTTAAGCATCTTAATATGTCTTGCAATAAGGTAAGGTAAACTTACCAATGTTCTTACTAAACTTCTATAGTCTGCAACGTTGTAATTGTTGGCTGGTTGAGTATTAAATCTCGCTTTGGTATCTTTGTCGTTTCCTTGGGTCGAACTTAGACTCTCTATTATCTCAGCTGGCTCTACTTTATCCTATAAACAAAAATACAATATATGATTTATAATAAATCATAATGGCCATCGCAACTTGCCTGAAGAGATTATTCTCCAGAAAAGAAGCTACTACCTTGATTATTTAAGTAAAGCATAAATACAAGATATTAAATCATGTTTATTTACCTCAGTAGCACCTGGTTGTGGTACCTGTCCAGTCGGCTCTGTTTTCTTCTGTTCACAACGACTTATCAGGATTGGTAGTTGGATCTTGGCTATCGTCTTGAATTTAAGCACAAACACTTCTAACATTCGCATTAGGAGCTCCCTGCCTTCGTTGCTAAAAGAAGAGTGCAAATTGTAGCGTGTACTGGTTAAAGAAGATATATCTGTTGAAATGTACCTTTTCTCAGCCTCCGACTTAATCCTGATACAATCGACCAAATTCAATAAAAGTTTGCAGGACATGGTTTGAATTGTCGTCGCCAAACTATCGTCGTGCACGTTTTTACTGAACAAATGCACGGCTCTGGTGAGGTCCGACAGGGGGAGCTGCTGTCGCACGTGATGCACTAAATCGGCCAGAGTAGAGTACGCGAGTGGGCGCAAGGACTCGTGCGTCGTCCAACCTCGGCCCAAGAGAACGTCCTCGTCGAATAGGCGTTCCATGTGAGGGACAAATTCTAGAAATGATGCCATGGTTGTCAAAAATATTATGAATATCTCAATACTCAATACTTTATTCATGCCAAGTCACAATACAATGTGTTACGCACGTTAACAGGTACAATGTACTGCTTGTTGAGAATCTATAGTGTTGAAGTTTGCGAAGAAGGATGTCTTGGTCGACGCAATCGAAAGCTTTGCCCAGGTCGCAAAATAGAACCGAGTCATACTGCTTCTCATTGAATGCTTCAATCACACTCAAAACAAGATCCAGGATCCCCTGAATGGCGTTTCTGTACTTTCTACACCCCACTGGTGTTCTGTAAACAGATCATTCACCTCTAAATGCTTGACTACCTCATAGTAATACACTTCTTTAGAACCTTTGAGATGCTGTATACATACAAACTCTATGTTTAATTCCTTTTAAGCAAAGAACTCTATACTGTGGTATTCTGAGGATTAGTAAATAAATAGTCGAAACGTCGACATTTACAGAAATCGATTTCTGGATTTTATTTTGACCCCGTCCAACAAACCACCATCATTTACATCTTGTAACTAGGATTGTCAGTAATTATGGAATTTTATTTCTCCATGCAGCTAACAACGAAAGTAGGGCATCAGGGCAAATTATCAATGACCTAACAAATAGAACAAAAAACATACATATTTTAACTTTTTCCTAATGGTAATTTGCAGGGTGTGGCCAATCGCTTTAATTCTTTATTTGTAAACAATCCCACGGATAATGTAAATAGTACTTTTGTACCTGGTAGTAATTCTAGTGCTGTCTGGAATGACAGGTATAAGTCAATGTTTTTGAGTGCTGTAACCGAATTGGAATTATTAAATATTGTGAGAGATTTTAAAAATAAAAAATGTGCTGGTGACGATAAAATTCCACTATTTTTATTGAAAAAATGTATACATACTATTGTACTGCCTCTTACTGAAATTGTTCGTTATTAGAGGGAAAGTATCGGAGTGGTTTGAAGAATGCTTTCGTCACTCCTCTATATAAAAAAGGCGATCATAACAATTTACAGAATTCTCGTCCAATCAGTAATTTACCCTCGTTTTCGATTCCATTAAAACTTGTATTTTGTTAATTTTTTAAAATCTAAAACCTATGTGTTGGATACACATCCATAACGTTGTTCTGTCACATTTAACGCCGGTTTCATCTTTTTCAAGCCTCTTAACTAAATTATCTAAGTAGGCACGCTTTGTTCCTCGTATAACTTGTAAATTTTACGCCGTATTATATCTTGATCACTTCCATCTACCTTCGAGAAATCGGTTCTTTTTTTCCTCGCTAAAATGGGATTGTTCACAATTTTCCATACAGTTGATGTTGGAATTTTTGTTAATGTGGCCGTTTCTTCTAACGCTGCTTGACCGCACGTTCCACGAGAGTTGAATAAACATTGTTTACAACTTCCTTAGTTCCCACATAAAAGTGTTTTCTGCTTTTTGACGGGGTTATCTCCTGAGACACATTGGACTCGCACATATTTTCCATGATTCACACACGATTAAACAAACACTGTATTACACACGAAGTAAGGATAATTACTTAGCTTAAAAAAACTAGAGTGGCTATATACCGGGTGTTGCATCGTCGAGCGGGACATAGGAAATCCCATGTAATTTTAAATGGGGTCAATTATTGGCTTCCCTAATTATTTTAGAGAAAAATTCTATTTAGGTTTATTAAAGAGCACTAAAACCCACATTCAAAAGAATAACTTTAGATATTTTTGATGAGCCCGTTTACGGTTTATCGCCGATTTCTTTTTAACTATTTCTCCTTTTTATGGCCCCGTATTTGCGGGCACCAGTCAAGGTAAAAGATGACTGTCAAATAAAGTTCTCATTTTGAAATGTGTGCTTTATTGTTATAAAAACTCGTGCATCGAAAATATTAAAGGTGTATTTATGAGTACAAATTAATCTGAATAAAACTAAAATAAAGTATCCAATTACAAGGTTAATTATGACATTTTACATGTTTCAATATTTTATTAATTAATAGGTAAGTAGGTACTATTAAATTGTTAGAACTTTAGGATTTAAGAAGATGTTCAAATATTCCTCCATTGACTGCTAGACAATAACCGAGGCGATCATAAAATTCTTTTCTTACATTCGCTAGTTGGTAAACTGAAATTCTATTGCATTCGGCAGAAATAGCATTTCTTAACTCGTCTAGATTTGGGTATTTTTTTATCTTTGTATATCCTGTTTTTTAAATGGCCCCAGAGAAAGAAATCATTTGGCGATAAATCAGGAGACCTGGCTGGCCAATTTACTGTATGATTTAAGCCAATAACATTTCCATTAAAAGCACGGTTTAAATATTACCGGACAGCCAGGGTACTATGTGCCGAGCAGCCATCCATTTGGTACCAAACTTCCTGATTTTCCCTGGCGGCATCATGTAAAGTAGGTAAAATATGATCAAGTAGTTCCAAAAAATATTCTGCATTTAAATTTCGTGTAAGAAATAATGGCCCGATATTTTCTCCGAAAATCCCAGCCCATACTGTTGGTTACTAAACTCCGTGAACTGTGAATAATGCTCCTAACTGACTTTTGTTATTGACTTTATTATTTTACTAATGAAAAACATTACTTTTATAACGACAACGAACAACCATGTTCTTTGTTCTTTAACGTGACATCTTAATCTTAGTTACTAACTAGTTTCGTACCAACCTAAAAATTACTATGCACCCACTGATTAGGTTCGGTGTATGCAACAAACATAACATATGTTGTTCTAGGATACTACTACTCAGCAAGACATTTACTATTGTTCGCACTAGATGGCGTAATAGGTATTAATTTCAACACATACATTAACTTTTTGTGGATATTGCGTCCTTGTTTCCACAAACCTGTGTTGGTTTTCTTTGCTCCAATATCGATAATTTTGAACATTGGGTTCATTGTTTAAGGTAAATGTGCATTCGTCAGTGAAACAAATGTTTTTTAAAAATTCCCTATCCATGTTTGCTCTTTCCATCATACCAAAACAAAACTCCTGTCGTCGTATTTCGTCCCTATCTCTTAGCTCTTGGTGCTTTTCATATTTGTATGAATAATATTTATGTCGTTTCAAAGCTCGTAACGCTGTGGTGTGATCTAATCCTATGTCATCCTCAAGTTTCCTTGTGCTGATCTTCCCATCATTTTCTTCCACGCACAATAAAACTTGCAAGTCCCTATCATTTCTTGCATCTCTTCTTTGTTCCTGCCTTTCTTCACATCTGCAGTTATTTATTACAGTGCCTTTTGTCTCAAATTTCTTGATAGTCCTTTCGACTGTAGATTTTGCAGGTATCGGTCTATTCGGATACAGAGCAGCAAACATGTCTGACACATTTTGATAACTATTTCCTTGATAATGTAGGTTATTTTTAGTTTTAAGATAGGTTAGGTATACTTCCCGCCTTATTTTGAATTTAAATTACCCGCCAAGCAAAGTTGACAGCTGGTGGCTTATGGGTAACCTTTATTGTTCTGTGCTTATGGGTAACGGAAGGGGGAATTAAGTAATCTGTGGGGGAATGGCGGACTAGCAAGATGCAGCCAATGTAACCTGAATGTTTTTTTAAGTTTAAAGAATAAAATAAGTTTCAAGAAGTAGTCCATTTTCTGTGGCGAGATTATTTTTTTTTTCAATTTTAGTTTGGTGGTATAGACAGACCTTGTTTTCTTTAATAAAATAAGTGTTTTTAGTAAAACGTGTTTAGCTCCCGTCTAGTCCTACCCCTCCTACAATAATACCATTTAATGGCTAATATTTTCGATGTACGAGTTTTTATAACAATAAAGCACACATTTCAAAATGACAACTTTATTTGACAGTCATCTTTTACCTTGACTGGTGCCCGCAAATACGGGGCCATAAAAAGGAGAAATAGTTAAAAAGAAATCGGCGATAACCCGTAAACGGGCTCATCAAAAATATCTAAAGTTATTCTTTTGAATGTGGGTTTTAGTGCTCTTTAGTAAACCTAAATAGAATTTTTCTCTAAAATATTTAGGGAAGCCAATAATTGACCCCATTTAAAATTACATGGGATTTCCTATGTCCCGCTCGACGATGCAACACCCGGTATACAGTCATTAGAACATAATTTTTATGGGATTAACCCTCTCATTTTGAATCAGGTAAAAATCGGTTCAAAATCACCAAACTATTACTTGAATAATGAAATTACGTCTTCCGGATTTGCAGTTTACTTTAAGACATTTTTAAGTACGGACCATAATTTACCTGCATTTATTCATTTATTCATTGTTTGTTTATGGCCACCCTTGAATAATCCCATTCAAAGGCAAAGTATAACTTTCTTATATCTCTGGACAGGCTTTACCTATATTTTAATGACATATTTCTTCAAATTTTGTAATCGTTGCAACTATGTTTTGAAATAAATGCTTATCTATCTATCATTAATAAACATAAAATTGGAACTATAATAATTAACACTCTCTTGTGAATTGCCTACGTTTGCTATTGCTAGATGACTTACTGTTTCTCAGTTCGGTAGCCAAAATATGCCTCGCAGCGATCAGTAATTCTCTTCTCAGATGAGCCACTTCCA
Source organism: Polydrusus tereticollis (assembly GCA_963920685.1). Taxonomy (NCBI): domain Eukaryota; kingdom Metazoa; phylum Arthropoda; class Insecta; order Coleoptera; family Curculionidae; genus Polydrusus; species Polydrusus tereticollis. Next base: position 49,361,058 of record OY987334.1, on the reverse strand, counting down.
TCGGACATAAAGTCAGCAGACCTAACATCCCTTGAACCATCATTTGTGAATGATTTTTAACCTTAAATAGTAAAGCGTTTTTTATTACTTCGGTTAGAGTTAAAGCAACACCGACTTACCACTTCTTGATATATCTTAATAATGTACGCCAAAAAACTCAATGTTTTGATTTGAGCCCCCATGAAGTCTACAAAAATCTCCTTATTAAACGTGTCCATCTGTCGCTGTTCCAAAGTCGGTTGCAACGTAATCGTGTTCATAATGAGAGGGATGAAGTCGCTTACGTCCTGATGAACGTTCTCTTTGTACAGCTGATACATCAGGACGACAATTATGGGCAGTTCTTGGAGTACTTTGAGGGAGAGGACCGCTTTTGGTATTAGATAGTACTGAAAGAAAAACAATATTTTGGTGGAAAAAAACATGAAATTAAAAGACTTACCGCTATCAATGTTCCATCCTTATTCCTTTTCTCTGTCTGGATGCCTGTGACCGTAAACGTCTCCTTCAATAAGTCTTCGATATTAACTTCACTTAAGTCTTTTACTTTAATTTGATTTCTAGGTTCAAAAATTTTTGCCATGTGATTCGGTAAGTTCGAGTAAATTGATTTAACGAATTGCAGAAACCTTAAAACAAGTAAAAAGTTATGTTCTGAAGGTCAGAGAGTATAAAATGGCATGCCACTTAATATTAAAGAAGACAACAATGTAAGTAATTAATTTTACCTTTGTATTTCAGTACTAAATGGGGGCCTATACTGTTTATGCAGTTCAATTATAATCTTCAAGCACACTAAGACATTTTCTTCATTGTCAATTTCCAATAGTTTAAGCATCAAAAGTAAAATATTACGTACGTAAGGTCGAAGCTGTTCATTTGTTGGCAAACGATATAACATCTCAAGAATGAGCTTTCTAACCTATAATGTACATATACAGGGTGGTATTTAATAAACAGAGTGCTAAAAGTTTATTTTTATTTTTGTTTTTCGTAGATAATTTTTGAAATAATGTCTATATTTGGACGAAAACTGGTATGGGGGGATTTTTTAACATGACAAATTTAAATTTGATCTTAGTTTGACCCTTAATTGTAGGGGGTGCCACCTACAGGTCTTTTTCTCTTTTGAGGAGTCACAACTTTTTCGTACACGTATGTATCACATTTTCTAGAAGAAAAATCGATTCCTCTATCATTTTTACGTGGAAATGGTATGCTTGTCAAAAGTCGCTACAAGCAGCCGAATCGTTCTGCAAGAGTTAATTATTCGATTTCTTAATTCGTCTTCATTTTGGATGGGTGTCTGGTAAACTAAGGATTTAGATGTCCCAAAAGAAAAAAATTCAAACTGTTAAGGTCTGGTGACCTAGGGGGCCATGGTTGAGGCCCTCCCCGACCTATCCAATGGTAACCGAAAGTAAGATCTAAAAATTCTCGCGCTAGGATGCTAAAAATGTGCCCGGGCACAGTCATGCATAAACCACATTTTATTTCGTAGTCTAAGCGGCACATCTTCCAGTAAAATAGGCAAATCTTCTTTAAGAAAATGACGATATCTCTCTCCGTTTAATCTTCCTGGAATAAAGAATGGACCTATTAAATAATCTCCAACGATTTTTGCCCACACATTAAGAGAGAACTCTTCTTGGCAATGTGATTCTTGTGTCGTCTGACCACAATGATTGTTGTGAAAATTGCGTATAGCGTTGCGTGAGAAATTTGCTTCGTCGGTAAACAGGACTCCCCAAAAGAGAAAAAGACCTGTAGGTGGCGCCCCCTACAATTAAGGGCCAAACTAAGATCAAATTTGAATTTCTCATATTAGAAAATCTCAAAAACGAAGGGCTTGCAGACCCATGCTTATATGAACTTTTCACCTTATAAATAACTGAGGAATGGTCCTGTAAAATAGCGGACACTTATTAAATAACACCCTGTATATTTAAAGCAGTTAAGTTAAATTTACCATAAAGCTCCTATTCAACACAAAATCTAATACTTGCCTGCTGAATATTGTATTCGGCAATAAAATGCGGATCTCCTTCTTCCAGGATATTAAGGAATATTTTCACAGAGTGGTCAAGAAACGTCGGATAGTGGGCAGAGTTTAAAATCATCTAAAAATAATAATATAATTATTACACCTGACTAAATAAAGTACGTGTAGAGTTCGACTAAGCTCAAATTAGTAAAGCGACTTTTTTTTTAATAAAACACTTAAAAGCTTCTTCAGGGCTAAAATAATGACATATACAGTGGCAATAAAAGTCGCGCATAATGCCTGTAACTTTTGAATTACCTCGTATACGAAAAAGTGACCTTTATGAAAGTTGTTCAGTAAATTATTCCCCACATTTCTACTTGCATGAATTTTTTCTGTCATTTCTGGTTTGGTTGCCATGGAGACTAACTTACTTCTTTTAAATAGAACACCCTGCATATAATTGCATATTTGGATTCTACTGGGAAAACTCTAAATTTTTTGTATTTTAAATTTTTATTTATTTAGAATTGTAACAAACCTTATAATAACAAAGTAAATAGTCTAGAAAATTAAACAACTCGACATTGGAATAATAAACAAGTGAAACATTTTCAATGGATCAGGTGTTCAGAATGACCACCATTGTCTGCTAAGCAGAGCGTCAGTCGATCCCTAAACCCGTCTACAACGTTTAAAAGGAAGTCCTCTGGAATGGCCCTAATTTCAGCACTAATTCTGACTTTTAAAAATTCTAAGTCATTTGGACGGTAAACGTAGACTTTGTTCTTTAAGTGTCCTCACAAAAAGAAGTCGAGCGGGGTTAAGTCCGGGGATCGTGCTGGCCAGTCAATAGCACCTCTTCTGCCTATCCAACGTCCTGGAAATTGTTCGCTTATGTATTGTCTAACATTTTGGCATAATGCGCAGGTGCTCCATCTTGCTGGAACCATATCTGTTCGTTTATGCCATTATTTACACCCGGCAAAACCATTCTGCAAGAAGAATTATGTGATTCCTGAGGAGGTCCAGATATTTCTCGCCATTCAAATTACCATCTATAAAAAAAGGTCCCACAATATGTCAACCAACTATGCCCGCCCAAGCATTAACTTTTTCGGGCCTCTGAGTGTGACCTTCCTGGAACCAGTGAGTATTCTCAGCAGACCAATAACGATAATTGTGTCTATTAACGATGCCATTTAAATGGAAAGTACCTTCATCCGAGAAAAAGATATATCGTCCTCATTTAACTCGTGCACCAACTTTATCTTGTAGGGATGCAACTTCTCCTGCTTAAAAAAATTTTTCACTGACTGACGAGATACATTAAAATCCATTGCCATTGGCCTGGATGATTGTGGTGGATTTTCATGTATTGAGAGCATGATAACCAAAGCTTTGTCTGCCGCGGTTGCTGTTTTAGATCGACCTGATCTAGTGGCTTCCCTAAAACTGCCTGTTTCTCAAAATTTCTTTACCACTCGACACGCCATTGACTGATTTATTGGAGACCTATTTGGATATAATTCGTTGAAAAGTTGACAAACGTGATCTTGCGATCTCTTCATGTTTCCGTAACCGCTCATTATTAAAATTGTAACTCGTTGTTTCTCATTCAAATGAACCATAGTGTAAACAAATTAGAAATCAGACAACAGAAAATTAAACAGGAACTCAAAATTGACACCTCTTAGGTCGCTGTCATAAAAACACCTTGACTCAACTGGTGGGTATTAGGTAAGAATAATTATAATTAGGAAGTTTTTCATTTTTGAGCTGTCATTATCCCGGAAACGCTTGCAGATAGGTGAAAATTTGAAATACAAAAAATTCAGAGTTTTCCCAGTAGAATCCAAATATGCAATAATATGCAAGGGTGTTTCATTTAAAAAAGTAAATTGGTCTCTATGGCAACCAAACCAGAAATGACAGAAAAAAATTCATGCAGGTAGAAATGTGGGGAATAATTTACTGAACAACTTTCATAAAGGCCAGTTTTTCGTATACGAGGTAATTCAATAGTTAGACGTCAAAATCAGTAGCGGTCAATCAGAAGCTTCAGCCTCGTGGCCGTTGCTAGGTAGCGAGCCTAAGCAAACTACTGCACATCATACCATTTAATGTACCATTTTGAACTGGGTCGAAATCTATAACCAGAAAGCATACAATGCGCTACAAAATTCTGGAACATCTTTTAGAAGCACCCTATTATGTGTTAATATGATATGATATGATTTGGGAACATACTAGTCTTGAATTCTGATCTTACCTCAAAATTCTTGCTTATTTCCTGTATAGCCTTCAACTTCAGCACGTCCTTGCAATCTGGGTTCCCCAGGGTCCTAATGTAGGACATAAACTGGTTCATTTGTGTGGTATGGGGGTCTACGGAGACCCCCAGGCTCGTCGAAGCTTGTGCCTGCATTATGATGGAAGTTTTTAGTCGAATAACAGGTCTGAATGGGATTTACATGATGTCCTGAAAAAAAAAAATTAAAATTAATATTTTTAGAAGAGACACGTTAACCTAAAAGGATTTTTTGTTTGTAGTTTGGGGACTTTTACCAGTTCGTAGCAATTTTGATATTTTAAAAGTATCACCCTGTGTATTAACCTTATTACAAACTCTAGTAGTTTCTTAACGACTTTCCTTATTATTTCCCTATACCTATCTGTTATGAATTAATTTTCTATTTTTATTTTAAAACATGACGTGCAATAAATGCTGATATTTTTAACTCCGAGATACTAAGGCACTGAAATTTGGTAGGGAGTTAGGGAATACCCGGAGGCATTTAACGCTATGGCCAAAACTTAGTTGTAATATACAGAGTGGTCTAAAAAAACAATTATTTTGGTTACTTGAAAGAAATGCTTAAAAGTAGATTTTTTCAAATTAAACACCCAATATATTTTTACTGATTTGAAAAGGGGCTGAAATTGGTTCTTCGTTTCTATATACCGCACATATCTAGTCAATTTTCTAAGTTATAAGTATTTAGCTGAAAAAGTTATTCCCATATTTTAGTCAGTGTAATCATACAATGCCATGTGTAATGCCAATGATATTATCGGAATTGACCTCCGAGATTGCCTGATCTTAATACATTACATTTTTACCTGTGGGGCCATGTGTGAAGAAAAAACGTACAAATCGCCAGTGGCTACGTTGGGTCAAACGAGCATTTCAAGATCCAAAGGCCACAGGACATTTTTGGGGTCTACAAGGGGTACATGCTTAACATTTTGAGATCACGGTTGAAATTCACTCCTTTCCGGCCAAATTTTCGTTACATAATGTTCATTTACTGCACGACTGTCCCACAAACAAAGAAAACAGCAATATCTCATAAATCCTCCCTGAAGTCTCACTAAAATTGCTATAACTTTTGTATCCCCACATATTACACATTATTGGGCTGAGTAGCAAGTTATCATCTGGATGTTTTGCAATTAGGGTGATGTCCGCTGAACTGGACACTTCCACGGCAAGAATGGTATATTTTTCTTTGTTTGAATCATATATTCGATATGGTATAGTATTCTGGGGCTTCCGTAACCAGCAATTTTTTAGTAGCGTAGAGAAGTAGAGGCCACTGTAGACCATTATTTGGACATGGTATTTTAACATTAACATGTTTATTAAATTAAAATTAAATGACAATATCTTGGAAACAGCTGAAAATCGGGATAGCAAGTCCTACATAAAAAATATTTAGAATTTTTCGTAGAATTTGAAAACCTAATAAAAAATTAGGCATTTCATTTAAAAAAATTGTCAAAGACGTGACAACTGTTCGATGAGACACCCTGTATAATATTTTTTTATGTCAAAAAATGCACAATTAAAAATAATAATTTACGGGTCCAAGCATTTTTCCTAGATCGTTTTCCTTTAATTGATATTAATTTTATGCGGGACTTTTGGAAGACCCAGTATATTGTCATACCCAGGATAATTATAATTATAATTATAATTATAATTACCGAATTAATATATTATTGTTACAATAAAATCGCTTTGTCGATGAATTCTAAAGAATATGTAAAGTAAAGTAAAGTATCTGCCGCTTGTACCGATTGTAGTTTACTTTATCTAAAAGGATGCGCGTATTTTCACAGGTATCTTTTATTGTCACTGAATGGGCAACTGGTATAAACGACTTTTAATTTCCATTATGTAATAACACAGCTTTTAATAGATATTTACGTTATAAGTCCGGTAAATCAACTTTTACAGTATGAGTGAAATGTTTCGAGACGAGGCGACGAAGGAGCCGAGTCTGGATTTTTGAAACGAATACTGTAAAAGATTTGCCGGACGAATGACGTACAATATTTTATTTCATACTATTCTGTTGAAAATTATAATTATGTTTTGAAATTATAATGAAGTTTTATTCTGCGTCGTATATTTGAAAAGTGCTTATATTTACTGGTGGAAACATTGTGTGCTTGACATTGATTAAACTAAAACTTACAAATTTCAGTCCGGTAAAGAAATTTTACAGGACTAGTCCGGTAATAGTTATTTACCTAACAAGTGCGGAAAGTGGTCCTTTACCGCACGCGACGGCAGTTGCACGAACGACGCGAAGCGGAGTTCGGGCAAGCCGTTAAGGGCGGTAAAGACACTTTACGCACGTGGTAGGTACACAATTTTTCCTTCGAGCAATAATATTTGGAACAAAAATCAAATTTAAAAGAAAAAATTTATAAAAAGTAACAAATATTAATTGTTAAAAGCTATAAATATTTTTATATTATGCATTGCGCGAATGCAAGTACATCAATTGCATTTTTTGAATAAAATTAATACAGTGCGGTAAAGAATCTTTACAGCACTGAGTGCGGTAAAGAATCTTTACCGCACCGGTAAAAAAAAGAAGTATATTACAAAATTAATACAAAAAGAAACAATATTTTTTAAAAATATTTATTACATACAAACATTATAATATAAAAATATAGCTAACGATAAATATTAAAATTAAATGTACAATTTGTAGCGCAATGCAAATTAAGTGCTGAGCGAGCTTGATTTTGTTCATCAGATGTAGTTGAGCAGTTTTTGTAAATTACAGAAGCGTTATTTTCTTGCGCCATGCATGGTACAGTAGATTGTTGTGACCTGAAAATTGCTAAAGGTGTAGGCGTTGGGTTGTTTCGTGTTGATAGACCAGGAGCATCCTCTAAAGTCTCTGTCACTGCTACTGACGTTGATGTTAAAGTTGAACACTGCTCAGTGCTTCTATTTGGGGTACTAAAGCTTTGCAGAATGTTTTGAGCAATCCTTTTTTTATTTTGCAAGGAATCTTCTATGTACGACTCTGCTACAGAGGTGGATTTCCATCCACCGTGCCTCTTAATGTTTGTTATGTTGCTGCCAGATTCTGCAAGCATAGTTGCCGATGATCTTCTAAAGCAGTGCCCGGTATACATCTCTGGATTGGATAGATGTAAAAATCCAGCAATATTTGCTGGCATTTTTCCGATAGTGTTAATGCCCACGCATTGTTGTGAGCATTTTCCAGCTTTATATTGTATAAAAAAACGTCTATGCGGGGTGGCACCAGGGCGCAAAGCTACATATTTTCTGAATAAGCCTAGGTAACTTATTCTTATATTTCCAGGATCGCAGACGACAAATTTTCGTGAAATATTTGTCTTTGTCGCCTTTATTGATACAACCAGCAAATCTTCTTTATCTTCAACGTCATCAACCGTTAATTTCATTAATTCTTCACGGCGACAGGCGCCTGCAATACCGAAAATGGCAGCTACCTTAATCATAAGGTAAACTTCATTGGGTGCTTCGATTAGAAACTGCTCTGTCTGTTCTTTTTCCAAAACCTTGGATTTTTTAGGCTTATAACCTACATTTAGTCGCTTTATGTATGACGTTAACTTATAGAATCTTTGAATATCAATGTTTTCCTTTACTTGTAACGTTAGTTTTAACATAGAAAACTTTGACCATAAGCTTGAAGGTGAATATTTTTTCGATATTTTATAAAAATATGCCAAAAGTACCTCTTCGTTAATTCCTGACGCTTTTTTTTCTTTGCACCATGTTTGTAATTGTTCATATTCTTTATTGTACCGGTCCTGGGACTTTTGTGGAATTAAAGAGCCGATTGCTGCATTCGCTGCTTCAGATATTTCTTCATCGGAGCTCTCCATCTCTCAAGAATAAACGTTATACCACAGCTTTATATTAGAAAATGAAAAATTTGAACCACGAAACACGCGAAATTAACTGAACTGTTTAGATGGTATCTACAGACGCGAAATATAATAATGAGTTGTTGCTATGGGAATACAATGCAATGCAGTCGAGCAGATTTTGACTAATACCATCTAGATCAGACGTTTAATCAAATTCCTGTCATAAAAATTATGACATAAAATTATTTATAATATTTTAGGTACAGGGTGTTTCATTATATAAGTAGAGAAGAAACGTATAAAAGTATGAGACCAAAAATAGGTACCTAGTAAAAATATTCGTAATGATGTGATACTTATCGCCGTTAGTTGTGGTTAGCATCATAATGTAGTAAATTAAATAGAACATATTACGCATATAATAAAATTTATAAGAGTGCGGTAAAGAAATTTTACCGCACTGAGTGCGGTAAAGTACTACTTACGACACGAAAATGAGTGCTGTAAAGTGTACTTTACCGCACGCGAGTAGGAAAAAAATTTTTACCGGACTTATTGATGTAAAACCTTATTTTCTGGACTAAATTCAAATATGTAAAGGTGTGTTTTACAATACAGTATGAAATAAACTATATTTCAATGAGTCTATGAACAAGCGCCACTCATAAGAAGAATGGTCGATATTGAGTACCTGCATTAAACGATCCATATCAGTACACGCACATAACGAATTTTCCATGTTGTAAAATGCAGAAAGCGTAGCATTTCTTTCGTAATTTTTGTTTCCTTGGCTATACTCTATTGCTTAATGCCATAGAGTAATAAAATGTAAATTTTCAATGACAGGACTCATTAGGCAGGGTGGACAACTTAAAGGCTGCATTGTAAATTTCAGGTAAATTGCAATGATAATTTTTAAAAACCTACACACCCCGAATCGGCCCTAAATTAGGGTCACCCTAATTAGAATACAATAGAAAGACAAGTTTGGTAAATGAAACTAATGTAACAACGGCGTTACTACAGGTAGTTTATTAGAATAAAAGTATAATAATAAGTATACTTGATTATAATTATAAAGATAGGCAGACAATTGAGATATTAATTATTCTAATATTAAGTAGATAAAAACTTATATAGAAGTAAGAATAATATGAAAATAGATAAATTGGAATAAATATTAATATTTATAAAAAAAAATCTACTATGTACAATACAACAACTTAATTTTTAAATTTTAGTCATCGTTCCGAGTAGTCCGATGAACTATCGTCGTTGGGGTCCAGAGAAATAATAAGGGGCTCTACAGTGTTTTCTAGCACGTTATTAGCTTCCCACATTCTTTCTTCTATTTCAATCACATGCTCGACGCACTTACTCCATTTTTCACAATCCATTGTCTTTATTCCCTCTTGCAAGAGGTTTCCAACGTCTCTCATTTTAAAAGTGGTAATATGCCTTGCTACAAACCCTTTTACTTGCGCCCACACCAATTCTATGGGGTTTAATTCACAGTGATATGGCGAAGTACCGTTATATTTCGTTTTGAAACGATTTCGTCGACATCAAATTTCGTACAAAACGGTTTATTCAACTTTACAGTCTCCAGTAGCTCCTTTTTCAGCATATCTTTATGAAATTGCTTCTTATTTAGTAAGCCAATGAATGATGTAATTTTTTTACCAAGAAGACGTTGGTATTTTTTCGGATTTTCTTGAGTGGTAGCTGGCATTATCCATGACCATAACAGAGAGGAGGAATAAGATCTAGCATTCACTGGAAGTATTCTTCAAATACATCAGTGTACATGTGTTCATGATAGTCTCCAGTCCGTTTTGATTTAAATGCTAGTAAGCTGCCATCGACATTTTTGCTACCAATGTGAGTAATTATTAATCTTTTACCTTTTCCCGAGGGTGTTTTTATTCCAGTGGACCATCCTTCCATGAAAGCTTGCCTCGCGCTTTTTACACGGCAGATCTGCCGTGCTTTTTATATGTTCATCCTGTCATATTTTACCAACGGTATATCCTTCATTTAACCAAGTTTCGTCCATATAATAGATATTCCTGTTTTCCTTTCGAAACTGTCTAGTTGCCCTTAAATATCGTTGTCGTCAGCAGATGATTTCGTCTTTCTCTATTAAAAGTGATTTTCTGTTTTGAATTTTTTTATAACGAAAATTAATTTCCTTCAAAGTTTTCCAGAGTTTCTTCTTACCCATAGGTGGAATGAAATGATCCTTTTTCATTTCAGACATTATTTTGTCCAAGGTAGGTATTTCTTTTTTTAAGTAAAACGTATGACTCTTCTGATGGCAATCTTTCAGCCTCATTTATTACAGTTTCTTGTCTTCCTGTACTTCTCTTTGGTGACCTGATGGGGCCGCGTTTATCCCCGTGCACAAGTCGGTATATTGTTGACTGTCCGACTCCAGTCATATTCGAAGACATTTCAACTATTTTTGCAACTCCGAATGTTATATGAAATAATAGTTGGACTACACCTATGGAATACGGCGAAGACCACTGGGCTTTATAGTTCAATAATGACTTATTACTCTCTCGCATTAAGAAACAGACTATAGTAAATTCCACTCCGGGAACCAAGAAGTTCTGACTGTTGCTTTAGCAACCCCAAATCTCAATCTATCATTTAACTCACTTTGAACAATCAAATGTGGCTTGGCGAAACTGGGACCTGGAGTTTAAGTGGGGTCGGTACCCTGTTGTTTGGAGCTGCCTGATGATGCGTTATTATCTCCCAAAACAATATCTTGCCAATCTATAGTACGTTGCTTTATGTGAGAGAGTAGCAAAGCACTGCTCGCATTAGTTTTAGTAGGCCCTGACACATTCAAATTGTCAAATACAATCAACCAGTTGTAGGGCTTAACAAGGCATCTGGTAGGCTCTACTTCTGATTAAAAACTATAACAATAAATGATTATTGAACTATAAAACCCAGTGGTCTTCGCCGTATTCCATAGGCGTAGTCCAATTATCATTTCATATAACATTTGGACTTGTGAAAATATTTGAAATGTGTTGGAATATGACTGTAGTCCGACAGCCAACAATATACCGACTTGTGCACGAGGATAAACGCGGCCGCATCAGGTCACCCAAGAGAAGTACAGGAAGAAAAGTAACTGTAATAAATGAGGATGAAAAGACTGCCATCCGAAGAATCATATACTCGTTTTACTTAAAAAAAGAAATACCTACCTTGGACAAAATAATGTGTGAAATGAAAAATGATGATTTCATTCCACCCATAGGTAAGAAGAAACTACAAAGAACTTTGAAGGAAACGAATTTTTGTTATGAAAAAACAAAACAGAAAATCACTTTAAATAGAGAAAGACGAAATCATCTGCCGGCGACCACGATATTTGAGGGCAGTTAGACAGGGAAAACAGGAATATCAATGATATGGACGAAACTTGGTTTAATGAACGTGGCAAGCCTTCATGGAAGGATGGTGCACTGGAATAAAAGCACTCTCGGGAAAAGGTAAAAGATTAATAATTACTCACATTGGTAGCAACAATGGATTTGTCGATGGCAGCTTACTAGCACTTAAATCAAAACGGACTGGAGACTATCGTGAACACATGAACGCTGATGTCTTTGAAGAATACTTCCAGCGAATGCTAGATCTTATTTCTCCTGGGTCTGTTATAGTCATGGATAACGCCAGCTACCACTTAAGAAAATCCGAAAAAATACCAACGTCTTGGAAACCTCTTGCAAGAGGGAATAAAGACAGTGGATTGTGAACAATGGTGTAAGTGAATGTGAACATGTGATTAAAATAAAAGAAAGAATGTGGGAAGTTAACATGCTAGTATGCTGCACTGTAGAGTTCCTTATTATTTTCTGGACCTTAACAACGATAGTTCATCGGACTACTCGGAACGATGACTAAAATTTAAAAATTAAGTTGTTGTATTGTACAGGGTGATTGTTTATATTTTACTCGATGGATATCTCGGTTACTATTGGTCTTACAGAAAAGTTTAAATTAGCAATTTTGAAGTACTTTTTATGGGCATTCAGAATCCGCCATCGGAAAAAACAAAAAAGCATCAGAAACTTAAAATTTTCAAGTCACCTGGTATTTTTTAAATGGAACACCCTGTATTTTATATTTTTAGTCGCTAGATATCGTTCTCCTGAGTTCAAATATATATAGTTTATTATGGTTATTTTTGTTAGTTTACGAAAAAAATAGACTTTTTCGTATAAACCTAAGACAGCGGTGGAAGGCCATTTATACGACCATGCTGATTTGTTTTTATCAAAGTAGCCATGGATAATAAAACAAAGAAATATTGTTTAATTTTATTATTAACTATTCATTAAAGTAGTTGTTCAAAATGGCCCCCATTTACATTTACACACAAACGATATCTTTTCTTTAAATTTTCTATAGATCCTCGTAAAATTTCCGGCTGGTTGTTGAGATTATTAATTTCTTCTTGTATTTTGAGTTGCATTTCTTCGATAGTTCGGGTTCGGTCCATATAAACTTTTGATTTTAAATACCCCCATAAAAGTGTCCAAGGGGGTTAAGTCTGGACTGTTGGGAGGCCAGGAAATAGTTCCGTTCCTGCCAATCCATTTATTATAATTTGCATTTAGGTATTGTCTAACGGCTAAAATGCTATGAGGTGGTGCCCCGTCCTGTTGCCATATTAAGTTTCTAAATAAATTTAAAGGTAATATACTAATTTCTTCCTCAATGTCATTTTCAAGGAGCTCCAAGTATCTAATACCTGTTAAGGACCCATTATAAAATATTTTGCCGACAACCCGATTGTTTATTATACCGCACCATACACTTATCGACTCTCGACCAGATCTTTTTATTTCTAAAGTTTTTTTTGGATTTTCCGCTGCCCAAAAATGTAGGTTCTTTAAATTAGGTGGTGCGGCCGTGTTGAAATTCGATTCGTCGGTCCAAAGTATACGATTAAAAAAATCTGGATTTTCTTCTAAGTGACGCAACATAACTCTACAATATTCTAAACGCTTTTGTTTGTCCATGTGAGATAGATTTTGAACCTTGGTAAATTTAAAGTCGTGCATATGATATTTTTTTAAAGTTTTTTGCACTTTCCAATAAGAATATTGCATGTCTCGACTACAATCCCGTATGGATTTCATTGGACTTTCTAAAAAATTTAATTTATTTCACTCGCCTGATAAAAAAAAGTATCAATTAAATATATTACCTTGAAAATATAGAAGTATATCTAATTCTTGATCTTCATTTAGTCGAACAATTTTGGGTTTTCGTTTCAACGAACTGGTATTTCTAAAACGCTTATACAAGTTAACAAATGTTTTCTCACTAGGAGTTCTCCTGTTACGATAAATTCGTCCATATTCTTGACGCGCCAAGCGTTGATTTTGATTACTTTTTATAAAAACTGACACAATATTAACTTTTTCTACCTCAGAATATATCATTGTCGACAGCTCTTAAATTAAATGGAAGATAAATAGCTGTCAAAAAAATAAATTTCTTTTGTTTTATTACCCATGGCTACTTTGATAAAAACAAATCAGCATGGTCGTATAAATGGCCTTCCACCGCTGTCTTAGGTTTATACGAAAAAGTCTATTTTTTTTGTAAACTAACAAAAATAACCATAATAAACTATATATATTTGAACTCAGGAGAACGATATCTAGCGACTAAAAATATAAAATACAGGGTGTTCCATTTAAAAAATACCAGGTGACTTGAAAATTTTAAGTTTCTGATGCTTTTTTGTTTTTTCCGATGGCGGATTCTGAATGCCCATAAAAAGTACTTCAAAATTGCTAATTTAAACTTTTCTGTAAGACCAATAGTAACCGAGATATCCATCGAGTAAAATATAAACAATCACCCTGTACATAGTAGATTTTTTTTATAAATATTAATATTTATCCAATTTATCTATTTTCATATTATTCTTACTTCTATATAAGTTTTTATCTACTTAATATTAGAATAATTAATATCTCAATTGTCTGCCTATCTCTATAATTATAATCAAGTATAATTATTATTATACTTTTTAATCTAATAAACTACCTGAAGTAATGGGGCTGTCACCTTAATTTTATTCACCAAATTCGTCTTTCTTTTGTATGCAAATTAGAGTGAGCCTAATTTAGGGCCGATTCGGGGTGTGTAGGTCTGAAATACGGAATATTTAAAAACTATCATTGCAATCCTGAAATTTACAATGCAACCTTTAAGTTGTCATTGCAAATTAACATTTTATTACTCTCTGACATTAAGAAACAGAGTATAAAAGCGCAGTCGGTACTGGTAAGTCTGCATTGTGAAGAACAGGTCTTATAGCAGACGGCGCATATTCGAATATTCGATCTGGCGCTTTTCTTTTTTGGAAAAACCTTCAGTCTTTGTTATGCAAAAATAGCAATCGTCAACTAACCTGAATAAGAGAATAAGTTTAATGTCATAAACAATCCATTTTAGGTTATGTTTCCGTTTTAAAATGCACCCCTCATAAAAATTATTACTTGCCAAATTTAAAGGAGTCTAATGAGCCCATTGAAACGTGGTACGTATTAGGGCTTTATAAATATTTTTTCTATATTAGAAAGGTATTAGCATTGTGAAAATAACGGGCTAAACCGTTTTACAAAAATCGTGTCGGACAGTAATATTTTAATTAGGTCAGTTCAGGCACAAACAACATTTAGCGTGAGCGGGGATAGTTGTGCTCTTGTGTCAAATCTGCAACAGCAAAATTAAACTTCAACAAAATCCAAGCCTTACCATACCATTCCTTAAAGGCCTGGCTGTTAAGCACATCTTTTATGGCAATTTGTAAATAAGATCCGAGTGAAATATGTTTACAATAAACATAAATGGCAGTTATACTTGTAATTTACACGATTCCTAAAATTACTAACTTACTGCTTTGTTTTCTTTTACAATGATCTGATTAAAGTCACCTTAAATCATCGTATAAACCGAACCTCCCACACGCCCGTCTTCAGAACACATTATTATGATTAATATATATAAGGAGAAAACATCGATTTTTCCACGAAAATTCGCGCGTCTCGCTCAACATTTTAAACGTCAAACAGTTTAAATTCGAACTTTAACATGAAAGGTCGCAACGCACCATCCGTTGGCAGTCTTACGAATTTTAACTCCGTCAAAATGGAAAATAAATTTCAATCCCCAAAGACAATTATTACAAAAAAATAAATCGTACTTTATTTAAAAGTCAACGAATTATGGATGACAGAACAATCGATCTGATTTTTGGGGGGTCTTTGGAAAGCTTGCCCCCCGTGAGCTCCAAAATAGTAAGAATATTTACCAGCTCTACCTTTACAGGTAAGTTTTGGACAGCATACCTAACTACATAATTACCTATTAAAAAAAGCTATGTATATATATCTCTTGGCCGGCACGATCACCTGCTTTAACTCCCATTGATTTGTTTTTATATGGAAATTATACAGGGTGTTTATTAAATATATCGCAAAAATTGAAGGGATTATTCTCTGGACTATTCTAAGAATATTTTGAATGTACATTTTTTTAAAAATGCGTAGTTATCTTTTAAGCGAACCAGTTTAAACGTGGATTACGTCTCGTAAATGATCATTTTGTATGTTGAATTAGTGGAGACTGACTAACGTTTTGTTGTTCATAATCAGAATTTTTCTAGTCTTCCTTGTTGACACACCCCCCCCCCCCCATATTTAGGTTACCCTGTAGCTTATCAACGAGAAAATAGGTGTTCTTTTTGTAGTCTTTTACGTAGAATCCAGTGATGTGCTCAGATTTTTTCTACGTTCAATAATTTCCGAGAAAAAAAAAATTGCTTTATATATTTATATATTTTTGAATAATATAATTTAGTGGATAACAAGCTTATCAGAAATATATAATACCTTATTTTTATTTTTAATATTAAGCACGAAATTTACGTTTTATTAAAAAATATACATTTTTTTTTAGTAGGCCATGACGGGTATTTAAAAAAAAAACTATTACTGGTATGATAATTACTGCAGAAGAAATATATTTTGAACTCCTTAATCTAATTAGCAGTTCGCCTCAATGAATTTAAAATAATAAAAGGTCGCGCTTGTAACTCCCTAAATGCTCTTTCAGTGGCATTTCTTAAATCTGCAATAGAGTAAATTTTATTTTCGAGGTATCCCCACAAGAAGAAATCCAAAACCGACAAGTCGGGTGATCTTGGTGGCCATCTTACAGGTCCATTAGTTCCAATCCAGTGACCTGGAAAACTATTGTTTAGGTAGGCCCTGATAATTAGCACATTGTGAGCGGGTGCTTCATCTTGTTGCGGACGCAAGTTATTCACATCCGCTAAGGGCACGTCTTCTATTATTTCCGGCACAACGTTTTCCAGAATTTCCAAATATTTATTTGCATTAAGGCTGCCTTCAAACATATTATAAATCATTTTGCTTCCTAGTATCAAACATGAAACGTTAAAGCCAAACCTGTCTTGCCGTTCGAGTGGAAATATTACATGCTGATTTTCCTGAGACCAAAACCTCGTATTGTGCCGATTAAATATACCAGCACTGGTAAAATGAGCCTCATCGGACCATATAACGGTTCTTTCAAAATTATTTTCCCTGTTGATATTTTGTAAAGACCAATTACAGAACTCTATACGGCGCTGTGCATCACCAGGATGTAAGTTTTGTGGTGGAATTATAATGGCTTCAAATTTTAGGATTGTTTGAACTTTTCATTTAACTACTCCGATCGAACCTTCAACCGTTCTGCAAGAATTTGTTGGATTTGTTTCAATTGAAGCTAAAACATTTAATTCATCAGTCTCGCGGTTTTCCTTGTTGTAGATTTTAGGCCGGAGGTTTAGAAAATAAACCGTGTTCAATTAACTTTGATTTCATCCTTAGAAAAATTCTTTTATCCGGCTGTCGTCCTTCGGGATATCTACAAGTAATTTAAGAAATTTAAAAATCTTCTTATTTACTTACTTAAACCCCACTGGATTATTTCCTATGGGGGCTATCTAAAGTAATGTTTATACCACTCCAGTGGAGAATGTGAAAGATCTTGTAGCTGTATAAGCAAGACTAAAAAACACGAAAACTCGTACCCGACATGCATTTCATTTAGATACTCTGTAGATCTGGCAGTTTAAATCATAAAGTGTTTTTCAGATACCACCATGGAGAGAAATACCCTTATGGCAAAGTGTTATCCTAAAATTAAGGACTACTGCAGAGAAAAGCATGGACTGGAATTTCAGGTACAAAAACATTTTTGGAAATAATATACAGCGACGCTAGGAGTAGTTCTAGATTCACAGTTGAATTCTTCTCGGCATATTGACCATATTTGTAAAAAAATAGAAAAAAAAAAAAAGTTTCATTTGAGGCTCTTATTATCTCAGTCACTGGTCTCCACTTCTTATCTTCAATCTTCAATACTATAATGATAATGTACCCCCATTTTAACTTTTGCAACTCGCTGCTAAATATCGTACAGAAATATTGATGTACAGGGTGGCCAACTAAGAATGCGAGGTACTGTATCTGGGAAACTATCCATCGTAGAGGCTTGCGGCAAAAAAAATTATTACTAAAACGGCCAAGAGAAAAACCTGGAATATATTGTCAAGTTTTTGAAATGGCCGCTAGGGGGCGTAACTGCAATCTTAAATCTAAAAAAGTGATGTTTCTGTAAATTCCGCTATATTAACCTAATAAAAAATCCTGATCTTTAAAGTCGAGGATAATCTGAACCTTTTTTGTTTGACACTTTTTGCAGTATCTCTAAAAATAAAGTGGTGGGGGGGTATTCAAACATTTCCGTAAATAACATTCTGTATCTTCGAAACGGCTAAGCCGATTTGAACAAACTTGGGCTCGTTAAAAGGAGCTATTCTTGGGCTACAAACATCATTATATTTGAAGTTTTGTAAGTTTCACATATCGCCGCTAGAGGGCTTTTTTCGACATTCCAACAGAAATGGTTAATTTTCTCAACAAAATAAAATGCATTGGTATGATTTTTTTTTTCATGAAAAAGTAGCTAAATGATGCCTAAACTAGCTCGTGTAACTTTCTTATATCTCTGGGCTTTACCGTGCTTTTTTTTAGCCACCCGTAGAGATCAAAATAATTTTAGGAATGTAACGACTGGCCATAGGAAATACCATGTAAATTTCTATCCTCAAATATTGGCTCCCCTATTCATTTTATATCAAACTCACACCCTAGATTTTATTCAAATATTGGCTCCCCTATTCATTTTATATCAAACTCACACCCTAGATTTTATTATTTTCTAATAAACCAATTAAAACTTATTTAGAAAAAACTCTCTGTAAAATTCTTGAAAATACGGCTCTGCCACAATGAATCCCACCAGTAATAATTATGAAAATGTCAAATGCTACTATTCTCTATTGCTTAATGCGAAAGAGTAATAAAATGTAAATTTGCAATGACAGGGCCCATTAAGCAGGGTGGACAACTTAAAGGCTGCACTGTAAATTTCAGATAAATTGCAATGATAATTTTTAAAAATTCCGTATTTAAGACCTACACACCCCGAATCCGTCCGAAATTAGGTCACCCTAATTTTCATATAATAGAAAGACGAGTTTGGTAAATGAAAGTAAGGTGACAGCGGAGTTACTTCAGGTAGTTTATTAGAATAAAAAGTATAATAATAATTATACTTGATTATAATTATAGAGATAGGCAGATAATTGAGACATTAATTATTCTAATATTAAGTAGATAAAAACTTATATAGAAGTAAGAATGATATGAAGATAGATAAATTGGAATAAATATTAATATTTATAAAAAAAATTTAAATTTCAGATACAACTTAATTTTTAAATTTTAGTCATCATGTTCCGAGTAGACCGATGAACTATCGTCGTTGGTGTCCAGAGAAATAATAAGGGACTCTACAGTGCTTTCTAGCATGTTATTAGCTTCCCACATTCTTTCTTCTATTTCAATCATATGTTCGACGCACTTACTCCATTTTTCACAATCCACTGTTTTTATTGCCTCTTGCAAGAGGTTTCTAACGTATCTCATTTTAAAAGTGGTGTTATTCCTTGCTATAAACCCTTTTACTTCCTCCCACGCCAATTCTATAGGGATTAATTCACGGTGATATGGCAAAAGGCGAAGTTCCGTTATATTTCGTTTTAAAGCGATTTCGTCGACAACAAATTTCGTACAAAGAGGTTTATTCAACTTTACAATCTCCAATCGCTCCTTTTTCAGCATATCTTTATAAAATGACTTCTTATTTACAGTAAGCCTATGAACGATGTCATTTTTTTTTCCCAGAAGACGTTGGTATTTTTTCGGATTTTCTTGAGTCTGGCATTATCCATGACCATAACAGACAGGAGGAATAAGATCTAGCATTTGCTGGAAGTTTTCTTCAAAGGCATCGGCGTTCATGTTTTTATGATAATCTCCAGTCCGTTTTGATTTAAATGCCAGTAAGCCGCCATCGACAAATCCATTTTTCCTACCAATGTGAGTAATTATTAATCTTTTACCTTTTCTCGAGGGTGATCTTGTTCTAGTGGACCATCCTTCCATGAAAGCTTGCCTTGCGCTTTTTATATGTTGCTCCTGCCATGTTTTATCAACGATATAACCTTCATTTAACCAAGTTTCGTCCATATAATAGATATTCCTGTTTTCCCTTCGAAACTGTCTAACTGCCCTCAAATATCGTCGTCGCCAGCAGATGATTTCGTCTTTAATAATCTATTCAAAGTGATTTTCTGTTTTAAATTCATTTTCTTCAAAGTTTTCCATAGTTTTTTCTTACCCACGGGTGGAATGAAATCATCCTTTTCCATTTCAGACATTATTTTGTTCAAGGTTTTTTTAAGTAAAACGAGTGTATGATTCTTCTATTCTTCTATTTATGTCATAAATGAGAATTTAAGGAACGCTAGTGAGTAAGATCTATAAGACCTTCAACTCTAATAAATGACGTACAAAATAACTCCTTGATCAGTAATAATCATATATCAAAAAATGTACAGGGTCTTCCAACGAGGACTGAACAGGGGCTCATTTTTGAGCTTCCTTGTATTTAAAGAAAAATCCAAAATAGCCAATCGATGTACTTTTTTCTGCAGAATTCAAAAATGAAATCAAAAATTTATTTGAACCAGAAACAAAAGAGTTACGCTATGGATAAGGTGTTTTTTTAAATGGAACATAGCTTTTTTTATACGATTTTTGGAACGAGTGATTTTTTTTTGTCCGTTCTGATTAAAATATTTAATATTGTGACAGCTATTTTTATTAAATTTTAATGTTTTATCCAGTATAATTTAACTTTAACCTGTTTGAAACATACACTAGGTAATAAAGGTATAATCACCTTTGACAAATTTACTATAATATTGCCGAAATGAAATATTGATTTCAATATTTATTTGTCAAATTTTTTGATGTGTTCCATTTAAAAAACACCTTATCCATAGTGTAACTCTTTTGTTTCTGGTTCAAATAAATTTTTGGTTTCATTTAGTGATGCCGCGAGACGAGACGAGACGAGAATTGGCCCATTCTCGTCTCGTCTCGTGAGGCGAGAATTTTTTTTTATCTCGTCTCGACGAGAAACGCGTTTTTCTCGCTCGAGAGTGCCATTGTCTCGTCTCGTCTCGTCTCGTTTTTTCTCGTGAGTAGGGAATCATAAAAAATATTTTTTTATACGAATCTTAAAGGGGGTAAAAATTTAAAAGTATCTGGTCGTCTCGCAGAAGGGTTTAATATAAGTCGGTTTGTTAGGCATGTGACTTAGAAACTATTTTTCTTAGATCAACAAAATATTGCAAGCGGCCATAAGACATAATTCACGTAATGTAATAGGCTTGGCACCGAGGTATTTTCAGTCCAAAATATACTAAATAAAGGGATCAGCCCAGAATGTCATCCGGGGAAAAACCTTAATTTTTTTATTACATTAATAGAAAGTGCAAGAGAAAGAACTTAAAGAAGTATTTCCGAAAATGCTCTATTTGACATATCAATCTCTCATAGTTTATGAAATATTCGGACTAAATCGCGGTAACATTAGATAATTATTGTGCCCTTCTTTTACATATGAGTTATACAATGTAAACTGTAATTGGTTTAAGATCACCGCCGCTACAACGTTTTCAATCGAAAATGCGTTCTTTCAGATTTTGTTAATTATTTAAAAATGTCAACTACTAACCATAGACAGAAGAAAGAGGCTAGACAATTTGATTCTGTTCTCTTGAATATCTCTTTTAAGGTAAATACCTTCACAATACGATAGAGTGAGAACGTTAAACACATTATTTTTCTGTCTATATATTAGGAGATACCTAAAATTCAGTGTTCTAACAAACGAGAAAATTCGAGAAAAAACGAGAAATTTCTCGACGAGAAACGGTCTTCTCTCGTCTCGTCTTGTGACTTCTCTCGAGAAAAAAATTTCACTCTCGTCTCGTCGAGACGAGACGAGACGAGACACGAGAATTTCTCGTCTCGGCGGCATCACTAGTTTCATTTTTGAATTCTGCAGGAAAAAGTACATCGATTGGCTATTTTGGATTTTTCTTTAAATACAAGGAAGCTCAAAAATGAGCCCCTGTTCAGTCCTCGTTGGAAGACCCTGTACCATATATCTAACAAAAATAGGAACACAGAAACAAATTTTTGTAAATTTATTTAAATTTTAGCTGACCTCTTCAGGGTTTCCACGATTTACAGAAACGTGAGGTTAGTAAAATCTTGATACGTTCATGAACAAGTAAAATACTCCTTTTTGAGTGTAAATTTTTGACTCATTTATAAAGTGTATATATAGATGGCGCCATTCTGAATTATTACAGTTTCTTTTCTTCCTGTACTTCTCTTTGGTGACCTAATAGGACCGTGTTTATCCTCGTGCACAAGTCGGTATATTGTTTACTGTCCGACTCCAGTCATATTCGAACACATTTCAACGATTTTTGTAACTTCGAATGTTAAATTCTGGTGGTGAAGAGCGTTGAACACATTAAGAATAATAATTTTCTCATTTTTAGAAAGTGCAATTTTAATAATCCGTTTCACAGCGACAAATTCAGAAACACTAGCCATTTTCAAGAACGAAGTTTTCCAACAACTGCCGGAAAGTAACTAAACATTTCAAATTTTTGACCTCGGGACCCCTGACAATAAACATAATTAAATAATAATAATTGGACTACTCCTATGGAATACGGCGAAGACCGCTGGGTTTTATAGTTCTTTTTTTTTATTTTACTATTTTACGGTTCGTCGGCGTATCTGAGGCTATCTTGAACCGGTCATCGACCGTACGGTTTTTAATCGTGCGGGCTACCGACTGGGGAGTGTGAAACGGCACCTTCATCCTACGAGATATCCGATCTCATCCGGCCTGTCCGGCGTGAATAGGATGGTTTTGATGTCGATTCATTTTACACTCTTCCCTAAGACAAGAGCACGCGGTGTTTCCCAAGCGGTCACCCATCCAAGAACTAACCGCGCTCGACACCGCTTAACTTCGGTGATCTGACGGGAACCGGTGCTTTAGGTGTCGCTAGGCCCTTGCCTGTTTTATAGTTCAATAATGGTTTATTACTCTCTCGCATTAAGCAACAGATTATAGACGTTTTATTTTTTATTAGCTCCAACATGTTTTACAGTATTTAAAAAAAAATAATGATTGTCCTAATTTAAGAAAGAGTAGTGCATGGGCTGACTAATTTATATACCTAAAATAAATAATACGGGTCTGAATTTCACCAATTTTAGATTTACATTTTTGCTGAATAGCCCGTTAATGTCAAAATTTCGTTAGTTCGTCAAATTATTTCCTTTATAATAGTGGTAACAACTTTTTAGGCAGTTCAGGTGTGATGTCTTTTGTCACAGCAAACAAACAGGTGATGATTTGCAATCGATTTTCCATTAAAGCAGTTCAGTTGAACTATTCGCAAAATTTGTAGGTCATTTCGCGTACCAGCTCGTCTCCTGACACTAACGGTTCCAAGGGCAAATGTCGCGTTTTACTTTATAGGGTCTGATTGTTGAGGTAATCAATTTATTATGTCCTATGATGCCAAGTTTTCGTAATTGTTATTATTATTAAACAGGGTCTGTTTCTCAGAACAGGGACAGAGTCTCGACTGTGGCACTTTTTTTGTTTTTTAAGAACAAGGCCCTTTTTCCCGGAGGGTCTGTCTTGTAATACGTTCTCTCAAAAATAAGTATCTTGCATGAAAGCCCGTACGTCACGTGACGTCAGAAATATTAGGATAACAAATTACATCAGTGGAATTTGTTGAGATTGATTGACGTTTTCTTGTTTGACGTGTTTGATTGTCTTTAATCAGGTTTGAAAGGATTTAAATCAATTGTTGAGAAAATTCTCTCGACTGATGCGGAAGAAGCAGCAGCACAAAGTAATTGTCTAATTATGAAGAACTCTTCTTGAATAATGGGTATATTTTGTTGCGATTTCCACCAATCTATGGGTTTTACATTCTGAAGAATATCATCATGAAACATAATATCAGTGAAAGGTTCTGATCTGGCAAGAAACTTGACTATGAGTCATCAGTTAATAATTCTTTAACAGCTATGAAAGCAACATTTTTTTCACTCTCTGTTAGTGTTTGCTGAGTTTTCGTTGAGCCAAGAAGATATGCCAACAAATGATATGGGGTTATACACTGTTCATAACGCCTCTAAAATTTTTGTAGTTGATTTAAAGTTACGTCGGTTGTCAAAGTGAGTTTCTAATATTTTAAATTCTTCCACAACATCTGAAAAACTGGCACTGTTTCTTTGTAGTCTATCTATTGCGATAGAGATAGGCTTAAGTATTGTTAGGTAATCTTCGACTAATCATTTTAAGTGAATGTTGGAAATTTTTCCTCTTATAATATTGTCAATTTCGTTTCTGTTCTCTTCAGCAATTTTGAAAAGTATGGGCCATGACTTAACGAAACCTTCCAAACAGTCGGCAAGCGAATTCCATCTCAGATCATTTAGTAAAACTAGTTCTTTGTCTCCTTCTTTGGCATATGCTGCAGAGGCAAAATGGTTGTTACGGAAGTATTTGGCAATGAAATATTATATAAAATATATTTTACACTTTTACACATCTGCCAACATGGCATGCCCCGATTTATATTATATTTAACCGTTATTACGACCCATGGAATTTATCCTCTGCGTGAATAAATTAATTTTAAAAAGGTATTACATGTTTACAGACAGTTACTTTACGTTTAGGCCTAAATAAATCAAAAGACAATATACAGTATCTATAAGTTATCCTAAATTGAACATCTTTATGAAAATTATCTGCTGTCGAAACCATTGGCTGCACAAAGTACACTTTATGACCGTATATTGTTGAGCCACTCTTCCCCCTCTTCCAATTTGTTTTAGTTTATTTAGGTACATCCTAAAAAAATATTTCTTAATTACTGGGTTGCTGAAGATGATTTTGTCTAAAGTCGAAACTAGTACAACCTAATGTCAAATTTAAATTTTGTATACTATTTAACCCTTATTTCACCCTAGAGGGACAAATATAGAGGACAAAAATATTTACTTTGGTGGTATAGACAGACCTTGTTTTCTTTCATAATCTCGCTACAGAAAATGGACTACTTCTTAAATCTTCAAATATCTAATTTTTAATTAACGGTGTGGTTGTAAATAAAATAGTATACAAACCTCGGAGGGAAGTTTTCATTACTGTCTCGAGATTAAAGTTAACCTCGACGCTTCGCGTCTCGGATAACTAACTAATCTCTCGACAGTAATAAAACACTTCCCTCTTCGGTATGTAATGTACTATTTTCGTATGTTTAACGGCCTTACTTGTCAAATAACAATTTTGTAAAATTTAATAGAATCTTAACTAGAAGTATCTAAACGTTAATGTTGACGTTTTATTAGTGCCCTAGCTTTTTTTGCTAAGAGAGTACATAAACTCTCGCACTATCGACACCACGCCACCAGAATCTAAAATATAATATTGGTACTGGTACAGGAGAGAATGCCGGCTATATCCAGCCATCACAGGGGGGGGGAGGGGGTGGAGCTTCAAATAAATTCGAGTTAACGTGTTAAATGTACACTTTCACATCTGAGTTATAAGTTTGTGTCATGTGCCCACATTTGATTGTTGTGAGCGTTACAGGTTAGGTAGGCATTGTGTAGTTCACAATAAGGAATTAACGGCATTTATTAACCACCCCTTTGGGCGAGGTCAAGTGGGGGACTACGTTGACTGGGATACTGTCGGCTCTTAAACTATTAGGAATGCTACGAAAAAATTCCATAAAAATGATTCTGCGCAAAGACAATAGTTCAAGGGATCTCCTTGCAGGTTGTAGACATGAGATGGGGCGTCAGAGATGAAGCCACCGACGATCACATGACCACCGAATTGTGTATGAAGGAAATACAGAACTGTCAACGACTTTCAATGGGCCCGAACTTTGTGGTAAGTCCAAGAATATTTTTACTGTTAACCTATTCTTAAAATGATATAATCGAAGAATGTTTGACATACCGTTTACTAAATAAAGTTACAATATTGTTGTCTATGATTGACAGTTGTATATTTTAGGTATTCCTGGGGCAAAAATACGGGTATAGGCCAATTCCAACTTATGTTCTATCATCAGAGCTACAGATGATACGAGACGAATTACAAGCAACCGGACAAGACGTAACCATTATAGACACGTGGTACAGAAAAGACAGTAATGCGGTCCCACCCATTTCCGTCTTACAGCCTATATCGTCGATCTTAATCAATTTTAACAATAAAGTATGAATTATCGACAATTAAATTACTTATTCAAGATTCTTTTTTTTTTGTTTTCGAATAATATATTGCATTGTAGAGAATTCCTAAACTTCAAGCTGAAGACCAGGCAAAATGGTGGGACACCTTGGGAAAGTTTCAAAAACTTTTTAGAAAGGCGGCAGCCTCATTAAATCAGCAAGGAAAAATGAATAACGATGCCATGCACAACTACTTCATGGCAGGTAAACAAAAAAGAACAAACACACACTGCACAAGATCAAATGGTTTGGTTCTCTTCAGTTTTGGGAGTCGGTGTTGGCTGTCCAACAACTGCAGAGTTTCTTCGGCTTCTCGGCAAGCCTTTTGATCTCTTCCTCCATTGTTAGAATCTTAAAGTCTTGATAAAGATCAGAGTTGCGAAGCCCTATCGAGTGCTTGCGCAACATCTAAATGCCCTCACAGACGATGATATCGATGTAGCTACATGTCGCATGCTATAGAGTCGCGATATGAATATCAATGTGTGTGGTTGTATCAGTATCACTTTGTATTGCCGTCGTGCGATACCACGCGCATGCGCCTGATACAAGTCTTAACGTGTGTGTGGAAAAATGTGTATGTATCTTGTACCGCGATGCCAAATGGTAAACAATCCAATTCTTAGCAGTTCTTAAAATATCGGGGTTTAAAGTTTCCAAGTCTTATGGGTAGGTGCTAAAGACTAAACTACATTGTTGCGACTAAAGGGCTAGGTAATTTAACAATTAGCAACTTTGCTGGTACTAGAAAAAAAATGTTGATTGTCAGTTCTTTAATTGTCGTCATTAACAGTTGGCTATTTTTTATTTTTTGCGTCATTTGTGTTATAATCATGCCTTCAATTTATTCACATGAAGACACCAACTTGTAAAAGATAACTTATGCGAAGAAACAATGCTGCAGAAGTGCTGGAGCTTGTTGAAAATGCTCCTGGTACAAGTACAAGAAGCGTTTCTGTACTTACTGGATAAAAAAGGACGGCTGTTCAAGACACTTTGCGAGAAAACGGACTGGGATGCGGTTCGGTACGAGAACTTTTCCTCACGGATCTTCCCCAAGGAGTCCGTCTTTGTAAGCAATTATCTAGATACTCTTTTGACGAAGCTACATTTACAAGAGGCGGAATCAACAATTTTCACAACGAACATGTGCGGGCAATCGAAAAACCTCATTCTATTCGAGAGACCCATTTCTAGAGAAGAGTCTCGGTAAACGTTTGGGCGGATTAATTAATAATAAAGTTATCGGACCACATTTCTTCGACGGAAATTTGAACAGCGAAATGTATCGGGCTCTTTTTTTGGATCTACTACTTGAGGACATTCCTCTTCAAATCAGAAAGACGATGTTTTTGCTCCGGCCCATTATGGAAGAGGTGTCACTAATTTTCTCAATAAACAGCATCCAAATTACATGTGGTGGTCCCATTGCTTGGCCACCGCAATCTCCGGATCTCAACCCACTAGACTTTTTCATATTAGGACTTCGGGAAAAGTGAATAGAATAATTTCTGCTTCAAATTAGTCATATAATTCATATACGAAGTGTCCGCATACCTTGGCGGCCTTCCTATATAGTGATTTGATGCATTTATGATGATGGCGGCAGCAGAATTTTGGAAAGAATTCCTAAATATGTAAGTTGTGGGATTACACATCAAAAGATTATGCAAGTAAGGAAATGAGAGAAAAAGAAAAGTACCCCAGTGCTGACAGGAATTTTGTTACACAAGAATTCATAGTTTGAAAGAGACCTGAACAAAAAAACAAAATGTCTCGTCCAGGCGTAAACAGTTCATCACAAATCATTTACCTCACTCGTCCTTATTTCCTGCAGAAAATTTAAAATGGTATATTACGGTGGTATGGTAAGTCTCTCAAGCAACCAACGCGCCCATGTCCATTTTTCCCACAAAAATTAGGTAACCAGGAGAATGTGAGTTTTGCATCTAGACTCCTCATATGATATAGGCGTCAAAACTTTGCAGATTTGCAGACAAAAGCTTTTAAATGAAAACGCACGAACCAAAATTAATTAAGGCAAGAGCCTATATCAAAGTTTCCACAAACGACAATACCTAAACAGTTTACAATCAATGATAGATGTCAAAGGATAAAATCCTGACGTAAAAATACATTGAAGAACGTGAATAAACGATGAACAAGGAAATCCACCTCGGAATAATTCTTAAACTATATTGCAACCAAACGCTTGCAAAAATAGTGTACGGGTTCAGACGACCGTTTAAATCGGTATATTCCGCAAAATAAACCAACAGTATTCGGATATTATGATATGCTAAGTAAGGGTCTTTGTAAAGCGCCGACACACCACAGTGAAAATATGTTCTCCTATAACTTGATCAATTTTTTGATTGGTCGTTTTAAAACATGGCCACGACGGTAACGACGACAACGCACTACGTAGGCCGGTGCCTCACATGTTTAATCACTTTTAATTGGTCTCCGGTAGCGTCGAGAAAAGTAGGTTACCACTTCAAGGCATCCGTGAATGTCGGCAAGAACTCGGTAACAACATCTTGACGAGAGAAGTACGCTCCACGCGACCGATTCTATTTTAAAAAAATGTGTTGTTTTATCGCTCTTCCATAGTTAAAAGTGTTGTAACATTCTGTCTAGAAGTGATATTTAAATGTAAATAGATGTTAATTTTTGGTAAACGGAGATTTAATTGAATGTGGCAAATATAAACGAACCAGCCTTAGACTGTGGCTATAACAGTAATAATGTAACGGCGAAACAGGAAACCTTCTCCGTTCAGATGCAAGTCATGACAAAAAGATAGGTCCATACTTAACTGTTGTTTTCAGTTACCGAAAGGGAAGTGATCAACGGCATTCTAAATGTCAAAAACACCAAAAACCATTGCCTGGCTTATGTCAGAATGATCAACAACATAAACCTGCAAAATTTGAAGAAGGCATCGCTCTTTGTGGACATCATTAACAGAAGTTTGGACACCGAGTCTGTGAAGTTGCTTGCTGACCTAAGAGATGCCAGATTGCCGAATAAGATTGAAACGAGCAATATGCAGAAGTAAGTACGATTGGAAGAATCTCATTTCAATCTAGGATCTTAATGGATTTTTTTTATTCTTAGATACACTGTTGAATGGATTGGCAGGGAAGGCTTGGACCCGGAGACCCATGAAGAATACTTAAAGCACTTCATAACCCACTTCTACAAGAATATAGTGAAACTGGTGGACCGGGCTATGAGAAAAGAAGATTCTAGCGCGCAGGGGCAAATAGTTACCGAGATATTACAGCACTTACACGCTTGTAACAATTCTGTAAAGGTAAATGATATTGTGTTACTTGCATTTTGATTATAATACTATTATTTGCCCTCTGGCTTTAGGTATTTTACGGAAGAGAAGAAAACTTGGAACACATACATACATACATGCTGGACGATTCGGACAAACTCCTAGTTCTCTATGGGGAAGGTGGCTGTGGAAAAACCTCGCTTTTGGCTAAAGCAGCGGGAATGTCTACCGGTCAAGGGTGGTTCAAGGGTGCAAAACCCATAAGCATTGTTAGATTCTTAGGAACCACGCCCGATTCTAGTGCTTTGACACCGACTTTGATTTCTATATGTCAGCAGGTAAGCATGTGCAATGTAAACCATTTACATAAAGCAGTAGACGATCCATAATTTTTTCTAGATATCATACAATTTTATGCTTCCATTTGACGGTATACCGGACGATCTAGTGCCCTTGACAGCGCATTATAAACAACTGCTGACACTGTCTACCAAAGAACAGCCGTTGTTGCTATTTCTGGATTCTGTAGATCAACTCACCGGTACTGCTGATGCAAATAAGGTAGAACTATTATCTTGAAATGGCGATGACAACTTTAATTGATTTCTTTAGGTTTCTTGGTTACCGACTCGACTGCCGAAGCACTGTAAAATAATCGTTTCTTGTGCTTCTGAAGAATCAAATCCAGAAGTTTCGAAAGAGTACCATATACTGAGAAGAATGGTCGATGTGGAAGAGAACTTCATCGAGGTTAGGGCTTTGGGGGAAGAGTTGGCCATGACAGTAATCAAGTAAGTGCAGGAAATAACGTAGCAGTAGATGAAGGAAGCGGTTACGGATGCAACCAATCTTGATATACTTTTCAGGATGTGGATGAGGACGGCATGCAGAGATTTAACAAACTATCAGTGGCGCCTTGTGTCGAACGCCATAGACAAATGCAGTCTTCCGATTTTCGTAAAACTGGTATTTGCCGAAATATGTAGGTGGCGCAGCTATACCAAGAGTCAAGATACATACCTGGCGTCCACCGTTATGGATTCGATTATGATGCTATTTGAAAGAATAGAAAAACAGGTACAGCTCA
Source organism: Polydrusus tereticollis (assembly GCA_963920685.1). NCBI lineage: Eukaryota > Metazoa > Arthropoda > Insecta > Coleoptera > Curculionidae > Polydrusus > Polydrusus tereticollis. The sequence goes on along the minus strand of OY987334.1, from coordinate 49,330,630 downwards.
CCAACCGTAAATAATATTTGATCAACGATAATCTGAGGGGCGTTTAAGACTATCCAGAAAAGGGTTGAGGGGTGCCAAATTGACCATATATTTATTTTTAATGGCAGCATGGTAGAATCTTGGTTTTCCACGGCTTGGCCTATATAACAGCAGCCAAAAGCGGCCTCTCAGAATCTGAACTAGAAGATCTGATATCTCTGGACGACAAAGTGCTAGACGACGTATATCAGTACCATCTGCCGCCTGTAAGAAGGATACCGCCGTTGTTATGGACAAGAATAAGAAATGACTTACCAAATTACCTGTCGGAAAGAGAAGCGGATGGTGTCAGTGTCATGAATTGGTATCATAGGTAAAATAGAAGATAGCTTTTGTATGTAGAATAGAAACCCCCGAAAATGTCTTTTTATGGTTTAATTTTCATTGTTTTTAGGCAGTTTAGAGACACGGCGAAAGAAAGGTACTTCAAAAATATGAACATGGCCATGTATTTTCATTCGATGATAGCAGATTACTTTCTCGGGATATGGGGCGGGGGAAAACCGAAACCATTCAAATATACAGAGATTCAAAGACACAGGTACCCTAATCTTTAATTAAAGTCAAATACACTCATTGGCAAAAGTCTTGCTACGGGTTATTAATTATTTACAGTGCGTTTACAAAGAATACCCAAAGAAGAAAACATTTCTTAATTAGTGTAATATTAATACGTTTTTTGCCTTCTGTGTAGTAAACTTGTTCTTGTCGATGGCTTTCATCCAAGGAGATGATATTCCATACGTAGACGACCCTTGCGCGTTTCTTTATTAACTTTGCAGCATAGAAAAAAGAGGATAGTGGACTAGAAAACACCAGAACTGGATATTACCTCAGTGGCGAGTTATATTAAGCCCAACAGTGTCAAGAAAATTTTCCAATGCTGGATTAAGACGATGACCACTGCGTGTTTCCTTATTAACTTTGCAGCATAGAAATAGGAGAATACAGTGGGCTAGAGAACACCAGAACTGGATATTACCTCAGTGGCGAGTTATATAAAGTCGAACAGTTTCAAGAAGACCTTCCAATGCTAGATTAAGACGTAGACGATCACTGCGGTTTTTTTTTTATTAACTTTGCAGCATAGAAATAAGAGGATACAGTGGGCTAGAGAACACCAGAACTGGATATTACCTCAGTGGCGAGTTATATAAAGCCGAACAGTTACAAGAATACTTTCCAATGCTGAATTAACACGTAGACGACCATTGCGCGTTCCTTTATTAACTTTGCAGCATAGAAAAAGGAGGATAGTGGGCTAGAAAACACCAGAACTGGATATGACCTCAGTGGCGAGTTATATTAAGCCCCACAGTTTCAAGAAAAATTTTCAATGCTGGATTAAGACGTAGACGACCACTGCGAGTTTCTCTATTAACTTTGCAGCATAGAAATAGGAGAATACAGTGGGCTAGAGAACACCAGAACTGGATATTACCTCAGTGGCGAGTTATATAAAGTCGAACAGTTTCAAGAAGACCTTCCAATGCTAGATTAAGACGTAGACGATCACTGCGGGTTTTTTTTTATTAACTTTGCAGCATAGAAATAAGTGGATACAGTGGACTAGAGAACACCAGAACTAAATATTACCTCAGTGGCGAGTTATATAAAGCCGAACAGTTACAAGAATACTTTCCAATGCTGAATTAACACGTAGACGACCATTGCGCGTTCCTTTATTAACTTTGCAGCATAGAAAAAGGAGGATAGTGGGCTAGAAAACACCAGAACTGGATATGACCTCAGTGGCGAGTTATATTAAGCCCCACAGTTTCAAGAAAAATTTTCAATGCTGGATTAAGATGTAGACGACCACTGCGAGTTTCTCTATTAACTTTGCAGCATAGAAATAGGAGGATACGGTGGGCTAGAGAAAGCATAGAAAAAGGAGGATAGTGCGCTAGAGAACACCAGAACTGGATATTACCTCAGTGGCGAGTTATATTAAGCCCAATAGTTTTAAGAAAATTTCCCAATGCTGGATTAAGACGTAGACGATCACTGCGGGTTTTTTTTAATTAACTCTGCAGCATAGAAATAAGAGGATACAGTGGGCTAGAGAACACCAGAACTGGATATTACCTCAGTGGCGAGTTATATAAAGCCGAAAAGTTACAAGAATACTTTTCAATGCTGAATTAACACGTAGACGACCATTGCGCGTTCCTTTATTAGCTTTGCAGCATAGAAATAAGAGGATACAGTGGGCTAGAGAACACCAGAACTGGATATTACCTCAGCTGTCTATTTGAAAGAATAGAAAAACAGGTACTGCTAACCAACCGTAAATAAAATTTGATTGACGATAATCTGAGACTAACCAGAGAAGTGTTGAGGTGTGCCAAATTGACCGTATATTTCTTTTTTTTTGGTAGCATGGTAGAATCTTGGTTTTCCACGGCTTGGCCTATATAACAGCAGCCAAAAGCGGCCTCTCAGTTTCTCTATTAACTTTGCAGCATAGAAATAGGAGGATACGGTGGGCTAGAGAAAGCATAGAAAAAGGAGGATAGTGCGCTAGAGAACACCAGAACTGGATATTACCTCACTGGCGAGTTATATTAAGCCCAATAGTTTTAAGAAAATTTCCCAATGCTGGATTAAGACGTAGACGATCACTGCGGGTTTTTTTTTTATTAACTCTGCAGCATAGAAATAAGAGGATACAGTGGGCTAGAGAACACAAGAACTGTATATTACCTCAGTGGCGAGTTATATCATTCCCAGCAGTTACAAGAAGACCTTCCAATGCTGGATTAAGACGTAGACGACCCATGCGCGTTCCTTTATTAACTTTGCAGCATAGAAAAAGGAGGAAAGTGGGCTAGAGAACACCATACCTGGATATTACCTCAGTGACAACACCCAATTTTCAATTAGTGACGCTTATCGACAAAGTGTGTGGAAAGTGCATGGCAGGTAGACAACATCGACTAAATACAGCCCTAGAAGTCGCTATATATCAAGGGGTACTGTAATGTTTTGGGGAGGCATTATGTACAATGGTCGAATGGAGCTTGTTCACTAGGATCGTGTGAGGAGAAGGAGGAGGAGGAGAATAGATGGCACACAGTTGACCATTAACTGCTTTCAAGCGTTGGACTACGTTGTTATGCGAAGCCAACCGCTTGTCGAAGCGCAGACCTAGATATTTTGCTTGGAACTTGTTTATGTACCACAAACAATGAACACATTTATGTGGAAAATGATATCCGCCCAATAATTTATCCATTGTGACAATAAATCGGTATCAATTTCATATTTATGAAGAATAACGCCCGCAGAGAGCTAGAATAGTACAAGCAACTTTAAACGAAGGTGGAATAACTTAATTAGTCTGGCCTCCGTTATCGCCGGACATGAATACAATTGAACATATTTGGGACTGTATCTCCAGAGCCATATTTAGTAGAAATAACCCACCCAGGAGTCGCCAAGAGTTGATTGTTCACTCGCAAGAGGAATGAACGGACTTATCTCAGGAAACCATCAATACACTGATAGAGGGGATACCCTAGCAGGTCGATGCATTATTTAGAAATAGAGAAGCCAATACCATCCACTAATAACCTAAAGATATTAAAAGTTTCTTCTTATTTTAAATGACTGTCATTGAATTTCATTATTTTGCATTTTTTATTTACGCAAGAGCTTTGCCGATGAGTGTAGTTAGGTAATTTAATATTTAGATACTGAATTGCAAAGGTTAAAAAATAGTTTTATTATAGACTTCATTATCATCCTAAATGTAATTTTCAGATTTAATTTGACAGATAAAGAAGGTGTGGCAGATAGGAAAGTTCCCGTTCAACCATTGGTGTTTTACTCAAAGGAGGGGAAAGTGTCCAGATACAATTTACGAAAGGTACCTACATAAAGTATATTCAATCATTTTTAATACCTAGGGTCATCCTGCATTTATGGTAAATTCGGTAGCATTTCAGACAAAACCAGACTTAACTTATTAACTAAGATCAAATATCAATACTAAATGGAAATGCAACATGCCAACATACACCGTGAGGCAGAGAAAAAGTATGCTATTTAATGCCAATCTTCATCAATATCCAATGAACTTATTTTAGTTTGGTGAGCTACCTTATCACCTAGTAAGATCCCGAAGATTCACGGACCTATACGAAAACATCCTATTTAATTACGAATGGTTACATGCCAAGCTATCGAGCTGCCCTCTACAGTCACTTTTGTCGGATTACGAAGATGCCAGCATCAACATTGAAGACAAAGATTCTAGAAGGTACATTTTTTTAATAGTAGTAAACCACAACTTTTTTTCAGCACGTTGCAGAGAAAACCAATAAAGTAGAAACATAGACAGAAATTAGTCGAATTTGCTTACACCTGGTAGTAATATTATTGTTTTTCTATAATAGGGCGTGCGCTAATAAGACTAATTTTTGCTCATGTTTCTACTTGACTGGTTTTCTCTGCATGTCTAGGTCTACACCACAAATCCAATTTTTAGAGAATTAATGTTGGTAGCTGACGCGCTACGTCTAGGAGGCGCAGTCCTAGGGCTGTACCCCAACATGTTGGCCCCTCAGCTTATAGGAAGACTTTTGCCAGAAGTGGCTCCCAACCCGAACATAAAAATGTTACTCAATGATTGTGACACAAAGGGACCGGTTCATTGTGCTCTTTTGCCATTATATCACTGCCTGCATACACCTGGAGGACCCTTAAAGGTATATAATTTCGAATCCATTCTAAACCGACCTCACAGTAATCCGAAATTTTGCTACAGCGAACAGTCTTCGTTTTTATCGGTCGGATTATAGGGATAATAACAAACCTGCTAGTTTCCTGATAACTTTTCTCTCTCTTAAATTTCAGTACTCACTGGAAGGTCATCAGTTTGCAGTATTCTCAATATGCTTAACTTCAGACTTTAGGTACATTGTTTCTGTATCGAACAGATTTATTACGTGGGATCTGTCGACAAGTGACCTTACCAGGGATGTGAACCCCAATATCGAAGGGATTATGCAACATTTGGTACTAAGTCCAGATAATAAATGGGCGGCAGCCTATACCAATAACAATCAGGTATAGTTGTTCCAAGCTTAATTTGATGACATAAAAAAGCGTTAAACTCCTGACCATAGGCGTCGCTTCTACCAAATAATTAAAATGCGGATTGCTGTTAATTTTTAATATGATTAAATAGTATATATTATTGCTTGTTCATTATAGTTTATATCGATAACAGGTTTGTACCCGTGACTACGCTTGCAGAGAATATCCTTAAAATGGTTTTTCTGTAAAGAAAAATGCTAATCTTGTCAAAAACAATTTAAAAATATAGTTAATATCGATAAGAGGTTTGTACCCGTGACATCGCCTGCAAAGAACACATGCCTTTAATATTTTTAGAATGGTCTTTCGGTAAGATTCTTCGAAGTCGGGCTCTTTCGGATTTAATCAAAAATGGAAATAAACTCATTCAGTTACAATACAACACGCTTTCAATCAGAATTATCGGTAATTTTGATGCACTAGTGGTATTATACCCGATAATTCACCTTGACCTTCTGCTTCAAATTGTCGCCAAAAAGTCATACTGATATAATAAAATATAGGTAACATTGTTTAAAACCACACAGTTATAGCAGAAAATGAAATATGTAAATTACAGTAAATCGTTTCAACCAGTCACGCCACTGTCTGATTTTCAACATCGCATACCTGAAGCATCAACTCATTTTAAAGTTGATAAGGGATCACCCAATTGGCGAACCTTTAACTATTTGCTGTTCTTGTCTACAACATATAAATTTGTATTTATATGCTGCTCTATTAATTTTCTCGGAGTCTCGTTTCGCACTTTAAATTGTGGGTGAGCCTGGACGATCTATCGCCAAGGTGTTGCCAGTTCTACAAAGTTTTCGTAAGTGTAGGAGCGACATAAGGGTTTGTTAATTGTTTATTTTTTTTTGTTTAACAACAGTGAAATTCTTTTTAGTTTGATTTAAATTATTTTTGTATAAATACTATTTCTGAAGTAATAAAAAAATTATTATAATATTCATGAATGGTTTGTTCTTTCTTTCTTTGACATTGGAAATTTCTTGCTTCAAAGTAGATTTGCAAACTAGCTTACAAACAAGTTATTGACTATTAATTAAATACTGATATAAAAGAACACTTTTAATAATAAAAACTTAAAGAATTTTTTAAAAAAGATCTGACAACCCCGATTATGATGCCGGTCCCTTTGAGCCCGGTCGAAGCTTTTTTATCGAGTTTTTTATTCATCAAACTGACTTTGGAAAAAATATACAGGGTGTTATGGAAATGACTTATTATATTTTAAGGGGCCACTCCTGAGGTGGTCTAGAGTTACACTTGATAGTTTTTATTTCTAAAATCGGAAGTATTTTGAATTTTGTAAAATACCTTAAAACCGGACTATGTGCGCCTTCCATGATAGTTCAATGCCCCTGAACACATGTGTTTTTGACAAGACAAACTGCTGGAATGGTAATTGTTTAGTTTAGTGCAATTAATGTTGAATTTTGTGCTAAAATTTCGTATATAGACTAATTGAGGGTAGCTGATCACAATTTTCCTTTTGCGTTTTTACGGCAAATGCACTGGTTTTGAGAAAAAAAAATGTTAAAGTTTTTCACTTACAGGTTAGGGTATTCTTTTGTAAGGATGTCTTCAATTTCCTAGATTTTATGGTTTTCCCTTCAAAATATGTGATAAAACTTTCACCAAACTATCTGTTCATAAAATAAGAACAACATTTTAGCAAAAAAACAATGGAAAAGGCACAAATTTAATTAAATTCGTTGTTAATACGCCGACAAAGTAGAACCGTCTCTTTTCAGATTCATTGCACTCACGTTGCCAGATTGTTCTTCTTTTTCTTGTAATTATTAATGGCTTCCATCCAGGAGAATGATATGCTAGCTCGAGCCAATAGGATTCATTCAATTAATAAAAATGAATTGAAAGTATAGGCAATTTATAATACACTAACAATCTGACAACATGGGTGCAGTTTGCTTCTGCTTTTTTGGCCAGCTGTCAGTGAGCTGTCTCCCGTCTTTTTCCAGATAACGTAGAGTTTTCTGTTCGCTTACAAGTTATCCCGTTTTTCAGAGTTTCCTTGTGGCATATTTCGTTTATTTCAACTCAGAAGTGTATACTATGACTCCGACAAGTAATATTTTATTGGAAATATCAACATTTTAGGATTACATGCAAATAACATACAATTTTTCCCCAATTCGTCTCGACCTATATATTTACGGGTTAAAAAATAATAAGTCATTTCCATAACACCCTGTATACTTTTTTGACATTGACATTTAGTACTTCACCGATCAACTAACATTGTTGTCCAAACGTGCTCATAATACTAATTTATTTTTTAGACCGTTTTACTTAATATGCTATCCAGTGAATTCGTATTAGTAGATAATCCTTTGGAAGAAGGTAACTGTGTAACAGGGATATACTTACTGAACCACAACTTGTTTATTTACGGTACCCAGACTTGGGTGAAGTACGACATGAGGGGAAATCGGGAAGACGATTTTAACGGACCCATGAAAACTGAAGAATGGCCGATATTGTGTACAGTTCCAAAATCAATTAGAAAAAAATAGATTACTAAAGTTATACACACTGTACGGGTTGTCTAAAGCATTGCCTAAATTTTTAGTAATGGAATGGGACAATCAATCCGAGTACAGAATGGTCTTTTGGCTAAACGATTTGGATGACGATAGGATGAAATTATATAATCGAGCTAAGGAAGGAGAATATGAAATACTTGATTATCACAGGTAACATTTAAAATACGTTGCAAATAATACTGGATTGTTCATTTAAGCTATTTTAAGCGCTATGGTGCTGACAAAAGACCAATCAACTTTGTACACGTGCACAACTCAAAGCCTATACTGTATATCGAAATATGCCAAAAATGAAAAAACACTGACATGGGACAAAGAATGCGATTTACCGAGAAGTGAAAACGACCACACTGAAGCCATGTTACAGTTGAAATTGGACCAACACGACAAGGTTCTATTCGGTAAGTGAAAAAGACGCAGCACTGACACGGGCAACAGCGAATTAGATAATTATGTTAGGGGTTGTGTTTTAGACAGAGGTTTGCCCTGGCCTCACATAGACACTGTATCACCCACAGCATAAGGTTGGTTCGTCTTACTTTTGCTAGACGAATTAAACACAACTTATTTTGCTATGTCTCTTTATTCTTCCAATTTTCACCACCCTTACAATATTACATCGTTTTAACAACCCTAAAGCACTGCACTAACCTGAACTAACCTGAACATCATCTAAGACCCGGAGAAACTATTGTCGTGCCTGGGTATACTGTTGTATCTTGTTTTATAAGGAATACTTATGGAATGGGGGGCTCTGCTATCTTGACTAGAACAAGTTTAAATTTTATAAATATTGATAAATTTGACGATCTTAATAGTGAAAAAAACTTTGAACTTTCATGTTTATACCTTAAGACTCAAAATATATACATAATAAACGTGTATAGATCGCCATCGGGCAATGTCAATATATTTTGTGAAAATCTTTTTAATGTACTGAATGCTTTACCAAGGAAATCTGGCATTATTCTGACGGGTGACTTCAATATTGATGCTAATAGAGAATCACAGGATTTGCTTCAATTGAAGTGTGTCTTCCTTTCTTTCAATCTTAAAATACATATAAATTCTTCTACGCGATATGGAAAACAATGCGCAACTATTATTGATTATTTTTGTACTAACCTAGAAGGCCAGGTAATTTCTGTGCAAACTAGCCACAGTGATTTAAGCGATCATGAGGCGGTTATAGGAAGACTTTCTCTAAAAGATTTTAATCCAAAATCTGAAGGTGCATTTGTTTTCCGCAATTATTCATTAAGGAACATTACAAACTTTAAGAACAAAATTATAAACTCTGATTGGTCTTTTCTGACTAACAATGCTTCTTCATCTGATAGATTCACACTTTTTCAAGAACATATAGTAAATTGTATAAACTCCTCATTTCCTTATAAGAAACATAAACATAAACGAAAAGACTTCATAACCTTAGGAATTCGAGTATCTTGTAAGAATAAGCGTTGTTTATCATATATTAGCAAATTTACAAAAAATCTAAATTTTCACATATTTTTTAAGAAATATAAAGATATACTAAGAAGGGTAATCACACAGGCAAAGAGACTGTATTACGCACAGAAAATTACTAATTCTAAAAACTCAAAGAGAAAAACTTGGAATATTGTTAATCGTGTCTCTGGTCGGAATACATCTAAAGCAAATAAACAATTGTTACTTGAATTTGACTCTCAAGAGCTTACTGACCCTCATGAGGTTGCTTGCCACTTAAATGACTTTTATACTAGTATTGCCACGAACACCACTAGGACTATTGCCTGTAATGATGCCACTAATTTTTCTCGTTTTCTTCATCAATTGCACAGGGGCACGTCTAATAGTTTTTACTTAGCACCAACCACCGCTCCGGAGGTTATGGACATAGTCAAGGGCCTCAAAAACAAGTCATCTACTGGTTTGGACGAGGTAGCTGTGAAGATTGTGAAGGAGCTACCAAGAATTGCTTATGATAAGCTTGCTGAAATAATAAACTGTTCTTTTACTGAGGGCATCTTTCCTAGTGTCCTCAAGAACTCATTGATTATTCCAATTGATAAGGGCGGTAAAATTAAAAATGCCTCTAACTTCCGACCTATATCCCTTTTGTCAGTGTTCTCAAAGATAATCAAGACTATAGTTAAAATCCGTATTACTTCATACTTTAATAAATCTCAAATTTTGTCTGCGTCTCAATTTGGATTTCAAACGAATAAAGGTACGAGGGATGCCATCTTTGGCTTTTTAGATAACGTATATAATGGTGTTAATGATGGAGGCGTCACTACGGCGGTGTTTTTTGATCTTGCAAAAGCATTTGATTGCGTAAACCATGAAATACTCTTGGAGAAGCTTGCCTTTTATGGATTTAGAGGGATTTCACAGGATTGGTTCAGATCATATTTACTGGGGCGTAAACAGCTAGTTCAGGTACTGGACTCGAATGGAGAAAGGGTGCGATCTCAATTTTTAGACAACACTGATGGAGTTCCTCAGGGCTCAGTCCTGGGTCCTTTGTTGTTTTTACTTTACATAAACGATCTAGCATGTTTAAACATCGGTGGTTCATTTATTCTGTTTGCGGACGATACCTCTGTGTGTTGGTCCGATACTGACTTGGAAATATTGCAGAGGGTAGTCAATAAAGATTTAAATCTGATTCAGGAGTGGTTTGATGCTAACAAATTAGCATTAAATATAAAAAAAACCAAATATATGGTCTTTCTCAATAAGGGGCCTTTATCACTGAGGATGAAAACTCACATAGTGGAAAAGGTGTCTCATTACAAGTTTCTGGGATTGATGGTGGACCAGGGCTTGAAGTGGGATACTCATCTTAATAGACTTTCAAAGAGTCTGGCGTCTGCTCTCTTTGCTCTGAGGACTGTAACCCTGGAATTGAGTGACAGAAAAATTTCTCTAGAAGTGTACCATGCCTTGTTTGAGTCCAATCTTCGATACTGTATCATTTTTTGGGGGTACGCCTCAACAACCCGCCTTCATTCTCTCTTCCTCCTACAAAAGCGAGCCGTGAGAATAATCTGTAAGGTCGACTCACTTGCGCACTGTAAACCGCTGTTTAAGTCACTCAAAATCCTTACTTTATATGATCTACTTACACTTGAAACATTAACCTACTTACATGGATTGGACTGCGAGACAAGAGATAATATTCATAACTATGCTACAAGGTTCAGAGGTAATTTGACTGTTCCTCAGTCTCGAAGGGAGTTAGCTAAAAACACTATCTATCATTTGGGAAAAACAGTTTACAACAGTATTGCTCTGGGAATAAGACAGCTAAATACTAGACAGTTCAGTAATAAAATTAAAAAATGTTTGCTACTCAGCGCTAATTACTCCTTTGCCGAATTCACTGACAATACAATGCCTTTGCTGCAAACTGCTTAGCTTCCCTGCTTCCCATATCATATAGTTTAATCCATTACTCTTACATCCATGACGACTTGTATTGGAGCTATTTAACGAAATGTGCAAATTTTGGTTTTAGTTTTAGACTGTGTTTTAATTTAATTTTTTATTACATATTTTGTAACATAGTTTGTAAGGTCAAATTGTACAGCTGAATTGCTTTTCAATAAAGTTTGTCTATTGTCTATTGTCTATTGCACCAAGATACCGTTAGGATTTCATTGGATTTTACCGTAGAGAATGAACCAGGACTTGAATTAGTAACAGCCTTATTGCCGTCTGAATATCACGAGGGTTATTTAAAAGACATGTTCTGTAAAGAACGGAATATTTCACGTATTTACGCGAACTGTAAAACACTGAGATGCAACTTCGTGTACGTCTTAACCAAACGCACAAAACGTAGCCTATTTAACTGCAAAATTCACGGTAACTTTACTGTACGTTTAAAACAATGGTAACTTCTGTTACCGGGCACACGTCCCCAAAATATCTATTTTTAACGTTAAAAAATCACTTTCCCTGACACACATGTCAGATCAAAACACGTGCTATTATTGTTTTCAGCCGCTTACTTCGAAGTCTAACAGGACACTGAGTTGTCTATGGTGCTACAGCGCTGTGGTCTGGGACGTCCACCAATCACATGTGGTCACATGAACGAACCCACTTTACATACTCCCGAAGCCGCAAACCTATTGCAAAGCTACCGATTAACGGTTTTCGCAGACGTGAATTTAATATTATTTAGTTAAGAATACAGCAAGCTTTTACGCCCACAGAAGACTTGATGGTTTCCAAGAATAAGAATACTGCGGGACAAAACACTAGTTTATTACCTTGATTATTAGAAAACGTGTTTCCCAAACAGGTTGTCATGTGCTGATATTGTTTTTGACAGTACAATAATAAATACTTGGTGCATGATAGTAATACTTGCTATAAGACAGTAAGGGTTGTAATGAAATAGTTAAGGTTATCATATGAAAGTGACAGTTACCATATTATGATAGAATAGTAATGGTGGCCACATTGAAAATGTTACTCAGAAATAGTTAGCCTGCCATAGGTGTTAAAACTTTATTTAATGTTGTAATAACAATTAGTTAAATATAGAGAGTTGACAGAAATCACTACGATCTTGTCATTTTAAAAGAAAGATAGAAATACGGAAAAAAATAAAGGAGTCCACATCTGAAGTTTTTTTGTGAGAAAAAATTAAAAATATAAAAAATTCAAAATTTCTTGACAATAATTGTCATATACGAACATTTGTTGGTACTAAAAATGCTGCTGAAACCTGACAATCTCATCTCCGACAAGTCTCTTCATGGTTTTGATGGAGAACGATCGGTATTCCTAAGGCAGACAGCCGTGAGAGAATCGAAGAAAAGTTCTACGAAATCGTTAAAATTAGTGTAGAGAAACCAAGTATTAGTAAGTAGTGAAAAGGAACGAGCAGATTTGTTAAAAAAAAATAGAAATTGAGCCTCACTTACAATTCTGGAAATAGAAACCGAAATTGCCGTTGAAATGATAGACGAATAAAAATCGAAATGAGGGCAATACCTGCACTGTCGACGATAACATTTCAGAGAAGTCACGGATCAATAATGTTAAAAAATGGGTGCAATCTATAAAATTAGACCAAAGTAAGATGACTATTAATGAAGAACACACTGTTTTTTGATGGACAACCTGAAAACTAAGCACCATTCATTACTCAATCAAAAAATAAATATTTGTAAGTATTCTGATGACGAAATTCTTATGAAGTTACAGTTACCATAGGATCGTTTATTGTTTTTTGCATGCAATGTTAGGTAACTGTTCTACTTCCAGGTACTACCAGCAATGGTTGTGTCACCTGGAGTCTTGTCTTGTGCTACTAAGGTTGGCGACAGTATGTTAAGTGATAAGAGTTGTTATATGATAGTGAGGCTGAGGTGCCCTATAAGTAAGGGTGATACAGAGATAGTTACGGTTGCTATATGAGAGTGACTGTTACCATATGAAGGGTGGACGATAATTAGGGTTGTTGACGATGTTCCCTGGCGAACGAAAAGATAGTTACGGTTGTGACAAGATTTGATTGCCACATGCTATAAATGCAACGCTACAGTTGTTTAATCTAATTCTAGGTACTACCAGCAATGGTTTTGTCATCTGGGACTTTAATGAAGAAAACTGTATAGATAATAGCAAAGCAATAACCCTTACATTACCATATGGTACTAGAAATATCACGACGAAAATGTTGCAGTCCAATTCGATCATGCTTAGTGGACGCAAGAATTATGCTATTGCTGGAGTAAGGTAAAAATTACTGAGTTTGGGAGCTCAGAGAAAAAGTAAAACAAATATTTACTCTACAGTATTGTATTTTGGTTTCAGGAAGAACCTCTACGTATGGAGCATTGAAACGAAAAAATTAGTTAAAATTTTGGACGCGCACTTCGGAAGGATCATACAACTTGAAGCATTGACAGTCGGCAATTGGAACAGTTGCGTGACGTCTTCTATTGACAGAACTGTTAAAGTGTGGAATATTAACAATATTTTTGAACAAGTTCACGTGATAGACCGACATGAGTTGCAGGTTGATGCAATAAGGTAATCTGGAACGTCAGGAGAATTCATGTTTTATTTAGTTTATAAGTGGCTTTTTAGTTTATCGGATAACTTAAGTCTAGCGGTGACTGTAACAAGAAACTGTGTAGGAGTGTGGGACCTGAAAGTTGGGAAACTAATGGCAAAATTAGCTGACAGCCCTTTGGGAGCTATTGTCACCCACGCTATTATCACCCCAGATGGAAAGTAAGTAATTAGAAATGTATACCGGGTGATGCATGGCTTAGTTGAACATAGAAAATCCCATGTAAATTTTGAGGTGGCTAAATATTGGCTCCCCTGTACATTTTAGAGAAAAATTATATTATAATTTTTTGAAGGGGCCGATATAATATACCCATGTGCCAAGTTTGAACAAATTTTAATAAGCCAATCCTAACTTATTCAATTAAATGTGATGGCAAAATTACAAAATTTTCATAGTTTAGGTAATACAGCAAACAACAGCAAATAATTTCTATGACGCTATTGTCAAGAATTGACGTAAAGCTGTACGTAACGAATATATATACAAAATAAAAGACACCATTATGTTTTTCTTACCAAGCAGGGTTGGGCAAAATCTGATTTTTATTAAAAAATTCAAAAATCATTGATTTTTTTTATTTTTATTGATTTTATTAAAAATTTAACATTTTTCTCTCTTTTCAAATTAATACAAATTATTTTAATGGCGGTCTAACAATATAGTAGGTCTAAATTCTACCCAAAATATTGTCAGAACGCGCTTCTTGCAAGAAAATTTCAGTCGCGACTTGATTCTTTCCCGATCTATAAATTGCCGTGGCCCAATATGTCCCGCGTATTTTGATGTTGTTGTTCAAGGGAGTGGAAGTAAATATTTTTTTAATATGTTATATTGTTCATTCTGAATTAAAAATAAATAGTTTCATTAAATCATGATTTTTTTTTATAAAGTGATTTAAAAAAAAATCAAGTGATTTAAATCGTGATTTAAATCACTTGATTTAAATCAGCCCAACCCTGTTAAAGCCTTTAATTTAACATAACATGCCTAAGACTACAGATGAACGCAAATGGTGATGGCCTATATTTTCTTATTTATTTGACGTATCTGTTGTCAACGCTTGGTTATTATTCCGAAAAATTCATCCATCTCATGAAATGTCTTCCGGTTTATTGAAATTTAGAAGATATTTGGCTTTAAGTCGTTTAGAAAGTCAAGGTAAAAAATCAACAAAAGAAAAAATAACACCTGCTTCACTTTATGATGTTAGAGAGCACTGCATCCAAATAACTGTTTTCTACGATATCACACACATTAATTTTTTTTTAATTTGTTCTAAGTAACATAGAAATCCGAACACTAAAATTATTGAAATCAAAACCTGATTATTAGGTAGGTATATAGTTTTATATAATTAATAGTAGTTTGTACAACAAGAGTGGATATGATGTCCATATCGCACGATGACGTAACTTGAGCACGACGCCGTAGGCGGAGTGCTCAATCGTTAGAGTGCGATATGGACAATCCACTCGAGTTGTATAGTGTATTTTTTCTACGACTAAAGAAACTTTACACTTAAAAAAAAATTAAATTTACAATAAACAACGAAATTTATTTAACAATAATTATTAACCTATTAGATCTATATAATAATAATATACGATTACTGTTTATTTTCTACAATAAATGTGCAACTGTTAAATGTACAGTTGTTATATGCAATAGCTTCTTTTTTTAAATTGCAATTTGCAACGTTATTCTCTGTAACACTATTATACAGTGTCTTCGTCAGATAGTAGAAACTGAAAGTTTCTACTATCTGACGAAGACACTGTGTGTCGAAACAATTGTTATAGTGTGGAATAAATAATATAAGTGAAGATTTATACATTTTGTATTTTTCCTATCAAGTTTATATAATGTATCATATAACGCCTTCTTAAGTAAACATACTTTGTATCTTTAAGAAAACCTTCCGGTTGATACATCACTATTTTCTCCTCAATATTACTATTTAAGAAAGCTGTTGTTACGTCTAGATGATATACATCTAGATCTAAGTTCACAAGTTCACTGATAATGCTAGCAATAATCTCACCGTTGTGTTTCTAACAACAGGGGGAAAAGTCTCTACATTGTCAACGCCATATTGTTGCGTAAAACCTTTGGCTACCAACCTTGCCTTGTATTTCACATTATCACTCACTATCACTATTTTTTATTGTGAATACCCACTTGCACTGAACAATTTTTTTATCAGCTGGTTTATCCACAAGTGTCCAAACATCATTGATCATTGAAACATTAATTAATTAAATGTTCAAACAACCCTCCATTAACAGCTAAACAATATCCTAACCGATCATCTAATTCATTTCTGACATTACTCAGTTGATATTGAGAAATTCTGTCACATTCTAACAAAATACAGTTTTTTAGCTGGAGTAGATTTTCAAATTTGACATTTTTATAAATAAAATTTTTAAAGTGACCCAACTGAAAGAAGTCGTTTGGCGAAAGGTCAAGAGGCCTGAAATATTGGCTCCCCTGTACATTTTAGGGAATAATTGTATTATAATTTTTTGAATAGGCTGATATAATAAACCCACGTGCCAAGTTTGAATACATTTTAATAAGCCAATCCTAACTTATTCAATTAAATGTGATGGCAAAATTACGAAATTTTCATAGTTTAGGGACTTTAGGTAATACAGCAAACACCAGCAAATTATTATTTGGCATTGACAAAACGAAAAGTAGCGTCAGTGACAACATATTCATTGAAGGCGCTTTAATTATAGCTAAATTAGAGCTATTCCACTAAGAAAAAATGACCTATGATTAAGTGGTATTATACAGGAAACAGTTTAAGGGCAGTGTCTGAAATGTTTTCAGTTCAATTCCCTGATAAGCCTATCCCTTCCATTTCATTAATTAAACTTATCATTAGTAAATTTCAGTCCAAAGACACTGTAATAGATAACTGTAAATGCTCAACTCAGAAAATCAATAGAGCTGAAGAAAGGGATAATGGAGATCTTGATATTTTACTGCACGCGAAGGGAAATAAAATGATTAGCACGAGGATTTTTGAGCAAGCCGTAGGAAAACATCAAACAACAGTGTTGTAAACTTTAAAAAAACATAAATATTTTCCTTAAAAGTATGAAAAATATCAAGAGCTACGGCAAGGTGATGAAGAACGGAGAATGGTATTCTGTTTTGAGGTAATGGAAAGAGCAAATAATAATAGGGATCTTTTGAGAAATATGAAAGAAAATAAACATCGTCTTGTTCATACTCGGACGCAATATCCACAAAAAATAAATATTTGGGCGGAAATTGTAGGACATCACATTATTGGACCATTTTTTATGGAAGGCAATCTTACAGCAGTAACCTATTTGGACTTACTACAAAATCGAATTGAACTAGAAGAAGTTGTACGCGAAAATCAGGAAAACTGGTATCAAATGCATGGTTTTCCTGCCCATAATTCTATCATGGTTAGGGAATACTTGCAAAATATTTTTAACGGAAATATTTATTTATTTATACTCTTACAAACACCTAGAAGGTAATTACATGTTTGAGTCTAAATCTAACTCTAATTCTAATTCTAACCTTACCTATTCCTATTTAACTTACATACTATGAATAGTTTTACCGCTTATTAATCTGGCGAATAAGCTGATTTCTTGTTATGCAGAACATATCCAGATCCAATCTTTTAATTAATTTATTGCATTCTGCCAGACTCAACCCTAAAGGAGTGTCAGTACCCCGACATCCAAAGAATATATCCATTCTTCTTAATCTTATATTAGGTATTTGCTCTAGAATCTGTGTGTAAAAAGTATCCGGCTATTTGCCCGACGTTGATCCAGAGTTAACACTCCTGTATCTTGCAATTGAGTATTATAGGATATCAGTAAGGAAAAAACAGGATACACTCCATGCTTTTTATAATAGACGAACCTAATAAGCCTTTTCTGAATCCTTTCAATAGTATCAACGTATGTAACTTGCTTTGGACCCCACAACACAGCCCCATATTCCATCTTAGACCTAACAAATGCATAAAATAGTAGCAAACACGTCTTCCAATTAGAGAAGTCTGTAGAAAATCTCAAGATAAGATTCAGCTTTCGATAGCATTGTAGGCACAGGTCTTTAATGTGCGATTGAAATTTTAAGTTGCTTGAAAATGTAATTCCCAAGTCCGATATCTCCTCGACTGAATCTATTTCCATGCCATTGATATTGTATTGGTGTCTAAGTATTAGTTTAGATTTAAAGAAGCTCATGTGTTTGCACTTGCTAATATTGATCTGAAGACTATTCACTCTACAAAACTCTGCAAATGAATCTAAATCTTTCTGAAAGGACTGACAATCAATTTCACTCGTGACTGGTGCATACATCTTCAAATCATCGGCATAAATTAAGAATTTGCAATTTTTAATGAATCTAAATACATCATTAATAAACAGAATGAACAACAATGGACCCAGTATAGACCCCTGAGGTACACCTGACTGAACTAGCAATGAAACTCCTCGAAATACCACCATTGAACTTTACAAATAAACATCGATCATTTAAATATGAGTCTAAAAAAGTACATAATATACTCTCATCAAAATTGTAAATTTTAAGTTAGTGTATCATAATTTTATGGTTTACCCTATCAAATGCCTTAGTCATGTCCGTGTATACAACATCAACCTGGTTTTTATTTAGAAACTCCCTTGAGACATTCTCACAAAACTCAAACGGATTGGAAATAGTAGACTTCCTATTCATAAAGCCATGCTGCTCGCCAACAATCACACTGCCAGTATGAGCGTTAATTCTATTGTAAATAATACGTTCAAAATCTTACTTAATGCATTTAAAATAGTGACAGGACGATAATTTTCAATGTGCCTTATATTACCTTTTTTATGTATTGGTATGATTCGACCAATTTTCAATTTGCTAGGAAAAATCCCACGTTCTAATGACGTATTAAAAAGAATCAAAATTGGTTTGACTAGAAAATCAACATAAGCCTTGAACAAACAGGCAGGCAAGCCATCAAAGCCTGGAGATACCGTAGCTTTAAGGGATTTAATGGCATTACGAATTTCCATTTCCGTAATTGAGTTCAGTGAAAACATGTCCAAGTTATACTTATAATTGTCACCGAGAATTGAACTATGTACAGGGTTATCCAACCAAGACTAGACAAGGCGATTTTTTGACTTTTCCTGTACTTTTATAAAAAATACTGAAATAGCCATCTTAAGTCATTTTCTCCCGCGAATTCGAATATCTTCAGCAAAAAACAATTGAACATCAAACAAAAGTACTAGGGGTCACTTTGATATTTTTTTAAATGGGATGCCGTATTTTTAATGAGCTTATCCGATTTCTCATATAAATTTTGATCTAAAATGTTGGATTTTTAATTCAAAAACGCCTTTTTTCTTCAGTTTTAAATTCGGAAAATGTTCGTCTACCGTAAGATTAATACCTGATAGATGGATACCCGTTTCACCTGTTCACCCTTTAACCTGCTTTAAAGCGTCCGTCAGTTAGACAAAATAATCAAGTTTCAAATTTCTATATATTTTTCACGAATTAATTACAAATAATGAAATATTCTTTAGAAGAACGGCTAAATGTAATAAAATTATATTACAAAAGTGGAGAGAATGCTCGACAAACACAAAGAACATTTTTTGAGAGTTTCCAGAGACACATTTCAGTGGATACAATTCTCAGAATTAAGACCCTATTTGAAGAAAGTAAGACATTGGAAGATAAGCCAAGAAAGATGAAAAGACGGAATATAAGGGATCGAGCTATTGTTCAATATTTTACTATAAATCCGAAGAGTTCTATTCCGCAAGCGGTACGAGAAGTAAGGTATGGTCCAGGGCTCCGGAGAGTAAGCTATGGAACAGTTCACAGAACTTTAAAAAAATGTGGTCTAAAACCATATTGCATCCTTCCCGTTCAATACTTAACACAGCTTCAAAAAGAACTGCGATTTCGATTTGTTGCTTCAATGCTGATGAGAGAGCAAGACGAACATTATAATTTATATAATAAAATTCTATGGAGTGACGAAGCGTCATTTACAACATCGGGGGTATACAATCGGAAAAATACAAGATACTGGGCAGCAGTTAACCCTCATAGATATGAAATGATAAAGTTTCAAGGTTGGAGCTCACTTATTGTTTGGTGTGGGATGTTAGAAAATCGAATTATTGGACCACTATTTTATCGTGGCTCTTTAACAGGCCAAAGATACCTCCATTTTCTTCATAACGATATCGAGGATTTCTTGGAAAGGTTGCCATTGCAAGCCTACAACAATATCATTTGGCAGCAGGATGGTGCTCCGCCTCATGCAGTTCGAGAAGTGGTAACATACCTAAACGAGCGTTACAATCAGTGGATTGGCCGTAACGGAACAATTCATTGGCCACCAAATAGCCCCGATATCACGCCAATGGATACATTTTTATGGGGTCATTTAAAAAATGTAGTTTATCAACGACCCAACAGAAGTCTGGAGGACGTTCAGCAAAAAATTATAAATGAAATTAATAGACTTAACCAGGACCAAAATATTGTAAGAGATTCTTTGGAGAGATTGAAAAGGGGGCATCGGTCATGTTTTGAAAATAATGGAGGACACATAGAACAATTATATTATTGAGATTAAAGTTATTCACTTTAGTTTATAGTTTTTTCTAATATGTCATACTTTTTTTATACGTAAGCAATAATAGATTTGCAAAAACTACTAAATTTGTAATTAATTCGTGAAAAATATATAGAAATTTGAAACTTGATTATTTTGTCTAACTGACGGACGCTTTAAAGCAGGTTAAAGGGTGAACAGGTGAAACGGGTATCCATCTATCAGGTATTAATCTTACGGTAGACGAACATTTTCCGAATTTAAAACTGAAGAAAAAAGGCGTTTTTGAATTAAAAATCCAACATTTTAGATCAAAATTTATATGAGAAATCGGATAAGCTCATTAAAAATACGGCATCCCATTTAAAAAAATATCAAAGTGACCCCTAGTACTTTTGTTTGATGTTCAATTGTTTTTTGCTGAAGATATTCGAATTCGCGGGAGAAAATGACTTAAGATGGCTATTTCAGTTTTTTTATAAAAGTACAGGAAAAGTCAAAAAATCGCCTTGTCCAGTCTTGGTTGGATAACCCTGTACAGGGGTGTCCTCAATATATGTAGGTACTCTGAAAAAACTCGGCAAAGGCATCAGTGATTTGTTCATCCTGTTCATATGTAATATTATTATATTTGAGACTATAAGAAATATTACTATTTGTTTTTTTTTTGTTTATGTAGTTCCAAAAAGCTTTTGGATTTTGACTTCAATTTGCTTCTATCTCATTTAAATATTATTGGCCCACCGCATCTAATCCTTTGACCAGTCAGATCTTTTGACCTTTCGCCAAACGACTTCTTTCTGTGGGGTCAGTAAAAAATTTTATTTATAAAGATGTAAAATTTGGAAATCTAGACCAGCTAAAAAACTGTATTTCGTTAGAATGTGACAGAATTTCTCAATATGAACTTAGTAATGTTAGAAATGAATTTTATGATCGGTTAAGATATTGCTTAGCGGTTAATGGAGGGGAGGGTTGCTTGGACATTTAATTAATTAATGTTTTTGTGAAAATCTGTAGTCTTAGGTATGTTATGTTAAATTAAAGGCTTAGTAAGAAAAAAATAATGGTGTCTTTTATTTTGTATATTCGTTATGTCCAGCTTTACCTCAATTCTTGACAATAGCGTCATAGAAATGATTTGCTGGTGTTTGCTGTATTACCTAAACTATGAAAATGTCGTAATTTTGCCATCACATTTAATTGAATAAGTTAGGATTGGCTTATTAAAATTTATTCAAACTTGGCACATGGGTATATTATATCGGCCTCTTCAAAAAATTACAACACAATTTTTCTCTAAAATGTACAGCGGAGCCAATATTTAGCCACCTCAAAGTTTACATGGGATTTCCTATGTTTAACTAAGCCATGCATCACCCAGTATACTATGTATGGTGTAGTAATGTAACTGATATGTTTTAGATACATTATTTCTGCGGAAACTGGCAACATCTTGATATGGCTACGACTTACTCAACAAGTTATTTTCAAAGATGAACAACCCGGAGTAAAACAACTAACTTTAATAAACGAAGGCACTAAAATACTGTCCATTTCCAAGCCAACCAATCCACCAGGAACTGATTTCGTCAGAACAACGGCTACTGTATGCGTCAGAGAAATACCAAGTAAAAAAAATATTTTATTCTGATTTTTTTAAATGTTAACACAAGAAAATAATAATTAAAAATATTTTTGAGTTTAAGATTTTATTTTTGTTACCAAATCTTGAGTAATTTCTAGGTGGCAACATGGTCTATACCTTTGAATACCCTGTACGGAGTATAACGGGGGTTCCCTTTAAATCTGCGGTAGTCACCTCTGATAATCAACATCTAATTATCTGCGCAGCCGACAAAACTAACAGAGACTGTGTTATCGTTTACAATGCTGTCAATGGTAATCTAATACATAGAATACCTTTAAAAATGTGTGGTATTAAGGTGAGTTCCTTTAGCTGTAGAAATATGATTATCAACTCTTTCTATACAGGGTATATGAATTATATGACTAATTTTAAGCAAAAATGATTTTATTCACTTTTAGTAGAATAAATTACATTGTTGCTGGTTAGTTTTTGCGTCATTTGTGTTAAAATCATGCCTTTAATTTATTCATATGAAGAAACCGACTTGTGAAAGATAATGTATGCGAATAAACAATGCTGCAGAAGTGCTTGAGCTTGTTGAAAATGATCCTGTTACTAGAACGAGAAGAGTTTCTATACTTACTGGACAAAGTAGGACGGTTGCGCAAGACACTTTGTGAGAAAACGGACATCCCTATTATTGCCAATCGGTCTTCCCCAAAAAGTTAGTCTTTGTGAATGGTGGAGCAATTATCTAGATACTCTTTCAAGAACAATTTTTTCTGACGAATCTATATTTACAAGAGATGTTCCGGCCCATTATGAAAGAGGTGTCACTAGTTTCCTTAATGCTGGTCCCATTGCTTGACCACCGCGATCTCCGTATCTCAACCCACTAGACATTTTAATGTGGGGGACATGTGAAGACACTTACCTATTCAATGAGCCTAATAGCAGGGACCAACTCATCCAGAATATTAATGCAGCGTTTTACGAGGTGAATAACAATATGGAGAACTACAACTGAGCATGAGCTAGTCTATTCCTAGCTTTCGCCATCGTTAAACCAGCTCGTGAAAATTGACTGATGTTGCTGAAGTTGCCAGAAAGTCCTTTGCCATTTTTGACAGTGAGGCATAAATCTTTTCATATCTTTTCCACTAATCTACTAAGTGTCACTGCTTTGGTATTTCTGAATCTCTTGTCTCCAAATTCCCGAGTTACATATTATGCTGTCAACTCTTTTAAAGAGAGAAGTAATATAATATCTATATTAAACTCCTTATTAATTAATAAAAGGTCATCTTCTGTAGAAGTTGGAAACGCGAGCTGCTCGAAGACTGACGTATATCAATTGTTCGTCGATAGGGCCTTTTTAAGTTTTATAATTAATCTTGTATGCCCATTTTTCTCGCTTGTCCAAGAATATGTTTATCGCAATTATGGCCGTAGGGAGCGTACAATACTTTCCCCCCTCAAAGATAGAAGAAAGCGTTTTGAACCATTTTAGATACGGACAAAGAATACTTAATAAGGCCCATTCCAAGCAAAGAAATGCAGGCGGGCAGCAGAAAATCCCCAATATCTTGAAATTTCTCAAAATCAAGACAATATTTAAATTGTGAAGAAAAGACCAAGATAAGATTTTTTGGTTTCTTGTTTGTTTTTTTCAAAACAAGACAATAAATAGCCGCTCAAGACGAGATTTCTTGTCTTGCCAATCACTATCCGAGCTTTGTCTATGAGTATATTTACAGAAAAAGTTTAGAAATCACGTAAATTTAAGAAAATAGTTTCTGCAATATTTAGATCCAAATGAAATGCCAGTCTGCCACTGCCAGTGTTTTGAGCATCTATCTTTCAAATAATCACTGATAAGTCAGACTAGTTAGGTATTGGTATGGTATACATAAATAAGAAACAAATTGCAACACTGTTTTAAATTAGTATTAATATATTGGGCGTTTTATACTTTTAGACATTTTTGTAAGTATTTAAAATAACTGCATTTTTAGACCATTCTGTATACTGCAACTAAGATTTAGCCATAGCGTAAAAGGCCTCTGGGTATTTCTTTACTGTCAACCAAATTTCAGTGGCTTAGTATCTCAGAGTTCAAAAATATCAGCATAGTAACAGATTGGTTGATTTATAATATAATGATATAAAATTAAAAAAAAAAAAATATATAATGCGTTTTTATCCATCTATCATAAATATGTTATTAAAAGGGTTCAAAATTAATTTATAAAATGTTTAATGTTTCATATAATATAATATTTCCATCCTTATGGAACAAGAAATCCATTTACATGTATTTGACATCAGCTAGTAAAAATAATTATGTTAGCATGACATATTTCATTCTAGCTAAGGAGAATTAAAAAATTTCCTTGCGTAATTTATAGAGATAGAACAGACCTGCGTGGACATAATTTATGCCTTTTGTATCTACCATAGTTCCTACTCTGAATTAGGGGTTTCTACCTGTTAAGCATGTTAATAAAAAACAAAATTGCTATCTCTTAACTTTAGAAAAGTGTATAGTTAATTTGTATCACTAATTTGGTATTAGGATATTGCTGCTTTAGTAGCTATGCCTCACAAAGGACACCTAATCGCAATAATGACAACAGACAAAGGCGCCATTATTGATATAAGAACCAAAAGACACCTAAGGTCCATACCAAAATGGGGCGGTAACGTCACTAAAGATGGAAAATATGGACTCTATGCCCCCCAAAGGTAAAAAATCCTCATTAGCACATTATTATTAATAATTATGAATTAATGATTTATCATTTTTAGAGGAGGTTTAGAACTGATAGAACTTAAAAAGGGAACGACTGTAACCACCTACATCCCCAAAGTTGCTGAAGGAGTTTTCACAATCATCTGTTTGTTTAATAAAACTGACGAGTATGTCCTGTATTATCACAGTGGACGAAAGACTATGAGAGTATTCAGGTGCAGCATTAAGAATTTTAAATTGGCATGTTAAGTATAAGTATACAAATTTTCAGGACTGCAGATGCGGAAATGGTGGCGAACTATCGAGTACAAGCAGAACTAACCGCTATCGAAAGTACTCCTGATGGTAATGCATTGGTATTGGGCACCGTTGATGGATGTGTATCTGTTCTGGCAATTTTAGATTCTTCAAAGAATGACATGAATAATTACTTAAGTGGGATGCCATCTAGAGACGAAGGGGTAAGTATAGAACCCCATAAAATATGAATGAAAGTCCGCTTATATAATAAAATAGTATATAAAGGATAAAATCTGATAATAAACCCAATGGAAGTAGAAGAATCCCACGTTTTATATAATGGAATTTTATTCAAAACCTTTTGAAAAAAATTGTTTTCAACTTCAGTTGACGCGCCCACTGATAACCTCACTTTTTTAAAACCTGAAATACCCTAGCCTATTTGCCTAAATAGAATAAAAAGGGTGATTTATAACTTTAAAAAGCTATTATTTTCACGAAAGTACATCTATAAGTTGTATTTTATAACGAAATACACAATAAATCGCCAAATAATCCCGTAGTCACACCTGTAAACAATCACTTTTTGAAACTCAATTTTTAACCACTATTCATAAATTGATTCGATTAATTATAATTAAACAATCCTTAAATTAAGCACTTACCGAAAATTCACTGTGATTTACTCAAAAATTCACATACATATCTTGTTTGAAAACAAACCGTGAATCGTCTTCACAATCACAAACATGAGTATTTGACAAGTGACTGAACTGTGACTACACCAATTGGGAAGTGTCTAAAGCCGGTTATAAGTGTTAAGTTAGCAGCTAAAGGCTTGTGGCACATTTTAGGCGATATTGGATAATTTACCCAGCTTGTGCTATGCGATTTTAATTAGCGTTTATTCTCAATCAGAGCTTTATTCATTTGACTACTTTGTATCGATTTAACTAAGCTAAAGTAAACTGATTTGACTTCATTTCCCAGACGCAAACGCGTTTTTAAATTAATTTTCTAAATTTCACATTTTTTTATTTTAGTGGAAGAAAAAAGTGGAAAAGATTAAGGCTCATACAAGATTCAAGGCGGTGCAACATATTGCAAAACTCTCAACGAGTTTTGCGAATGAAAATAATTCCTCAAGTGTTAAGAATACTGTTATAGAGGAGAACGGCAATGTCATAGAAAATGCTTCGCAGGAAGCCACCGCGTAGAATATATTTATCCATTTATAGTTTCGATCTTATTTATGAATAAGCTCTATATTTGATGTTTATATTTGTAAAAGAAATGAAAATCGCACTATACAGGGTGCCAACCGAAAAGTCTAATAAGTATTGGCAATTATTAAAGATAGAGTCACCGAACTTTTTAGGTGTATCGCTTATAACGAATCCCATTGGTATCATATAAATGCGGCACGAGTGCAAAAGTTATAAACCATTGGATAGCTGAATATACAGGGTGTTTCACTTGAAAAAATAAATTTTAAAATTAACTGTACCTACTTTTAGACCACCCTGTAACTATATAAGAATTGGTTGGGCGGAGGTAAATTCCTCACCAACCGCAAAGGCCATAAAATTGGATAGGTATATTCCTCACCAGAAATATGAAGACGTATTTATCCTATAGGTATTTTCCTCACTCGTTAACTAACCTGAACTAACTCAATTTTTGACCTGCAACTCGGCTAATGCGGTTTTATAGACTTATATTGGTTAAACAGCGCTAACACGGCATCTAATCCACCTTTTTGGTTCCAATTCGCCTTTTTCAAGTTCACCGGAGAATATTATTATTAATTGTTTGCCCCTTTTATAGACTTATATTGGTTAAACAGCGCTAACAAGGCATCTAATCCACCTTTTTGGTTCAACTTAATTGACCACCCCTAATCTACTAATATTTGCATTTAGTGAGCAAAATACCTATCGGATTATCGGACCCTTTTATTTACGCAGGTAAAACAAGATTTCTGGTGAGGAAAATACACCCGCCCAATTGGTTATAGCGTAAAAAGCCTCCGAGTATTGTCTAACTCCGAACCAAATTTCAGTGTCTTTATCGTATCTCAGAGTTAAAAAATATCAGCATTTATTGCAGGCAGTTTTCAAAAATTGCAAATTAATTAATTTCTCAAAATATAGATAGGTATAGGGATGTAATAATAACAAACTACTAAGGTTGTAAAAAAGATTATTCATTTCAAAATATCACAATTAAAGTGGTAACTACTTTCTAGTAGAACCGGCAACATCGCATTGTTGAAGATGTTCCTGCACAGCAAATGCGCCACCCACGTGAATCACCCTGTATAGTTAATATATTTTTTACAACAGCCCATATATACAGGGTGTCTCTAAAAGGCCTGTTCAAAATCTAAGCACATATTTCTGAGGCCAAAATTAGGCGATTAAAACAACTTACCTTAGCTCGAAATTGCTCCGTTTCCGAGATACAGGGTAGTAAAGTTAAAAAATAAAAATCTAATTTTTTTAAATTATTAACCATTTTTTAACGCATTACTTTAAAACTTGGTACCCGGGGGTTTTTTGGGATGCGAAACCCGAATACGGACACCTTTTCACTGTGGCCATTAGAGGGCGCTTCACAATGCACTTCTTATGGTTTAGAATGGTCATAACTTTTTTATCAGTGTAGTTTTTTCCTTCTTTTGTTAAGGAAGTAATTTTTTGAATATTTTGAAACAAAAAACAACAAACTCTTGTGAAAATCCGCTATGAAAGTAAGCCGTTTTTGAAATATTTCGGTTTTTAGTGTTCGATGACGCACCGGAATATTTAAATTATTTTGAATAAAAAATTCCGCTATTAGTAAATTATCGGCAGGAAAAAATGTTTCACTTGGGTTAGTTACAGCAAGTTTTGCAGGAAGAATTTGAGTATGGATTTTTTTTTTTTAATTAAATGAGGAACAATTTTATTTTAAAAGTAAATTTAATTAGCATAAACTTTCAGTAATTGTTCAAAATTACCTCCGTTAACATAAGTACAAAGATTAATACGACGTAAAAAATTTAAATTTACTCTTATTTGCATCAATTCCGCATCGTTCTTTAATATGTTGACTGCATTTTAAATTCTTCCCCACAATTCCTCTTAATTATTAATCGGTCTGGATTATACCATCGTTTTTAAAGACCCCCCCATAAAAAATAATCCAACGGAGCCATATCCGGTGAGCGTGGCGGCCACATTACAGGAGCGTCATTTCCTCTACCGATCCATCTGTTTGGATACTGTCGATGCAAATAATTGCGGACATTTAAACTAAAATGTGGTGGAGCACCGTCATGCAAAAACCACATATCTCATCGAAGTTGTAATGGCAAATCTTCTAATAAATGTAGCAGCGTATTTTGTAAATGTTCTAAATAATCCACACCATTTAGTCGTGGCAGTAAAATGACAGGGCCAATAATGAAATTGCCAATGATTCCTGTCCACACATTAATTCTAAACTCATGTTGATAATGAGTTACTTTCGTGGCATGCGGGTTTTCATCGGCATAAACATGTTCGTTATGTAACTTGGTTACACCACTTCTTGTAAAACATGTTTCGTCAGTAAATAAAATGTGCTTAGCAAAATTCACATCCTGTTGTCTTCCTCAACCTCTGAAGTCCTTATTGCACATTGCCGTCCATAATTGGCAGTTAAAGGAGTGAAGCTACCGGTTTCGCGAAGGCGTTTCTCAATAGCAGCAAATGTTTGATGGTTTGGTATGCGCCGATTTGAATATCTTTCCCTGTATACCCTAACACTGTCGCGGCCATTTCCTTCACAATACCCAACAACCAATAGCATATCCGTCATTTCTGCAGAACTGTATCCTTCAGCCATCTTTACAGTCAATTTAAAATTTAACTAACACGTTTCAAACACCTTATTTATTCTAGCATTGGCAAATTCTTACTGTAACACTTACTGTAAACAACATAGACTGATAGCGAAAATTCCTAAAATACGAAAAATGCTACATTTAAATAGTGTTGCAAAAAAAATTTTAAAGGTGTTCATCAAACAGGTAAAAAATCCGAGGATTTTTGATGTGACACTCCAAAAAAGTATCTAAAAAATATACATTTTCCACTGCTAATTCACTGACCACATTTCATCCTCAAAGATAACAGCAATCATTTTTTATTCAGAATCATTTAAATATTCCGGTGCGGCATCGAACATTAAAAACCGAAATATCTCAAAAACTGCTTACTTTAGCGGATTTTCACAAGAGTACCTTTCTTGTTTCAAAATGTTCAAAAAATTAGTTCCTTAACAAAAACAGAAAAAAACTACACTGATAAAAAAGTTATGGCCATTCTAAACCATAAGTGCATTGTGAAGCGCC
Organism: Polydrusus tereticollis; assembly: GCA_963920685.1. Classification (NCBI taxonomy): domain Eukaryota; kingdom Metazoa; phylum Arthropoda; class Insecta; order Coleoptera; family Curculionidae; genus Polydrusus; species Polydrusus tereticollis. Next base: position 49,301,226 of record OY987334.1, on the reverse strand, counting down.
CTCTAATGGCCACAGTGAAAAGGTGTACGTATTCGGGTTTCGCATCCCAAAAAAACCTCCGGGTACCAAGTTTAAAGAAATACGTCAAAAAATGTTCATTAATTTTAAAAAATTCGATTTTTATTTTTTAACTTTACCACCCTGTATCTCGGAAACGGAGCAATTTCAAACTAAGGTAAGTTGTTTTAAATCGCCTAATTTTGGCCTCAGAAATATGTGCTCAGATTTTGTACAGACCTTTTAGAGACACCCTGTATAGCCATTTAGTACAGTCAATCGAGGTTTGCCCACCCCCCTCCCCGAAAAAATAGTAAAAACTCTTTTTACCCCCGCAACCAAACTCAATATTTATCCTTCTTCCCGTCTTTTTCGTGACAAATGGTCGATGCTACGTATACGTAGGAGAATTGTAATGATTTTCGCGAGGCTTTAGTCCCAGGGGTTGTTAGAGCCCAACCCTGTCATAAACCTTCGCTTATCTCTCTCTTTTTGCTACAGAAACGGGCTTTACATTACATGTTGTTTTGTGCATCTCCTAAACACAGACTCTAACATAACATATAACACCATAACACCTCAAGAATTTAACAACTATTTTGCAGATATCGCTCATAATCTGTTAAAGGATGTTGGAGTTTCTAATACAACTCAATTCACAATTTGGAGGGGATCAATCTACATTATTAGTTTAGGTTAGAAAAAAGCCATCTTTAAGGCTGGAGATGTCTCATCATCAAAAACTACAGACCTCCCTATCTTCTCAAAAATATTGGAGAAGTGTATGGCAACCAGAAACTAGAATATCAAACTTTTCTAAAACGAATAATCTTTCCACACCAACTCAGTTTGGCTTTAGACTGGGTAGAGTTACAGTCTAGGGTATACTAAGTTTGGTTTCTGGCATAATGGAGTCATTCGAGAATCAGCAGCTATCGCGGCAACCTTTTGTGACCTCAGTAAAGCTCTTGATTGCGTCACGCATGACATTAACCTCCAAAAACTAAAGTTTTACAATTTTCACCGTGATAGCATCAAATAATTTTAGTCTTCTTTAGAAAATAGAACCCAGACCGGTCGGATCGGCGCTGTGACGTCAGTGTTGAGTCCGTTGCTATTTATTATCTACGTCAATAATCTTCCGATCAGTGATCAATCGGCCGCCATTACTCTCTTTGCGGACGACACATCCTTGACCTGTTGCGGGGACTCACTAGAGACTGCGTAGTCTATGCACTGGTGCACTCCATCATATGCAGTTGTTGTGTGGAGCCCAGGATGCTTATCGCACACATGGCATAAGTACTTACGGTTTCTTCGGTCTACATGCTGGAAACCCTTCTTTGTGCTTGTCAATAGGAAATGTAAAAGTTCTATCGACAATAAACGATTTTCTGATTGATATTAACCCTAATGAAAAGGAAATCCTAATAGTTTTCCTCCAAAGACCCATTACCACGAAGAAGGCTTGCGGAGGGTAAAAAGTTTTAATAACTATTTTTGTCGTGTCCTCCACCCTCGAAAACGGAGAGGAAAAAACAGCTGCAACAAATATTGTATGGCCTTCAGACTCATTCATTGTACTAATTGTCAAAATACCGTTATCTTTTTATCTGTAAGTTTGATTGGTTTTACTGGTATTTAAAAAACAAGTAATAATCGTAATTTTTACTAATTTTTCTCAATAATTTGTTTCTTAATTACACTGTGTTGATCTCTCGTTGCTTGTGATACTAGCATGTACCTATGGTAGAATAATAGACAGATTTAATTTTAAATATGCAAAAATATCAAATAAAAATAAACTTTCCGGGAATATACACCTTTTTTATTTTGTACATTACAGGGACAAAAATCCTATGTCTATAACAATAACAAGGCTTAGTACTTTCAAAGGCTTTTTCACCGGACAAAAAGTAAAAATAAATCACCCAATAGGCTTCAGGAATATAATATGTGATGTGTACAATAGTAATTCTAAATAATTTCATTTGTAATTGGAACTTTTTACCAAATGATCACAGAGTCATACGGCAACTCATGCGTTAATAGCAGACCCTACTCAGTCAATGGCAATATCATTACTTCCCAAAAATGACACATTACACGGTCAGTAATGACATATTTCAAATTTAATACACCTAACATTAATAATGACCGTGTAAGAATTATCAAGAATCGTTTTAAATGACCATGATAAAGAGTAATGAAGCACGATTCTTGGAAGGAATGGTATTATTAGACTAGAAATGAATGTGTAAGGTCTACAATAACGGTTATTTCCTGACCGTAGCCATACTGTGGACAATATTGATGGATCGAAAAGCTAGTGAGATAATTCAAAAGAAGAAATACCTCTATTACTTATGGACGCGGGACGGATAACAGCCCATACTGTCAACATGTTATCAACCCACAGAAAATTTTATTTATCCATTGGTCTCACCCACTGTTAAGACTTATCTCGAACAGTAAACCAGATACCCTGCTGTGTGGAGACAAGTTAACGGAGGACTTAAATACTCTTGGGTGGTTTATAGTAAAAAGAAAAAGCCAAGTTTCTTTTGAGCAGCTTTTTCTTTTTCAGTTTAGGCAAGGGACACCGCAAACCCAATAATTATGAAATGTTATTCTTTATAGTACTGTAGTAATTATTAGTGATGAAAAGGAAAACAAGCCAGGTTTAAAAGTACTAAACCCAAATAGAAAAATCTCGCCAGTAGTAAGGATGACACTTATTTTTTGGTTTTCTCTATACGTACAAATTAACAATGATATATTTTTAAATTTAGGCACAGCCTCACAATGTCCAGTAACCAAAATATTACTGCAAACTTCTAAGTTGTTTTATTAAGACACAGTATTATAGTCGCAAGTAAGTAAGCTTAATTCTTGATTGTTGTTTATACAACTTAAGTGTTAAGAAGTTAACGCCAGGAATAACATTGTGAAGCCGAGCCTTAATTTCATTAACTATGAGTAAAGCAAGGCTTTCCAATATAAAAATATAGTATCGCCAAGGTTTTACATCAAGTATAAAGGACACAGTTCAAGCAAGGATTCACAGGCAACTGAAGCTTATAAAGGTTAGTCTGACCTATAGCAGTGGCAATTAAATTGCCATATAATGTTGGTAGCCTGTATTTAAGTAAAGAAAACGATACCTAGCTACGCAATAGGAAATTCACAAGCTCTTGACGTCAATTGTATATTGATTCTATTGCGTAGCGCGTAGCTATACGTTTCTTTGATATGACACAGTTAGTTATGCTGATGGCCGAGCAATCTAAAAATGTCCCCAGTATGCAACTTGAAAATTCCGTTCGCGGAAGCTTTACTCGTGCGCAGAACGTCGGGGACTATCGAGTTGTACCACGGGTACCTGTGTTAATCCGCCACCCTGTTGGATTTACTTAACTATAATGAAATTACATTATGCGTCCTTTACCTAAGGCAATTACATTATTAGCCCTTTACCTGAGTGGACGCGACTGAAATATATATTCAGTTGCTATTAAAGTAATTCCCCAAGAGCATCGCTGACGCTGAAAGTGAAGACTATGTTGAGTGAAAAAGGCGCTAAATTATTAGTGTTAAACTAACCTGAACTAAGCTGTTGTCAGATCACTATAGGATATTATTATCTACCGTAATAATAGTCCAGGCATAGACCAAGGTTGGTCTATGGTCCAGGTTAGCTGCATAACTTTAACAGGTACATTTTCTGTAAATAAAAATTCGACTACGACCAAATCACTTGTATTCTTTTACACACATCCAGCGGTCTGTTGTGGTACAACACTCTATTCAAACTAGCAAACGTAATTCCTACAATAACCACATTCGTGGGCTCTCATAATTCTCAGTAGCTGAGTTCACAGATTTAAGAGAATGACTACCTGCCTTTAGTTATCATCCATTATAAAATTCTTTGTTGAAAGGGTTTCAAGGATCATAGAGATAATAATTTTATTATCCAGGTAGGGGCCGTAATTAGTTGTAAACGTAAACGCAGCTTTGATTATCCAAATATGTTGCGTCCGTGGATTGGTGAATCTAGTATAGAACAGTCGGAGGGGGTACAGGTACAACCACAGTGCGAAAATGAAAATGGAAGAAGACACTTATCTTTAGATTCTAAAGAGATTATAAAAAATGTATATACAACTCATAGAACGTGAAAAGTTGAGTAAAATGGAATGTATTGAAGAAACAGCCACATTGACTAAAATTTCGGAAAAACCAGTATGGAAAATTGTGAATAAACCCATCACCGAAAGGAAAAGAAGGAACGATTCTGGGACTTGCAAAAAATTAGATCGCAGCGATAAAGATTTAGTCCGACGCAAAATTTATAAGATGTATGAAGAGCATACGGTACCAACACTGGATCATTTACTGAAAAGACTTGAGATAGATAACACGGATATCAATTGCGGTAGGACATCGCTGTGGAAGTGTCTTCCACGAATCGGCTTTAAATTTAAAAAAGTCGATGAACGGCAAGTTATCATGGAATCGCAACGACTTAAGGCATGGCGATTTGAATATTTGACAAAAATCGCTCAGTATAGAAGTGAGAACAGACCTATTATATACTTAAATGAAACCTGGTTTGATACCCATGATACCCCATCAAAAGGTTGGGTTGATTCTAGTGACAGGTGTAGAACAAAGGCACCATCAAACAGAGGAAAAAGAATAACCATAATACATGCAGGGTCCGAAGATGGTTGGGTACCAAATGCACTTTCATTTGCAGCCAAGAATATAAATGACTCCTGTTTGGATTACCATAAGGATACCACAGCGGAGTTATTTGAGGATTGGTTCGTAAATAAGTTAATTCCTAATGTTTCTCCAAACAGTGTGATTGTTATGGACAAGGCAAGTTACCACAGTAGACAGTTAAACAAGCACCCTTATTCAAAAGATACGAAAATGGCAATACAGGAATTTATGTATCAGAATGATATATATATTTCCATTAAAGTTACACAAAAAGTGAGTTACTTGATGTGCTTAAATTCCTGAACCTGGAAAAGGAGTACTACTGCGACAGCTACGCTAAAAGTAAGGGGCATACAGTGCTAAGGCTTCCGCCGTATCACTGTATATTCAATCCCATAGAACACATATGGCATCAATTAAAATCTGCCGTTAGACGTAATAATGTATCACCCACTATAAACGCTAGTGTACTGGATATTATTATTACTGAAGTGAACAAAGTGCCTGTGAGTAGCTGGAACAATTGTGTTTCGCATATTAAAACTGTTGAAAATTCATACATTCAAATTGGGAATATTACAGAAAGATTTATTATTAACATAGCTGTTGATAGTGACAGTGAAAATGAATTAAATGAGTAAACTGTAGTTGCATTAATTAATTATAATATATAATTATAATATATTCTATCCTCGATTCTATTTAAAATTGTTTATTATTTGTGTCAAATCATCCATGCTTGAAATACAATTCAGTGCGGGCCTGCACGAAGTCGAAAAACATCCTGAAACGAGTACGAGGAAGGTTGCTAGAAACTGGAATATTTGCCATCAAATTGTTTGGAGAATTTTAGTGGACTTTTTATTATATCCGTACCATATTTGAAAAGTACAGGCATTACTTTCTAGAGATTTTCCAAGGCGCGTAACCTTCTGTCAGTGGTATATTCATTATATTGCACAAAATCCATAATTCCATCCAGAATTTCCATAACAATAATTTGTGGTCTGAAGAAAATCCTTATGCAGTAACCGAAACCCTTTTTGAACACTAATATTCGGTTAACGAATGGGCAGGAATGATTGGTAACCACTTTATTGATCCATTCCTCTTACTGAGACGACTTGACGGACAATCCTACATCAATTTCCTTCAAGAACAACTGTCCTTGCTGCTTAAGAATGTTCCGAAAGCAATAAGAAACCATATGTGGTACATGCACATTGGGCACCAGCACATTGGGCACCAGCACATGTCAGTGTAATGGTTCGCAATTATGCTCTTTTTACTCAAAAACGGCGCATCGCAGAAAAACAACTCACTATAGCTCATATGTTTCAAATTGAACGGTGAATTCAAAAATATTTTTTATTTGTGGAAAAAACCATTGGCGTACCATTTTGTCTTCAAAAATATTGAAATCAGTTACCGTAGGCACGCCACTGTAAAGATAAAAATTATTTTTCTATTTAAAAACATGCACCTTTATTAACTGTCGCTACGTACTAAATATCATTGAAATATTTCAAGTAGTTTAGAAAATATTCATTAATTTTCATTTTTCTCCCAAAACTTTAAAACCCCGTATTCTCGTAACAGAACATTTGTAGACCACAGTTTATAAAGCAAACTATCAATAATTTTTTATGTAGATTCGCACCCTTAAATATTCGCATATTAATAAGGAATTATTAATTATAATTGAGTATTTCATATTTTACCATGATTTATTATATTTGTTTTTTTTTTATGAATCAATACCTATTCAAACAAATTATGTTAAATAAATTTAAAGCCGGACCTGACGTACACGCGCACTGCGCATACGTAAAGCTTCCGCAAAACGCCGCGTACTGGGGACATTTCTATAACACGATATTATCAATATATTGGCTATATACCGGGTGATGCATGGCTTAGTTGGCTAAATATTGGCTCCCCTGTACATTTTAGGGAAAAATTGTATTATAACTTTTGAAGAGGCCGATATAATAAACCCATGTGCCAAGTTTAAATAAATTTTAATAAGCCAATCCTCAGTTATTCAATTAAATGTGATGGCAAAATTACGAAATTTTCATAATTTAGGTAATACAGCAAACACCAGCAAATTATTATTTGACATTGACGAAACGAAAAGTAGCGTCAGTGACAACATTTTCATTGAGGGCGCTTTAATTACAGCTAAATATGAGCTATTCCATTAAGGAAAAAGTAACTATGATCAAATGGTATTATACAGGAAACAGTTTAAGAGCAGTGTCTGAAATATTTTCAGTTCAATTTTCTGATAAGCCTATTCCTTCCATTTCATTAATTAAACTTATCATCAGTAAATTTTAGTCCAAAGGCACTGTAATGAATAACTGTAAATGCTCAACTCAGAATGTCAATAGAGCTGAAGAAAGCGATAATAGAGATCTTGATATTTTACTGCACGCGGAGGAAAATAAAATGATTAGCACGATGATATTCTTGGGCAAGTCGTAAGAAAACATCAAACCACTGTGTTGTGCACTTTAAAAAAACATGAATATTTTCTTAACAAGCAAGAAAAACATCAAGAGATACGGCAAGGTGATGAAGAACGGAGATGGTATTCTGTTTTGAGGTAATGGAAAGAGCAAATAATAATAGGGATTTTTTGAGAAATATTTGTTTTACCGATGAATGTACCGGGTGTTCCACCTAAGGAGGTAATCGGCTATATCTTAGAAAGTAATAACACTAGGACTTTGGGAAAAAATATATATCGATAAAAGCGGCCAAGAGAAATTGCTACAAATTATTTCCAAGTTCGAAAAATGACCGCTAGGGGGCGTAAGAGAACTTTCAAAATAGAAATGCCGATTTTCTCTTCATTTTTCTTAATAAAAATATGTTAAAAATATAAGCATTGTATTCTTCATAAAATTATGCAACTTTATGTCAGGAATCGTTTTTTTCTATTTTCAATAATAAAGTGGTGGGAGAAGGTCAAACTTTTTTTCTTTCAAACGATGATATCTCTGCTTTGGATAAACCGATTTTATTCAACTTGGTCTTGAAAAAAAGCCCTTCTTTTCCTCTACACGTAGATCTATTAACTATACCATATTGATTCTGATGGTGGCCACTAGATGGCGTTTTTCCGTAATTCCTCAATGAATAAGGATTTTCTCAAAAAAATCAAATGTTATGATATGACTTTTTTATCATATTTTATTTGAGGCTTATAAAGGCTATTAAATAGTGTAATAAAAATCCAGGTCCGTATTCAAAATAAAAAAGTTGATGATGGTCGCTCGAATCCGAAACGTCGAATTAAAAAACTAACCCCATCAGCTTGTAGAGGAGGAAAAGTTACTATAAGGAGCTGAAAACCGCAACGTGATATCGTTTGTTAAACCAGAGATTTAATTGATTAATTAATGTTTTAAAAAATGGCCTATTTTTCCATATTAATTATTATTATCCCTAATTTCTCTAGTTTAACAAAAGATATCACGTTGCGGTTTTCAGTTGCTTATAGTAACTTTTCCTCCTCTACAAGCTGATGGGGTTAGATTTTTAATCCGACGTTTCGGATTCGATCGACCATCATCAACTTTTTTATTCAGAATTATCAGAATCAATATGGTATAGTTAATAGATCTACGTGTAGAGGAAAAGAAGGGCTTTTTTTCAAGACCAAGATGAATAAAATCGGTTTATCCAAAGCAGAGATATCAGCGTTTGAAAGAAAAAAAGTTTGACCTTCTTCCTTCTATTATTGTAAATAGAAAAAAACGATTCCTAACATAAAGTTGCATAATTTTATGAAGAATACAATGCTTATATTTTTAACATATTTTTATTAAGAAAAATGAAGAGAAAATCGGCATTTCTATTTTGAAAGTTCTCTTACGCCCCCTAGCGGTCATTTTTCGAACTTGAAAATAATTTTCAGCAATTTCTCTTGGCCGCTTTTATCGATATATTTTTTTTCCCAAAGTCCTAGTGTTATTACTTTCTAAGATATAGCCGATTACCTCCTTAGGTGGAACACCCGGTACATTCACACTCAACAACGAACCAAATGTTTAAAATTGCCGGTATTGGAGTAAAGAAAATGAACATCGTCTTGTTCATACTCGGACGTAATATCCACAAAAAATAAATGGTTGGGCGGGAATTGTAGGACATCACATTATTGGACCATTTTTTATGGAAGGCAACCTTACAGCAGTAACCTATTTGAACTTACTACAAAAATCGAATTGAACCCGCACTAGAGAGTTAGGTAATATTTGCAAAATATTTTTAACGGAAATATTATTGGCCCACGGCATTTCTTCCTTTGGCCAGCCAGGTCTCCTGACCTTCCGCCAAACGACTTCTTTCTGTGGGGTCACTTAAAAAATTTTATTTATAAAGATGCAAAATTTGAAAATCTAGACCGGTTAAAAATCTGTATTTTGTTAGAATGTGACAGAATATCTCAATATTAACTCAGTAATGTTAGAAATAATTTTATGATCGGTTAGGATATTGTTTAGCTCTTAATGTAGCGTTGCTTGAACATTTAATTATTGTTATCAACCGAGATGACAATATTGCGATGGTAAATTATAAAAATTATCGTGACCAATTGAGTAAAATAATAAAACAAACTAAATCAACATATTTTAAACAAAAAACTAAATGCTGTAAATAATGATCCTAGAAAGACCTGGAATATAATTAAGCAAGTGACAAATGATAATATTACTGATTCTGGCATTGTTACTCTGAAGAACATTGATAACCAGGAAATGACCGATCAGCTAGCTATTGCTGAGGAGTTGTGTGGTTTCTTTAGTTCTATTGGTGCCAAATTAGCTAGTAAAATAAACAAACCAACAAATGTACCTCCTTTCTTACTGAAGGAGACCCAGTCTCCTTGTTCAATGTATCTGTACCCTATTACTGATGAAGAAATTGTGGATTCTATAAATTTATTGAAAAACTCTTCCTCAACCGAGAATTTTTGCATATCCAATTCCATTGTAAAATCTAACTATAAATGTTTAGTCAAACCACTGGTACATATTGTGAATCAGATCTTTGATGAGGGTGTTTTTCCCGAGATCTTCAAGAATGCTATAATATTACCATTGCACAAAGGAGGAGATAAAACCAATATTAATAACTATCAGCCAATTGCTCTTACTAACCCCATTTGTAAAATCATTGAAAAATGCTTAAGGAAAAGGCTGTGCAACTTTTTAAACACAAATAAATTATTATCTGAGTCACAATATGGATTCAGGGAAGGAATGGGTACTGAATCTGCTTTACATGAAGTGTCTGATTATATTGTAAATTGTTTTAATACTAATTATAAGCCACTTGCCATTTTTCTTGACCTCTCAAAGGCCTTCGATACTGTGGATCATCATATTCTATTACACAAATTGGAAATTATTGGGATAAGGGGGAAGGTTCTTCAACTGATTCAGTCTTATCTAAATAATAGAACTCAGAAAGTAAGAGTTGGTTCAGTGTGTAGTTCCTTTGGTGGGGTAGAGTGTGGTGTTCCGCAGGGTACAGTGCTTGGTCCGATTTTATTTTCTATATATATTAATAGCTTAGCAAATGCAATACCAAATGTTAAAACTGTATGTTTCGCTGATGATACAGTTCTGCTACTTAAGGGATCATCGTGGCAGGATGTCTTTGAGAAGGCTGAGAGGGCGGCTTACTATGTAAAGATTTGGATGGATTATAACTTTTTAACGCTAAATGTAAACAAAACTAATTTTATGTGCTTTTCAATGAATAAAACTGGTCTACCTAACAACAATGTAATTAGAGTTCATTCTGATATTTGTGACCTTTCTCAGAATTGTGCATGTGCTGGTATAATTGAATCAGTGGAAAGTATAAATTATTTGGGTGTTTGTTTTGATCAGTTTTTGAAATGGAATGCTCATGCAGAATATGTGAAAAATAAATTAAGAAAGCTTGTTTATAAGTTCTATGAGTTACGAAATATTTTAAGTAAAGAGGTTATAATTACTGTATATAAATCATTGGCAGAATCCTGTCTTCACTACGGGATAATCTGTTGGGGTTCGGCTCATAAAAGTGTGTTGGATAATGTTGGTATTGCGCAGAAATATATATTAAAGATAATTTTCTTCAAACCAAGACTTTTTCCTCTGAACTTTTATTTCATCAGTGTGGTGTATTTACGATTACTCAATTATATATAAAGAATGCTCTAAGATTTGCTCTCACTAGAAATATTTATCATAATTACGTAAGACATGACATAATGACAAGAGCAATTGCTAATCGTAATTTATTGATACCTAATACACGGTTTGATGCCACTCAAAGATCATTTTCCTATGTGGCTCCAAAAATCTTGAACATATTGCCAGAGCAGTTCAAAAGAAAAAAATTTCAGTATATTAAAAAAGACTTAAATAAATGGATAACAAGTAACACCCAAATAATTAAGACCATTGTTAAGTTTTTATAAGTTAGAATAAGTTAATCTGGAATTAAATTTACTTTGTAATCAAATAAATGGTTAGTACTTATGTACTCTGTAATAATTTTGTAATTTGGATTTTGTAATAATAATTATATTGGATTTGTGATTTGTTGGTTGGTTGGTTGTTATAGTAGGAGCATGCACACACAGACTTAAGTCCATAGTGCATGCACTACATTATAATATAATAAATTTAAATTTAATTTGTATACATCTTGTAAAGTGAAATTGAAAATTTAATTTAATTTAAATTTAATAATCTAATATTTGATTGTAATCATCATTGTTAAATAAATGTTTTTGTGAAAATCTGTAGTTTTAGGTATGTTATGTTAAATTAAAAGCGTAGTAAGAAAAACATAATGGTATATTTAATTTTGGATGTGTGACTGCCGGTTTGGTAAAACGAAAATGTGTTTTCAATGTGAAATAATCTTTATTCGTTATGTCCAGCTTTACGTCAATTTTTGACAATAGCGTCATAGAAATTATTTGCTGGTGTTTGCTGTTTACCTAAACTATGAAAATTTCGTAATTTTGCCATCACATTTAATTAAATAAGTTAGGATTGGCTTATTAAAATTTATTCAAACTTGGCACATTGGTTTATTATATCGGCCTCTTCAAAAAATTATAATACAATTTTTCTCTAAAATGTACAGGGGAGCCAATATTTAGCCACCTCAAAATTTGCATGGGATTTCATATGTTCAACTAAGCCATGCATCACCCGGTATACGTGGTTGTGACGGATCATAAAAAAAAATACAGTTCTATAAAGAAAAATTATGCCTGTCAAACCTGGAAACTTAGGCACAGTTGTATACGTCAGGATTAACTCAAAAGTGGACGTTAATCCAAGGGTTAGTGTATGTGGAATGCGTTGTATATTAAAATGGCAACGTCATAAATCACTTTTATATTAAAAGACAGCGATATGAAAAAATACAGATCTAAAACATTTTTTGTCTTGATAGACGCGGTATTTGTTGCAATACGTTGGAACAGGCTGTATTGCTGAAATTACGATATTTTGCACACAACATTGAGACGTTAAAACTACATCGATAGTCATCTTCGGGTCCTAGCCTTAAGTTTATCGCAAACAGATAATTACAAAAAGATATTGCATGACATTCGTTAGTCTGATAGACGACAATTGAAATTGGGCTATACCTACCAATAACGACAAAGCAAAGATAGACGCTGCATGCTCTTTAATCATAACAAGCAGACAAGACGTCAAATGCAAAAGTCCGTCAGGTTCCTTGCGAGTTCCACGGTGAAGATATTTATACACTGTTGCCGAATAATCTAAAACTTACCCCATTCGGATTTTATTTCACCTTAAATTGACTCAGTTTGTAACTATTTGGAATTTACTATAGTGCGTTGGCCGCGCATAATGCCGATTTTAAGAAAACCTGTTGGCTGGCAGTCAATTAAAAATTAACTTTACAGTCAGAACATTAGGTGTATTATTCGGAATATTCCACGCTGGTGTAGAGTACGCAAAATGTGGCAACGTCTGCCTCCTAGCGATAGCAAGCGAAAATAAGAAAATGAAATGTCACAATTTTGACATTAGAATTATTATAAAGTATTTTCGACTTTATAAAATAATTTAGTGGTGAGATTATTGTGCTTTATTGTTTTGTGAAATAATTATATTATTACAATATGGTGAGACAGTGTCAGGTTTGCAAAATAACCGATTCAGTGCCTGGATTTTCTTTTTACAAGTAAGTATTTATGACATAAACATTTCATTGATAATTGGACCAACAGTAGCGGTTCATGAAGGTATCTTTTTAATGTCGATATTAAGAAGCATATTAATTTAATTTTAATAGGGCTAATTTAAATATTGCGCTTTTAACAACAAGGTCGGTATAAGTTAGATTGGCAAAATTTGTAGAATAATTAATTAAAAATACATTAATGAACAATCTTAATTTGTTAGGTACTTGTTATATAATCTGCGGGAAAAAGATTAGGTTTATGTTTATTACCTTATTAAACTCCATATTTTAATTGTCTTCTATGATATAAAAGAACCAACGGTCAACTCTTGAGAAACCCTTGGACATGAAATAAGTGTCCTTGCATTACAAGTTATTTACCTAGTATTATTTTAAACATTACATAATGTACAAATTGTTCAGTATTTATACATTGTTACAGGAAAATGTCCAATCAATAAAATAAATTTCTATTATTATTATATTTAAGGTTTCCAAGTGATTTCGTACATAAAAAAAAAAATGGTTTACTTTAGTCGGGTTTGAGGAGGATATATCCATTGGTATGTCGACAGTCTATTAAAATATCACTTTTTATTTTAATCCTAAATACAGCAATACTCTTGCCAGTTTTTAGAAAACCATTTGGCCTGTATCATGGTTACCTATTTTTATATAATTATTATTTAAATGATATTATTGATAATTTTAACACAACATTTAAAATACTTTGAAAGTGATACGCCACTGCTAATTGAACCTTGTAGTAGCCTGCCCATGCTATCGTCCTCTTATAAACAGTGGGTTGTAGGCTCGGCGCAAAAGTACGTAAATGAATGAGATGCGTGGTCTATCTCTGCTTTGTCGTCATTGATACCTACCATATAAGTGTGTCCAAAAAAATATACTTTATTGGTCTACGCAGGGTTAGCAGGTTTAAATCAACATTGGTTTTTAAAGGAAGGAACCTGGTTTTTTAATATTTCTTTTATATTTTTCACTAAGGGGATTTCTTTAATTTTATACTTCACTAGTAGGTTCGTGTACCCTGTACTTGGTTCACCAGTTCTACCTCTACCCATTGTCAGTGAATTAGTGAAACAGCCCACAGTTAGAGAAGAAAATAGGAATATCTTCCGAAAACTACTAAATTCTTAAGAATTTTTCAATGTCTCATATATTTTTTCAAAATACAGTGAAACTTGTCCAACTCGAAATATTCTCCAAATCGAATTTTCTTCACAAACAAATACGTTTTTACAACCTCACAATGTAATTTTCCCCACGCAAGTCGAATTTCTATAACTCGAATATTTGACGACATTTTTACTGTAGATGAAACGGACATTTTTTTTAAATGTTTACCCAACAAAACATTAGCCTTTAAAGGTCAAAAATGCTTTGGTGGCAAAAAGAGCTAGGAGAGAATTACAGTGATGGTTGCAAGCAATATGAGTGGATCAGAAAAGTTGAAATTGCTCGTTATCGGCAAGTCGAAAACCCACGTTGTTTTAAGGGCATAAAATCACTTGATGTGGACTATGAGCACAACAGAAGAGCGTGGATGACAAGTGAAATTTACGACAAGTGGCTCAAAAAGCTAGATAAAATCTTTGCTTCTCAAAATAGGAAGATTCTAATGTTTGTTGACAATTGTCCCGTACATCCTAAGAATGTAGAAGCAAACCTAAAAAACATTAAACTGAAAAATTTTCCTCCTAATCTAACTTCTGTTCTACAACCAATGAACCAAGCGATTATTCAAAATCTTAAGCAGCATTATAGAAAACGAATCGTAAAGAAAATCTTGGCCCATATGGAAGAATCAGCTCCTATGACTGTATCGTTACTTGACGCAATCAGGGATCTAAATAAAACCTGGAATCTCGATGTAAAACAACAAACAATCAGCAATTGTTTTAGGAAGGCAGATTTTGCTAAAGGTCAATTAATGCAGAATGCTACTACAGATGACTGGGATGAAGAAGACGATCTTCCATTGTCTAAATTGAAACAAATTTGGACCACGCACAGAACGGCAATGGGCAACGATGATGTTTCTTCTGAAGATTACTTCGATATTGACGATGGTGTACAAACAATGGGATTCCCAACAGACGAAGACATTTTAGATAGCGTTGTAGAAAAAGTTTAAGGTAAAATGTAGCATTGTTAAACACAAATAATATTTATTGTTTCAGACTTAGAGGGGAAGGAAGACTCTAGTGAAAGCGAGGTTGAAACAACTGCTGTTACCATACCTACATTTAACCAAGCGTACTCTGTTATTCAGACCCTAAAAAATTTTGCTTCGTCAAGAGAAAATGTTCCCAATGAAGTACAGGCGTCGTTAAATGTAGTGGAGGATTTTATACAAAAAGATAAATGGTCCGCATTTAAATAAAATATATAATATAATATATATAATATCTTTTGTTAAACTAGAGAAATTAGGGATAATAATAATTAATATGGAAAAATAGGCCATTTTTTAAAACATTAATTAATCAATTAAATCTCTAGTTTAACAAAAGATATCACGTTGCGGTTTTCAGTTCCTTTTAGTAACTTTTCCTTCTCTACAAGCTGATGGGGTTAGTTTTTTAATCCGACGTTTCGGATTCGAGCGACCATCATTAACTTTTTTATTTTAAATACAGACCTGGATTTTTTATTCCACTATTTAATAGCCTTTATAAGCCTAAAATAAAATATGATGAAAAAGTCATATCATAACATTTGATTTTTTCGAGAAAATCCTTATTTATTGAGGAATTACGGAAAAACGCCATCTAGTGGCCACCATCAGAATCAATATGGTATAGTTAATAGATCTACGCGTAGAGGAAAAGAAGGGCTTTTTATCAAGACCAAGTTGAATAAAATCGGTTTATCCAAAGCAGAGATATCAGCGTTTGAAAGAAAAAAAGTTTGACCTTCTCCCACCACTTTATTATTGAAAATAGAAAAAAACGATTCCGAACATAAAGTTGCATAATTTTATGAAGAATACAATGCTTATATTTTTAACATATTTTTATTAAGAAAAATCAAGAGAAAATCGGCATTTCTATTTTGAAAGTTCCCTTACGCCCCCTAGCGTTCATTTTTCGAACTTGAAAATAATTTCCAGCAATTTCTCTTGGCCGCTTTTATCGATATATATTTTTTCCCAAAGTCCTAGTGTTATTACTTTCTGAGATATAGCCGATTACCTCCTTAGGTGGAACACCCGGTACAAGCACTACAATTAACTAAAATAAACATTATTTAGATACAGTGGTTTTATTTTTTTGATAAAATAAACCATTAATTAAAACTGAAAGTTTTTATTTTGTCTTAATTATAACTTATCAGAAATTTTGATTTTAATCACGATTTAAATTGAAAAGAATAAAGTGATTTAAATTAATTGATTTAAATCCTTTTTAACCCTGATACAAACATATGCCTATGCCGTAGGACAAGTATCTAAAATATATACGTTTGAGCAAACTCAAGACCCAAAATGGTTAGCAGAGTTTTGATGACGTATCCATTTTTTAGTACAATTTTCTAATTACCTATAAATTACATCACCAAATCGTGTTAACCCATTTACTTGTACCTTTACAATCAGGTTTTTAAACCAGCGTGGCTTTATTGTATTCGGCTTTGTGGCTGTACCTGTGATAGCAATATCAAAATGATACAGAAGTTCCAAAACAATTTACATCACCACACCATCAAAGAGAACATAGCATATCCTGATCTCCCATGACCAAATTTCAATTTGGGAGATTTTTACCGAATCCCAATGACATGACTTCCATACCATCGGCTATTAAGACTATAATATATCTTAATTCAAATTTTCCGATATTAAAGCATTTTTTGGACACACTCTGGGCCCTATTTAAACATAATAGATAAATGAATAACCGTTCGTTTACCGTGTATAGTCCATGGACTTCGTACACGAGCATTTTATACACATATATGCTCTTTGTAATTGAACCTTTGCTTGAAGCCCATTTTTTACTCGTAGAATTCCACCGAGCTGTTCACGCCCTACACAAGCACAAGCTAAGGTAACTCTTTACTTCACTTAAATAATAACAAAAAAATAAATAAATCACAGCCACCTCTAAATTCTATAAATAAAAAATAGACCATTTGATTAATATCAGATTCGTTAACTCCGTGTTATTAATTTTTTCCTAGGTCAGATGGATGAGGTATTTTACCAGTTTTTTCCAAAAAAATCTAGAACAAATGAAAACATAAATAAATGTTTTAATGCCACTGAATTTTTAGTATCTTTTATCCAGTCACACTTCCCATACTTTGAACATCCTGTGACTTATAGTATATTCACAGACACTTTGAACGTTGACATTACTTGTGCTTCCATCAGGGATGTCACGGTTCGAAGTCTCCTTAAACCAAGATCCTAACTCTTACCTGAGATCATTCCTAGTCTATCGAGTCTTCTTTTTCAAATTGTTGTTATTTGCTAACTTCTGAGGCTTTTCACTGATGAACAGGACTTGGGTGGCCCCCTTCACCATCAGGAGGAACCAGTATATTTGGGGAAATAATAGGAGGGCGATACTGATTAGGCAGTTCTTTGGTAACTTTGTCGTCAAAGCCTGGAAAGGGCACATAAACAGATTTTATCATGAAGCTTAAGAAGATGAACTAACTGATGAAAATAGCTATTTATTGTATTAGTGTGTTATGTTATAAAGTCCGTCTATCTATCTTACATCCCTAATGCCGATAAGACCCAGCGGGTGATCGAATGAAAGCAGGGACGCACTCGTTGCTGATAGAATAAAAGGTTGCGCTGCTTTAAGATAATAATATATATAGAAGCGTGGAATTTTTTTTTCTACCTGTATGCAACAAAAGTGTCGTACTGATTTTTTATGTTAGAAAGAAACCGCAAAAACATATTTTAAACGTAATTTAATAATAAGTAATAATAATATAACAGTATATAAGATACAATACAATTAAAATTATAACATATAGGGCGGTTATTAATTAAAACAAAATATACATATACCTACAAAAAAGTACCGTGTCAGAAAAATAATTATTACATTTTAACCCAAGTCAGTTTCACTGTCACTGTCGTCATCCAAGTTCACAATATTGATTGGCATTTATAATGAGTTTGTAGGATAGATAGACGGACTCTACATAAGTTACGCGCAAACAAGATCTGACTATGAGGCTGTAGGTCGAGTGGGATGATGTTTTCAAGGGACTTACGAAACATAACACACGAGTGCCATACAACAATTTCTATAGGAGAAAAGGTGCCACAATATCTATAATTAACACTTACCGTGACGAAGTCGACCTGTATCGTTTGGGCAAACAGATTGATGACATACGGAAACATGGCTACTCGGAATATAAAAAATGTAGCCAACATAACTAAACCATTTCCAATATACCTAAAATAGGAAACAGGAATTTTCACCACACAAAAAAAGTTTCATATAAAAGTTGTTGTGGGTTTAAAAATACTTTACAGCATACTGAGTGGACCAAAAAACAAGTTATTACATAATATATGTTTTTTTCTATAAGACACCCTGTATATTTTTTAGTTATTATTAATATACAGGGTGTTACTTAATGATAGGCCGTAATTCCAAGGGGCATTCCTGAACCAAATCCAAGTAGAAAATTTCATATAAAGATGTGCTCTAAAAAGTCTGGCTTTTAAGATAGACGGTGTCAAAGTTAAAAAAAAAATCGGATTTTTATTAATATCACAAAGATCCTTTTGCCGATTTTAGTGAAATTTGTGTGTTCGTTGTGATAAGAGGCTAAGTTAGCACTAACTAAATGATAACTATGAGTTCCAGTGGCGTCCCGGGGACAGTCTTACGAATAATATTGACAAAAAAATGTACGCCACTGACTTGTTTTTAAATTTTATATTGTTTTCGGGTTAAGCAGCTAAAAATACAACTTCTTTTTCTCTTTCTATTTTTTCGTATCTTACTTCGTTTTCGAGAAAAAAAATTGCTGGGGAAAGGTTCAGTAATCTAACAAAGACAAGTATCACTATAGAAAGAACGGTAACGTTGCTGTCTGCAATCTTTCCGAGAATATACGCCGTCTACAACACCAAGACTAATTTCCGAGAATATCCGCCCAAGTAAAGCAAGCGTACATGACCAAAAGCAGAGTGTGAAACAGATATATACATATATATATAGAGAGGGTAGTCGTTGCTGACTAGTTAAGAAATAAACTAGTGAATATTGGGGAGTGCAGCATTTGCTGCACTCCCCAATATTCACTAGTTTATTTCATATATATATATATGTCTTCGTTGAATAGTAGAACCGCGGTAAAGAAAAGCTTTATTGGTAGGCAATTAGATATACTTACGTGTTAATTGAAACAGCGTCCCTTCCCGACGTTCTCAAAAGTCTAGACCGGAAAACGGATAGGGGTTCGGGATTATTGAATTCGGTTTCATAGCTACATTTAGCCTACGTGACTGGAAGCAGAAGATAGATACGTAGCAGCCTCCGTAGTGAGCAGACTGTCGTCCTCGCTGTTTTCACACGAGGTTCGTGGATTTTGTGGCATTCAAACCACGAAATAAGTAGAGTTCCGTATCAAGCTTTTTTTTGTAGAAAGCACACGGTCTCCTCGCGGCAGCTTTGCGCTGGTTAAGTTGATTCTATGGTATACAAGCCATGAAATAAGTTGGTAAATTCGCGGAGGTACATCCCGAAGGTGTGGTAATGTGATTACTACATCCCAACTCGAGTTTAGTTTATCTATTGTAAAAAGGTTCGAAGGTTTAAGAAGTAGTATTGTATCACGATATTATAGTTTGTAAATAGTGAAGTAGAATGTGTAGCTGATTTAACGAAGTAAGTAGTTATCATAAATAAATAAATAAATGAATAAATAAATAAATAACTAAGATGTAACAGTAAAACCGTATTTGCTGCTACGCAGCCCAAATGTAAAGATGGGTAACTGAATAAGAGAAGTAAATAGACATATTTTGTGTGCGAAACGCCTTTTATTTCAACTGACATATTTTCAACCACGCAACCTATGGAAATACAGTTGTAATGTAAATAAAAGTTATTTCGTTACAATGGATTTTAAAGTATAATAAATCTTTAGGTATTGGCGCTGTCATCTATGGATAACTCTGCATACCGCATCGATTCTTTAAGTTTGTATATATGAAGAGACCAACTGTAAATTTTCCGTTCCATAACATAGATTGGTGGGGTTTCTTTAATATGGATTATCGACTTCTTACATTTAATTTAGTTTATATTATCTCCGTGAATAGAAGGAAAGGTTCTAGTCAGGGAGGTTGATTTTTTGACGAGAGAGTCACTTTTGGTTTTGTCCTGATAGAGGTATGTCACGCTAACTTTGTGTTTCACTAAATTTATATTTTGTTTAATAATCAGTATGTAATTGAACCATAAATATTCCTTACTAATAAGCCACGACCTTTTAATCTATTTTGACACGGATTGAATTCCACATTTTTACGTTCTAACAAAATAAAGACGTGCCGGCCATAATGGCGTCATAAATTAGTAATCTTCATTCATCTCATTCATCCTTGTAAATTATAATGTTTTTAATGATCTAAAAGCATCATCCTAACAAACGGCAGGCAGTAATCATAATATTTCTTGAATAAATGTGGATTTCAAACAATATTTTCATAATTTTGCATTCAATTTAAAATCACTTTATTTTTTCACTATCAGATCATGGTTTTGTTCGTTTTTCATCGTCTAATAATGTCTAAATTCTCAATTTAACTTTGTTTTTCATTTTTCGGGTCTCTGTCGTTTCTTTTACGTTTTAGCAAATATCGTTGGCCAGTTGGTAGTTTATTTAAGTTCTTGACGAACATTGGCGAGAGCCAAATATAGAGTAAACCTGACTGGACCATTCTCAAGAAAACCGACAGATCCAGGCTCTACAGAACTGATTGCTGACAGAATATCCCAGGAAGCTGATTTCGAGGAAAGCGGGTGAGTTTTTCTTTAGTTTTTAAGCTTTGAAACCTAAATTGAATTTGTTGAAGAACTCACCCCATTTCCCTCATTGTTATCTGTTAGGGATCAATTCTGATTTAATGTTTATTTTCTCTTAAACTTCTAACTCAATTGGCACGACATACCTGTACTGGGTGGATAAAATCCTAAGTCACACTGTATATACAATTTCTGTATCTTGAATTTATCTTGTACGTATCTTACCTTGGGTGCCATAAGACATTAGTCTGGTACACCAATATCATGTGGTGACGAATGCCTGTAGCTCGTTAAACCACATTTATCTATCTTGCAAACGATTGCCTTTTTGCTCGCTATGCCTACCGTACCTGCACAAAAGTTATAGATACTTTTGAATGCAGCATTTTCTACTAGTTTTAAACATCAGTTTAATATATTTGTACATAGTATAGTATATGAATTACTTAATTTTTATCTTGTTGGCACAAGATACTTCTCTTGGCCTAACTTAAAACTTAAATATCTTTTAAATCAATCAAATCATTTATTTTCTTACTACTTAAACACGAAAGAAATTTTGTTTATGACCTTACGTAATTAAACATGGTAATTTCATTTCTAAATTTAAAACTTTATTCATATTCACTTGAGTAACAGGGAGTTAAAACATCCTGTAACTACTTCAATTCACTTTTTTCAAACTATATTATAGAAGTTTAGGTTACCACTGGTACTGTTTAACATAAGTAGTAATTTTTAAACCCTTCATTGCAT
Source organism: Polydrusus tereticollis (assembly GCA_963920685.1). Taxonomy (NCBI): domain Eukaryota; kingdom Metazoa; phylum Arthropoda; class Insecta; order Coleoptera; family Curculionidae; genus Polydrusus; species Polydrusus tereticollis. The sequence continues at coordinate 49,279,465 of OY987334.1, read as the reverse complement.
TATTATTCGCTGGTCTAACTCCACCTTTCTAACATTACATGTAAACAAGCAAACCTGAGGCTGACATAAGCTCGTCTGATGTCATTGTTCCAATCAATCGCCGTCACTAGTATTCAAGTCTAATCAAGTCCTGACGTCTCCCTCACTTTCTGCAGTGCTGAAGTTCTATGCATGGAACGCCTCGTCGAGACAACTTCCAGGTGAAGAGGCCTGAATCTTGGACACACTTCATGGATGACAATGCAGAGCTAAGTATTTGTCAGTCAGAAGGATAACTTTGTAAAGATCAGCAGACCATTCCTTTATTTTCACTTTAATTTTCACCTCCCTCCCCCCGCCTGCCCCTTAACTTGCTTGCGTATATGATGAAGCAATAATATAAACAAATAGAAGTTAAAGTCATTGACTATACTTAAAAACCCCTAATGATGAACAAATTTTCACATTTTTATATTGTAAACTGTTTATTCAGAAACCAATCCCAACAATCATTGTCATACAAATATAATTTAATAAACTACCAAGTGTTTGTAAGAATTAGTATTATTTCTGGTAGGATGGCGCCCTAAAAAAATTTGTCAGATAATAAGACAAACCCACACCTGTAAAAAAAATATAGTCTTGGCCGAGGCAACTCAACATCATTTGAAAGATTATCCAAATCGTTACACAGTAAACAATTTATGTTTGGCCAACGCAAATAAAGGCAGCGGCCAACAAAATTTTTCGATATGCAATGAAGCGGCTTTTATTGCGCCCTTGGAATTACGGCCTATCATTAAGTAACACCCTGTACGTGTGCTATTGATGAGCTAATTTATTTTAGTTCTTTTCATAGCATTCTTAATATAAAATAATAAGGTTACCTAAACTACACTACTCAGTGTTCGGAAATGACTTTACTTGACTTTAAGGACAGACTGACCAGGTCCTTAGAAGATGACGCTAAAAAAACACTATTGATGGTAATAGTTCATCCAAATTGTAGCCAGTGGCGTTTGGTAACATTAAGTAGTAGTGCTCTGAAGCTTCAATGCACATTGGTAAGGAATGTAATACGATTGCATACATTCCGAATAATTATGGTAAAGGTCTTCACACACAACCGGGGGTTAATAAATTGCAACTCGTGTTCAAATAATGTTTTATTTATGCTATTTGATTACGTGACCTCTCAGGATGACTGCACATCTTTATGTTCAATAGCTGTAATAAAACGAATAAAAATACGCCATGAAATAATTTAACCCTTTTTTTAGTTATAAATTTTTAATTTGGGGAAACTTGAACATTTACAGCGTACCTATACTATTTTTATTGCAGATTATATATAAGTAACTTTTATTCTTTTTGCACGGTGCTCTATTTCTGTACAAGGTGTTTTAGAAGTACGGTACATAACTTAAGGGGGTGATTCCTCATGATATTCTTAGAGAAAAAGTTCATATGAACATGTGTCCGGAGTTGCCCCGTTCATAATATACATGGTGTTAAAGTTTAAAACGAAAAATCGATTTTTTATAATTTTCCCAATTTGATTGAAATTTGGTACCGTTATTCATAATGATAAAGGGCTTAATTAGCCCTAACTAGATTAAATTTATTAAGTCCAGTGGCGTTAAGGAATATTATTGACAGAAAATGTACGCCACTGACTTTTCTCTAATCTTGATATTTCTTTTCGGATTTACCAACTAATAGTACAACTTTTTTGATCCCTAAATTGTTTTCGTATCTTGCTTCGTTTTCGAGAGAAAAAATTAAAACCACTTTATTGCATGCGCAAAAAAATACCTCTGTATTTCAAAGGTAATTAAAATATGAGATAAAGGTAAGTTTTGATGTCTAATTTACCTGTTTTGTCAATAACAAGTCAAAAATGAATAGCTTTACTAACGCTGAAATGGCCCGGATGCATTTCAATTATGGCCTAGCAAATGTAATTGCTGAAGAAGCTTGGCGAATTTATCAGGAACGTTATCCAAACAGACTACTGCCATGTGCTAGAACATTTAGGCAGCTGCATGCAAGAGTGCGTGAGACTGGTTTAAACGTAAAACGTAGTTTTAATCGTAGTACGGAACTTCCTGGTAGACCTGCAACAGTAACCACGCCTAAGTTAGAAGAGGCTATACTTCGACGTACTTCTACAAATAAGAACTAGTATGTGGTTTATGCACGACGGTGCCCCAAATCATTTTAGCCTAGTTACTCGTTAATACCTCGACAACACTTTTCCTAATTGCTGGATTGGACGTGCAGGTCCCCAAGGTTGGCCAGCTCGCAGTCCTGACTTGAATCATCTCAGTGTTTCCCAAATGGTGTTCCGCGGTACACTAGTGTACCGCGATGACGTGCTTGGTGTTCCGCCAAATATCTTACGTATTAGATACTAAAATACTAAAAAAATACCGATTAACTAACCAAAATCCTTTTCAAGTAGAAAAAAAACCTAATGACTTTTCTGGATTGAATTTTGAGGAACTTATTGAAATAGGATCAGATAGCCAATTAAAACAAAAGTTTAAAGAAGTTCCTCTTATTACTTTCTGGGGAGATTAAGGAAACAAATATCCAGAATTTTCAAAACGTGCCATGCTTGTGATGTTGCCTTTTGTCACCACCTACCTGTGCGAATCTGGATTTTCCCATTATGTTTTTACAAAGACAAAATATAGAAATAGGATGAATGCTGCTCCTGATTTGCGTTTAAAGTAGTTGTCAACCATTAAGCCTGATATAAAAAAAATCTGTAAGAATAAAAAAAAATCACACTGTTCTCATTAGTTCTTTCTGCGTTGATTAGTGATGTATTCAGTTTTTTTTTTAACAATTTTCGTTATTTTACATTTGTAAACAAAATATATTATAAATTACTTGCTTCTAATTATTTTCATTTCATTTTTATATGAATGAAATATCGTAATAAATATTTTAAGTAAATAAATCCAGTCATTTTAAGTAGGTATGCAGAAAAATAAGAGGTACTGTTCCGGCGTTCTTGTGTCAGCTTGTAAGTGTTCCGCCGTCTATTTTAATTGGGAAACACTGATCTAGACTATTAATTATGGGGTCGCTCAAAGGCTTTCGTATACAAGACGCCTGTACTAGATGAAAACGACTTAAGAATTTGAATTATTGAAAGTTGCAATGCGATACGAAATAATGCAGGCATTCTTGAACGTGTAAGAGAATCAATGGTGAGACGATTGCAATCGTGCGTTTTATCAGAAGGTGGCTATTTTCAACATTTGCTTTGATTAACTGTTTTAATTATAAACATTTTTTTATTTTATTATTTAAAAAAATAATTTTATTTTTAATTTAAATGTTTTAATTAACTTTGAAATCCAATGTATGTTTTTTGTACATACAATAAAGTGGTTTTTATTTGTTCTCTCGAAAACGAAGCAAGATACGAAAACAATTAAAGAAACAGAAAGGTTGTATTATTAGTTGATAAATCCGAAAAAAAAAATATCAAGTCAGTGGCGTACATTTTTCTGTCAATAATATTCGTTAAGGTGCTCCCCGGGACGCCACTGGACTTAATAAATTTAATCTAGTTGGGGCTAACTAAGCCCCTTATCATTATGAGTAACCCTACCAAATAAAATCGGGAAAAGGATATTTACAAAAATATAAAAAAACGATTTTTCTTTAACACTAACACCCTGTATATCAAAAGCGTCGAAGGAGCCGCATTGATGTTATCTTTAAACACTGCCAAATCCTGCCTTACAAAATCAATATATATCCATTCGTTTTCGAGATATAGGCCCTTGGAGTTTTAAGTAAAAAACTCCGTATGTATACGAATTTGTCATAAAAATAAATCACTTACCATTTAGATTTTTTTAGTCCCATTTTAGACAAAATCCCTCTTAACGACACGAACGGCGTACTGGCCTCCATGAGGTAAATAAATCCAAAGAAGCAGTCTCCAAGTCCTCCTCTAATATACTGCAAATCATTACAAAAATAAGTTCCATGTGATACCGCCTTCGAACAAAGACTTAATCTAAATGCCTATACTCTGGTACCAAAATAATTGGCAATGACTCATTTTTACCGGGGTGTGCAAGACGTAAGGGGAACGCCAATTCCAGAGGCGTGTCTCTTTAAACAATAATAATTCAAAAAATATATGAATATTTTGTTTATTATTATTATATATTTACATTTACTATAATAAATATATAAATTAAACTGAAAAATAAATTAAGCTTTTACATTTGGTGATCTAATAAAGTAATTAGAAAAACTAAATTACGCAGGTATAAAATGCAAAAAGAATAATAAAGCAACGGTATATGTTATTTTCATAATGTTTTTATTATATTACATAATAATAGTGGATTAAGGGCAAAACCTAAACCTAAATTATAAATGTTTATAAATTTCCTAACTATTGTTACCTAATGAACACTAATTGATAATAATATTTCACGCCGACATTAAAAAGTGTTATAATGACAATACGTTACAATTTTAAATTCATTATTACTTACCATTACAGCGATTATTCACTATCTGACGATGAAAACATTTCATTACTGTCGCTACTGCTGTCATCTGCAGGATTTATAATAATAGGTTCTACCATGACTTCAACGCGTACATCTAAGTCCCACATTTTTTTTTCTACGCCCTCAACATGTAATACGCACTTATGCCAATCTGCTGCTTGTACATTCGCTATTGCCGTTTTTAACAGTTCTTTAACATCTTTAAATTTAAAAGTTATATTTTCACGCGCCACTTCGCCTTTTATCTGTGCCCATATAAGCTCGATTGGATTTATATAGTTCACAATGGTAAGGCGGTAAACGTAATATTGTAACACCTCGTTCACGAGCCATTTCATCCACTACATATTTCGTATTTTTTTTTTGTGAAGTCTTGCAAGATCGAGCAACTGCACTTATAGCATTTTTTCGCCAAACGCAATATTTTTTCCTTCGAGCCAGTCAACAATCTTTCCTTTTCGCCACGCAGAAGTTGGCAAAGCTTCCACCCGACGGCTGTGGTATGGTGCATTATCCATCACGATTACCGACCCACGTTCAATACGCGGTAAGATGGATTTAAACCAATCTTCAAACACTCCCGATTTCATATCCTCATAATTTACGAGATTCAAACACGTTTAACCCACCTTCAAGAAAACCAGAATCACTCCCCATGTGGGTTATAATTAACCGACGACCTTTTCCTGAAGGAGCATTCAATCCAGTGGACAGTCCATTAATAAAAGCATTACGAGCACTTTCCGACGAATGGCTAACTTTGTTTGCTGATCAATAAAAATCTGTTTCCGTCCTCTTGTTTCCTTCTGATCGGGCACTTTAGTATTCCTATTGTCCTTGATAGTTCTATAAACAGTACGGGAAGATGTCTTAGTCAATGTGGCACAAAGTTCTGCTGCATCAGTGAATGATATTCCAATGTGTGTACTTAGAATTCTCTCATACACATTTTTTACCATTGTACGCTCCCCAGGTTTTAAATTACGTCGTTTTGTAACTTGTTGGTTACTATTACTTAAAGAACTCGCCTGCATTATAATATTTGCTGTTTTGAATAACCACCAAAATAATAAAACTGAATAACTAATATCCTCTTGATTGAAACTTGTCTACGATACTAAACGTTGGTTAGAGGCGATAAGAAAGCGTGCGAGCGCCTTTAGACGTGGGTTTTTCTTACCTGGGTTGCCAAATTGAGCAGACCAAGTACCGTAGGGTGTAAATGCCCTTAATGACATGCTGATTTTGGTACATTTTATGAGAATTTAAATGAAATATTTTAAAACCTGGCAACATGTAACGACTCATTAATGCACAATCTTTCCAAGCGATTTTGAATGCTTTTATTTCAGTTAAAAGTGTGTGAATCGATGTTAAATATTTTCTCCGCACACCGTCAATGGTGATAAGAACAGTTTTGCCAATTATTTTGGGATCGTAGTATAAGCAGCAGTCAACGTCCCTTGCAATAAATTAATTTTGTTGAACCTTTTTCGTAGACAACAAAGGCGTCTGATGGCGCACTGGGTTAATTCCCTAGTGGTTACATTAATTTTTACTGCCTGGCCAATAGGGTTGCTCACTGGTTCGTTAATTTTCTGCTACCTTTGATTAAAACAATTGCTTACTTAAATATTTGTGTTTTTATTCCCGATAGTAGCATATTATTATTACAAAGATTTACGACAACTACACTGGTCGATACTTAACGTTCACATTACTAAACTTACACTTCTTACATTGGTTCCCTAACTATCACTTAAAAATACATCACAAAAACGCCCCGGCATCGTAGGGAGTTCAATTTTGTACATCAGATATGGCGGAATCGCTAGTTGCTTAGTTCTACTTAAAAAGAAACCATTAATTGCCCAAAAAGCCCTTAAAATCGTAAGCGTACGTAAAAACACCTGCTTCACGGAGCCATCGTGGAAGATTGCTAGCTTCACCCTTGCGCCGTGCTTCTTGTCTCTCGATCGACCGGCGCGCGATGCGTTCCAACCTATTTCTCGCCCAATAGGAAGCTCCCGTACCAATGATGTTTTACAAGTACCAAAAATAGCAGAGATTTAAATCGCACGCACACAGCATTTACTAACCTATTCTCTTTGACGTGTTGATATACGTTTGCCCAACAGCGTCAATGAAACATGCAAGAAGTTTGTTATTAATTCAAGGTTTTGTTTGAAATTTTGGTACAGCATTGGCACTTGATAGGTAATTAAAAGCACATATTGAAATTAATAAATTGGTGTGCTTATGGAGAGGTCGATTTCAGAGATTATTTATCATTATCTTTGCATCTTTTATAAATTAATTGAAATTCCTGGAAAGAATGTTGAAATATTTTTTAACCACGAATGGCGAGCGAAGCACCTCTTGCAGAGTGTGACCCACGTGCAGATTTGTACAACGGATAGATCTGACAGACAGGTCCGGGGAACAAACTCACATGTGAATAGGCCGCTAAGAAAAAGCGGAGGGAAGGGCACACGGTTCTTTTTTGGGTGATGCATGACTTAGTTGAACATAGGAAATCCAATGTAAATTTTGAGGTGGCTAAATATTGGCTCACTTTGTGCTGCTGTCTATTAATGCGAAAAAAAATTAAAGTTCACTTACCGTAATAAATAAAAATCCAAAACATCCTATGAAGATATGGTGAAATACTATAACAAAGTTCTGCGAGAGGTAGGCCGTCACCCTCATAATTTTTAGTATTATTAGGTTTTTGACACCATTTAATTGTGGTTGTGTCATCTAAAATACAAAAACATTAAGGTCCATCCTGTTAACTTTAACTACTAGATAGATTCGTAAGACCGCATCGTTGGAACAATTGTTTTTTTCAATAAAGTTATGTGGCTGCTATCACTAATAGGATATTGATAACTTGGGACTAAACCAAATAGTTTACTGACGAGATTTCTGGTATATAGGGTGTTACTTAATGATAAGCCGTAATTCCCAGGGCGCATTCCTGAACCACATTCAAGTAGAAAAGTTCATATAAACATGTGTCCTAAAAATAATGATTTTTAAGATACAGGGTGTCAAAGTTTAAAAAAAAATCGTTTTACCTTTGATGCATGTTGTAAATTTGTGTTTTTCCTCTGGACGATCTAAAGATTGCTCAAGTAAAACCTCTGTATAAAAACAAGGGAAGTAAAAGTGAAATAAAAAATTATAGACCAATATCATTGTTACCAAATATTAGTAAGATTGTTGAGCGGTTGATTTATGAAAGATTAGTATCCTTGTTGAATGGAAATAGCATTGTCACACACTGTCAATATGGATTTCGAAGGGGAAAATCAACAATCATGGCAGTATATAAAGCCATAACAAAAATCTTAGAGTCTATGAATAAGGGGAACAGTACGGTAACTGTATGTTTTGATCTTTCGAAGGCATTTGACTGTGTGGATCATGCTATTCTTATCAACAAGCTTGATAGGTATGGAATAAGGGGTATTGCTAGTGACTTAATAAAATCTTACTTATCCAGGCGAAGTCAGTGTGTAATCGGGAGGGATGATGAGGAAAATGTTATAGCATCTAAATACCTAGTGATAAGGAAAGGAGTACCACAGGGATCAATCTTGGGTCCACTTCTTTACATTTTGTATACCAATGAATTACCAGACGTTGTTTAGGAAGATCTTCTTATGTACGCCGATCATACTTCACTGCTGCTTAGTGAAAAAAAAGTCAGGAGGTGGTGGTTGGTAAGTGAGGCCATTCGCACACACAACTCATGGTTTTCCTCAAATAACATGTTTTAAATTGTTAATAAGACTCAGATACTGAACTTTGGGGTGAGAGGGGGGTAATTTGATGAGAGTGGATGTGGCTGGGGTGGAGATGAAAGTTAGCAAATCAGTAGCGTTTTTGGGCGTGGAAATAGATGAACGCCTTGACTGGAAGTCACACATCGAAAACCTAAGCAGCAGCCTCGCTGAATATTGTTACACGCTTAGAATTGTCATGGAGAATGTGGGTTTGAGGGCGGCTCTTACCTTTTATCATTCCTGTGTGGTCTCAAAGATTAGGTACGGTATTATTTTTTGGGGAAATTCGGTAGATACTGGGAGAGTTCTTGTTTTGCAGAAAAGGTGTTTACGAACTATGTTTAAAGCACATTATCGGGACAAGCTGTAGGCCTCTTTTTAAGCAAAATAGTTTGATGACGATAACAGGTATGTACGTATATGAAGCAGCCAAGTTTGTCTTTGAGAATATCTCTTTGTTTGAAAAAAGCAAACATTCACATAAATACAATACGAAAAATAAGCAAGATCTGCTTTTGGGTAGGACAAGATTCAGTTTTGTGCAGAGGAATAGTCACAATTCCATGATGAAAATTTGGAATAACATTCCTTTGGAAGTAAGAGGCTTGTCAAAGCCCGAATTTCTCAGTTTCATAACAAAGCATTTAATAAAAACCTGTCCTTATTCTTTGATAGAATTTTTCTCAGGCTGCAGTTTTGATTAATATTGTTTGAGTGATAGACTTTATCTTCAATATAGACCTGGCTGTTTGCTTTCTTGTTCATCCGAATCCTAATGATAACAGGCTATGTATGATATGCTGTAACCCAAATGAGAACGCGATGATTTGTGATATTGTTGTGATGTAGTTCTGATAATTTGTGATGTAAATTCTGATATTGATTTGTTATAGGTCAGGGATGCCATCGATACGCTCAAGAATAAAAACAGCAAAGATAATAACTAAAAGAAGTTCTAATAATCCCATTTACTCACATATTAAATGCAAATATCAGACAAAATATCTTTCCATCTTGCTTTAAGTGCGCCAAGGTAATTCCAATTCACAAGGGGGGTGATTTGAGCGACCTGAATAACTATCGACCGATATCGTTAGTACCAGCTCTGTCGAAGGTTTTTGAACAAATCCTGAAAAAGCAGTTATATGGGTACTTTGAGGATGGTAGTTTACTAATGGAGAGCCAGTATGGCTTCAGAACCAACCGTTCTACTACACTGGCTATACTTGATTTGCTTGAGTACATAGCGGGGGCTTTTGAGACTGGGCTGTATACAAGTGCTACGTACTGTGATCTCTCGAAGGTCTTCGACTGTGTGTCGCATGAGATACTCATCCGTAAATTGCGTTATTACGGTGTCGGCGAGGGGAGTGTGGCCATGGTGAGTAGTTATTTAAGAGACAGACAGCAAAGGACAGTCTACAATGGAACCACCTCGACGGTGTGGGAAGTGCTTCGTCACGGCGTGCCCCAGGGGTCCATACTGAGGCCTTTGCTCTTCCTAATATACATAAACGATATAGGTAATGCATCGCCAAATACAAAAATATTATTGTATGCGGATGATACATCAGTGGTGGAGAGCAGTATGAGTATGGATGATGTAAACATCACCATGAATCTGAGAATGAATGACCTTAAAGAATGGTTCGTGACAAACAAGCTTACCCTAAATGAAACAAAAACAACTAGTATGATCTATGCACTTCGGGCAATCGGGGGGGAGAACCCCAGTGAGGTTAAATTCCTGGGAGTGTATTTGGACCCGTCACTGACATTTGAAACCCATATCAATCATCTATCTGGGCGTCTCACAAAAACAATATTTCTGCTAAGGAACCTGTCGCGGATACTCCCGGGGAATGCGCTTCTTCGAACATTCCACGCAGTGTTCCAATCTGTGGCGGTATACGCCATACTGGCTTGAGGCCATTCGGCTCATACCAAGCGAATTTTTGCGCTACAGAGAAGGGCCCTACGCGTCGTGGCGGGTCTGGGATTCAGGGAAGAGGTGAAACAACTTTTTGTACAACTCGGAATTCAGACAGTGCCCTCTAGGTTCATATACGAATGCCTGCTGCACTGTCATAAAAACATCGATCAGTACAATACAAATGCAACCTACCACGATTATCCCACAAGACAGGGTGGCAGCATTAGGGTGGACTTCCACCGATATGAAAGGACAAGAATCTCAGTGAACTATTATGCTCCTCTATTTTATAATAAGCTACCCCTTTACCTAAAAAGTCTACCACAAAATACCTTTTGCAGAAAGATGAAGAAACACCTATTAGAAAATGCGTACTATAGCATATATGAGTTCCTTAGTTTGGTAGGATGCCGTCTTGAGTATTTTAATTGTGTAGGCTCTTACATGTATATTTTAATAACCTTTTTATTATTGTAGTATGTTTTTTTTTTTCATTTATATTTTGATACTTTTGTTTGACGTGAGTAAAAATTGTGACTGATTTTATAACTTGAAATGAAATGAAATAAATAAATATTTAAAATTGTTCTAAAATTTTTGTTTTCTTAATTCCAATTTTTACCTATATTTTATTGTCTTAAATTACATAATATTAAATATTGTGAACTTTGTATGGACATGTTATATATGCCCTATGGCATACTGATGTAACAAATAAATATACTTTACTTAACTTTAATATCTCAAAGATCCTTTTGCCGATTTTGGTGAAATTTGGCAATGTTGTTCGTTGTGATATAACGCTAAGTTAGCACCAACTAAATAATACTTATGAGTTCCAGTAGCGTCCCGGGGGGCAGCCTCACGAATAATATTGACTGAAAAGTACTGACTTGTTTAAAAATTTTATATTGTTTTCGGGTTAAGCAGCTAAAATTACAACTTTTTTGTCTTTTGATGTTTCTTCATATCTTACTTCGTTTTCAAGACAAAATATAAAAGCCACTTCATTGCATGTTAAAATTTTTTTTTTCCTTGAAATCAAAGTAAGATACGAAAAAATATCAAGAGACAAAAATTTTGTATCTTTAGCTGCCTAACCCGAAAATAATATAAAATTTTTAAGCATTTTTTTGTCAATAATATTCGTGAGACTGCCCCCCGGGCCGCCACTGGAACTCATAATTATCATCTGGTTTAGTGCTAACATAGCGTCTTATCACAACGAACAACACTGCCAAATTTCACCAAAATCGGCAAAAGAATCTTTGAGATATTAATAAAAACCCGTTTTTTTTTTAAACTTTGACACCCTGTATCTCGAAAACCAGAGTTTTTAGGACACATGTTTAAATGAACTTTCCTACTTGAATTTGGTTCAGGAATGCGCCCTTGGAAATACGGCCTATTATTAAGTATACACCCTGTATACGTACTCCCAGAAACTTGTGGTGATTGAAAAAAAGTTTGTCTTGAAACGATTAAACGACAAATATTATACCCTGTCCGGTAAGTATATGGCATACTCTCGGGAGTACAGTAGATGTTTTACATCGTCAGCGAAGTCAGGAACGGACTTATCACCACACTCGTTGGGCCGAAATTTTGACAGAGCTGAAAACTGATTTTTTAAATACTGTGGTTATTCCTCTTTAAAAAAGGTACCTACATTTGTCTCGATAAAATTAGCCGTTTTCGAAGAAAGTAGATTTTTGTATAACACGTTTAAGCATTGACTTTTGATATTTATTTAAAAATCAAGTTTAATAACATAAGTTATTTAAACACTGTAACTAACCAAAAAATGTTTGTGGAAGAACATAATTAGCATCCTAATATGTTTCTTAGTTGTTCTTCACTCTTCTGTCACGCTTACAACTCTAGAAATGTACAATTCAAAGTAGAGTACAAAATTTAATTCAAATCAACCATTTCTTGTCATACATATTGTATTATAAATTTTAGAAGTCATATATTTGAGGACACACTGCTATTAAAACTGTGTGTTCATTTAACTTGTAACAGCATAGAATATTTTATTTTATTTTATTTGTATTTAAAAAAGCTTGCTTTACTGGAAGAAACGTTCCCAAGAAATCCGTTAACATGTGGCTCGCATTGGGAAAAGCAAGGGTTTTATTGTCTTTTAAAAATCTAAACACTAAATCAAACTATAGAACATCTTTTCTGTAATATAGACCTATCTCCTTTTTGGGCCTAACTTCATTTGTTATGGTACTTCCTGACTAAAAGCAATAACCGTAAATAAAGATTGACAAGTTTTGGATTTAAAAAAAGATATTCTCTATGGATACTTAAAACATAAATCTGCTAGAAAAATTACCTTTCTTAGAAAGTACCCTTACCTACTAGGGTTTAGTTTAGAAAGTTCTCGAAAACAAAGAATGCGCAATATAGTTTGATATTAAAAGAAAAATAGATAAAGCTGCGACTTTGAGACTGAAACCGGTATCTGCCCTATACACATTGTACAAAAGTTTTAGATCTGTTTCTTTTACCTACTAACCTGAACTAACCTAAAACCTGAAAAACACAAGAAACAAGCAAAAACGACTTTGTAGGTTTTTTTTTTAACATTTCCAACTCTTTTTAGGTATAATTAGATTAGGACTTTGTTGGTTTGTATAAATTATATGTTTAAGTCTTTTTTTATGAGGAAATCAAACTTTTTAATTATATCCTTTTCATGGACTAGGTGAGCCATCTATCGACGAACAGCCTAAGAATATTAAGGGGGTGGTCAATGAGGGTTTAAAAAGATAGAAATGCAATATTACACTTGTGATTGGTCAAGTACCATCAGTCATGGGACGCGGGAACGACCTTTACTTGTTTTGGGAATTTGAATTGGTTTAAAGTTAAAAAGTTGGGATTTTAGGAGCCCAGGGGTGTGGAAGTAAGGCACAAGTTCTTTTTCGAGAACGCAGTAAAATCTGTTCCGAAATGTTTACCGATCTCTCTGGTCGACTTACTAAATCTCGCGTAAAGTGATCCTTTTCTTAATTTCATAAAGTTCAATTTAATCTCTTATCGTTTATTAATCAGTGTTTTGGAGTAAGATGTGTACCATCTGGTAGTACATTATGTTCTATTTCTTTATATTGGGGATTTTACATTCGAAATTAATTTTCATTAATTATTCACCTTTTATTGGGGATTTTCATTAGACGCATGCCGATTATTCGGTTTGAATACTGAATTATTATCTAGTTGGGCTTTAGTTTCGAAACCTCTCTTTCTCGTTAGATGCAAATATTCCTTTGTAAATATATTTAAGGCTCTTTTTGTAAAGTATCACTTTCTTTTTCTTTGTAATAGATTTTAAGTGTTTTGAGAAAGTAGTTGTTTTATTTGGATAATAGTTATTCTTAACCAAACTACTTATACGGTTCACTTAACGAGGATTCTGCGATTCGCGGTAGTCTCGCGGACGCGAGTAATACTATACGTGTGCCTGCTGACCAGCTGACCAGAGGAGTAAGGGATCCTTCCCCCAGCTACAACTGACTATTAGATACAGACGAGGTCCAGGCTGGTAAGTGCATCTGAATAGGTACTAACAATATTAACTAATGGCTACATCCGACGATATCAGGACTTCGAGATACTTCTAGACATCTTCTGATCTTCCAGATTCTCCAAGAGTGCTTTTGCCCCGATTCAGATTATAGGATAGATAGGGAAACGTTTCTATTAAATTGTGCGGAATGATACCGACTTGGTCTCCACGCTACCACGTTCTCCAAACCAAGTCTATCACCACGACGTCACTCTGTCACAAACTCAAAGACTGCGTATAGGATAATTCCTCTATATCTATATCTTTGTATAAAACCAAACTGATTCTTCACAAAAAATTATTGGAATATAAATTGTTTGGAATCTCTCATTAATGAATTGATACACTGTTATACCTGGGAATTATTATTATTCTATTTTTTTTGCTGCATAGTAAATAAGGGGTAGAAATTTCTTTTTCTTTCTACGTTGTGGTTTATATTTTGTTACTGTCACTAAGATTATCGATTCCTCAAAAATGTTTTTTTATGTATGTTGTCATTATTTCTTAAAGCTATTTTTCTGCTGGTTAAGTGTAAAAGCGCTGTTCATTGGCTTGCCAGATGAGTGCGAACTTTGCCATTGTCGTTTACTTGATGTCATGTAACTTATATTTATTAAATGTATTGATATTCATTTTATTTCGACAATAAAAGTATTTATTATTACTATTATTATTATTATTATTGCAACAACATAACTAATAATTCGCATTAAAATAATAAAATTTTTCATTATTACATATCAATATCATTAATGCTAAATGGGCGACCTGTACATTTCTTTAGCCGACGGATGTTTTTTCGTTGTACTTGAAACAACATTCCAGGATTGTCTCGAATCTTATTGAAATGTTGTGTTATTCTTTCTATCAGATCTTCCCTGGTGTGAACTGGCGTCGAATATACAAGCCTCTTTAAATTTTCCCATAAAAAGAAATCCAATGGAGTCATGTCGGGCGACCTAGGTGGCCTTAAAATAAGCCCATCTTGACCTATCCATCGATTACCAAAAGTATTTGATAAGTACTGACGAACTTAATTGCTAAAATGGGGTGGTGCACCGTCATGCATTTTCTAATAAATCGTTTAAGTTTTGTTGCAAGAATCGCAAATACATGGCCATTCCATTTAATCTGCCTTCAATAAAGAACGGTCCAATGAGATGTTTCCCAATAAGCCCCGCCCACATGTTAACCATGAACCTTTGTTGGTGCTTTGTCTGTACTGTTGCATGGGGATTTTCTTCATGCCAGATATGCAAATTATGGCAATTTATTACTCCGTCTCGGGTGAAACCGGCTTCGTCCGTGAACACAAAACACTACTAGTAAAATTATGATTTTGCCAAAATCGTTGCCAAAACCAATTTGCGTAATTAATTCTTGCAGGATAGTCAGCGGGAGACATAGCATGTAGCTTTTGGACGTGATAAGGATGAAGCAGTTGTTATTGAAGGGTTTCATGAACTTGGACTGACAGCTTCCTTACACTAATAAAGGGATTTCAGACGAGTGCATGTCATAAATTAGATGCGTAGAGTATTTAAAATAATCAGTTTTGAGCACTGTAAAATGACACCTGTCAAAGTTGGCCCAACGAGACTTCCCTGTAGAGGTAAAACATCTACTGTAGTATGGTTTTATGAGTCTTTAGTCCCACATAAAATATTAAAATTTCATTAAATTATACGAGTCGGTTCAAAAGCTAGAGCCGAAAAGGTAAGTCGCTGGGGGTTCTGAATCTCCGTTAAGGGGCACTTTAGCAATTTTCTTTCCATGACAAATTAGGGTTATTTTGACCTCCCGAGAGTATGCCATATACTTACCGGACACCCTGTATAGACGTAGTAAACTATTTGGAATAAGGAATTCTAACAGAAATTTCCATTGCAATTGAATATATTTTACCTTGGCGCTCCACACTTTAAACATCGACCAAATGTCATAGAAGAAATAGGCTGCACCGAACCAAGCATACGCCTCTGACATATAATGTGATGATCTTAAAATATCTCTCGGACAAGAATATGAGACGCTCGTAAGACCAGTGAGACAGCAAAACAGCGCCTGTACTGCAGACACACATCTAAAAAATAATAATAAAAAAATAGTAGCACGCCACCACTGTATTATATACAGGGTGTTACTTAATGATGTGGCGTAATTTCAAGGGAGTATTCCTGAACCAAATTCAAATAGAAAAGTTCATATAAACATGTGTCCTGAAGAGTCTGGTTTTCAAGATACAGGGTGTCAAAGTTTTAAAAAAAAATTGGTTTTTTATTAATATCTAAATAATCCTTTTACCGATTTTGTTGAAATCTGGCAGGGTTATTCATTGTAATAAGACGCTAAGTTGGCACTAACTAAAAGAAAATTATAAGTTCCAGTGGCGTCTCGGGGGGCAGTATCACGAATAATATTGACAAAAAAAATGTACGCTACTGAGTTTTTTGAAAAATTTAAATTTTTTTCAGATTGGGCATCTACAAATACAACTTTTTTGTCTCTTAATATCTTTTCGTATATTACTTCCTTTTCGAGGAAAAAAATAAAAACGACTTCATTGCATGTCGGAAAATTGTTAAAATAAAATCAAGTTAACTTTGATCGTTCAGTATATTTATTTCTAAGCCATTTTTTAAAATCTAACAAACGAAAAGTAATGACTATTTACAAGAAATGTTGGAAATGATTACCTCCCGCTTCTATGCAGGCTTCTGCTCTCCTTCTCATCGAGCGATGAACTCTTTCGAAAATTCCATTAGTGTTACGAATGGTTTCACACCCGTCAATAATTCTATTCCTTAGTTGTTCTTCTGCCTCGATTGGTGTAACATAAACTAATGCTTTTAGGTGCCCCCACAAATAAAAATCTAGGCTGTTTAAGTCAGGCGATCTAGGTGGCCAGAATTGTGGTCCTCCACGACCTATCCAACGATTTTGGTAAGCTCCATTCAAATACTCACGAGCCAATATGCTAAAGTGGGCAGGAGCACCGTCATGCATGAACCAATGTTGTTGACGTAAATATAAAGGAACATTTTCAAGAAGCAGAAGCAAATCATTTTGTAGAAAATGACTGTAAGATTGTCCGTTAAGACGTCGTGGTAAAAAAAGGGTCCAATCAAATAGTCATCTAAGATACCGATCCAAACGTTGACAGAAAATTGTTCCTGAACATTTGACTCTGTAATAGCATGAGGATTTTCTTGGGCCCAGTTATGATTATTATGGAAATTAATTATTGCATTTCTGGAAAAATGGGCTTCGTCCGTAAACATAATGATGGAATCAAAGTGAGGATTTTCTGCAAGTCTTTGATGATACCATCTACAAAATTGCGTACGCGGTTCAAAATCTCTTGGCAGAAGTGCCTGAACTTTTTGTACGTGATAAGGATACAACAGGGAATCTCTTAAAATTTCCCATGCCATTTTATAACAAATATTTAATTCCCTACCTATTTTTCGGGTACTAGTTGCAGGATTCTCTTCGACCGCATGTAGGACAGCCTCCTCAACTGCGGGAGTTCGAATTGAACGAGGTCTTCCCTCTGAGGTATTACGTTTAAAATTGCCAGATTCAGTCAGACGACGATGAATGTTTATGAATATTTGTCTACATGGAAGAACACGGTCAGGATACCTTTCTTGATAGAGCCGCCGGGCCTCCGCCGAATTACCATTGGCAAGACCATAAAGGAAATGCATTTGTGTCATCTCCAAATTAGAATAATTATTTGCCATTTTTTGCATAGCACAATTATTAACCTTTTGACCAGAGGAAAAATAATAACAAACTGTTACCGAAAGTCAAAACCATTATGTTCATAATAACAAAACAACATTTCCTAGCAACGATCAAAGTTAACTTGATTTTATTTTAACAATTTTCCGACATGCAATGAAGTCGTTTTTATTTTTTTCCTCGAAAAGGAAGTAATATACGAAAAGATATTAAGAGACAAGAAAGTTGTATTTGTAGATGCCCAATCTGAAAAAAATTTAAATTTTTCAAAAAACTCAGTAGCGTAGATTTTTTTTGTCAATATTATTCGTGACACTGACCCCCGAGACGCCACTGGAACTTATAATTTTCTTTTAGTTAGTGCCAACTTAGCGTCTTATTACAATGAATAACCGTGCCAGATTTCAACAAAATCGGTAAAAGGATCATTTAGATATTAATAAAAAAACAATTTTTTTTTTAAAACTTTGACACCCTGTATCTTGAAAACCAGACTCTTCAGGACACATGTTTATATGAACTTTTCTATTTGAATTTGGTTCAGGAATACTCCCTTGAAATTACGCCACATCATTAAGTAACACCCTGTATATATAGAAATAGCAGTCTCTTAACTGCTTAGTTAGTGGCGATCATGCAGCAACCCGTCTGTTTATTTACAATTCTGTGTTGTAATAGCACTTAGAGGTCCCGGTTCTTGCCGTAACCCCCGGAGTCTTGTTGATGAGCCGCCAAACGGCGAAATGCGCCCAAGGATTGGGTCTAACGGAAAGGATAGGGGACAACTCTATGGTGTGGCCCAAATTGGGGCTATATGTATGGGGCTCTTGAAAACTATTGATAGAGAAACGGTTAAGTGGGAAACGTTTTAGACCAGTGATTCCCAACGTGGTCTATATCGACCCCCAGGGGGTCGACGACGACTTGCAAGGGGTCCATATCAGCGAAAAAAAAATTTGGGGGTCTATGAGATGTAAGAGAGTCCACAATAGTAGATCTCATCAGAATGTCAGTAGCAACAGATGGAGCACCTGCCATGGTTGGGCGCTATCGTGGATTCATAAGCCATTTAAAACAAGATGTACCCGGGGTATTAGCAATACACTGCGTCATTCATCTACAACATTTAGTCGCTAAAAATCTGAGTAGTAGATTGCATGAATCTCTTCACTTAGTCTTTAACGCAGTAGACCGAATCCGAAGCAACGCGTTAAATACGCGATTATTTGCGCAGTTGTCTGAAGAAAATGAAGAGAACTTTCATCAAGTACTCCTTCACACTGAAGTACGCTGGCTGTCGAAAGGCTTATGCTTTTGGATGCGAAAGATCCAATTTTAAAATAAAATTTAATCAAGTGGAAACCAGACAGATATGTTTGCTAAATTTAATAAGGTTAACTTGCAGTTACAAGGTAACAGCCGAAATTTGATTAAAACAAAGTCCATCATTTCAGCGTTTCTTGGCAGAATTAAGCTAATGAAGCAAAAAATTGGACGGAGCGAATTTTCCCAGTTTTCCAATTTGTCACAGACAAACTGCCAGGAAGATGGCGTTTCAACCTACGTTCAACATTTAAATGCCCTCTATTCAGATTTTAAAACTGGGTTTGAGGATGTTTTGACTCTGGTAATACCACAGTGGATAATGAATCCATATGGTGGCATTGAAGAAATGGACGTTACATTACAAGAGGAACTGATCGGAATAAACACTAACAAAGAACTTAAGGTACAGTTTATAAACGGATATCAGAAATTCTGACTACGAAGAGACATACATGTTACTTATCCCATATTATTGAATATCGCAAGAAAGTTTTTAATTGCTTTTCAATCCTCATACCTAGTGGAAAGAGGTTTCAGCGCGGTTGCCAATCTCCTAACAAAAAAAAAAAGAAATAGAATGGACATCACTAACCGAGGAGATTTGAGATTGAACCTAACTAAATTGATGCCGAATGTTGAAAATTTATTATTAACGCATCAGGTTCAGCCCTCCCACTAAAAGTATTTATTTTTTGCTTAGCCATTTTATGTAACAGATGCTGATTTTTAATTTGGTTCGTTTTAATTAGAATTTAATTAATAAATGTATAAAACTTAACATGTGTTTTCTTAAGTTTTTCACACTACACTTCAATACAGCTAGAAATAAAAATATTTATAAGAGAGTAGCACTATACCAGCTCTCAAAAACACACTTGATAAATTTGCAAAAATTCAATATTAGGTAAGCAGGGGGTCTACCCAAAACCGAAAAACATGACTGGTTGGGAACCACTGTTTTAGACGAATATATTTGCAACTTTATGGAGCTTAGTACGCGATTCTATCTTTTTTTGTTTTTGAGATATTTAAAAAGACAAAAAGTTGCTTTAAAAATGTTTTTACATTGCCAAAATAGTGAAAAATAAAAAAGCTACAACATATTTGCGAAAATGCAACTTTTTAGTTTTTTTAGAATATCTCAAAACAAAAAAAGATGATTAAGTAAGTTGCAAATATATTCGTCTAAAACTTTTCCCATTAAACTGTTTCTCTATCTTCCATAGTTTTCCTACGAACTAATTTTAAGTTTGTTTTTAAAAAGAGTATACTTACTTGTTGCTTATATCATATACATCACTATAGTTCAATTTGTAAGCTCGCATGAACTTTTTACCTCCATGCGTGTGAATCTGGCAGTTGTTGAACACCAAGAACAATGACGGAAAAAACAACAGACCGCTTGCAAAGAGCCACAATCCTCTCTGCATCGAAATGTGCTCCTCCCATTCCAAATCCCTCAGGATGAAGTAGGAGACTATCAGGGAACCGACTATGAGGACTAGTAGGGGGTAGATTACGCTGGCTTTTTTTGCCTGAAATAAAAAAGAGTATTAAGTAGCCGACAGTTTGACTGTTTTTAAGTAAGCTTAGGATGTCACTTTATAATGCCAGGTCGTCTGGAGAGTAATAATTTAGGCATAGTGTTAGCCGGTAACATTAAATAAATTCAGTATATCCGACAAAGCGCAGACTCTGGATCATGTCGGTACTGGACAACAAAGACATTGCTGATTACATCGTTTTTTTTTTCTTATTTACTTATAACATAACTATCAAATTTCACATTTTTATTCCTTGGCATTTTCAAGATTCAATTTACTCCATCATTAAACATTTTCATACAGTATGTATCAGCCAAATGGAATAAATTCGATAATAAATACATGGAGCCGTGTCCGAAAAAACGCTCGGACACGTCGATTGGTATTTCTAGTTGCGCATTTTTTTCAATAAAAACTTTTTATACAGGGTGTGCCATGTAACAGTGGCCAATACTAACTTTCTTATTTTAAATACAACACCCTGTATATTATTCAATTTTTGGATCCTTCAAAAAACTTTAGAAATATTTCATGTACAATATCCTATACCTATCTTCAACTGTTTCGGAAATATTAAGTGTTTTCAGATTTATTGCAAAAATTAACAACACACTAAAAAACTAATAAGTAATACTGTTTTTCCACTACTAACCTATAACATCGCCATTATTGACCGATTATTAACGCTAGAAATCGTTTTTCTCTACCTTATAAGTCATTATTGACCATGGTCAATAATAAGCCATTGAAATCCATTATTGACCGATCTTTGACCTTAACCGAATTTTGTTTGAACGCAGGTACCTTGATTTTTTAATTCTACAACATCAATTCATTGTGGTTAGGCAACCAGATAATTATCAATACATATTAGATTACTTGATATTGTAAAATATCGATACAATCAACATTTTTTCTGCTTCCATCCTTAATTCGGGAGGTGTACACATAATATTATCACTAACATTTTCTTCGCTCATTTAAAAAAAAAACGCAAAACTCGTGAAATCTGATGACACAAATGAACACAAATTGACATTGACAAAGCCACCTGACAAAACAACATAATATTTTGCCAATTCCAAAGCGCAGGTAACTTGATTAAAAAATATACTTATACCTACCTATAATTTTTTATAATTATTAATACTATAAAGATAAATGTCATATAAAAGTTTGTAGAAGTGGAAAAAATAATATATTAACCACGGTTTAGACAGCTTATTATAGCCCTCGCGTCTTAAATCCCTCGTCGCTTCGCTCCTCGTGATTTAAACTCGCCGCTCGGGCAATAATGATGGCTGTCTAAACCTTGGTTAATAATATACTATTATTTCTTGATAATGTAAAAAACAAAAAAAAACATTAATGTAGGAATAGAAACATATGGTTTCTAGAAGCTCCCCATTTTGCAAGGCCTGTCGGTGACTAACTGGATACAATATTTCCAGACCAATAGGTTGATAGAAGGGGACTCTTTGAATGACCACTCAGGTATCTGGACCTCACTCCCTTACACTCCTTGTTAAGGGGGCACATGAAAGACAAGAAGAAACTGGCAAATGTGGAGGAGTTGTTATGAAAGCATAATAAGACATGAGTGTGGTCAAATTTCCCCCAAAGTAATTAAAAATGTTGCGTTTAGCGTGTTGTTAAATACTGAATAGACAATATTTTGAGTATTTATTGAGAGCAAATAAATGTTTCAAAAAAATTATTATATCTTGTGAATGGCAAGGCAGATATAATCGATGACGACATATCTCTAACACACTAAAAAATGGGATAAATATTATTCCCTATACCTGTACAAGAAAACGAATAAGTAGTTATAGTGTTAATAGATATTATTTAATTTTGTAAAAAAAACTCCATTTCTTCCGAGAAAATGTTGTTTTTTTTAACCAGCGCCTTGTATACTGATACAACTACGTAATAAAAAAAACCAACCATAATAAACATCTTATTAACCCAACTGTAAAAACTTCAACAGGAACACCACAGTGCCAAATATCACTTATAACTACATTTACTGGTGTTTCTACAGCATTCAAAACAATGTAAATCGCGAAACAAAAAAATAATCAGTATGTTACAATTAACAATTAATGCACTTACATAAATTTAAATTTTTTAATAGGTCGGTGATATTGCGAACCAAATATCTACAAATTGTTGACCGTTTCATTTTTATTATTACAACGAAATTTTTTTGTAAAGCGTAGATCGCACAACAACAAATATAATTAATTTTTAAAAGGGTCAAAAGTTTCCTATTTTTGATAGTAACTAACAAGGTATACGGGAGCAGGGGCAATCATAGCCATGAAGTAGGTTTTTGAATACAACCAACCCCTGGCCTTTAAAAAATTCCAATTAGGTATTTTTGCATTTTATGTTCAAAAATTTTCTTACATTTTGCTTAAATGTGGTCATCAGGTTCGTCGCGACAATGCAGTGATGGTTGATATAATTAATTTTTAGGAAGAAATATAATTAAAATTTTAGGCAGATTAGAATTTTTATAATACATACTTAGTAATTTCGTAACGAAAAACGGTAAATATTTCAAATGTGACGAACTTGACGTACTTAATAGTCCGTTTTTTAAATAATCACCCTCTTTTTTCTGGGTTTAGCTTTAGCCTGTCTCGGTACCATTTAGCTCTTTGTGCTTGTGTGAGTGCCATACTTCAAAATTGCAATATAATGTACCCAATTTTCAAGTTCGCCACACGGTGTTCAGCTGCGTCACGAGATTTTGTGACGCAGCTTGACTGTGACGAACCTAATAAATAAAGAAAATGCATAAATGCTTAATTAACGTGACGTACCTGACGTCCAACACTTTAGTAACCAAATATCGAAAAATCTTAAAATAACAATATTATAGAGAATTTTATTCTCTAGTTCACTATCTTCACTTTTCGTCACGAAATTAACAGGAACCGAGCTACACGTGTAAATCATTTTTACTTTTTCGAAAATGATGATCAAATCGAGCAATAACTCGATAAATAATAAAAATATCAAAATTTTTCAAAAATACGATATTATAGAGAACTTTATTCCCAACCATTTCACTATCTTCACTTTTCGTCGCGAAATCATCAGGAACCGAGCTACACGTAAAAAGCATTTTCAACCCCTTCGAAGATGGTCAAATCGAGCAATACTCGATGAATAATAAAAATATCGAAAATTTTTAAAAGTACAATATTATAGAGAATTTTATTCCCAACCATTTTATTATCTTCACTTTTCGTCGCGAAATCATCAGGAACCGAGCTACATGTGAAAAGCATTTTCAACCCCTTCAAAGATGGTCAAATCGAGCCGAGAATCGAGCAATAACTTGATGAATAATACAAATATCGAAAAATCTTAAAATAACAATATTATAGAAAATTTTATTCCCAACCATTTCACTATCTTCACTTTTCGTCGCGAAATCATCAGGAACCGAGCTACACGTAAAAAGCATTTTCAACTCCTTCAAAGATGGTCAATTCGAGCAATAACTTGATGAATAATAAAAATATCAAAAAATCTAAATAATCTGAAGTTTTTTAAAGTACAGTACTACAAAATTTTATTCCCAACCAGTTTACTATCTTCACTTTTCGTCGCGAAATCAACAGGAACCGAGCTACACGTGTAAATCATTTTTACTTTTTCGAAAATGATCAAATCGAGCAATAACTCGATGAATAATAAAAATATCTAAAATTTTTAAAAGTACATTATTGTAGAGAAATTTATTCCCAACCATATCACTATCGTCACCTTTGGTCGCGAAATCAACAGGAACCGAGCTACACGTAAAAAGCATTTTTAACCCCTTCGAAGATGGTCAAATTCAGCAATTACTAGATGAATAATAAAAATATCGACAAATCTTAAAATAACAATATTATAGGGAATTGTATTCCCTACCATTTTACTATCTTTACTTTTCGTCGCAAAATCGACAGGAACCGAGCTACCCGTGTAAATCATTTTCACCTCTTCGAAAATGGACAAAACGGGCAATACCTAAATGCGTGCCGATCTAACGGGGATTGGGAAATTGGCCGAATTCGGGGATTCACAAATTTTGTAAACGCATTAGATGATGAAGAGATGCGACAAGGCTGCTTCCAGCAAGACGGCGCACCAATTCGAAGAACCAATCATTAGTCACCCATGGGTGCCACAAATATGGGGAATTTGGGCATTAGTCGTAATATGCCAGTTACGGTCCTGAGAGCTCACGCCGGCGCCGTGCGACTTCTATTTACGGCCGCACATTAAAAACAAATAATTCCGCCCAAATGGTCACCAATGTTTACGAATCTGAAAAAAGAAGAATGAGGACATGTTTGGACGTAGAAGGATGATATGTCTCGTATAATTTTTAAGTTCTTTGTTGTATCTTCGGTATATCAACCAAAGCAGAAAGATAAACAAAAACTAACCTTTCGAAACTATATAAACTTGGGTTCATTGTGTTCTATCCTAAATATAAGTCAATTTACCTCAGACATATGTTGACTTTTGTAACACACGAACATTGTTTAAAACAGAACTACTACCTACTCTAACTAAAAATCACTTAACAGTATTTTTGTTATAACAATACTTAAACAATAAAAAAGCTCTTATCAAACAAACGATTTAGATCTGCTTAAATTATAAAAAATAAGTTTATTGTAAACAGTTTTAGTATTAAGTAAGAGTTAATAAATGTCATGATGAAAAATCAGAAAATATATTTTTCTTTTTGTTCAGTTTACATTACTCGTCACGACTTTTTTAATTTAATGCTAATGACTTGATTTTAAAATAAATTTATGGTACTAATAGATAGTTGTTGTGTAAGCTCTTAGTTACATTGCTGTTTTGTAATAATTTGTTTAGTTGTATAGCATCATGTTATCAAATAATCATTATAAACAGAACAAAAATCATCTCTGAGATACGAAGTTCATATTTGATATCTAAGCTTTCATTGATATTAAAAACATCCTTTTCATTTACTATTTTTAACTTCCTTTCATATAATAGTTCACTTCAGGTGTACCAAAAAAAAAACAAACAAAGTGCGAGTACAGCTTATACAGTATTTATCTACATCATACCTATTACATTTTTAATGACTCGCAAACTACCAGCGAATAACCGTTCCACTTTTAAAATCGCCCTTGTAACCCCGGACGTCATTGTGGATTACTCGCAAATTGTTTTACTTTTCAAGTCGCCTTGTAACCAGAACCAGGTCCGGCAAGCTTGCCCGGCCATGGCTTTAGGATGGGCAACCAAACATACACTATTCATTATTTGAGGGCTGAACACAGCAAAATCGGATTCGCCGATAAATTTAGGTTTTTTTTTTATATGATAAGACACAACCCTGCAGGAATAATCCTTTTCGTCGCTCTGCAAGCGGTGCGTGTGCGCATGAAACGATTCACATTGGTCTTGAATCTTTGGAGATTATACTCGTTGGGGAACACGGCCTCAGGGAGGTCGTTCGAAAGTGATGACGTTCTCCAGATGAAAGAATTTTTAAACAGTGTCGTGCGTGGGACACTAAGCTGAACCACGTACGGGTGGGCTGCAGTGGCTCGTCGTGTATTTCTACCATGCACTGCTCTGGGTGGAATCAAGCGAGCAACCTCAGTTGAGTACTTGCCGTGAAAATATAATAGACTCAAGTTGCCAGCCTGCCTTCGATGCTCAAGGCTCTCCAGGTTGTTCGTCAGATCATGGTCACCGATCAAGCGAATGGCTCTTCTTCGAATGGAATCTAGCAATCTTAGGGTATGTTTAGGAGCAGAGCCCCAAATATGCGAACAGTATTCCAGCGATGGTCGAATTTGGGCTTTAGAGAGGATCAAAAGTTGTTGGAGTGTATAGAGGTTCTTAGTTCGGAAACGAAGCTGCCGTTGCAATGGCCGCAACGTGCCTATGCCAAGACATATGACTAGCCAAATTGGCGCCCAATAAATGAGCTGATGAAGCCAAGGGAATCGAGTGTCCCGCCCCGACTATATTCAGTTGCGCCTAGGTTTTTTTAGCGTTCAATTCTACTTGGTTTCTGTCACCCCAAGACAAAATTTCTTCCAAGTCATTGTTGAAATGTAAGACCTATTGCTGCCTATAAAGATGGGCATTGGCAATCGAGGTTCGAGCATCTAAAGTAAAAGATGAAACAAGTGTGCTGTCATCAGCGAAGCTATATATTGGATTTTAAGTTTCGTAAAGAAATCCGTCCATCGCCACTCGTAGAGAACGGTATTTAAAAAAACTTGAGAGCCATGAACAAAATTGAAACGGCATTCTGTATGCTCTCACTTTATTTAGGAGCCCCTCATGCCATACTTGGTCCAAGGCCTTGGAAATGTCCAGTGCAGCCAATGACGATAATTTGCTTTATCGTCATTGAGTGCTACCGCCCGGGACTCCCCATGATGTTCTATTGCGTTTTTCCAAATGTGAGTAACATAAGCGAGAAGGTCTCCTGTTGATCTAGACTTACGGAATCCATACTGGCGGTCACTAATAATATTGAAGCCTTCCAGGTACTTTAATAATTTTTCGTTGATAGCCTTCTCCATAACTTTTGATATAACCGAAAGCAATGCGACTGGACGATAGTTGTTTGGCAAGATCTTCTTGCCTTTTTTAGGTATGGGCTGGACTCGCGCAGTTTTCCAGCAAGAAGGCAATATTTTATATTATTATTATTATTATTATTATTATTATTATTCCTATTTTGTAAGACAGGTTAAAAAGCATACAAAGGTTTGTTTCAACCCGACCAAAACCCGTACCAGTACAGTCCCCGAACGGTCGCACAACTAATTTACTACTGCAACAGTCCATTGCCAAGTTCAAAGTTTAATTGACAGGCTGGAAATTATAGTTCGAGCATTTAAAGAAAGTGAGGTTAGTTAGCTAGTTATTACTTATTTATATTCATTAATTATCGGATGTTTGTTATGATTCGTACAAAAAAAAGACTGTATTAGGGTAAAAGAAGTCATATATATGTTGAATAACAAAATGCTCGGTTTGGTTTATAGGCTTGTTTAGGATTAGAACCTCGGGTAATTGTTTTAAAATTTAAATAAAATATCTTGCCTGGGCGCACGACGCACGTACCACGCAATGACGTGAAAAACCAAGTTGAAACTGCGGTGAAAAGTGATCTTATACAATGTATTTTAAGTTTAAACTGTGGATTTTCGTCTTCTCTGTCATTTGATGAACAAAGTGAAGTAAAAAAACAATGGTCGTGAACCCTAAAGTGTTGAAATTAATTAACACTGGAGATAAGGGGAGTAATAGGCAATTTTGCGAAAATTGGTAGCAAAAATATGCATGGCTTAAGGGCAGTGAAACCAAAATTGAACTGTTTAGTTGGCCATAATATGCATCTAAACAGTAATTTACTTCTACCAGTCTCGTCGGCGCTATCATGCATTTTGATAGTTTTAACGAAAAAAAATGACACGCCACTGTCTTTTTCAAAATAAATATTATTATCGTAATTACGCCTTATCACTAAAGCATAAATGACCCCTAGATTTGTTGTCGTGCGACTAACGCGCTTCGATTAAGAAAACAAATGACACTTATTTGCATATTGCTAGGTGTCTATCACAGTTTGATAAAATTGCCCTTATCTCCTAAACGAAGCCGAATTAAAAAAAATATCAAAAGGTACTTTGCATTAGACATTGAACTGTCTGCATACCTGTGCTATCAAAATGGAAAATACAGTGATGTGCATATTTCTGTTCTGCTTAAAAATTGAATTTATTGTTGCATTTTGTCTTAAAATCATACAAGTATTAGCATGCGATTATAAAATACCCTGTATACCACTCATACATAAATACAGTAATCATAACAAATTTATTGTGTGTATGGATTTCCTTAATTTAAGAATAAATTTGTAGCAGTAATTATTTTGTTTTTGAATGTATTTACACTTTCTTATACGCTAAGTTAACTATTTTTAGTTTGGTTTTATCATTAGGGTTCTAGAACTATCTATGTGGTTGATTTTTGCAGCGTAAATTCAAAATGCTGACGGTTCTAGAACCCTAAAAATAAAATCACGAATATTATAAATAATAATTGGTTAATACATTGTATAAAATCAAATTTATCTTTAAAAAAGCGATCGTTACAAGTGCAAATGTCATTGCAAGAAAAAAAAAAACGTAGGTACAAATACAAATTTACAGGGAGAGAACGTGCCGTCAAAAATGTATACAATATAAAATCACAGGATCACATCAATTATCCGTTTTATGACATATGCTCCTACAATGTCCTACTTACCATTCATAACCATCCATACATAAAATACTTAGGTATGCCCAAAAACGTTAAATCAAATGCTTCATTCATTATGCATAATTTATTTCATTTTCCTACATTAAGTTAGTCTTTATAGCCTACATGAAATATTAAAATTTCATTAATTAATTATACATGTCTGTATCCTCGTTAAGAAACACTTTGGGGATTTTTACAAATTAGGGTTATTTTGACCTCCCACCCTGTATAATAGCAAAATCTAAAATATCCTTAAACATCTAAAGGCATCTTGGAAATCATAATGCGATTTGCTTACATTTTAAACATGTTTAAATTATAGTCTATCTTTAAATGGCGCGAAGTAATAAATTATCATTAAATATGCAAAACTCATAACAATTTAAACACCATCCCTTAAAATCTATTGCGTTTACATTAAAGTGATTAAAGGATCCAAATAATGAGCATTCTGTAGGTAGGTCCATCCACCCTGAATTTATCGCAAGCTGTTGTTATATTTGAGGATTTACCATTGTTATTGTGAAAATCCCTTAGCCAAAAGGGTGTATTGGGGAAGTTTTGTTTTATATTATAGTAGGTATTTGTAACATATGAAAACATTTAAAAAATCGTATTAACTAATAAATAACAATGGGTGGTACTATTTTACATAATATAATTAGGAAAACAAGATATAATATAGAATCTTACAAACAAAGCATTTTTAATAATCGGATAATACTTTTGCGTTATGGCTTAATCATAGTCCGATTCGGAAGATGAACTTTTATTAACACTATACAGTGTCCGCAAGAAAGTCCGCATCAAATGGGATTTTTTTTTATTATTAGGTACCTATAGGTAAAAATTGAAAAAGCAGTTAGTTTTTGCTTACCTAAAAACCAAAAATGACGTATACTGAAGCAGCTGCACGACTTGCGTTACCTGTCAAATTTGACATTTTTAATAAAATAGGTTCAAAAATGCCCTTATTTATCAAAATATCGAAAAACTTTATTCGAGAAAGTTGTTTATTTAGGCATTTTTAGCCTCTGTAGGAAATTTTGACAGTCTAATACAATTTTTATTTTTTGCCATTTTCTTGAAAATTTTAATCAACCCTCGTAGATTAACTTTTATACATCGATGTAAAACCATTTGCCTTTACTTCATTTGTTATCTTAATGCAATTTTGTGTAAAATTTTTGTTTCCAATTATTTATTTTGCTTCAAAAACTGAAATTGATCAGTATGTAATGTTTGATGCAAAGTTTATCCAATTGCATCAGTTTTGCCAAAAACGACGTTTCTCATTTTTCTTAAGTTAGTAAACAGATGTACAAAAAGAAAATATTAGGAAGCTTTCGTTGAAATTTTACTTAATTAATATTGGATCAAAAAGAATAAATATTAATCGCTCGAAACATTTTATTCGACAAAAATTTACTTTACAAGTAGGCGATGCATTCGTTGCTAAGGAACATTACATTCATTTTTTTTAATAATTTCCAAAGCGTATTCCTACACATAAATGGGTAGTCCTGGTCTTCTCGGATTGAGGACTCTAGGGCGTTTAGGCAATTGTTAAAAATTCTCCATATTTAATTAAAAAAACACCGACACTTCACACTTTGACTAGTTTCACTGAGAAACAAACACCCAAGGTAGGTATGTATAGATATAAATAGGTGTAACAGGTAACCAGGATTAGGTACAAAAAAAGGAATAAAATGATTACAGCAGAAACGGAATAAGCACCTAGACTATAATTAGTTTTGATAAAATTGCTTTCTAAAATTCCAGGTAAATGGTGGTACGGCTGTATAATTTTAAACTTAAAAAATTTAATATTAAAATATATATTTGAAGACAAAACTTGAATTTAATGTCGATACTAGTACTAATTCTGCACAAATTTAAAAATTCAGGCCTATTTAAATCAGGGTTGGCATGATATATATCACTGATATATATCATGATATATATCACGATATATATCAATGATATTTATAGCTCGATATATATCATGATATTTATTATTAAAAAATAAATTTTAATTTACTGCCAAATTTTGTATGGTTTAGGTTGGTATTACGGTTGGTAACACTATTTAGTAATTTAACTGGCTTGGTACATAGTTCCTATGGTGTGGTGGAAAAGAATTGTTATTGAGGATGAGGATTGCCCAAATAAAAAAGACTTCCTGTCTGGCTTTATGTGAACAACTGCTTACTGCAGTTGCGTCTACCGCGTCCATTGAGAGAACCTTTTCATCATTTGGACTCGTGCAATCGAAACTACGCAATAGGCTTGAAAATGAAAAAGCTGGAAAATTAACGTTTTTATTTAAATACTCTAATCAAATAGAAACAAATAAAAAAGAAAATATTGATTGGATTTGGGCAGGAACTGTACCAGAAGAATTATCGGGACGTTCCATCGATTCTGACGAATCTGACGATGACTTACCATTGATAAGGCTGATGGTTATTTATATTATTTTTTTTCGGGATTATTTTTTGTTGTAGGCATTCACCCTAGGTAAATATCTGTTGTCTAGGTGAATATCTGTTATTATTATTTTGTTAGCTTTTATGCTTGTTCCGAGGCTTGTTCTGTTTAGAAATAATATTTATGTTTTAATAAAAATATTTACTCAAATATCTACTTCCTTGATTTTACTTGGCTCTACTATAAGTATGATTTTATCTGTTTTGGCTGAAAAAAATTATTTGATATATATCAGATATATATCAGATATATATCGGATATATATCCGATATTTGATATTTATATAAATATCATGATATTTGCCAACCCTGATTTAAATCTATACATGCCGAAAAATCTTGCACTGGCTTATTACTTCGCATAATTTAAAGATAGATTATAAAAATGCAATTTTCCAATACATAACTGATTTCTTTTTCTTATTTAAAACTGAAGTAAAAATGATTTCTAAAACAAAAGTAGATGACTAAGGATACCTTAGATTTTGATATTAAATATGGAAAAGTATATCACACCATTTAAAAAATTGCTTTAAACTAGGGTTGAAGTAAAGATGTTTTTTTTATTAAAAAATATTGATTTTCTCAAAATCTGGTTTATAGGTAAAAATTAAGATCCCACTGAAACTTAGCAGTAACCCAAAAAAAAAATGTTTTTTTTTTTACACCGGGTATAACTGACCCAATTCCAAATTAATGTCACTTAACCCATGGTGCTCTTGTTCTTTACGAAAGTACGTACAGGGTGATCCAAACTTTTAAAAATATGAAAATAATCATCAAATTCAAATTATTTTACTAATGTCAAGACAGCGGAGGAAAGTGGCGACAACGTCTTCGTGGATTAAAAATTTCCCAGAGTTAGAGTTTAGTGGAGAAAAAGTTTTCTGTAAAGCTTGTGCACAAATTATTCTTTGTGAAAAGAAGTTCCAGATCGATCAACATTTGAAAACACGGCTGCATAAATCAAGTTACGAAAAATGTTGAGCTGAGTCGAAGAAACTTATAGCTACGCAACTATAGGTTTCTTTGAGCTATAAGTTTCTTTGGCTGAGTGTAAAAAACGCATTTCAAAATGTTGGAGAAAAATCGAATTCTGAAAAGGAAATTTTTCAAGAAGACTTATGCATGGCTTTGGTCGCAGCAAACATACCCTTAAAAAAATCGTAAAATCCGCAATTTAGAGGATCTTTGCAAAAATATTGTCAACAAACCATTCCTGACGAATCCACGCTTAGAAAGAAGAATGTCCATTCGGTATACGAAACCGTTTTAGAAGAAATTAGAGCTTCACTGGATGATCCAAATATTTACATTATTGTTGATGAAAGTACAGATGCTTGTGGCAGAAATGAAGCACTTCA
Source organism: Polydrusus tereticollis (assembly GCA_963920685.1). NCBI lineage: Eukaryota > Metazoa > Arthropoda > Insecta > Coleoptera > Curculionidae > Polydrusus > Polydrusus tereticollis. The sequence continues at coordinate 49,246,825 of OY987334.1, read as the reverse complement.
AGAAGATGAAGCAACAAACCCATATTTAATAGCTTCTAAGCAGCTAGACAAAACTAATAATGTGACCGTAACCCGATTTATTCAGCCGCCCCTATCGAGAGGGTTGGCTGCCCGGTGGGTAACCCAAAAAAACCCAGTGGTTTTTTTTGGGTAAAACCCACTTAAAACAACCCGCCGGGTTTTTTTAAAACTATGTTTTTTGAATGTTTTTTCTTAAACTTAAACATTTACATTTTTATATTTTGTAAAAAAATAAAACATATTAATAAAACACATTGTTATAAAAAATAAACGTAACACAAAACCAACAAAAATAGGAAGAAAAAAATGGGGATCCTACTACTACATACCTAAATGTCATAAATGATTCTATTCATTTATTAAAATCTTGATAGAATTAAAAAAAAAAAAAAAAAAAAAACAATTAAACCCGCTTATAAAACCCAAAAAAGTCCAGTCCCAGACGAGAGGTTTTAAGTGCTTTTGTCTGATGCATCACCATATATGGTAAAAGTAGGCCAAAACTTAAGAATCTTTTACCCCAATATGGTACATGTGACTTGTCGTTTACCGTCAGAACTGAATATCATTTAGTATAAATATAAATAAATTAATTTCAAATGTAAAAAAGTTTTTCTAAAAGCACCTCTAAGAGTACAGATGTATCAGGAGAGATTACCAGGAGTTAGTTTACCTCAAGAACCGGTGGGGAACATGGATTAAGGCCGCAATATTCTACGCAGAACATTTCGAAGCCATTAACAACCTAATTTTGGATTTAGATGGCGATTCGTAGTGTGTTGTGCAAAGTAAAGTGTTGTTAAAAAGTGCAAGTGTATTTAAAGATCTTGTTTTTATTAAGGTTAATTTCAGTTTTATACCGGACATGGTACCCTCGTTAGAGAGTAGAAATTTAAGTTTAAGAGACTCAATTAGTATTGTTGAAACTTTTTTCGCTAAATTTAACAACATTCCCGGTAAAGTAGGAGGTCAAGTAAGGAACAAATTGGATGTAGCTGTAAAAAAGAATGAAGGATTTAAATACTTAACTGCAGTAAAAAGCATTTATGAAGGTAAACCATCCAACGAAGTTGTATCTTGGCATTCTTGGCCTTATACTTTACTACCTCAGTTGCAGTATTGTCCGATTACAACAGTAGATGTTGAAAGAAGCTTCTCTTTGTATAAATATATTTTTACTGATAGAAGACACAAAGCTGGCCAGTTGGTTTAAACCAGTGCCAATAAACTCAGATACACACACACACATGATAGAAGACAATCCTTTTTAGTTGAAAATTTTGAAAAATATTTAGTAACAAATGCCTTTTATACAATTTTAGGTTAAAAAATTGTTTAATACTTCTATTTTTCTTTGTTTTTTTCTTTTGAAATAAACATTTTTTTTAGAACCCAGTGTGTTTCTCTATCCTATTTTACTATAATAAATTACGAAATATTGCATACCAGTATGCATATTTGGTCAAAAAGATGCATATAACTGCATATTTTAAAGGCAAACAAGGCATATATATGCGCATATTTTGACTGAATTTAAGTGCTTATATTCCTCCCTTAGTGATCTGCATCAAAAAATTAAAAGAAAGAGGTCCATCATACCATACCAACATTTATCTATCTTCTTTATCCATCTTACTTTATCTCTATCACTAAAACTGGTATCAATCATATGGGTCAATATATACGAAATGACCCTGTACCTACCTATACTCATATTTTTAAGTTTTTTGGATAAGAATATTTAATTCTAAATACGAATTTTTATTAAACAAATTTTATAATACTTTCCAACAAAAGTAGAAAATTTTGGATTATCCGCGTTTTTCTTTATTAAACAGGTGCATCAGTGGATTAAACATTAAAGCTCAATCACCTGATATAACACTATTAAGTAGATTATTTTCTACGGGCCCAATATGAAGCAGAAAGTGTGCAACAAAGAAAAAATTGTGGAAGTTATTGGCATTAAATGGAGATATGATCAGCCATATCTACAGGAAATTTCGAAAAATATTAGATGCATGTGTTCTTATAGGAAGTCTAAATGTGAAAGTTTCCCTTTCATTTTAAACTTATCCTTACTGTTTCAGCTTACAGCAATATAATCAATAAGTAGGTAATTAAAGAAAATAAAAAAATGTAAGAAATTATTCTTGGATTTTTTATATAAAAATTAATATTAGGGCTTTGCTTTTAATTTAGCACAACTTTGTGCAATACGTTTTTTCAAAAAACAGGAAATTAGGACTTCTTTTCGGGTTATAGCTTAGAACCTCTTAAAGACATAGGTAGGTACCTATAAAGGTTAAAGGTATATAAATAGAAATTAATAAGGGCTAAATAGCGTGCCTGAAGCCATTTTATATAAGTCCAAAATGTCTATTTTAATACAAATGAACTAACCTAAACGAAGAACATTAAGGTTAAGTACACTAAAATATTTATTGCATTGATTTTTAATTGCCTTAATTAAACGCCAATGTCACATAACAACATAAAAATTAATTGAATCACACTTTTAATAATTACTAACTCGAGGCATTAATTTTTAAGGGATAACCGAGGGGATAACAGTAAGTACAATTGAAAGACAGAAATTGTAATTTCAATTTTAATAAAAATCAACCAGGAAGCACAATAATATATTAAGTGCATTCTTGTTATTGTAATTTAGCACATTTAAATTATTCTTGTTAAGTAAACTGTTTAATTAAGTTAAAACATAAATAATTATCAAATTTCGAAATTTGATAACATGATTATCAAAAATTACACAATATGTTATGCATGTATATGATTACCTTAGGTAATAATATGTACTCAAATTACAAAACAAAAATTAAAATACTACCCAAACATTAGGTAATAAAGCAGCAACATGTTGTTTATAGAATAACACTCAATTAATGAAAATTATGAGAATCAAGGACAACAGTGCTTAAATTAAAGATGTTCTAATAGAAGCCTCACCTGTGGATTTCCTATATTTAGAATTTCACAATATTTTCAATCAATGGAAATGAAATGCATGTAGGTACATACACAAAAAAATCGAAACTATAACAGGGATGCTTACCTCATTTTTGTAGTAATTCGAGGTTTGAAGCTGAGATTTCTTATGCATTTTTGACAGTCAAACAGTATTTCGGTTCACTTTCACTAAACAATGATTGAGATTCATTCGGAAAAGTAGTAAATTTCCATTTTTATTTCAAAATTTACGCAATGAACTAGCATTTGAAGCAAAACTAAAGTAATGAAAGTTGGGTTAGGAAAACTGTCACATATGTCAGTAAAAAACCAAGAAAATGCGCATGGGTAGACACTATATTATACAATAGGAGTTTGTGCCACTTAGTTCCTTATAAAAAGAGGAGATTCTATATTCTAACCTTCATTCTTTGTTTATCAATTTTCTGCTAAAGTAGTAGCTGTTTTCTCTAAATTTTAATAATTATTATTAGTTTAATTGTCTATAAAGGCCAGTCAAATGAGGTATGCACAACTAGTAGTGGGTCCTGCAGGTAGCGGCAAGGTAATTTTCCAAAATTATTCCTATTTACAGAGATTTAGCCATGTGATATTGCAAATATATTGGCTTAACAAGATTTTAGTTTAGATATAAAATAAATACTAAATTTATCTTAAATTTTAGTCTACGTACTGCAGTGCCGTAGCCCAATTTGGCCAGGATGCAAAAAGAAACATTGAGGTGATAAATTTAGACCCAGCTGCAGAACATTTTGATTATACGCCTTTAGTGGACATCAGAGAACTCATTCAAGTACAGGATACTATGGAAGATGAAGAGCTTCATTTTGGTCCCAATGGTAAGGTGATTTGGTTTTCTTTCCATTTAATTATTTTTATTTGAGTTTAAGTTCCAATTTTTTATATTTATTTTAATGATTTTAGGTGGTTTGGTGTTTTGTATTGAGTACCTTTTGGAGAACTCAGATTGGTTGCGTGATAAACTTGGTAAGCCTATTGTACTGTTTTTAAATTTCTGCTTTTTTAATGTTCTAAAACATTGAAATAAACAGTCCCAATATTTTATTTTGTTCAGTACAATCACTTTAGATATGAATTTTGAAATATTATGCATAGATGCATCTGTTTTTCTTAGGGGATACTGATGATGACTACATTTTATTTGATTGTCCTGGCCAAATAGAACTCTATACACATTTAACAGCTATAAAAAAATTGGTCCAGCAACTACAAAATTGGAATTTTAATATCTGTTCAGTTTTCTTAGTTGATGTACAGTTTATGACAGATGGAGCTAAATTCTTATCAGGTAATTGTGTCATTCATCTTTATTTTCTATAGTCTGTTCTTAAACATCAAGTATTTCAGGTACAATGGCTGCCTTGAGTGTTATGGTAAACTTGGAACTACCTCATGTAAACATTCTTTCAAAAGTAGACCTTCTAAATAAGACAGTGAGGAAAAGGTTAGATAGGTTTTTGGAGCCCGATTGTCATGCAATTTTGGGTTAGTAAAGCAAATCTTAATGGGTGTTTTCGATTTGTAAACAACAAGTTTTTGTTGTAGGTGATGTTGAACTGAACGGCATGTCAACATTTAATGAAAAATACAAAAGATTAACTGAAACTATTGGCAAATTAATCGAAGACTATTCCCTGGTTAGATTTATTCCTTTGAATCTTAAAAATGAAGAGAATATTGGTAAGAAAGGAAATATCTATTTATATATATATTTATTTGATTCACTTACAAATTCATACAATGAACATACCTTTGTCTTGCATATATTGCTTCTGTTTCCATTCATTTGTGTTGTTGATATTGTTATTGGGTTCAGTATTAAAAATTGTATTAATGGGATTTTAGGTGATGTTCTCATAACTATAGATAGTATAATACAGTTTGGTGAAGACCAAGATGTAAAAACAAAAGATTTTGAAGAGGAGGAACCAGAAGAAAAATATGAAAATCTTACAAACGATTAAAGGGTGATATTGTATTTGTAATTAAATAAAAATAAGTTTAGATTTTAAATAGCATTTCATTTCAAGTCAAGGAATTTGGGAAGTTTTTTTTTTTTAATAATTGTGTTAATCATATTCTTAAAAATTCTAAGATAATACAAAAAGGATTGGTATTTATTATTTAGTATTTATCTCATTATCTTTAAAAATAACTCGTACTGCCTTTAAGTTCAAATCTGATACTTTGCCGCTTCAAAACTGTCTTCGAGTTTATTTTACAATAAGAGTGCAGAAAACATGCAATGAAGTAATAGTAACAACAGCTCGTGCCGCGTGACGTCAGGATGGCCGGCCTAGAAATCTATCCTTGTCTCCCACGACGTATGTCGGCGCTTGATTGACAATATTATGCCTATGACCTCACATACACCTCACCGACCTCACAAATTGTTGTCAATGATACCACTGACGTTTGACACGTCAGTTTTAGGTTAACGAAACCTTTTTGGGAGTGTGTAATGTTTGTTTATTTTGCTTAAAATTGGTGAAACCAGCGAAGCCCTGGATTAGAATGTTTAAAAAACTGAAGGAGAAAATCACTGAGGAAGTTAAGAGCAGTCCTCAAAGATTCCAGCAGTTAACGCAAAGTGTCACTGATAAGTTACAGGGGACAAGTACTCCTGACGAAAATTTGTTTTCTATTGGAGAAGACGGTAAGCTTTAAGTGATAATATAATATTGTCTTAAAAGAGCTGATAAATTTAGGACAAAGTCCTATAATTTATTGCCAGAATGCTAAGGCAGACTGGGAGAAGTGATGTCACTTTACATCCTGCAGCCCTAATTAATGTAATAATTGATATTGATTGATCTTGTAAGAATGGGGCACTTATGGGGATAGATTATTTTTATGTCTGCCGTACCATAGGTATTTCAAATTAAATTATTTCAGATGCGAATACTTCAACTATGAGCTCAGATCAAGGTTTCTCCAGTGTAACTTTGGTGTCGCCCTCTGCGGACAATAGATCGAGAAGGATGTCAAACTCTTCCTTAGCTAGTGATGTGTCTTTTTTGCCTAGATACGAAGCTGGAAGTTTATATCATTTACAGGTAGGTTTTTACGGTTATTACTAGCATATTTCCAGATATTCAGAGAGAAAATAAGGATTGAGATTGCTGCCTCTTACAGCTCTTTTTTGTTAAATTCCTGATAATGTAATTATATGACATTGGGCTGCTTTTCAGTTTGAATAGAAAGGTATCTTGCCAAGTAAATATTCACCTACTTATCTGTTTTCTGCTCTTATAAGGTTGTTTATAGTGTGTAAAGTACTTACTTATAAGGCTTCTGATAATAATTATTGCTATATAGCTAATTTTATGTTGATATTGAATGATGCCAAATCTTATCAGAATTAGAATGTTCTAAAAGTACAATAAATAAAATTACCAGTCATGGGGTAAGCTAAACTAAAATATGCGGTGTACAGACAAAATTCAATATTTCTTTAATTGTTTACAGTTATGGAAAATCAATTGTCTATGTTGCTAGCATTATAATATATTAAAAGTGTAATGTTATCTTAAATACCTATTTAAGACCTGGGTGATAAGTGAGGAATCTCCACTTAAACCAGGTCACATGTTTTTTGAAACACAGCCAAATTTACCTGTGGATTTAAGTATTTTAAAATTATTTGCTGACCTTATTACATTATTTTTCCCTGTATCAATAGAAACAGTGTTTAAGACTTCCAGCTCACTCAGTGAATAATTAATTTGATTCTGCAATAATAGATAGCTTTTATTGATCTTAGACTGTGTAGACATATTTCAGTGTGTAAACATTTATTTCAATTAGGTATGTGTATACCTTTGTGTATACCCAAGGCACCCTACATCAAGGGGGTAGCAGTGGGGTAGGGGAGAGTCATTAACCACTCTCGCCGCCTTAATCGTTAGCAAAGGGTGTTTTCTCGTTGTACCTCTTAAAAATTCCACACATTGCATTAAAAAACTTAATATGAGTTCTTTCATTTTAATTTGTCCCACACTTTTATATGGCTGTAAAATACTTATTTTTTGAGCTAGAAAGTTGACTAAAAAAATTAATTGTAGGGTTTTAGGTAAAGTTCTCCGCCGTTAGGTCAAATATTTTATAAAATGTCAAATGCCAAAATTATTGATATAACTTAGCTTTTTTTTAAATAAAACCCCCTATATGTTTAAATATTTAAAAATACATTCTTTTTCTGAATACGAATATATAACACACAGTCTTTTTATTAATATTAACTTAATATAAATATCATTAAAATTGGATTATTATTTTTGTTTCCAACAACTAATTTATTGTCATAATTTTATATTTTTTCTTAGATAGATGGAAGATTTTGTGGTTTGTAAACTCACAATATTTAAGTTAATTACTCAAACCTATGAACAACAAATTTATTTTAAAATAATATAAATCAAATTTACAAACAACAAACAATTTAGAAAATTTTTTTTTATCATTTATAAGTGCTGCTCCACGTGTCCTTCTTCATTTTCAATGCACTTAATATACAGTATGTTCGGCGATGTGGTAGACAAGAGGGCAAACAGACCAAAGATTTCGTTTTTTACAAGAGTATAAGGTACCCTTATTCTAAAGTTTTTAGCAAAATTCTATTTAAGAGAATCATTTCAAATCATCACATCTCCTAAGATGTTGTTTTTTATTAAGTTTAATAATATTCAATAATACTATTGCTTCAAATTTGCATTTTACTGAAAAGTTTGGTAGGTGTACCTTTAATTTTGTATATCTTTAAATATCACCTTTGATTAGGTGGTGGATTAGATGGGCCGGGCATCCATCTTGCTGAAAGTACATGTTAAAGTCCGTTCACGGATTTAAGAGAATGACTACCTGCCTTTAGTTATCACCCATCATAAAATTCTTTGTTGAAAGGGTTTCAAGGATCATAGAGATAATGATTTTATTATCCAGGTAGGCACCGTACTTCGTAATTAGTTTACAAAGCCTTATTAAATAATGGGAAAAAATAAGTAGATAAATCAGTGTTGCAAAACCAGTCATTTTATTAGTTCATGTGAAATAAAAACGCAGCTTTGATTATCCAAATATGTGGCGTCCGTGGATTGGTGAATCTAGTTCTAGTATAGAACAGCCGGAGGGGGTACAGGTACAACCACAGTGCGGAAATGAAAATGGAAGAAGACACTTATCTTTAGATTCTAAAGAGATTATAAAAAATGTATATACAACTCTCATAGAACGTGAAAAGTTGAATAAAATGGAATGTATTGAAGAAACAGCCACATTGACTAAAATTTCGGAAAAAAACAGTATGGAAAATTGTGAATAAACCCATTACCGAAAGGAAAAGAAGGAGAGATTCTGGAACTTGCAAAAAATTAGATCGCAGCGATGAAGATTTAGTCCGACGCAAAATTTATAAGATGTATGAAGAGAATACGGTACCAACACTGGATAATTTACTAAAAAGACTTAAGATAGATAACACGGATATCAATTGCGGTAGGACAACGCTGTGGAAGTGTCTTCAACAAATCGGCTTTAAATTTAAAAAAGTCGATAACGGCAAGTTATCATGGAATCGCAACGACTTAAGGCATGGCAATTTAAATATTTGACAAAAATCGCTCAGTACAGAAGTGAGAACAGACCTATTATAAACTTAGATGAAACCTGGTTTGATACCCATGATACCCCATAAAAGGTTGGGTTGATTCTAGTGACAGGTGTAGAACAAAGGCACCATCTAATAGAGGAAAAAAAATAACCATAGTACATGCAGGTTCCGAAGATGGTTGGGTACCAAATGCACTTTCATTGGCAGCCAAGAATATAAATGACTCCTGTTTGGATTACCATGACGATACCACAGCGGAGTTATTTGAGGATTGGTTCGTAAATAAGTTAATTTCTAATGTTTCTCCAAGCAGTGTGATTGTTATGGACAACGCAAGTTACCACAACCACAGTAGACAGTTAAACAAGCACCCTTGTTCAAAAGATATGAAAATGGCAATACAGGAATTTTTGTATCAGAATGATATATATTTTCATGGAAGTTACACTAAAAGAGAGTTACTTGATGCGCTTAATATTCTGAACCTAGAAAAGGAGTACCACTGCGACAGCTACGCTAACAGTAAGGGGCATATAGTGCTAAGACTTCCGCCGTATCACTGTATATTCAATCCCATAGAACACATATGGCATTAATTAAAATCTGCCGTTAGACGTAATAATGTATCACCCACTATAAACGCTAGTGTACTGGATATTATTATTACTGAAGTGGACAAAGTGCCAGTGAGTAGCTGGAAAAATTGTGTTTCGCATATTAAAACTCTTGAAAATCATACATTCAAATTGGGAATATTACAGAAAGATTTATTATTAACATAGGTGTTAATAGTGACAGTGAAAATAATTAAATGAGTAATGTAGTTGCATTAATTAATTATAATATATTCTATCTAAAATTGTTTATTATTTGTGTCAAATCATCCATGATTGAAATACAATTCAGTGCGGGCCTGTGTAGACCCCGGTCTGGTTTTAAACAGGCGTCAACACGAGTCGGTAAGTCGTTCTCTTAAATCTGTGAACGGACTTTACTTAGGTAATCTAACGGCAGTTGTTCCAAATGACCAGAAAAAAATGTATTTAACATATTTAAATAAGAATTTCTATTACAAGTATTCTCAAAGAAATACGGTCCTATTATACCATCGTAGGAAACAGCGCACCAAACATTCACTTTTGTCCTATTATACCATCGTAGGAAACAGCGCATCAAACATTCACTTTTTTCAAATATTAACGTCGGGTTGGGATTCTGAACATAGGATCCATTACCGAACATGTCATGCCACATAGTTCCATTCGTCGAAAACGTGGACTCATCCGAAAACATTATAACTACCCACGAACAAAAATCCCACCTTTTGCCACCATCGCCCTCTTCTAATGTGTGGTTATAATGGGGTTTGTAGAGACGTATCTTATTTTGGTTTAAAATCTCTTGACTAGTACTTTTTTGGACCATCTGTAGTTGCGTAGCTCGTTTCCTCAAGAACAGTGTGGGGTCTTCTCTAACAGACTGTGGTACAAGTACAGTCGCTTTTTAACTTTTTGGACACCCTGTATACAATATTTTTTTTCATAGACAAACATATTTTTCAGCAAGCAAAAAATTTTTATAAAGAATGATTTTTCAATATTTCAATTTGACAATGGTCTAGCATAAAATCGAAAGCCCTAGGCTGTGAAACTGACCGTCCCGCGTCCCCCAGGTATGTTCATCACCTGTTGATTTCAACTACTGCGACTGTGATTATTAGACAATGCTATACCGGGTGTTGCATCGTCGAGCGGGACATAGGAAATCCCATGTAATTTTAAATGGGGTCAATTATTGGCTTCCCTAATTATTTTAGAGAAAAATTCTATTTAGGTTTATTAAAGAGCACTAAAACCCACATTCAAAAGAATAACTTTAGATATTTTTGATGAGCCCGTTTACGGGTTATCGCCGATTTCTTTTTAACTATTTCTCCTTTTTATGGCCCCGTATTTGCGGGCACCAGTCAAGGTAAAAGATGACTGTCAAATAAAGTTGTCATTTTGAAATGTGTGCTTTATTGTTATAAAAACTCGTACATCGAAAATATTAGCCATGAATTACACTTCTGAAGAAAAAATATTGATGATTAAATGGTATTATCAAGGAAATAGTTATCAAAATGTGTCAGACATGTTTGCTGCTCTGTATCCGAATAGACCGATACCTGCAAAATCTACAGTCGAAAGGACTATCAAGAAATTTGAGACAAAAGGCACTGTAATAAATAACTGCAGATGTGAAGAAAGGCAGGAACAAAGAAGAGATGCAAGAAATGATAGGGACTTGCAAGTTTTATTGTGCGTGGAAGAAAATGATGGGAAGATCAGCACAAGGAAACTTGAGGATGACATAGGATTAGATCACACCACAGCGTTACGAGCTTTGAAACGACATAAATATTATTCATACAAATATGAAAAGCACCAAGAGCTAAGAGATAGGGACGAAATACGACGACACGACGACAGGAGTTTTGTTTTGGTATGATGGAAAGAGCAAACATGAATAGGGAATTTTTAAAAAACATTTGTTTCACTGACGAATGCACATTTACCTTAAACAATGAACCCAATGTTCAAAATTATCGATATTGGAGCAAAGAAAACCAACACAGGTTTGTGGAAACAAGGACGCAATATCCACAAAAAGTTAATGTATGGGCTGGGATTTTCGGAGAAAATATTATCGGGCCATTATTTCTTACACGAAATTTAAATGCAGAATATTTTTTGGAACTACTTGAAGATCATATTTTACCTACTTTACATGATGCCGCCAGGGAAAATCAGGAAGTTTGGTACCAAATGGATGGCTGCCCGGCACATAGTACCCTGGCTGTCCGGGAATATGTAAACCGTGCTTTTAATGGAAATGTTATTGGCTTAAATCATACAGTAAATTGGCCAGCCAGGTCTCCTGATTTATCGCCAAATGATTTCTTTCTCTGGGGCCATTTAAAAAACAGGATATACAAAGATAAAAAATACCCAAATCTAGACGAGTTAAAAAATGCTATTTCTGCCGAATGCAATAGAATTTCAGTTTACCAACTAGCGAATGTAAGAAGAGAATTTTATGATCGCCTCGGTTATTGTCTAGCAGTCAATGGAGGAATATTTGAACATCTTCTTAAATCCTAAAGTTCTAACAATTTAATAGTACCTACCTATTAATTAGTAAAATATTGAAACATGTAAAATGTCATAATTAACCTTGTAATTGGATACTTTATTTTAGTTTTATTCAGATTAATTTGTACTCATAAATACACCTTTAATATTTTCAATGTACGAGTTTTTATAACAATAAAGCACACATTTCAAAATGACAACTTTATTTGACAGTCATCTTTTACCTTGACTGGTACCCGCAAATACGGGGCCATAAAAAGGAGAAATAGTTAAAAAGAAATCGGCGATAACCCGTAAACGGGCTCATCAAAAATATCTAAAGTTATTCTTTTGAATGTGGGTTTTAGTGGTCTTTAATAAACCTAAATAGAATTTTTCTCTAAAATAATTAGGGAAGCCAATAATTGACCCCATTTAAAATTACATGGGATTTCCTATGTCCCGCTCGACGATGCAACACCCGGTATAACCCTGTACATTACGTTGTGTATGTTTGCCAGTCCTTTTTTTAAAGTTTGGTACAACGGTAAAGTTGTATGTCCCACCTTGCAATCTCTTTAGAATTATATATTTCCCTAACAATTAATAGTGTTTTTTTTTATGCCAATATAGTGAAATAAAACAAAGAGTTCTGTAAACTCATTTATTAAAAGTACTGTAAAGTGATTTCTTCATACATTGAATACTTTTATCCTACAGATGTTTCCTTTTCTTTTTTACTCTCTACTCTGTCGAGTAAAAAATGTTGAATCCCCTTGCCTGCATGACACTGGCTTATTTATATTCACAGCCTCCCTTGCAAGAAATAACGTCGCTTGGCGCGCGCGCTGTGGCTCCATGTGTGCTGGTCCAACCTCTTGGAATTTGGCCTGCACGACCCTTTTCCGCCGTTAAGATGGTCAAACTTACACTTTCCGACTGCTTTAACTGCTTTTAAAATTTATATTAGTTGTATGCAAATAATATAATTTAAAATAAGTATTTATATTCTACGTCTTATTACGCAATTTCTTTGCTATGACCCGGGGTTGGGACATATAAGCTGAAAGTATAAATTATATGTTATCTATCTGGTCTTATTTATTATTACTTTTAGTCGGACTTCGATGCGTCTGCAAGTGAACTAGAAGACAACGCTTCGCAATCTTCGTCACAGCTGGGTCATCTGTCCAAAGAACAGATCTACAATGCCTTTCAGAAATCGCAGATGCGATATCACAAGTACAGGGGACGATACACGGATCTAGCTAGACATTACAAGGAGTTGGAGAGGGAAAATGCTAAAATGAAAGTGAGTAGAAGGGATTGACAAGTTACCCTAAGAACGAAGACCTCTGGTGGCAGTGGGAAATAGCGGTAGCCTCTCAATGAGAGCATATGTATGCAGGGTATCCGGTAAGTATATGGCATATTCTGAGTAGGTCAAAATAACCCTAATTTGTCATTAAAAAAAATTCCTAAAGTAAAGTCCATCCACACATATTTCGTTTGACCTAATAACTGCAATAATAGTTTCATTATATTATAAACACCCAAAGAAACCCCGTTACCTATTCGATTGCCAAACCTACGTTTTTAAAGAATTTGTTGGTAAAATTACCCATATAAAACTGTCAATGAGCGTGCCAACCAGCGAAATCTACCTGGCCCCAGCTGGCATCACTGTTTATATTACTGAAATGATATGAAATAATTGGTACTGCTTTGCACAGGAACGTATTCTGTAGGTTAATGAAAAGCCATAGTAATACCTTATAGCAGCAATGTTTATTATGTTTATTTTTACCATTACTTGTATTATATATATATTAATTTATTACAAGTACAAAACAAGTGTGAAAAGTTTGCGTGCGGAAAAGGACAACTTTCAGGTAAAAGTAATAATAACAATTAGTATACCTACTTAAAAAAAATATATTTGCATATATAGGTACACAAAAGGTTTAATTGTAATTATAAAACGTTTTAAACTATTCCTAATTCAGTAAATTTGATGCCACATATGTTCAATAGGGTTAACAATGCAATAATAGGGTGGCAGTCGCAACACAGTGTGAGCCATTTCTTCCGCCATTTCATCACACACATACTCTTTTTTTTAATACTAAATGCCTTTAACACTCCTATTCCGATACAAGAGACCGCGACCAGCGACCGAGACCGAGAGACCGCGACGTGCGACCGTGACGTACCGCTTTAACAGATTTGTATGTGGTGCTTTCCGATGCAAGCGACAGCGACGCGAGACGGTAGGCGTGGCCATCGTGCGACCAACGCGTCGCGCGACCACACTGCTCTGGAAGCAGTGATACGCTGCGACCTGCATAGTTTATTTCAACTATTTTATACCTAGAGAGGGTTGAATGGCGACGTTTTCTACTCAGGAAGATGACTTGTTCATCGATTTAGTGTCTAATCGCCCACCATTATATGACCACCCTCATTTGATCTTAATGTGTATATTGAATCAATTTTTTGTCTTTTTTCTTGCGGTAAAGCCAACACAATTATATTTTCGTCCTCGTCTTCCAATAAACGTTTTAGTGAATGTTTTCTTACTTTAAGATTGTTAGACATGGTTTTCTGAAACGTACACAATTACTAAATTAAACAAAATGGACCTAGCCAAAGTCGCCACGTCGCGCGTCGCGTCGTCTGTATTTGTATGCTACTGGTCGCCGCAGCGACATGCGACCTTTGGTCGCTTGTCGCTCGGTCTCGGTCGCTTGACGCGGTCTCCCGTATCGGAATGCCCCCTTAACAGCTGTTTTTTACTATATTTTTTTTTACTATACTTTTCTTCGAAGTACAAGTAATTTTTTAACATGAACTCCTTTATTGCGGGTTTTGTGCTTGATGCATTCGGTACTTTTTCCAGTTGCCGGCTGTGGTAGCTTGCATTGTCCATCACAATAACACTGCGTTCTGGTACATTTGAAAGCAAACTGTATTTAAACCAGCTTTCAAAAAGAGCGGCGTTGGTATCTTCATGATAGTTCAGACTTAAATCCTTTATATTTTTTGCCGACAGTAATAGGCAGTTAGGGATCTATCCATTCTCCCAACCTGCATGAATTATTGTTATTCGTTTTCCTTATTTGAAGGGGCTTTATTTTGGCATTTTTCAGTTAAATCAACCCATCCCTTTTTGACAGTCTCATGAGTGTCAAACCACGTTTCATCCATTAAAAACCTGGATTTATAAACTCGAAAAGTTGGTGAGGTTGAAGTTATGATCAAGTTGGTGAGGTTAGATATTCCGAACTCCGAACATAAAAATTGGTTATCTCGAACTACCCGGGAACTTTTCGAATCTCTCGAGCTTTACATGAACAACGTGAACGAGTGTATAAATGGAACTAAGTGTTCCTTGAGTGTTCCCTTTAGTTTAAGAAATCCTATTTTCAACACCAACTGAACCTCAACCTCGCCAACTTTTCGAGTTTATAAATCCAGCTATAAACTATTGAACGTTTTTCGGATCTAAACTTTTTTATTTCCCAGGTACACAAATCTCATTTTCCTTAATCTTTCAGACTCCATAATAATTTGTCTCTTGTTTATTGTCTTGTACTTAAATAAATAAATAAATAAATAATAATCTTTATTTCCAATCATGATCACAATACATTTCTTGCAAAATACCACAAAAAACATACCCAAAACACAAAAAGAAACAGCGTCAGAGAGAAAAAAAAGGATTAACTAACACCTAATCTTTTACAAAATCACCAATACAATAAGGCTCTAAATTAATTAACATATGTTTCACCTTTTTTTTAAAGTGTTTCTCATTTTTTTCTGATTTTAAGTCGTTTTGTAATGTATTAAAAAATTTTAAACATTCGTAATATGGATTTTTTTCGGTTAGAGTTAATCTGTGTATGGGATAGTTTACATTTGTACTGCGTGTGTTATAACTATGATATACCTCCAGGTCAAACATATTTTTATTTTTGAAAAAGAACACCAAACATTCGTATATATATACAGTCCATACACTGTCAACATACCATTTACTTTAAAGACCCCTCTACAGCTCTCCATATATTCCATTTTTTTAATTATTCTAAGTGATCGCTTTTGTACAACAAATATATTTTCTATTAGGCTATTAGAACCCCAAAATATTATACCATATTTAAGCACAGATTCAAAGTTTGCGTAATATAAAATTTTTAAGGTTTTTTCATTCATGTATTTCGCAATAACCCGGATACCATAGCATATTGAATTGAGCTTCTTGTTTAACTGTGAGATATGATGTGACCAGTTTAGGAATTCATCCAAATCGACCCCAAGAAATTTGGTATGTTCTACAATCTCTATATCTAATTGTCCAAAGGTGAATGTCTCAGGTTTTTGAATCTTAGATTGTTTTGTTCTAAAAAGTAGAACATTTGTTTTATTGTTATTAAGTAATAACCTGTTACTTGTAAACCAGTCTTGTGCTCTGCGAAACAAGTTTGCTCCCAATATTGCTGAGTTTTCTACACTTTTCCCTCCCGTTAACAAATTAGTATCATCGGCATACCAAGTCACATACTCCCTCTCTGAATGCACAATGCTGCCCAGGTCATTAAGAAATACAATGAATAATATAGGTCCCAATATGCTTCCCTGTGCGATCCCTATTTTATTTTCCTTAAGGCTTGAGAAGTAATTTTGTCCATTTTTTAATATTTTAACTTTTTGTTTCCTATTAGTTAAATATGATGAAAATAATTGTAATGCTTGTCCTCGTACGCCGTAAGCATTTAGTTTTTTTAATTAATAATAATTAATTTTTTTTAAATCCCATCTCTTGCAAAGCGCGGTGAAGACTTGTCCTGCTACATGATATCGTTGTATCGTCAGTTGTTAACCGTGTTTTCAAAGAATCTAACGTGGGCACAACATTTTCTCGCTACATTTGGTATATTTTCCTGCGAACTTTTCTTTTAAAATGTCCTTTTAGTATAATATCTCGTACCGTCGATAATGGAACTTTCGTTATTTTACTGGTATTTTTAATGGCAATTACTTTAGAGTGGCCGCTCTTTAATAACGATTTACATACTTTTTTCACGATCACTTTGACGTCAGAAGATAAATGCTTCCTGGAATGTTTAGGGTAGCTAGATATCGCATTAGCTGAAGATTCCCAAGGTCTCCACATACTTTTAATATTAACTTGTTGCACACTGTTTCAAAGTAAAATAGATAGGTACCTACTAATCTATTTCGAATATTATGTTTACTATTTATATAAGCTATATAAACAGGTACCTGTAACTAAAAAGTTTTGAGAAATATCCTAATAATTAAGTTGTTCCTAGAAAACCTTAATTAGACAGTTTATTAATTTTGACAACAAATCAAGTAATGTACCTATCTATTGTTATTATAAACTGGCATTAAAAATAAATATGGGTTAATCCGTCTCTGCGAAAGCGAAAGCCGAGTTTATGAGGGGTTTTATTGCAGTCATTAAGCCAAACGAAATATGTTGAGAAGTACTTTACCCCTTAACGGACATGCAGAGCCACAAAGGGGTACAGGTGTCATTTTACAGAGCTGAAAACTGATTTTTTAAATACTCTGGTCGTTCCTCTTTAAAAAAGGTACTCTACATTGGCTTCAATAAAATTTTTGTATAACCGAGAGTATGCCATATATTTACCGGACACCCTGTATAAGCAAGGGATACTTTGATCAGCCAGGCTAGCGCTAGTTCTCAACTCTGCCACTGGGGATAGCGTTCAAAAAATTAACGAAAAATTCTAGTCAGTATTGGTGGAGACACAGGACAAAGCAATCCGCAGAGTAACAGAGCTGAAGGAACAGTGCGCTCTGGAACAAAAAGCTAAGGCCCACTTGGAAAGCGCGCTGCGCGACGACCTAGACGAAAAGCAGATGAAAATCCAGTCCCTTCAGACTAAAATAGGTTTGTTGCAACAAGGACAGGTTGCCGGAGACAGTCTCGAGTTAGATAAGAAAGAAGCGATAAACCACGTCGATTCGGAGAAGTTGGAGCAGCTGACGAAGTATTTGAATGACGCTAGAAGCGAGATAGAAGCGTTGAATGGTAGAATACAGGAGTATAAGGCCAGCGCCATTGTGTTCCAGAGTAAGGAGCAGGAATATAAGGCGAAAATAATTGTGCTAGAACAGGATATATCTAATTTTTCTGAGAGGTATATGAAATAGATATTTTCCAATTTAAATTGTTGCTTAGTTTCTGTTTTTATTTTTTTTTAGAGAGAAGGAAAACAACATTAAATTAGCCGAAAACAAAATGGAACTTCACAACGAACTTTTAAGTAAGGACTCTGAAATCAGCAGGTTAAAAAAGGATATAGACTCCTTAAAAACCAGTCTAAACGCACAAGAAAAGGAGGGAAAATCTACTAAAATAGAAAATCTACAGAGTCAAAACGGTAAACTAATTGATAAAGTGGAAAATTTGACTCAAAAATGTAACGGCTTGGAGAATGAACTGCTAAAAGTGGAAAAGTATAAATTAGAAATCCGGGAGTTGACCAGCAAGAATTTGGAGTTGGGCAAATGCTTGGAAGAGAATAAAAACTTGGATGGTAGAGTGCAAGAGTTGCGGGATGAGAATACCCAGTTGCAAAATGTCATTGGAAGTTTAAAGGTGGGATTGAGCACTTGTCAAAATAATTTAAAGAGGTTTGTATTTAGTTTAGTTTTTCTTTATTGCCATCAGATAATTTTACAAATGCAAGAGCAACTTCACAAACATAGATCTTAGATTCTTTACAAATATAGGTTAAAATTGACACCTAGTAATAATTAAAAAGAAACAACTTACTTAGTAAAATCACAATAGTCTGTAAACATACAAATGTACAAAAATATATAAATCAAGAAAGAAAGTTGAATGCCTACAAAAATAAAATTATTTTGGATTTAAACTGAGTAGATCACATTTAAATTGTGAATATTTTAAAGACATTCACTTATTCTATTTGGACCAGTCGATGTAGCATCCTAAAGTAGATACAAAAAGCATAAATCCTGATTTTGTTGATGATATACTCGTTTGCCCGCCCACCATAGATATATTATTTATATCCTATATATTCCTTGATTTTCCTTGTTAACCCAACGTTTTGTTTTCCGTTGTTTAATAATTCTAAAGGCCGATAGTGGAAAACATCAAAGTAATATTTTAATATTTAAATTTATTTCAAATTTTAAATGATCATCATTGCCCGAATAAACACTCTCCCAGTTTTAAGCGCAAAGAAAGTCCTTAAAGCTATTTATGTTAGTGTCTCAAAAGAACCTTTTTTTTTCCTAATTTCGTTTCATCGCTTCGATTTATTTTTACATCCATAATAATGGTCAGAAATTTTTGTTGGGTCTATGGTGCCTTTTACATGTTCATCATTTATGTTGCTTGGAATATTGTCTAATTGCTTCTGTGAATCGGGTCTCGTTATGCAATTTATGTGAGCCGCAAGGTCAAAGCTAGAGAAAAGCTGAAGCATAGTCTCATAGAGTTTTCCGTTTTTCTGTTAAAGTGAAAAATGAAATCTCCACAGACAATCACCGGCCTTGTCGAACTATACGTTTCCTCAAGGAGGTCAGTAGCTATGTTAAAATACTTATTCTCGTTTCCATTTGGTGACCTATAAAGACAAATAATCGTTAACTTTTGTTTAGTAAGATTAGGGTTTGAAACTGAGAATTCGCAATCCTTGTCCACAAAGACTGTTTTTGTTTTTCTCTTGGTGACATTAATATCGTTTTTAACAAATATTTCAGTACTACCTCTTTAGAAAATTTGTTTTCATTGAAAAACTTATAATGTTGCTAATATGAACTTGTTGTAGTTCTTTGGGAGTGCATAGCACATCAGGATCCAGTGAATCCAGCAATACCTCGAGTTCAAGTATTTTAGAATTTAGCCCCCCTAATCTCCATGTTCATATGAAGAACTCTTAGGTTTTCTAGTTTTTACATTGTTACTGTACAACTAGTAGGTTTCGCCGAGTCTTGTCTAGAATATTGTTGCCCCTTGCAAAGTTGAATCGACTGTAGATCACTCCTTTGGGCCAAAATCTGCCTGGGATACTGTATCTTTGTGTTCCGGTTGTTTCTTTGAGTCTGCGTCATCATTCTTTGGCGTGCATTCTTTGACACTGATATTTTCAGTATTTTCAACATTATATTTGGTAGCTATGTAATACAAATACAAAATACAAAATACAAAATACAAAATAGTTTATTGGTGTTATCATACAAAAAGTATTTCCACAGGTCAGTATAATGATAAAGTTAAAAAAGTATCAGATGTCACTTAATAAGATAAAATAAAATTATAGTATTAGTAATTGTGCCTAATCATGTAGTCAAAAAAAATACATATAAAGACAAAGTTAAGAAGATTAACTACAATTAACATTGATTAGATAATACAGTTCGAAACTTAGTTGAATCAGAAAATTTAAAAAATGTACAAGACAAGATTGAGGTAACTAAACAACGTTTAACAATTTAACTTACTGTACATAATAAAATAAATTAAAACTCATGAGTGAGGGATTTCCTCGTAGCTATAGAAAGCCCAACTGATCAGAAAACTCTCTATTTCATTTTTACACTCGTTGATAGCAGATAATAATAATAATAATTTATTGATGTCAGTATAACAAAGTGTTTAAAAAGTCAAAGTTAATAGAGAATTAAAATAATTGACAAAACACAAACAGGTTAAAATGTAAAATTTAAAATGTAGAGTTCAAAAAATCTTCCACATTATAGAAGGCGTTAGAGATGAGCAGCGATTTGACTGTATTTTTAAAGGGGAGAAATGGTAATTGTTTTACAATAGTAGGCAATTTATTAAAGATTTTGATTGCAATAAAATCCGGTCGAATCTGACACTTCCCTAGTCTGCAGTATGTTGGAACCAGAGCATCTCTGCCCCTTGTTCCATACTCATGTACGTCTCTATGTGTGGTAAGAGATTGTTCATTTTTTTTGACATGCAACAGGCATTCAAATATATACTGAGATGGAAAAGTCAGAATTTTTAGCTGTATGAATGCCTGTTTACAGTCATCTCTCCAGCCAAGTCCCGCAATCATCCGTTCTGCCCTTCTCTGCAGACCAAAAACACGCCCCGCCTGGCTAGCACGTCCCCATGTTAGGACAGCATAGGTCATCACCGAATGAAAGATGGCAAAGTATACCATCCTCATTGTGACACACACCCATATAGACTCCTCAGGACAAATACGCTCCCACGAAGCCTGCCAACCACATTTTCTATATGGAGGTCCCATTTCAGTCTGCAGTCCAGTTGCGCACCCAGGAAGCGAACCCCTTTTAAATTGTCTTCGGTATTACTACCTTCACGAAGTGCAAATATCATTTTATTCGTTTTGTCCTGGTTGAGTAGAAGTCCACTCGCATTAAACCAGTCAGATGCTCTCGCTTGCGCCTCTCTTAGTCTGTGTTCCACCTCATTGATTTTTAACTGTGACTGTTTTCTTTACTGTTGATAGAAATATCCATTTCTTCTTGTCCTTATCTGTGTGTTTGCTGGATTCAAAGTCAAATTCATTTTTCTCGCTTGTGCTTAGTTAGTTATTACATAGGAGGTATCTGTAAAATTATGTTAATATATTTTTAAGATTAACCGAAGAAAAGAACAACCTAATAAACACAATTGAAAAGGAGAAGCAAGAATATGAAGTACAAATAGCATCATTAAGAGAAAGCGCGAAAAAAGGCCTGTTCACCTTAGAGAAACAAATTTCAGATAGGCTAATGAAGAACCACCAAGAACAAGAGGAAATCCTAAAGCAGGAGTTCGAAAGAAAACTTGAAGAAATATCTTCAAACAATAACACACTAACAGAAGTGCATTTGCAGCTAGTTGAGAGAGACAATGCAATTAAAAATATTTCCGGGGAATTACAGGATGTAAGAAATAAGTTGTTACAAAGAGAGTGTCAATTCTCGGAGTTGGAGAAAAATCATTTGGAGTTGATTGAGGAGAGCTCTGGATTGAGGAGTAATGTAAATAATTTGGAGCGGCAAGTTGCGGAAGTTGGAAGTGAAAACAGTAAGGTTAATGAAGAGAAGATGGGGAGGCTACAGGTAAGGTAATAATTATAAATAAATTCCCCGACAAAATTAAAGTAGCAAATTTGCAAACACATTTGATGCAATTTTTTTTTCTGAACCCATTGTCCGAGTTCTCATTCATCTTGTGTAGTATATTAGCAGCTGTAACAGATCCTAGTTGGACTTCAAAGGGTCCGGCGTCATATTCGGGATTGTCAGATCTTTTTTTTTAATTCTTTAAGTTTTTATTATTAAAAGTGTTCTTTTATATCAGTATTTAATTGATAGTCCGTAACTCTCTTTGAAAGCTAGTTTGCAAATGTACTACATTAAACCAAGAAATTTTTAATGTCAAAGAAAACAAGAACAAGCCATTCATGAATATTATAATAATGTTTTTAGTACTTATGAAATATTATTTATACAAAAATAATTGAAATCAAAATTAAAGGGATTTTCACTGTTGTTGAAAAAAAATGAACAACCCCTTATGTTCCTCCAGTGGCGGCTAGTGACATTCATTTTAGGGTGTGCGCCGCAGGCGAAAAATGTTCGAGGTGCCACGCCCCTTTTTACCTTTGTATCGATTTTCTTTGTGCTTTTTATCCCAGAAGAATATTAAAAAAAAACGCGGTTTTTAAATGGGATTTTTATTTCAATTTTCCCTTGGAAATCGATTGTCGAAAAGTTATTTAGAATGTTCTCAACAGAATTTTGGTCCATAACTATAACACTTCGTGTGAAACAATCCGAACTACAAGCCATTATTAAATCACAACAACAAAAAAAAACCAACAACACCGTCAATAAACTTCAAACTTCTCTAATCGCGTAAAAAAACTCTAAAACAATCATATTAAATTATTGAAGTGTGTATTCAGATAGCGCACGGCGACGCCCTTTCATCGGGCGATTAACCGAATATTCCCGATCAATCCACACAGGGAAAATCCATTTAACGAGAGCGCCGAACGAATACACACGGCAGACCATTTCAATCAGTAGATGTAAGTGCACGCTGCAGTCGCGCTTGAAGTCTTTCGCATTCGCCATTCTTATATACAAGTTTTCTTCATATTTTTTTTATATAAATTTTATTTTGGCTTGGTGCTTGGCTTTCTTAGGCAGTACGCGCGCACGGGCGCACTTATTGACGAGCCGCCCCTGTGTTCCTCCTACACTTACGAAACTTTGTAAAACTGGCAACACCCTGGAGACAGAAGGTCGAGGCCCGCCCGCAATTTAAAGAGCGAACTATTTTGTCCGCGTCGGAGACAAGACAGCAATACAAATTTTTATGCTGTAGACAAGAACAGCAAATATTTTAAGGTTCTATCAATCGAGTTATCAGCTTTAAAATCAGTTGATGTTTAATGTGTGCGATATTGTGAATCGGGCAGTGGCGTGACTGGTTAAAACGATTTGTTGTAATTTACATATTATTTAATTTTGTGCTATAACTTTCCCAACAAACATTTTAAGTTAAATTTACCTTTATTTGACCTCTAAAAGGGGTCAAATATTTTGATTGATAGGGATAATTTACCTACATTCGTTTTCCTATTGCCCAATGTGGGGAAAGAAACTAAAGTAATTTGAAGGTCGAAAATAGGTTGATAGGGTTTTTCTGTCCAACAAGTTAAAACGAAGTCAAATAAATATAGACCCATTTTACGTCTAAATGTGAAAAGTGAGACCAACCTTTTGACCTAAATATAACCTAAATAGGAACAATAAAACACTAGACAAAAATACAGAGAAAACATATTATATCTGGCGTTAGAAAGAAAAGACAACAACTTATGCCAACACTTCCAACAGGACAAAATAAGTTATAAAATGGAGTTCGACTTAAGTAGATATTTGGAATGGCCGCTTATTATAACTTCAACAATAAAGTGTTATAATTAAGTTTTATCATTTTTCTAGACTGGAATTTGGATGCGAAAGAAATGGCTTTGTGAATTATGGTAATGATACTTCGAAAAACAAAACGCGACCTTAAAATATGCGTTTTTCTATGTACCTATTATTACGATAATTTTAAATATTTTTACCATTAACCTAAAAATAGAGTGTCTTCATTATAAACATTATATGGAAAGTTATTTTTTCCTTTATTATTAACTTTGAGAACATGTTTTCCTGGTCCTAGGTTAAATTGGCAATCATTTATCGAATTTAAAGTTAAATCGTCTCTATATAAGACATTTCTATATAGTTATCAGTAAAAGTTAAATTTAGGGCAATTTGTAGGATCCGCGTTACCCAATACCGGAACCGATCTATTCGTTTTAGATTCCGAGTAGTGTAGTATCGTCCGGAGTAGTCTGGACCTTTGCAGCCTTTGTCTCATATGAACCTGATTCGCGTTAATATGATTTTTTTCTTGATGATCCTGTAATATTGTGTAGTATGTCTGTATGCTTTTATTTTCTTATTATTCGAATTTTGTTTTAGCGTTGCAAATGTTACCCCGCTACGCCCTTTAAGGTTAGAAAGAAAATACAGACACAACTGACAACATAAACAAATGTCGTTAAAGATATATAAAGGGAACATGTAACTTGAAGGTAATTTCTAATATGTAATCTACGACCTTAATCAGGAAAACTTTTCTAACAGGTCAATAATTGTACAAGCAATGTTAGCCTTTGAGGTAAATCAGAAAGTTATGAAGTTGCTCAATTTTTAACCACAAAAGGTCTATAACTTTGGGAACAATTTATATGGCAAAATTATCCAAAATATTACTTGTTTCTAAAACTACATGGTCAGTAAATTATTTGGACTTTTTTTAGGCAATAAATAGATAATGTTTACCTAGCTTAATAGTCAAAAAATTTCTTAATTATGAATACATATATTAAGTATCAATTAAGTAAATTATGACTTAATCATATTCCTTATTAGGATTAAATATTTTCAATGTCTCAAAGAGGTAATTGTAATTTTTAACTAGGTAAATTAAACTAAAAGTAGATTTCCCTATAACAAATTATTTAAGTTGTAGATATCCAAATTTTGACTTAGATTTTAGAGTTCGAATCTTTTGTGACTTTTAAGAAAACATTTAAGGCAAAAATAAGCAAATATTTGCCAATTTAGGATTATTCTCCTTCCGTTCTGGTCTACATTACTTAATATGTTTGTTGGGTTGGTTTTGGACAGGTACGTTTTTACTTGATACCTATATTTTATTATATTAGTATGGCTTTTTGGCGACCATTTGAAACAGAAGATCAAGGTGAATTATCGCAGGAATACAGAGTGTTATATAAGTACGTGGCCAAACTTCAAGGGGTGATCCTTTGAGTGATTCTAAGACAAAAGGTTTATATAAACATAGGTCCGGTAATGCTTCGTTTTCAAGATACAGGGTGTCAAACTTCACAAAAAACAGGTGTCAGCTGCTCTTATTGGGAGACCTGCAACAGTAAGAACAGTGGAGATGGAGGAAGCAGTTTTACATGAAGTTGAGCGTAGCCCCGATACAAGTACACGCAAAATTGTACAACAATTAAATATTTCTCACTTAACTGTATGGCAGATTTTAAGGCAGCCTTCCCTCATATATTGATTTAAGCTTCATATTTCATAGATGTCGATACTTATATCATGAAACTAATATTTAATTTAGATATATAAATAACACAAAAAACAGAAAATTAGGTCGAATGTTTATTTAAATGTTAGTCAATGCCGTTACTTTGTCCGGTTATGTAGAATTTCTAAATGTTTTTTAAATGTTGATATAATTTTATACTTTTCATACGTCCCTCTCTGACATAAATGTTTTTAACCAGAATTTTATGACCCCCTTCCGTTTTTAATATACAGGGTCGTTGGTATGTATGGAAACGGTCGATTATTTCTTAAAGTAAAACAGCTAACAAAAAATAGTCAAGACAAAAGTTTTATGGTTTTGTAAAGTCTGTTAGAATTAAAAAAAGATAAGTATACAGGATGAGTTAGAAAGCCGCAAAGAAATAAAGTTACTTTTTTTTTAATGGATCACCCTATATCTTTGGATTTTACATAAAATTACAATTATTTTTTTATTAAGTGCATTATCAGTCTAAACCTTATAGTTTCTGAGATATCCACTTTTGAAAAATGACATTTTTGAAATTTGACAGCTTCTAGCTTTCTAACAGTACGCCATAGAGTTATTATTTTATAGATATTATCTTCTCAAAAATAACTTCCGTTAAACCGGAAGTACCATTATCTCCGGTTTTTGAGCTACATCCGGTTTAACCGGAAGTTGACACTTTTAAAAATATAGTTAAAAACTAAGATAGGGGCATGTAAGCCGTTTTACTCTAAGACGTACCGTTAGAAAGCTAAAAGCTGTCAAAATTCAAAAATGTCATTTTTCAAAAGTCGATATCTCGGAAACTATTTGGTTTATTACTTAATAAAAAATAATTGTAATTTTACGTGAAATCCGAAAATATTCTAAGATATAGGGTGTTCCATTAAAAAAAAAGTAACTTTCTTTCTCTACGGCTTTCTGACTCATCCTGTATACTTAGTTTTTTAAAATTCTAATAGACTATAAAAAACCCTAAAACTTTTATCTGGAATATTTTTTTCTGGCTGTTGTGCTTTAAGAAATAATAGACCGTTTCCATACATACCAACGACCCTGTATATTGTGTATATAATAATAATAATAATAATAATAATAATAATAATAATAATCTTTATTGTCTAACAGAACAGGTTCCAATTACAAGACAATGTGACACAAAAATACAAAGATTTAGTTTAAAAAATAATAATAATAGGCTAACAAAGGATTAGTAAATAATTCTGAAATAAAGAAAAAAAAAAAATGATGAAATTCAGGATGTTAACGTTGTTGTAATAGTTTGAGTTTAGTTGCATTTATAAACTGAGGGAGGGACAGGCCAAATAAATCAATGTCATTGCAGGTATTATTGAAAATAAACATTGATTGATAGATTGGTGTTTTAATTAAGAAGTTTGTTGAGGGAATAGGCAGATGGAAGACGGGAGAGGATCTGGTAGTGCGTGAGGGAACATGGAAGTTTATACAGGATAGTAGCATAGGGCAATCTATGAGCGATCTGCACACTTTGAACAAGAACTGAATGGTCAAATAATATCTGCGATTGAGAAGCGATGGTATCTGAAATCTTATTAAAAGGGCATTTTGGTCAGAGCCTCTAGGGGGATATGTGCGATCTTTCTTAAATGAAAGATATTTGACAAACTTTCTTTGGACGTTTTCTAGAAGATTGATGTATTTGTGGAATATGGGGTGCCATATAATAGCACCATATTCTAGTTTGGATCGCACAAAGCTATAATAAAGGGTCTTCAATGTTTGAGTATTTGTAAAATCAGCCGAATTTCTTATAATGTATCCAAGCATCTTCATTGCACTGCTATAGGTATTGCTGATGTGAAAAGTAAAGGAAAGTTTTGGGTCAAAAACCACACCCAGGTCTCTAAAAGTATCACACTGTTTAATGGTTGAGTTATCAATACTATAGTTGAACCGAATAAAGTCGACCTTATTTATAAATGTCATGGCGAAGCATTTGCTTACGTTCAGGGGCAAGTTGTTAATTTTGCACCACTTTTCCAGGGTGTTTAGGTCCCTCTGCAATAACAGGCAGTCAGATAAATTACTTATTACTCTGAATAGTTTTAAATCGTCTGCAAAAAGCAGTACATTGCTGGACATATCATTACTTATGTCATTAATGAAGATTAAAAATATTAAGGGGGCTAGATTGCTACCCTGAGGAGCACCACTAGTGGCTTTGAATTTAAAGGATTGATAACCGCGAATCTCAACATACTGTACGCGATCTTTTAGATAGGACTCAAGGAATGAAACAAGTTGTTGGTTAAAGCCTAATTGAGATAGTTTACGTAATAAAATGGAATGATCAACTCTGTCGAAGGCTTTTGAAAAATCAGTATAGATGGTATCAACTTGCTTGCGTTTATCCATAGCCTGTCCCACGTATTGAGTAAAGCAGGCAAGATTAGTTACTGTACTACGGGCGTTGAAGAAGCCATGTTGCGTGGGTGAAATTAGCGATTTTATTTGGCTAAAAATGCATTCATAGATAGACATCTCGAAGACCTTGGCAAATGGAGACAAAATAGAGATTGGTCTGTAATTTGATATTTCACTGGAATTTCCCTTTTTGAGAACTGGGGTGATCCTTGCCTCCTTCCATACCTCTGGAAATGTATTAGTTTTAATTGATAAATTAAAGATAAATGACAGCGGATTAAGAAGAGGAGCAGCGCAGTCTTTGACAACAAAACATGGAACCCTATCAGGTCCACATGTTGGCTTGTTTTTTGTTTTCTTTAAAGATGCCATGATTAGTTCGTCGGAAAGGTGTTTGAGGATGACGGAAGTGCATCCGCTTGATATTTCTTGTGAATAGGCTTCATTAGTTGGGGTGGTGAAAGCGGATTTGAAAAAGTTTGCGAAGGCATTTACAATATCGTTAGGTTCGGAGTACTGAGTGGTGTCATCCATAAACATTTTAGGCAGTGCGCATGTTGCTTTTTTTGAGTTAATAAATGACCAGAAATTTTGAGGATCATTGAAGATGGAATCCTCAGTCTTGTTAGTGTAGGTTTTGTAAGCAATATTAATCTTTCTTTTAATACTAGCACGGAGTTCTTTATATTGAAGCTGTAAAATTGGGGAGTTGGATTTTTTAATTTTTTCAAAAACTCTATGCTTGCGTATATGTGAGTAATACATTTTATATACCATAGAGAAACTTTTTATAACCAAAAGTTTTTTTTAACCTTGTAGCTTAGACTCGATTAGGAGGCAAAAAATGTAATAAACCTCGAAACTAGTCGTCTTTTTAAGAATAAATAAAGATTGTGGGATATAGGACCCTAGACTGGTGTTTATTTTATATAAAACTAAACTAAGTTTGATTAGTTTTAAACTTCGCTCCGATCTGACACGAGCTTAAACGAACGAAACGAAGCCAAGATCTTAATCCTTGTTTAGTATAGCAAGTAGCTGCGCTTGCATATCGAAGCATAGTAGCGAACTTATTCAGAAAAAAATAGCATCAGATGCATAACAAATTTATTTTTAATGTTGCGTTAATGTTCTTGAGGAGTTGATAAGTTCATCAATTAGTGTCTAGCATTTGAAACAACTTTTAAATGTCCTGTATAATATTACAATTTTGTAGTAGTAGTACCACCACAATTGACAACCAATTTAATTTTTGTTTTTGCAGGCTAATATAAAAACTCTACAAGAAGAACTCGCCAATCTGAAGCGACGGTGCAAAGGAAAGGAAATCAACAATGTGCAGCTTAGCAAAGACATTTTGAAACTTGAAACTGAGAATGCTCAGTTCTTACAACAAGTCAGGTAAGGATAGATTTACAGATTGTAAATGTAGTTATAAATTGGAGTAAATTAATTGACTTTAAATAATCATATATTTCTACACATATTTTCCTTTAGGTTGGAGGATGAAAGACAAGAAGCAGTCGATATGGATTTAACGGAAACTAATTTATTAGAACTTAAAGTCCAGGCGTTAGAAGAAGAAAGAAAATCCCTTTTAGACAGCTTCGAAACTGAAAGACAGTTGTTCAACAAATTGTTGGACGAACACAAAGAGTTGAAGATTAAAGAAGTTGGCATTGCTGAGTTGGACGACAGGAACAAGAAACTCGAAGAAAAAGTTGTAAGATTAAAGGGATATTTGAAGGAAAAGGAAAGCAGCATTGTTGAATTAAATAAAGTAAGCGACTCGGTATACATGATGACATATTACCAAACCAATCATCTATCGCATTCTTTTCCAGATTAAACTCAACCTAGAACAACAATTGACCAAATCCGAAGAATCCATCAGGATCAGCGAGGAGCGACAAGAATCCGTTGAGATGGACAAGACGGAGTGCAACCTGCTCCAAATAAAAGTCCAACAGCTCGAGAACGAGAAAGATAACCTTATGAAATCGTTTGATAACGAAAGAGAAGCGTACGACCACTCGTTCCACAGAAGGCACGAAGAGCTAGAAATTCACAGGGAAGAAATTTTGAACGAGAACGTTTGGTTGGCCAAGGAGGCTCTGGAATTGAAGGACGTTAATGAAGAGTTGAGCGCGAAGGTTAGGATTTCCGAGGAGAGGGAGCAGGTAAGTACAATTGTGGTCAGGTCTCCATCAAGGAGAAATCCTCTTCAACCTCTTGCATTTTGGGGTTCTATAGTAGTGGATTGACGTGGTTTTCGAGTTTGTTATGAATATTCCTGCTTTATTGTTGCATTTTGTCCTAAATATATGAAATCCTGGTGGAGCGGATATCATACGAAGTATTTTTGATTGATTTCCGAACACCCGATTTTATACGAAAGATATTGAAGATAGATTGTTCAGAATTCTTTGTCATCTAGATGTCAGCAGTTTGAAGTAGGTGATGTTTCTTGATCTTGTAACCTAAGCCACATGTCAAACCTTGTCAAAGGCTTGACTGGCATCTAAGAAAGCAAATAAATTCTTCTGTGTCTGTCACATTTCCATAATAAGATTTTGTGGAGTCATTTATTTATTTAAGAAAGAATTTCTTTTTAATTTTTGTACTTAGTGCAAGTTTATTGAATAAAACAAAATATCCGTAGAGCGCTTTCGGCAGTTACGCCATCATCAGTACTACTTTGTCAAAAAATATAACCAACCACAAAACACAACATATAGGTATATGTATAACACTTAAAACTGATATTGAAATATATTAAAAGCGTCCATTTTACTAGAGGGAAATTAAAAAAAAAAGATTAAAATCTTCCACAACCAATACACATTTAAACGCATCACATCATGAATTCATATTTACTGAAAACGGCATAACCACTCATACGCTAAATGGTCAACGACATACAACAAGTTGACATTAAAGTTAAGATTTCATTTTAAATATTAAAATTGAATTCTTCAAAAACTGACAGAAAAAATTGAAATGTCAGTACTTAAGCAATTATGAAAGAGCCCAATTTCAATTTCCTTTGAAAGTAAATGTAAACTTTTTGTATGTCGTTTAAAAGATAATTTTCAGAAAAATTCGATTATTTAATAAAAAAATACAGGTACATAACGATGGATCTTTAAAAATGTTCCTTTTTTTTAGTCAGTGGGACTGGAGACAGTAGAATGCGACCTTCTGAAATTAAAACTCCAAGAAATGGAAAATGAAAAAGTCGAACTCGTTTTCAATTTCGAAAGGGAACGGGAGTTGTTTAATAAAATATTGGTGGAACACAAAGATCTGAAGCTTAAGGAAGAGTGTATTAATGATTTGGAAAGCAGCAACCAACACTTGATGGAAAAACTTGCCGAGTATAAGGGATATTTGGATAAGAAAGAGGAATCTATAGTTATCTTAAGCCAGGTAAGTCCAGTTAGGTCAAGTAATTACTTACTATTAATATTTGACATTTTTTTACAGATAAAACTAGAGCTTGAACAAGAACTCACAAGGCTCCAAGAATCCCTCAGGCTAAAGGAACAAGAGATCGATGCTCTTCAAATCGAAAAGACGGAGTGCCACTTGTTAGAAATGAAAGTGAAAATGTTTGAAGACGAGAGGCAAAATCTGCTGAGTTCTTTCGAGTTGGAACGAACGAATTTCGACGAGGCGTTCAATAGAATCAGTCTATTGGAGGACAAAGTTCAAAAAGTAAATAGAGAAAAGGAGTTGTTAAGACAAGAGAAAGAAGATCTAATGAAGGCTTTCGATACAGAAAAGGCTTTAATGGAAGAAGAAAGGAACAATTTCCGATTGATTGACAGTAAAGTGAAAGAACTCGGTGAAGAAAACACGCTGTTGAAAGAGAACAAGGAAAAGTTGAACAATAGGCTGAAGGAAGAAAGCGATTGGTCTGGTGGGGAGATTGTCAGGTTGCAGAATGACGTGGATAGGTTGCAAAAGGAATGCGAAAATGTGAAGAAAGTATTGGGTAAGTTTTTTTAAGGGTATTTAAATGGGATGAACAGTTTCATTTGCTAACGTTTCGGTTTTAATTTCAACCTTCCTCGCAGCTATAAGTCTAAGACAAGTTTAAATCAGTTCTCGCACCAAAGGTCGCCAAAGTCGCGCATTCTGGAACAAGGCGCAATTTGAGGTGTCGAGATGACTGTATAATTTCGATAATTTCACTATAAATATACTTTATCTACTTTCATTTAGTAACATGAATTTTACAGTTCTGTAAATCGTTTTGTAAGGGCATCTATTACAGCACTAGTGCTGTAATAGATGCCATTACAGCACTAGTGCTGTAATAGATGCCCTTACAAAACGATTTTTAATAGCAGGTGCATTTTTATTTTTAAAAATGCCTTTTGCCAAATATTTTTATTCATAGATGAAAGTAGATAAAATTTTGTACAATATTCTTGTTGTAAATTCATATAACTACACTCGATGTTTGATTAAACTCGGCTGACGCCTCGTTTAACAACTTTAACATCTCGTGTTGTAATATGAATCTTTACAACACTTATATCGTAAATAACTATTACAGTACATCCCATCGCTGGTTCTAAGTCTGTTATGCAGTTGAATAAATATTTGCAGATGAACGTGAAGAACTCATAACGGAACTATCTCAAACCATCATCAAACTACAGCGTAGCATCGATGAGAACGAGGACAAGTTTAAAACTGCGACGGATAATATGGGTGACGCGCTAGAGAAAGAGAAAGTCGGACGCAAGAAGGCGGTTCAAAAATTAAAGGAGATGCAGCAAGAGTTGGACAAGAACAATTCGGAAATTAGCGAAATCAAGAAATCTCTGGAAACGGTGGAGAAGTTGTACAGCGAGGTTACTAGCAAGCAAACAGGGGAGGTGAAAGTATTGGAGGAGGTCAAGAGGAAGCTGTATGATATGGAGAATGAGAAACTGAGGTAGGTGTTTTTTTAAAATGTATTATTCTTCTTATTACCGGGAATGTTATTGTTATATACTTAGTACTTACCTTTTAAATGTCGCCTATTTCCAAAGAGACTTTGGAGGTAGTATCATGGTGTGACTGCAACAACAAGCATTTTTATGACAGTGAGTGATCTGTTGTAAGTTTGTTTATATTGTCTTGGATTTTTATGACTATATACATATTCATATAACTGGCTTGCCAGCATATTGGGATGCACTGACAGTACTGACACTCTATCGCTGTAATTCACACTTTGAATAGTTTCTTTGTCTTTAACTGATTCCAGAGGGATATTTTGTTGGATAACTTCGTTCGAAGCGTAACCGTAGCATCGTATTTTGAAGCCTTTGCAGGATAGCAATGTTGAGCTACTGGCGGAGCCCTATAGTTGTATTCCGTACGTCTACACGGGACAAAGCAAGACGACTTTGTATAGTAATGCTTTGCTGTCTAAACTTCTCTGTCTGGAGTGTACAGACCGGATGAGAATTGCCAGATATTCGAGCGATGCTGGAATGTTGTCGGCAACAGTTTGAAAAGTCTCTTGGAAACATCGATTGTTACTGGGTGGCGGCGGTTATGTTCTGGCCTGTACATCGCTTAATTTGTTTAGTTTGAGACCAAGTTTTTTGGGCTTGCTAAATGCATCCTCCAAATGTATGCCTAGGTAATTGGCATCTTTTGTTTGTGGTAGTTGGCAATTTTTGAACAGAATGGCATATTTTTCTCCAGGCAGTGTACATGCTACATGGATGGATTTAGTTTCATTAGCTTTGATACAGTATGTTTTTAATAAGTGTTGGATTTTATTTGGGTTTGTTTGTAGGTCTCTTGACTCTCTTGAGGCCGATGCTGGGTCAGTTTAGTATATAATTGATTTTGGCTTGCTTAGCCTTGTTTTATTTTTAATTTTCTATGCATGTTCATGCCCTAATATACAGGGTATGCGGTAAGTATATGGCCTACTCTCGGAAGCGTATAGAGAAGGTCAAAATAACCCTAATATGTCATAGAAAAAAATCCCAAAGTGCCCCTTAACGGAGATATGAGTCCCAAGGGGGTAAAGAGGTACCCGCGACTTACAATTTACAATTATTGATAGAAGAATGCAAATGTGGTACATGCGTGATGATGCTCCACCTCATTATAACCGTATAGTACGCTTAACGAGCGTTTTTGGCCCTCGGTGGAGGTCTCCAGGCCTAAATCCCTTAGACTTTTACTTCTGGGGACATCTAAAAGAACTAGTTTGTTCAACACTAGTAAATACTAAAGAAGAACTACCAGCAAAAATAACCCAACATTCTCACGAAGTCCGTAATAGTGCCGGAATATTATTACAGCGGGAAGATATTCGAAGACTAAGAAAATGTATTGAAGTACATGGAACCCATATTGAACATTTGCCAAAATAATATTTAAACGTTTTCATTATTTTTGTATTTTAGTAACATTGTAAATTAGTTAAGCTCCCATCAACCCTATGAAAGGTTTTTGGACTTGACAATGTCTGAGCTGGAAATCCTTCAGCATAAAGTATTCTTGCCTTGGAAGAGTTGGAAAGCGCTTTCCAAAAATTAAATGCACGTCAGCATACCCTGCGTATCTTATTTTTAGCTGTTTGTGTTTAGCATTAGTAACTTTTGAGTGTTTCGCATAAAAACCGACAGTTTTATCCAAATAAATTAAGAGTACCTTTTTTGAAGGGGAATGACCAGAGTATTTTAATAAACTTTTAGTAATATCATAAGTAAATTTTTAATAGTACATTACGTATCAAGTTTAGAAAAGTGGAACTTTACTTGACGAGTATGGTTAGTTTGAATCCGAGCGAAGCGAGGATTTAAT
This sequence comes from Polydrusus tereticollis, assembly GCA_963920685.1. Classification (NCBI taxonomy): domain Eukaryota; kingdom Metazoa; phylum Arthropoda; class Insecta; order Coleoptera; family Curculionidae; genus Polydrusus; species Polydrusus tereticollis. Next base: position 49,212,141 of record OY987334.1, on the reverse strand, counting down.
TTCCATACAAGTCAAGTAAAATCACTTTTCTGACGAGGTGCGTATACTATTTTTTCGCATTTTGCAAGTAATGAATTATTTTGCATTTCATATTAAAATCTAAAAAGAATAGTTACTGAAGAAAATCTACAAAAGCTTAGTAGTATGACTTCTCGGTAACTTAGCAATATAAATAAGATGTTTTTTTGTGTTTGACGACTATTGACAGCATCCAAATAAAATCATATTTGAAGAGTGAATTTCACAAGAATTATGGAAATGGCTAATGAAAACGACTTGGAAGATATCCTGAATGCGGCCCGCGAAGCTTCTTCAAGTTTGCTTCCAGTAAAATCCAAGGAAAGATACGAGAAAGCATAAATAATATAGAAATAAAGGTCTGTCTTTACCACTAAATAAGACAGACCTTTATTTCTATTTACAATCTCGCCACAGAATATGGACTACTTCTTAAATCATAAATAATATGTTCTGCGAGTGGAGAAACACCAAGAATTTTAAAGGCATTGACGAAAATTTGATGCTGGCATACTTTTACGCGAAGGTAAGCTATTTTATATGGTTAAAGTGTGGTATATAGGTACTAATTTTGTTATTTGTTTTAGGAAGCTCCATACGACACGTTTCTGTTAATGAAAGTGGTATTAATTTTTGGGCTGAATGGCGCATGTCGGCGTGCAAAACTATGCAGTTTAACATCTGAAGATATAGAGGATTCAGGAACAATGCTAATAGTAACGTTACATGATACCAAAACAAAGAAAAAACGTGTATTTACCGTAGGATCAGATGGCAATGGGAATAAAATTTACCACAAGTACTTACTGTTAATACCTAAAACAATAAGGCACAATCGATTTTTCCTGTTTTATCGTCATGGCAAATGTACAGTACAGCCAGTTGTCATCAACACTTTCGCAAAAATCCCACAAGAAATTGCGAAATATCTAAAACTTCCTGATGCTTCAAGCTACACTGGTCATTGTTTGAGAAGAACATTGCAACTTTTCTTGCTGACAATGGCGCTGATATTCAGGATCTCAAACGGCATGGGGGATGGCGGTCCACAAGCGTAGCTGAAGGATACGTGGAAGAAAGCATTGAAAATAAATTGAAAAATTCTCAAAGGGTATTCAAATATGTCCAACTGGGACTACCCCAAGAAGTCCCCATAGGAATTGTGGTGAATGAAAAAAATGTTCAGCAACAACTACTTAATACGGCGAGGTCAGCAGTTGCATCCTTTTCTAACTTAAATAATTGTTATTTTAATGTAATAAGATTTAAAATAAACGAATTTCTTTCTTATAAAATTGTGTTTTGAATGACATTGACGTTTTATGCAGTAATGGTTGCTATTCTGTAATGGTTGCTATGCTGTAAAGTGACCCATTACTGTACGATTTTGAGGTCATTAATCTAGTGCATTACTGTATAAAATGCGAAAATAGTTATTTACGATATAAGTGTTGTAAAGATTCATATTACAACACGAGATGTTAAAGTTGTTAAACGAGGCGTCAGCCGAGTTTAATAAAACATCGAGTGTAGTAATATGAATTTACAACAAGAATATTGTACAAAATTTTATCTACTTTCATCTATGAATAAAAATATTTGGCAAAAGGCATTTTTAAAAATAAAAATGCACCTGCTATTAAAAATCGTTTTGTAAGGGCATCTATTACAGCACTAGTGCTGTAATGGCATCTATTACAGCACTAGTGCTGTAATATATGCCCTTACAAAACGATTTACAGAACTGTAAAATTCATATTACTAAATGAAAGTAGATAAAGTAATTTACATTATTATTTTGCATATCCAATAAATTTAAATCAAAATTTCCTACTGAAAGATGATCTTTATCTTATTATTTAGGTTGGAAAAAGAACTAAAAAAGAAAACGGACGAGTTTAATTTTAAAGCCAAGGAAATGACGGTTATAGAACAACAGTTCAATCTATTACGGCAAGACAAAGAGAGTCTTACACTTGAAAATAAGCAAACAAGAGATAGGATGGAGGAGCTCGCTCAGGAGTGCGAAAACTTAAGGAGCTTAGTGCCAAAAGTCAAGGAAACTGAGCAGTTGAAGAATCAGAATGAGGTTAGGTGCTTTTTTTCTAACAATTCAACAATTTTATAGACATTTTATATTGTAGGTTTTACAAAAACAATGTGATAAACTTAACCAGGAAATATCGGAATTAAAAGTTAGGATTAATCAATTATCGTCCGACAATAGAAATATAAATGAAGAACATGAAATACTGATTACTGAGGTCGAAGGGTTCAAAGCTAAGAATGAGTTTCTGGAGAGTGAGAAGGGAGAGTTTGAAAGCATTAGGGCTAAGTTAGAAGAAGATAGAAGTAGTTTAGAGGTAAATGATAATGGAGTGCTCAACGTAATAATATTGAGTCCATTTTTGTAAACTTTTTATAGGTTTCGGTAACAGATTTAACTGAAAAATTGCAGCAAAGTTATAAAGACCTTGACAATGCATCAAAAACGCCAATCTCCGTCCCAAATGATCTGGATCTCGCGCAAATCCAACAAGACTTTTTGGAAATCAAAGGAAAATGCGACAATTTATATGTCGAGAACAAAAACATTAAGGCTGAGTACACAAAGCTTCAAGAGCAATGTAATAATTTTAGTAAAGTAAGTAAGAAATTTAACCAAAAAAAAAAATGATTAAAATTATGCACAATTTTATTTGCTTGTATCTCGAAAACTGCTCATATATTTTCATCGTTTCTAGGTTAAGAAAGATCTGGAGAATCAAATGTCTGAATTAGAAAGGCACTACAATGAGGTGCTGCACGAGAAACAGTTGTTACAGGACGAAGTGCACGAGCTTAAGATATCGCCTATTAATGCCAGTAGTAGTAGTAGCAGTAGCACTAACGGAAGTACTGCTAAATTAGGTAAGTCGTTGTCTATATATAATTTTGATTCGTCACAAATTTTTGAGCAGCCCTGTGAGCTGATCTAACCCGTATATTCCACCTGTAGACATACTATTTCAGGAACAAAGAAACCTTGCAATGAATATACTGCTTACTTACTACTCACTAATCTTTAAGTCTCCACCTTTTCCTATCTTGACTGTTCTGATGAGCCTCCAATTTTCTTTGCGTTTCTTCTTTCCAAGGGCCAACACCGTTTTAATTTTCCTGCCATTATCTATAATTTCTAGACTAGTCGCCGAGTACGCACCCTGAGCATACGCTTGCTGAATTCGCTAGTTCAATTACTATTGTGTTGTACTGTATTGTTACGGCCGCGACACTTGACGACATCTGGTGGTTACACGCGGAAATAGGTGGTGTACCCTCTATCCATCGGTAACAGATAGCGCTCAAATTGCGTCGAACCTCGTTGGTTCTAGAAAGTTTTGGTGTATTCCATTCACTTCTAGATGGCAGTAATTGGACTATAAAAAGGCTAGCGACGCGACCGCGAGTCAGTCCACTTAGGGAACGCGAAAGAAGCGAATCTGTGTGTTGTGATCAAGCTCAGAGTTCGGATCCGTCTCATCATCAACAAATGGCCATCTGATACAACAGATTTCTGAAAGCCAATGTATCATGGTCTTCGGTTTGTCTTCTTTCGCATGCGTACATTACTTTTTTTGTTACTACTCGGTCTCATTACATTGCGCCTCTTTTTGGTCTCAATCCAATTGCAGTTCCTTAAGTGTTCTCGTTCATTCTTTAGTATTCTCCCTATTATTCTGGGGTATATTTCTACGACGGTACTTGTCACGGTGTTTAGGTTTCCGCTTTCCCCTTTTTTTAAGCATAGGTCTAATTATATCAATTGGCTGGGGCTGGTTCTTATAGTATCAGATGTCAATAATTATGCGCATTTAATACCAAAATCCTATTCCAGATAACCTTTCCATAATCAAACAAGAACAATCCCTACTAGGGGCCTTACCAAACGGACCAAGCACCGACAATGAGCGGTTCCAACAAGAAATCGAAATCCTCAGGGAAAAAGTGACCAAGTACAAGTCCCTGGACATAACCAACAAAAGCTCGATAGAATTCTACGAGAACGAGCTACAAAAAATGAAAAACCAAAACGACAAGTTAAGTAGGAAGCTGGACGAGACCTTGGTGTCTTTAAATCACTACAGCGACACCTTGGTGACGTTGAATCATTGCAGTGATCTGTCCAGTTCGACCGAGATCGAGTATTTGAAGAATGTGTTGTACAATTACATGATGGGGAAGGAGGGTTTGGTGTTGGCGAGGGTGATCGCTGCCGTTTGCAAGTTCGATCCTGGTCAGACGGAGGCGGTGTTACAGAAGGAGCAGCAGAAACAGACTTTGGTAAGTTAAGGCTTTATAATCCACACCTAATAGCATAGAATATATTATTTAATATTGTTAGAATAATAATCACTTTCGCCAATGTTCTTCTTTAAGTATAATTTTTGCCTCTGGTGGCCGTGGGTTCAAACGTGATCTGCTACACCGGAGGATCTGTTTTCACCATTTTCTATATTATACATAAATTCTTCATGTTATTTTGACTTGCTGGCCTTGTCTTCGTCAGATGACTTTCTAAGGAATCTTTCGAGCTTGAGTTATAATAGATGGTAATTATAATTTAATAAGCTTTTATTCAGAAACTCGACATGTTTCACAACATTGTAGCTTCTTCAAAGGAGTACCGGGTGTCCCACTAAGAATAGCTGTCGGCCGTATCTCAGAAAGTGTTAGTCGTATGGCTTGCGGAAAAAAAATATATTGGGTAAAGTGGTCATGAGAAATTGCTGCAAATTATTTTCAAGTTTCTCAGACTGGCGCTAGAGGGCGCAGCAGTAACGATAAATATGATTCACGAAGTTTCCTCAAAAGGCGCCTAGTTAAGGTATCCCGAAAATAACATTTTTGTATATTTCGAAGATTTATTAATAAAACTCACCTATAGAACGTGTTTGTCACTTATCAAATAAAGTGGTGGGGGAAGGTTGAACATTATTTGTAATAAATGCTGATAACGCCGGTCTGGCTTAACATAATTTAGTAAACTTAGTTTTGTTAAAAAGGGCTTTTCTTACTCTATATATCCTCTTATGAACTACGGCAATATGTGTTTACACTAGGCGCTAGGGGGCGCTGTCTTACAACTTCACAAACATTGCGCGTTTTTTCCATAATTGTAAATATAATAGTATATTCAATTTTACCTGATTACAAGGATGATTAAAAGTCTAAGAAGTCAGCGAAAACCGCAAGTTAATATATATTTTCAATCCGGAGATATCAACAACAATAATCATAATTACGGAACATTATGATTTTATTTTCAAGTTGCCATTGTAAAGGTTTTTTTAAGAGTCATACCTTCTTTTGAGTGACAGCCTCGAAACGCACAGGTATTACCAGTCAAAGTTTTATAACAGCACAGCACTCACAAAAATAAACAGTTAAACAATACACTTCTTTCGACAAAAAAGACAACTAAACTCGATAACGATAACTCGTCGACTACCGGACTAACGGGCCGGCTTAAACTTATGACAGTTGTCCGGGTTACGTCCCACTACATTGATTTCGCCAAACGTCATATTGTCGCTTCTCGTATTGCTCTTCTCGGGCCACAGCGTGGAGTGCTGTCTCCTTCCATTCCATTTTAAAATCTTTATTTTCCTATTTCTCTTATAATATTAAGCCTATGTCTAAGTATCTAGCTAAAACTAACTAAAACTAACATGTTTTGGGCGCATATGAGCCGTAAGCATACGGCCTAAAACGCGCCCAAGAAACCGAGCAAGCTCGGCGGCCGATATTTTGGCCTAAGGACACTCTTAATATTTGAATCTCTAGCGCATTTCACTCGCGTCCCGGCAGTGCCTTAACGGGTATTAACGGGTTTTTATTACCCCGAGGGATGTAATCGTCAAGTTCGCAAAAAGTTTCGATGAATTGACTTGGAAAACCAATGGCAAGCATTCTGGGAAAAGCTCAAAAAAAAAAACTAGTAAAATTGATTCAGGTACTGAAATTTTGTGCCCGCCCGCAGCAGGCAATCGCAATGCAGTGGAAATGACCATTCAACCGCCATGCACGGCGGAGAGAGGCCTTTTATTCGGTGGGTGTGTCTAGTGTGTAGCCCAGTGTCGAGTCTCCTCCCACTGGCGTCGTCATTGTTTGTGAGTGTGCACTCCTATACTGGGCGCTCTCCGATCCCAGTGCGAAATCAGGGAGCTCCCAGCACAGGAATGCACTTTGTTTATTATTATGTCATGTTAAAATAATTTAATTGTTGACCGTCCGCGCCGACAGGCGTGTAGGGGATGCGCATTGAGCACAGCCCTACTATATGCCTATCGACCATCTTTTCTAATGGTTTCATCAGAAAAGAGGTTAAACGTATTTGCCGGTATAAAACAAAAATTAACTTTTTTATCACAAACAGCGAAAACTATGACATTGTCAAGGAACCAAGCTACAATGTAAGAAAAAAACATTCAACTTGAATCATAGGTTCAGAAAAAAAATTGCATCAAATATGCAATGTAAAATACCGCTTCTAGCTGCAGCATTATGGTGTCTTTAGCTTCGATGCCATCCTGTTGTCGATTAGTCTCTAGTTTATTATTAAAGTTTAATTTGACTAAGAGACGTCTTTTCTTTTTCAGCTAGGTCAGCTGGGAATTCTCTAGCATACAGACGACACAATACCTTAAGAATATACCGGATACTTAATCACCCTGCCATATGAACCTCATCAGGTATCTACTGACACTCCTAACTAATGTAACAGGAGTGCACCCTCAGCTGCGTAATTAATAGACGAAAAAAATCTGATCGCGAGAATATAAGAATGCCGTTTTGATAATATAAATCGGATTTGAAGAAGCTTTTAAAGGACTTAACGTTCTGATTGATCGTGAGACAACAAAGTCGTTTTTTAATCATCAAACATAAGCTCTTAGACAAAATTAATGTGTGACAAGACATTTGACACGTTGTGTTTAATGTAATGATGCTTATAGCGTTGTTCTTTAAAAGTCTACACTCGCCGGCAAAATTAAAGTATATCTTAAATATGTTCCTATACTTAATGTCACTATAAATTTAAAACAACGGTATTATAAGGAAAAAAGCAATAAAATACTATAGTTGATGCAAAACAAAAACCGATGCACGTCATACCCTTGAGTGACGTCAGTTATCGACAGTGTTGCCAGCTTGTAACCGAAATATCCGAGTGAGGGAATTACACAGTTTTTTTTTTTCATAAAAACAAGATAAATATACAAAAATTCCCATAGTTTATATATTTGTTTACTGCATAATACCTTTTACCATCAACTTTAGTAGATCTAACACTTTTATTTTCATCTCGCCAGAATCGACCATAAGATCCATAAGCCCTCGCCTCAGTTCATCTTTTTACCATCCGAAGCCTACTTTCTTAAAGGGGCTTCTTAGAGGGTTAAGACAACCATCAAACAATTCCCTGTCTTTTAATTTCTAACTTAAAGTTGTAAAAGTTACATGATGTTCTAAAAAAAGTTACAGCTTATGAATAACTGATGTAAAATATTATTTTATTTATTTATACATACACTGTTTAACAGTTACCCAATTACAAAACAGGTAGGTACGAACAAAACTTACAAACTACCTAATTTACTTACATAACTAAACAAATATGATTTATTACACAATATTACACAAAAGATTTATACAGAACAAAATCATAAAGAAAAAGGAAAATTAAACATCAAAAAGTCAGTCATCGATAAAAGTGACTCTTGATTGCGCTCAACCTGCAGGCAAAAATGTCGAAGGCATTAGCATTGGAGTTATAGCAGCCGCACATCGAGTTAATAGGTGCAAACTTAAAAACGTTGGTACGGAACGGTGGTAGGTAGAAAGTATCTGTGTTGCGAGAATTTAAAGTAGGAACCCTAAAATTTAGTTTAGACAACAACTCCTCACAGACAATATGACCGCTGACAAGCTTGCTCAAAAACGACTGAGATAGGTAATCACGTCTTCTATCCAAATTTATAAGCGAAAATCTTTGCAGCAGTTGTTCATGGGGAAAACCCTGAATCGGATAGACACCATCGGCTCTGAACCATAGAGCCTTAGCAAATCGCCTCTGCACCGCCTCTATAGAATTTATGTGGATATTATAATAAGGAGACCAAATAAGTGATGCGTACTCCAGCTTAGATAAAACGAAAGAAAAAAATAAAGTTTTAAGTGGAACCGTATTTTGAAAATCTTTTGTTGTGCGTAAAACGAAACCAAGTAATTTATATGCAGCGGAGACGGTATGTTCAATGTGAGGAATAAAAGACAACTCACTGTCAAAGACGACCCCCAAATCCTTAAACACTTCGGGTCGCTTTAAAGTTTTACCATTGATGTTATAGCCAAACAAAAGAGGGACATTTTTTTTCGTGAACGTCATAACATTGCATTTTGAGGCATTCAAACTCAATCTGTTTTCAATACACCAGTCGTTTAAAATATCCAGATTACGCTGTAGGACCTGGCAGTCAGCCTCGTTAGAGACTGCAGAAAATAACTTTAAATCGTCAGCATAAAGCAGACAATGAACTGAGAGTTTATCGACAATATCATTAATAAACAGCGTGAAAAATAGTGGTCCCAGAATAGAGCCTTGGGGTACTCCAGAAGTAGCAATATAATCTGTGGATCTAACACCACCATAAGCCACAAACTGTTGTCGATCCTCCAGGTATGATTTAAAGAATAACAGTAATGGGTCTGAAAATCCAAAAGTTTGAAGTTTCTGCAATAGAATGGTGTGATCAAGCCGATCGAAAGCTTTAGAGAAGTCAGTATATATAACGTCTGTTTGGCGGCGCTGGTCAATTGCCTCTGCCACGAACTGAGTAATACACATTAGATTAGTAGTTGTCGATCGACCCTTAAGGAATCCATGCTGAGCAGGACATATAGAATTTTTAACATTTGAAAAGATAACGCCATGTAACAGTAACTCGAAAACTTTGGAAAAATTTGAAATTATTGAAATTGGTCTATAGTTGGAGATATCAGTTTTATCATCTTTTTTGAAGACTGGACAAACCTTGGAGCATTTCCAGATGTTTGGCATTTTACATAGATTAAGGCACTTGTTAAATATGATTGATAGAGGACGTGCGAAGACTCCCGCGCAGTCTCTGATGACAAACGCAGGAATTTTATCCGGACCAGCGGTTAATTTGGGTTTAATCAGCTTAATTGCGTTGAAAACTTCAGTCTCATTAAAACTGGTAATATTAATAGTAGATGTGGATATATTCGACACATCATCATCTGTGGAGGAGCCAGAAGATACCAGAAATGAGCGACCAAAGAAATCAGCAAACGCATTGACAATATCTTCAGAATTCTGTAGCGTAGTGTTGTCAAAATGCATTCCACGAGCAACTCCCACAGAGCCCCTTCTAGAGTCAACAAACGCCCAGAATTTATTAGGATCCTGATTTACGCTATGCTCGATTCCAAGCATATACACCCTATACGATTCGTCAATTTCAGTCTTAATTTGACGCCTTAATCGAGAGAAAGTTTCATAAGCTAAACCGTCGCCAGTTCGCTTATATTTCCGCCATTCAATGGTCTTAAGTCGGATATCGCGTTTAATGTTAATCGTAAACCATGGGGGGTAGGTACGACAATTCAATACGCCGAACTTCGGGACACAAATCTCAAATACATTATAAATTTTATCGTAAAATAGTTTACAACAATGGTCAACATCGGCCAAGTGGTTCAGAAAAGACCAATCAATATCCAGCAGTAACTCGTACATAACCGGGTAATCAGCTCGACGAAAATTATACTGACCTGCCTGTTTTTTAGGGATGAGAGCATTAGAGTTAATACTGATGCTGTAGGGAAATGAAATCGATAAAGGAGGGTGAGGGTCGTCGATCCTAGTGAGAATGATATCCGACTCACTGACACTACAGTGCCTGTTAAAAACGACAAGATCTAACAGTCTGCCATCAGTATTTAAGACATAGTTAAACTGATTTAGTCGTGTCAGATTAAAGAAGTTATTTATAGCATTTACAAAATTATCTGATCTTTCATTACGTATGAAAAAATTTGCGTAATTAGTAATATTAAAATCTCCTAAAATGAGTGTGTCAGCGTTATTTAAAAAATCTAATGAAGATAAAAATTCAAACAATCTATGATATTCTTCAATTCCTAGATTCGGTGGTAAATACAACAATAAAATATATAAGCTTTTTCTATCACAAGATACCTTAACTCCCACTAAATCAATTAATCTCGATATATTCACGACAACCTGATCCAAATTAAGAGGCTCACAAAAAAATCGTTCACTTACCGCCAGCAACACACCACCGCCGCGACCACAACCAGCAGCTGCAAAATCTCTATCACGACGAAACAGATTAAAATTGTTAGGGCAGACTTCGATATCGTTTACCGTGGAATCAAGCCATGTTTCGGTCAACGCAACAATATCATATTCAAAATAATTTAAACAATTGTAAATATCGGCTGTACGACTCTTAATACTGCGAGTATTTTGATAATAAACACATATGCCATTGCTGCTCGACCGATTAACAGAGCTTACGGATGTATTGCGGGATGAAGACGGTACCGCAGGAATGATGGGAAGTGATTGCTATTGTTCGGTAAGAACGTCCGATCTGAGCCTATCGCAAGCAAGCTTGTAAGCCGTACATGTCTTTAAATCCCAGGCGGCATGTTCCGTATTAATAGTTCCATTAAGTTTCCCGTTAAGTTTCACGCAGTTGCTGCATTTTAGAGAGCGTGTGGAGCATTGTTGTACTCTGTGATCCAGACCACAGCGGGGACAGGAGACAGAGTTTTTACAGTTGGCAGACAAATGATGAAATTCGTTGCAGTTAAAACACCTAGAAACATCGATGGCATCATATACTATAATTTTTAAATAATACAACTTACTTATTTGGTACATTCTATAAATAGTGTCACGGATAGAACTTATATCCAATCTTCATACATTCACAATTCTCTTTGAATTAGAACGTTCGTTTTAGGGTGATTCTAATAATTTATTTTTCTTAACTGTTGTTGAAATTATGCTTACAGTGCGGAACCATGAACAATTGTCGGCCAATAAAATTCAAATTATATTAATTTTTACAAGCTTAAATAAACAAAATATTTGCTATAAGTGGGTTCGTATCAAAGAAGAATACTTTAAGTTTGTAGTAAATTTAATATCGCATAAAGTTTTACTATTCTTTGCCCAAATTTAATTTCCTCGTGTTTTCTTACGGATTTATAATTATCAGCTGATTGATGACGTGCATCGGTTTTTGTTTTGTATCAACTGTGTAAAATTACAGAGCAAAACAGATGATTAATTTCTATACACCGATTGGAAAAATGAAAATATATATTTTTTCAATAGGTACGCGAATATAATTTGAATTGGAATGTTTGGATGCAGTACCTACTAAACTAGTGGTACATCGCTTCCTGCACTTTTATCTAGAACATGATTATTCATTCCTAGCAAATCTGAAAAGATGGATTGCTAAAATGAACCACTTATCATTAGCATCATCTTAAATTTTTCTGATGACGCCTTGTAATAAGAATGTCACATTACACCGTTGTAAGGGCATTGCGCATCATATTTAACACCTCTTTGCGGGAATAACTCGAAATTTAGGCACTTCCCTTTGTAACTGTGCTACTCTAAAGGGTGTTTTCAATTCTCGTGGCAATCTTTTCAACATTTTTAAAATTTTTACCGAATTTTCAGCTATAATCAATATGTAGTTAGCTAAATACCGGTAAAGTAGGGTGTTTTTTGCCCAAAAGTAGAGACACTGGAGAGCTTTTTCTCTTCCATGTTAAAGATTAAACTTGGAAATGATTAGAGATATTAGCTAATTAAAATTTCGTGTGACAAAGAATAGGATAAAGGCAATCCAAGTCCGAGAAGTTGAATCAATTCAATCAATCAGCTCTCAGTCTATGCTTCCCTCATTGTTTGTAGAGTGCTGCACATGCTTTTTGTTCAGTTAAAACCTATACTGGTTTGGCTAATGGTAAAGACCCAATTGTATAACCAGGCGAGTTTTTACATTAAACATATAGGGAAAATTTTGGAGTGATCCGTTAATTTTGTCATGAGTGTAAAAAAGTAAGGTAACTGTAAAGACTATGAAAATACAATGCATTGGTTTTATCCAAGAGTTTACTTGAACTATTTATTATACAATATTATGCCTATGTACTTCTTTATCTAATTCACTTAGGTGATCTAGAAATCTGTACTTTTTCTAAGCTTTAATACATGGCTTTGTAGTTATTAAACAACCTATAGTAATAAATCTGAGGTGAACCTTTAGCACCAATTTTCGTTGTTAAATAGTTAACATATACACTCCTTATTTTTGTCCAAAATCAGTTTAATCTGCAGCGAGTCCGCCTTGCCAATGGTTTGATCCTTTGCGGGGAACTCCCTTTTTTTATACAGTGCTTTTTCTTCATTCAATCGTGATTAGTAAACCAATACCATTCGCTTTTAGAAAACGAATGGGTTTTGCAAAAAAGATATTCAGTCTACAGTATAATGTCTGGATATTTAAATAGTTTTTCCATCCTGAAAATGATATATCTATTAGTAATTACAATCACGCACTTATTGATAAAATTCACATCAATTTTAATAGACTACTGTTTTTTGCATTCCAAATTTAGAAGTGTTTTTCTTCTACAACGATATACACGGTTCCCAGATAAGAATGCACTCTACAGGCATCTCGTAAACCGTCGCACATACAGAGATGATTATAAAAGAGAAAAGTTCCGCATTAATGAACTCTTAAACGTCACGTTTTCAAATTTTTAATAATATTTCCGAAGATATTCGGAAAAACCCGAATTGTTATTTTTTTTTATTTAGTATAAGTTTTAGTATAAGATTTAGTATAAATTTTTCAACCATCTTGCCAAGACACGACAACAGACTGATTGGTCTGTAACTGACAACCAATGTTAAGTCCTGTCCTGGCTTAGGCACTAAAACAACCTAGGCTTTTTTCCACACGTTTGGGACGCGGCCTTTTCGACTATAGCCTGGGCTATGTTTACTACGACCGTAATAACATTGTCAGGCAAGTTCTTTAGTGCTTTGACTTTATTGCCGTCAAAACCCGGCGCCTTTGCTTTAGTAAAATTCAGAATATTTTTAACTTCGTCAATGTCGACATTTTGCAAATAAAGTGATGGCACATGATAAAAAGAAACTAATAACAAATCATTAGAAACGTATGAACAATTTAGAAATTATAGAAGCTCTCATTCTTCAACCATAAATAACACCGATAAATAATTTCTTCCATAACGTTATTTAATACTTTCTATTGCGGCTCAAACTACAGCTTTTAACTCATCATTATTTTGAAAAGTCTTCCAATAGACTTCCTTGCCAAGGAATCCCCAAAAGAAGGTCCATCGGTGTAATATCTGGGGATAGCGGAGGCCAGTTTATGGGGCCACCAGTGGCAATTAACTTGTTTTGAAAGCATTCCGTCAAATACTTTATAGTATTTCTGGAATTACAAGGAGGAGCCCCATCTTGTTGAAACCACATATTAGATACATCAAGAATATCTTCGATGTTGTTTCTTAAAAATTGTCCATATCTTTCCGAATTTAGTGCTCCTTCATAAATGATGGGTCCAATATTTCGTGTTTCCAAAATACCGCACCACACGTTAAATCCAAAACGTTGTTAATCTCTGGATGTATGAACTCGAATTTCATTTTGTGTCGACCAATAATGACAATTTTTCGTCTGTCCAGGTTAGTTAAACAATTGTAAATATTATTCAATTTAATAGCTGCCCCTGTGATGCTAAATTTAAATGGTTGCTCGAATAGGATGCATTTTTTTGAAAATAATTTATAAATGTTAGATTTTTTAGATAAGCTTCTATAATTTCTAAATTGTTTATACGTTTCTAATGGTTTGTTATTAGTTTTTTTTATTATGTGGCAACATGTTTAATATTTATGCATTTGAAAACTAATCAAATGTTATTGTAAATAATGTAAAATAAAAAAATTGTTCTTAAAGCCAACTAGAGTTTAAATATAACAATAAAAACAAAAAAAAATTAAATAAGGCTTATTAGCATTGATGATGATTGTTTTAGTCCGAAACGTCTAAAGATATGTCGTTCGATTCAAAATAAAAAAGTAGAGTTTATAAAGCGTAAAACAAAATTTTTGGGCTATTTAAAAAAACAAAGTTATTATTATTAATTGTTTAGTCTAGGCGGCGTAGCCGTTTAAACTTATTTACTGTCACATTTTTTTTTCAAAGTTATTGTCACATCTTTTTACTCTTAAAAGAGTCGTAGCGATTTTTGAATTGGTTTGTTGATGTTGCGACGCACTCGTTATTTAGGCTATTCCACTCTCTATTTATTCTGTTGTTCAGGAAATGTTGGCGACAAAGTTTTTTAAAACGCTCTCGCACCAATTTAAAGTTATTTCCCCTGAGGCTTTGGTTCGTGTTTAAGGTGAAAAAGTTGAATTTCACAGAGTAACGGTCATGAATAATCTTAAAAGTTTCTATTGCATCACCACGAATTCTTCTTTGCTGGAGTGTCGTTAGATTTAGTTTTATTAGCCGTTCTTCATATGTCAAGCTTGATATACTGGGGGATAGTTTGGTAATTTTTCTTTGTGTTTGTTCCAGGGCATGTATGTCTTTGACGAAGTAGGGGTTCCAGACTGGTGCTGCATATTCTAAAATAGGCCTGATGTAGAGTTTATATATCTTCTCAAGAAGATCTGGGGTCGGATTTTTGAACGTTCTTTTGACTAAATATGTTACCGAGTTTGCTTTTTTAATTATGTTTCCCACATGTACTGCCCATTTGAGATCCTTAGTTATAGTTACTCCTAGATCCTTTTGATATTCCACTGATTTCACCTCAATTCCATTTAGGTTATATGAATAAATTGGGTTGTTGTATCCCATGTGAAGGACGGAACACTTTTCTTCATTAAGCTGTAAGTCCCACTTGTTACACCATTCTTCAATTTTGACAAGGTCTCTTTTAAGTGTGTCGTAGTTGGTATGGGGGTTGTTATATATTTTTGTGTCATCGGCAAACATTGATATGCACGATTCCAGATTGTCTGGAAGATCGCAGGTATACAAGTTGAACAGTATTGGAGCCAAAACAGAGCCCTGTGGTACCCCCGAGCTGACCTTGAATTTGTATGAAGTTTCACTGTCTATTCTTACGATACTTGTTCTGTTGTTTAGAAAGCATTTTATCCATTTTAGCAGGTTTCCCGTGACACCATATAACTCAAGTTTTTGACCCAATTTATTATGTGGAACTAGGTCAAAAGCGCTTTTGAAATCTAAGTAAATTATGTCTATAGGTTGGCTATTGTCTAATGATGATGTCCATGAATTTACACACTGGAGTAGGTTAGAAGTTGTTGAACGACCTGGGAGAAAACCATGCTGGCACTGAGGTATAATATCATTTTGAAGAAGGAAGTCTGTAAGATCTTCTGCAATAAGTTTCTCCATAAGTTTACATAAAACTGATGTTAAGCTCACCTGTCGATAGTTTTTGGGGTTAAATTTATCTCCCTTCTTGAAAATTGGGATTATCACAGATTGTTTCCACTCTTCAGGGACCTTCCCTTCTTCCATTGATCTTTTCATTAATATCGTTAGCGGTTTTAGTAAGGCTGGTGTATTTTTTACAAAGATGGGGTGTATGTTATCTAGTCCAGGACTGCGGTCGGGTTTTAGTTCATTTATCGCTTTCTTTAGTCTATTTTCTGTTATTTCAATTGTTGTAAGTGTTCTTTGTGTAATTCGTCTTTGGGTGCTTGGTGTTGTGTTTCTTTTTACGTAAGGTCCTCGATCAAATTCTTTTGCGAATATATCTGCTACTAGCTTGGGGTCGCTTACAAGTTCCTTGTTTTCGTTTTTTATCACACGAGAGCTAACTTTAGACTTTAGGCAACTTTTTACATATCGGAAGAAGTTTTTGTTACTTTTGCTATTTACAAGGTCACATTCAAATTTGGTTTTTATTTTTTTTAGCTGATCGGTTATTTCATTTGTTGTGGATCTATAGTTAGCATGATCTTGTGGGTTATTTGATCTGCGATACTTATGCCAGAGTTTTCTTTTCCTGTTTATCTTGGTCTTTATTTCCTTCGTTATCCATGGTTTTGACTTGCACTTGTTGACCTTGTAGTCTGGGATATAGAGGCTTACGCAATGACTTATTTCCCCAATGATTTTTGTCCATAGTTCAGGTACTGGTCTGTCAGGCCATACTACATTATAAAGGTATTCGTTTACCGGGACATAATTTGCAGTTCTGAAATTTTTTATTCTTTTGGATTTGACGTTGGTCACATTTAGAAGAAATTGAGATTTTGCTACTATTACTATGTGATCGCTTGCACCCACTGGGGGTTTGTACTGGATATTTGAGACAAGGTCTCTGTCTGATGTAAGTAGTAGGTCTAGCAGGGAAGGCCTATTGTTTATCCTGAATCTAGTTGGTTCCTTTATGTGTTGCGTTAGACTAGTATTTAGGAAAATATTCATAAATGCTCCCCCAGTCGTGTTATTCTCTGTAGGTGCAGGATTTATCCAGTCAATTGTAGGGTAGTTAAAGTCTCCAAATAAATAAAGGTTACTTAGGTGTTCGCTGGCTTGGGCTAGTGCTTGAAGAAGAGGGTCGCTGTCGTCCTTTGAGGTATTTGGAGGTCTGTATATACAGGCAAAATTTAAGATAAGCTTGTTGATGTTGGTTGCGAAAAAAAACAAGACGCAGGATTGAAAATTTAATTGAATCTTGTTGTAGGGGATAAAAAGTGGCAATGAGAATGTAAAATTTATTTTTACATATCTCTTTAACTAGAATCAGAAAACAATAAGAACGATATAGCAAAAATTCGAGTTTTTCCAAATATCTTCGGAATTTTTGAAATTGACAGTTCAGATTCCAGTAGAATGCATTCCTATCTGGGACACCATTGTATACAGTACAAATTTATTACTTTTAACAATTTAATATTCTTACTGTGTAATATTTTGAACCCTAAACCAAATTCTTATGATTACAGATACAATGTTTCTTTTATCTGCAACTTTTATGGTGCCTATTGCTTTTGTAATCTGGATTTTTTTTATTTCCATCCGGAAATGGAACTTTCGAAGGAGTTAAATGATTCATATTCTTTCGGCCGCTCTTGCTTGCAAACACTCTTTGTATAGGCACCAAGCACTTGTGCAATAAAATTACCTTGAGTTTAAACTAGATGTTTAAAAACTGGACGCCTTTAAGTGCAAATAAAATAAACAAACCCATTAAAATTTTTATGTTTTGAGACAATATAAATGTCAATATTGTTTCTTTGTGAACTAGTAAGGCTTCAAACACTTCGAGGCATTTCCATTGTTTTTTTAAAAATTAAACTACTAATGGACACTTATGGATTTTGTTCTGCAACAATCAACTCACATCGGGAATACACTGATGTACACACCATAATAAGCAACAGTGTTCCAAATCACAGCCTATAAGGCTAGAAACAGATGGACCACTCTATGGTGCGACCACGACACAGACTTTTTATATATATTTATTAGCAAGACGTATCCAAATGAAATCCACGTTTAACCTGATTTGCTTAAAAAATATCAACGCATTTTTTAAAAAACTTATACTCGGTAAGCCCAGTGTAGTACTTTTATTTCGACTACATTACTATAATTTGAAAAATATCAAAATTAGTTTTGTCTCGTCCAAGAACAAGATATTCTTAGAATAGTCCAGAGCATAACCCCTTCTATTTTTGCCGTATGTTTAATAAACACCCTGTATATGTTTGATTTGCTCGTACATCCCCAGAGTTCAATTCTATATCCCAGATTGGTTATATGATAGTTTTATACAGCAGAAGAGTATTTTCTATAACTTGTTGGATTCCCTTTCATTAGCCAACATAGATATTTGATTTTTTATATCAATTTGCTTGCGTTTGGTAATTACTTCTACGTTTTAAGCAAGTCTTGCATCTAAATGCATTCCTATATACTTTGTAGTCGGGTATTTGTGTATTATAATTTTTAAAAACACCATCACTTAAAATCTATTGTGTTTACATTAAAGGATCCAAATAATGAGCATTCTTTAGGTAGGTCCATCCTGAATTTATCGCAAGCTATTGTCATATTTGAGGATACCATTGTTATTGGGAAAATCCCTTAGCCAGAAGCGTGTATTGGGGAAGTTTTTAAATTAAAAATCTTAAACATGCCTATTCTCCTAAAATTGTATTATATTATATTCTAAGGTATTTATAACATATGAAAACATTTAAAAAATCGTATTAACTAATAAATAACAACGGGTGGTACTATTTTACATAATATAATTACAAGAACAAGATATAATATAATCTTACAAACGAAGCATTTTCAAAAATCGAATAATACTTTGTCGTTATGGCTTAACATAGTCCGATTCGGAAGATGAACTTTTATTAACATCGTTTATAATAAGCGGTTCAACCATTTCTTCGATTATTATATCTACCTGCCACAGTTTGGCTTCTTCTTCTATCACATGATCGATACACTTTTTCCACTTTTCCGCACTGATTTTAGCCATAGCTTCATTGAAGAGTCTTTTCAAATCCATTATTTTAAAGGTCGTGTTTTTTCTGGCGACATCTGTCTTTGTTTGAGCGCATATAAGTTCGAACGGGTTTAATTCGCAGTGGTAAGGAGGGAGTCTGAGCACAGATATTCCTCGTAACTTTGCCATTTTATCGACTACATACTTTTTTAATGCATTCTTATGTAAATTGGCTACTACCAGTAGTTCTTTTTTTAAGGAATCTAATGGAAATTCTATTTGTCTTAAACTTAGCCATTCTGTTATTTCACTTTCACGCCACGCACTTGTCGGTAATTTTTCCGTCAGCCTAGAGTGATAACTTGCATTATCCAATACAATTATTGCAACATTTGTTCGAACCATTCTTCAAAGACATCGGCATATCTTCGTGATAGTCTGCTGTATCTTTAGATTGGAACATCAATAGACCAGCTTTAACGAAGCCTTCAGAACTTCCAATATGGGTTGTGATAAGTCGATGTCTTTTTCCAGATCGCGGTCTTAATCCTGTGGACAATCCTTCCAAGAAAGCGTGCCTTGAACTTTTAATATTTTCATCCTGCCAAAATTTAGTCCCAGTGTGGCCTTCATTTAGCCATATGTTTCGCCTAGGTAAAATATTTTTTTGTTTTCTTCTCTGGCTTTTCGGATGCTTCTTAAGTAATTTCTTCTCCAACAGACGATATTGCTTCCGTCTATTAAAATCGATTGCCTATTATGTTTTTTCCACCGAAACCACATTTTTTTTAATAATTTCCAAAGCGTATTTCTAATAAATTTTGTCCAATGTGGGAATCTTTTCTTAAAAATAAACTATGAACTTTTCACCTTATTCTCTGCATTAAAGCATCATCCAGCTCAAGTTTTGGTACTGTGTAGAATATTAGACGACACTGACTACTGATTTTTCGTAACTTTTAATTATATCCGT
This sequence comes from Polydrusus tereticollis, assembly GCA_963920685.1. Taxonomy (NCBI): domain Eukaryota; kingdom Metazoa; phylum Arthropoda; class Insecta; order Coleoptera; family Curculionidae; genus Polydrusus; species Polydrusus tereticollis. Next base: position 49,192,473 of record OY987334.1, on the reverse strand, counting down.
ATCGTTAGCAAAAATATTCCCATACTGTTTGCCACTGTTATGAGAAAATCTGTTTTGTATCATTTACTAGTACATTAAAGTAGGCAACAAGGAGCCGACTTTTACACCAACCTTATCAAAGGCTTGACTGACGTCTAAAAATACTTATGTACAGTATGTTCTATGTTGCGAGTTATAAGGCTCGACTTATTCTTTGAGTTTGCTGTATTGCGGAATAATTTGCCTAGAATCCAAACTAATAAAGAGGATCTGTGTTAGGATCACAATTTATTCTTTAAATGACAATCCTCAATACCAAGTGACATCGTTTGCTTCTTTACGTGGTTTAAGAATAAGGACTATTCCTGCAGTTTTTAGTTATATGTACAAGTGTCCGTCATGCGACTCATATTAAAATATTCTTTTCCCACCATTAAGCTCTATACTTATCATTTACAGCCCGTCCAGTTCTTGCGCACTCTCGACAGAAAGTTTCGGTATCTGTTAAAGCCGTATTACAGTCGGCAAGTCGCAATTCTCTTGCTTATAAGCATGCGCAGTTGAAAACAGCTGATCGGATTTGGCAATTATATTGCTATTGCCAAAAGATCGGTCGGGATCGATTTTTGTTGCAAGTGCGTTTGCAATTCTGGTGGTTTTCTAGTGACTTTCTTGGTTAGCGGTTAGAAAGTTTATTGATATTTCGCATAAAGTTCTAGAGGTTGGTGTTGGTACTCATATTCCCCCTATAAACCTTTATCTATGCTCATATTGCAATTTTAAAAACATGGACTTGCACCACGACTTGCACGATGTATTACAGTCCTGCAATTGAATTGCAGCAATAGAGTTGCAAGGTCAAAGTATTGCTGCAATTCGTTGCCGACTGTAATATGGCTTTTACAAATTGTCTTTTTGTTATTTCCTCAGACAGAGAAGTTTTTAGTGTGATGGAACACAGGTTGTTGTTGCAGAACACTGCCGTTGCAGTATAAAAATTTGGTCCTCTTTATTTTTTAGTCCAGCTCTGTGTTAAAGAAATACCATTTAATATTTTTAAAATTTGTTTTGTACTTGTATTATTTTACAATTTTATTAAACATTTTGTACATATTTTTGTTGAAAACAACTTCGTAATTTTTATGTGTAACGTTATGAATAAAACAATATTTTTAAAAAAACTTTACTGGTTTTATTTCTTAGTCAATTTCTGTGTTTTTAAACACCGAATCATAGATTAATTCAGTTTGAAATGCTCACGCTAATCTTAAAGAAGCATATTATTGGCATTCCAATTTGTAGTGGCAACAATTATAGGAAAGCGTTCTTATGAAGGTAAAGTAAGTAAATGTGACGTTCAAAAGTAGGCCAGTTAGCAGTGTTAGCACCTTTCAACAGATTATTGTGGATGCTGCTTCAAGATTAGTGTTTACAGAAAATGCTATAGAATTTTTTTTTAAATTATATAAAAATCACAATAAAAATACAATATTAGGCTAGGTTTATGATACTCTATGCTATCCTAATAAAATTATTTACAACTTTTGGCTGACATTCTTTCGAATACTTAATATTATGGGTCAAACAAGAATTGACTTAGAGTACAAAGTATAAAATGCTTAGTTTTCGATATACTGTGCGCTATATTTTTTTTCACCCGATTTTTAGCAAAAATCTTAGAAATCCTTGGGATATTAAATTCAATTTTTGTGCAAATAAGCGAATCTAAAAAAATTAAAAGTTTAGCACTCTGTATATCGATTAGGTATTACAAAATATGTACCTAAATTCTGAATATTATAACTCATAAAATATCATCATTTGTTACAAACATAGATGATGTTATAGACAACATATCATTTCAAAACCCTCAGGCCAGTGATCAAGTCCAATTACAAATTCACTCAACCTTAAAACCTTTTCAAAAACTCCTCAGCAACAATCCTGGCTCTGGCATTTACAGCCAATTTCATTTCAGAAATCTCCTTGTCAATTTCCTCCATAAAGTGTATTACAAAGTCTACAAGTTTGTGCTTATACATTTGCTCCGTGTGGAAGTTAGTGATTAGAAAACTGATGTCATATCCCTCAATCGGTTTGCGACGTAACACAATAAAGTTTTCTGCACGCATCATCATGAAACGCATGAACTTTTTGCAGAGGATTTTTTCTATTTCATCGGCTTGCTTTACTGCTATGCTGATACGAACTGAGTTTACTGAGGTCTCGATTAACACCTGAAAAAATTGAATAAAATATAGCTTGGGCATACAACAAGTATTAGAAAAACTGATTACGAAAATGCTTATTTCAACTATGTACCTTTTCTTTTTCGTTTCGAGAAATTACAACTGGAGTGAGTAATAGTTCCCTGGAGCTCCTAACCTCTACCTCCGGTTTATTATGCCTTTCAACTACCTGAGAGCTAAAATTATCTAAGCACATGGCTGCAGTGAGTGTGTGCCGCACCGCTGTTAAATAGGGCTTCAAAGTAGCCGACATTTTACTAACTCTATTTGATTTTATTGATAAAATTTGAAGAAAAACAGACACACCTCCTCGCTTACGGTGTTTTGTTGTCACAAATTTGACAACTCGGACCTGTCTTCTTTTTTTCTAAGGACATTATGGTTTTAGTTATACGCACGAACTTAGACACAAAAATAATGGATTTAAGCAAAAGAACAGGGAGCTGTCATCTGTCAATTAAGTTCTTTGGCTGTCACCGTCACATGAAAAATGTTGATGTGGACAAATTTTTCAAAATAAAGTGCCGGATATTCAGAAAATCAACATCTTCCCTCTTTCGGTAATAAAATACTAAATGATCCAGCTCAGTATTATGTAAATCTTTTAATTTTCTTTAATAAATTCACCGTAAATCCCAAAACAAGTCTGTAAACTGCTGCTCAAGACAGTGATAGTGTAAATATGGAATTTTTCAAAAAACTGAGACGTTTTGATGCATATCCTAAGACCCTAGAAGATGTTAGAATTCAGACGCTCGGAGGGGGCACTATTACTATAGTTTCAATGCTTATAATAACCCTCCTATTTTGGATTGAGTTTCTCGATTATTTAACTCCGAATGTAACAGAAGAACTGTTTGTGGACACGTCAAGAAGTCCCAATATTGAGATACAGTTAGATTTGACTATACCTCTGGTATCCTGCGATTTTTTAGCCCTGGATGCCATGGACTCCTCTGGAGAGCAACATCTGCAGGTATGTTTGATTTTCTAAAGACAGAATGTTTCTTAGCATGTGTAATGGTTCTTAGTGTATAATTTTATTAAGAAATATACTTCTTACGTCTAATAATATATGAGTTACGAATCAATTGAATAAAATCTCTTATTGAAAGTCTTATATCGAACGAAGTCCCTTTAGAAATAACCACTGGCATCTTAAATACTCAGCTTTAATCGCAATATAAATAGATAAGTAAATGTCTGTTAACAAAGTCCAGTTTTGGTTATATCTTAAGAGAATAGTACTAAGTTTATTGAACTGTAAATATTGGAGCAATTTAGTATTTACTAAAATATAATTAACTTATCAAAATCAATAGAGCTAAATGTATCTGTTAAGGTCAAGATATGCTAAAAAATAATAATACATATGCTTTATGTTATTTTTTGCAGATAACACACAATATTTACAAGAGAAGCTTAGACATGGAAGGTAACCCCATAAATGAACCAAAGAAGGAAGACATTACTATAAAAAGTAAAAATGAAACAACAGACATAGCTGCAAAAAACCAGACTGAATATTGTGGCAGCTGTTATGGAGCAAAAGCTGGATGCTGTAATACGTGTGAGCAAGTTAGGGAAGCCTATAGGTAAGTTACAGGTTATAAAAAAGCTTTTGATACGGTCAACATTGATCTTCTTATAAAAAAATTAAGTAACTTAGGCTTTCGAGGAAAATGTAGAGATTTGTTGAAATCATACTCATCAGGAAGAAAACAAGTTCGCTGATGATACAGTGTTAGTATTTTCTGCAAGGAGCGAAGAAGAACTGGAACGGATTGTGAACCCTAACATAAACCTATATTATGAATGGCTGTGCTACAACAAGTTAACTATTAATGTAAATAAAAGTGTATATATGATAATTAAACAAAAAGGGAAAAAGACGTGTAATCCAAAAATAAAATTAAACAATCAACTGCTAAAACAAGTATCAGAATATAAATATCTTGGTCTCATAATTTCCAACAATTTAACATGGAATTCTCAAATAAATAACATTATCAATAAAGTGGCACCTATTGTTGGAGCACTTAGGAGATGCTCCCACCAACTCAATGATAATTCAAGATACCTTCTGTATAACAGTTTTATTGAACCACATTTAAGATATCTAATACCTTGTTGGGGTAATGCTAGTGAATATTTAATAAGGAAACTACAAAGACTACAAAATAAATCAATAAAAGCTTTATTTGCCATAAATTATTATACACCCAGTGAAGACTTGTACAGAACATACCCATTTCTTACTATAAATCAACTTAGAAAATTTGAGCAAACCAAATTAATACATAGTGTACAAAATAAATTAATTAAAGCAAACACAGTCCTTAAACAAAACAAAGATTATTACAACTATAATATAAGATCAAAAGATGCCTTAAGCTTACATTTGCTCGCTCAAAGAAAAAACAAGACTCTCCATATGAGGGAAGCATTTAAACCTATAATAATATTCCTGATGAACTTCTTAATGAACACCGAAAAAAAATACTGCATACCAACTTGAAAAAATATATTAAAGAGACAGTACTAAACTAATATAATATAAAAAATTAAACATGTTATTTAGACATTTTTTTTACTTTCTCTGTAAAATGTAAACATTAGAATTTTAACTATTACTTTTACCTTATTTACTTTATTTATGTTTTTTATTGTTTCTTTTTCTTCTGTTATTAATTAAATTGTATTATCTTTCCATGTACAATTCTTGGTTAACTTTTGCAAAGGTTTTTATCACATTTTTTTTTTTCAGAGATAAAAGATGGGCATTGGATAATGTAGAGAATATAGAACAGTGCAAGGATGAAAAGTTTAGTGAAAAACTAAAAACGGCCTTCACACAGGGCTGCCAAATTTATGGAAATTTAGTAGTAAATAGGTAGGTGTCATACTAATAATAATACAAATAATAATAATAATCTTTATTATTAGCACTTGGCTAGCCAAATTACAAATTATAAACAATAGTACTTATGAGACGGAGAATGAAGCCAGATGGCTCCATCTCGTGGTGCTGGTAAAGAACACCAATTCTTAAGCATTCTTAAGCAAACCCTTGATTTTTGAATGGTACTTATGTCTAAATTAAATAAATTAAACAGATAAATTCTACATAATGTAAACAAGTACCTACCTAACTAGTAAAACAATGTACCAACATAGAGACTTACTTGTTTCTCTATATTATATTGTAATTATGAATAGAGACCATAAGATTTTTGTATTGATACCATTTTTACTCTTACTTATTTACATTTTATGTAATTTTCTCTTGTAATAAATACCTTTTACCACATTTATTTACATGTTAAGGCAATTAATTACAATGCTGTAATTGCATTTTTCAACATCTGTTTTATATATTAAGTAATAACGTTTTTATTGAAAAGTTTATTTATTCTCGGATTACATCTTGGGTTTGACCTAAAATTTGTTTCTAGGGTATGGTCGATGAAGGAAATTTCCTGCCATTTTTTTATTAAAAATTTTAGATTTGCAGATCTTTGCAAAAAACAATCTTAACTTCCGAACGGAAACCCGTACAAGGCTCGGGTTTGCACTAAATAATTGATAAAAAATAATTTTAAAACATATACAAAGTTTGTTTAAGGGTCCCTCTCAGGAAAAAAGATATGGCTAACCAAGTTAGGGGGTCTTTCATACGCGCGACGATATTTCGCGATTTTCCAATGATCCTGGGAGAATTCATTCATACAACTATGTATTGGATTGATCCTGAGTATATTTAGAAAAGGCGTGCCACAGGAATTTAAAAAAATATTGAAAATTTTCCTCCCTACCTTCTTTGAAATTATTATGATTTAATTGATCAGATTCTAATTATTATTTTCCTCAAAGGAACGTAGGAAAAACTGTTATTCATATAATTTTAGAGTCAGCGGGAGCTTTCACGTGGCCCCAGGCAAAAGCTTCAGTGTCAATCACGTTCACGTGCACGACGTACAACCTTTTTCCTCCACAGAGTTCAACATGACACATAGGATAAGGGGGTTGACATTTGGTGCCAGCATAGACAGTGAAACCCATAACCCTTTAAAGGAGTTTATGGGGGTTGCAACAGAAGGTAATATACTTCAAACATTTACTGTGGATGTACTGCTCAACAGATTAAACCACTAGTGTAGCGCTATTTTATATAGGGTGGTTCTTACTCGCTCTCATTGTACTCACTCAGTGGGTGGGAATGAGAACCACATCATATAAAGTAGCGCTACCTTCTGGTGAATAAGATTATTGTCTTTATAATTTCTTTAGGTCCATATTATTAATATCCTGTAAACCCTGTTAACTCATCTACAAGATAACTTCTAAGGATACCATTGTTGGAACAATAAAATTGTTGTCATGGAAGTTATGTGGCTGATATCACTAACCACTAAGGCCCACATCTTCAATGTCCTGTTAGCGATAACAGAGTTGATAGTTTGGGCCTTAGACTGCTTTTTATTTTTTAGGTGCAACAATGTTCCAGTATCACTTAAAAATAGTACCAACCTCTTATGTACGAAAAGATGGGTCTGTGATACATAGTAACCAATATTCGGTTACTAAACACCAAAAGGCTGTGTCTATATTAACTGGCGAATCAGGTTAGTTCTACTGTATTTTATTTTTATTATTATTTGAGGACTGCCTTGAGTTTGTTTAATCTTAGAGTGTTTTGATTCATTAATCGATTCATTTTTATTACACTTATCACAGCTTAAATAGGGGATTTATCACAGGAAGTCATTTGACTTTTGTCTGGTTTCATAGTTGTGAATATGGAGGGCTTTAGGAAGGAGACTGATCGCAATACATCGATTCCGGTCCCACTTTTGCATTGCTTCAAAAACTGCCGCCAGGATCGCATTGTTCCATTAGCGCTGCAAATTTCATGGGTTCTTATGGGAGAATTAACTGTTTTATCGAAATTAGTTAATTTAAACAGTCTACAGACCGAGATATGTGTGAGAGGCGGGTGCGGGATACTCCCTAGATACATAATTCTAGCATGTAAAAGGGTGTATTGCATTCTAAGACACTGTATTATTATTACCAGGAGGATTAATTTTTTCAAATACTGGCGGTCTTTACTCTTTATAGACACTCAAACAACTTTTTATTTGGAAAGGAAATAATTACACAATCTGCACGTTACTATATACATTTTTTATTTAAATTCAAACTAAAAATAAATGAACATATGTTCATTATAGGCATATATGTATTATTATAGGTAAAGAAAAGAAGAAGATTCTTAACTTATTTATTTCCCAACTAACTTTACAAAAGATTATAAATGGGGATTTTAAAATTAAATTGAAAAGAAACGGAATAAAAATTATAGTATACTAACAACCAAAAAATTAAATTAAAAAAAAAAAATTTTTAACAATAAAATAATTAATATATTATTGTTTCTAAAACTTTTTTTAAAAAGTATAACAAAAATAGAAATATCATATTTTCAATAAATGTTTTTTTAATAAATATTTAAACCTTTTTTTATAGGTATTGATTGTATTTTTAATTGTTTTTGGAATATTAATTATAAACTTTTATTATTCTATCATATATATACAATAGGTAGATATCTATATAATTGATTGTTTTCCAAAATTGTAGGTAGGTAATATAATTAGGCGCGGGGGGCCTTGAATGCATTTTATGGTTTTATTTTGTAATTTTTTAAAGGATTTAATATTCAACGAACTGGCAAACTGATATTAAATATTGAAATTTTGAGTAGGTACCTACCTACCTATATTGTAAAGTAAATATTTCTTAAAAGTTTTAAGGGGATGTAAGTACCTATTATAATATCTTAATTTGTATAAAATCCAATTAAAGGAGAAATATTATTTCTTAAATTATTAATACCTTTTTAAAGTTAGTTTAACAGTTCGTAACAATGAATAAATTTTAATTAAATTATGGTTAACATTATCAAAAATTTGGTTAATAGAAATACGTCCATTGTCGGATAATCTATCTTTAAGGTCTATGATGACAAAATCAAGGATAGACGACACAGACAGACGAGTAACGAAAGACCACTATTAATAAACAATATTGTGAACCTTTTGTGGTTTTTGCTTACCTTAGGGGCTTGAAAGAGACTAGGATTTTTCTCACCACGATTTTTCCTGAGCTTTCTATCAGACGAATATCCAGTTTTACCCCCCGGCACGAAGCAAACGCTACTTGTAAAACATTGTACGCCACTCATTGTTTATATTACTAACGCAAAAAAATGATTCCAAAGCTTATTTTTCAAGATATTCGAAAAAAATACCGCACTCGCCTATCAAAACCTGCAAAAAATAGCCGGTAAGCGTGCAGTGGCGCGACGGCCAACCAGCGAAATAACGAAAAACAGGGACGTAAATTTAAAATTCGGCCATATTCGATCAGCCTCCTTCCTAAAGCCCGCCATAGTTGTGAATATTAGAAACTGTAGGTTATGTTAAGTGTTATACAAGTCTTAAAGTTATTTAATTTAGTTTTCCTTGTATCATTATATTGTGTGTTTTGTTTCAGTCCTGTGACCATATTTTTGGTTTTCTCAGTATTTATTTCATATTCCGGGTAGTGCACCACCAGACAAGCCATAAGCCCACGTAAATTTTGCTACCCTCAAGTATTGGCTCCCCTATTAAGTACATCAAAATTATATTAGACTTTTTTGAAGGTCCTTATAGGGTGGACTAACACCAAATTTTATTCATCGGTCATAAAACCGCAGTAAACCACTGTCGTGACAATAACAGGAATGTGGTCTTATTATTATTTACAAGTACCTACTTCATTGGTTTCCCAAAAGGCCGTTGACCCTGGTCCTTCAGCCTATCATATTTACAATATATCTTAGCCTATGTTTTAGTTCCGTAAGTAGGATAACAAATATGTAATAAAATATATTGTAGACAAAAAAAAATTAAATAAACCTATATAAATGATTAAACTGTTTGTAGATTTTTAAAATAGATAAAACATAAGTCAGTAGTTTGTGTTTGGGGCCTGTTTGCTAGAAACCACTCCTAAAGGGTTGTCTCTGGATATTTATATCTTTGTGCAACTTCTCTGTTCCGTGTTTTGCAGACCGTTCTTAATAACTCTTGGTTTTGGCTTAATGTTTGTGTTCTATTGAAGATCTGTTGTATTCCTGTTTTCGTGTATAAATAATTATTTGATGGACTGTGCATTGGATTGTTTGAATGTCTGATTTTGGTCAAACTTCTTAATACAAGTTTCTCCAGTTGATAAGTTCTTCCACGTCTTAGACATCCATAGTGGGCATTTATAAACTTGGCGTTCGCGTTCGCAGTGTTGACAAACAAAAACATAATCTGACACTTCTGACATTTTAGTTCAGGTGGTATTTTCTCTAGCCAGTTATTACAACAAAAAGAAAGAGTTAAATAAATGGATTTAGCAAGGCAGAAGAAGTTACTTGGTGTCTTAGGGGTAGTAAAATTAAAATGACGATTGGCCGTTGACAGTTTGGCAGATGTCAGATTCACTTGTTTAACTCCCAGCGCCCACGCCAGCGCGAGCGCCCACGCCAGCGCGAGCGCCGACGCCGGCTTCGAGTTTATAAATCCAGCTTAAAGCTGGATTTATAAACTCGAAAAGTTGGTGAGGTTGAAGTTGTGATCAAGTTTGTGAGGTTAGATATTCCGAACTCCGAGCATAAAAATTGGTTATCTCGAACTACCCGGGAAGTTTTCGAACCTTACATGAGCTTTACATGAACAACATGAACGAGTGTATAAATGGAACTGAGTGTTACCTTTAGTTTAAATTGAACTCCTATTTCCAACACCAACTGAACCTCAACCTCGCCAACTTTTCGAGTTTATAAATCCACCTTAATTCTCTTTTTGGCAACTGCTGTGTGTTGGTTGAAATTAAGTTTTCAGTCCAATGTCATTCTGAGGTATTTCGATGTTAATGTTAGTTGAATATTTCCATTGTCTAGTAGTAGTTGTGGTGACATTGCAGATGGTGTATGGTTGAAAATTAAGAACTGTGATTTGATTGGGTTTACCATTAGTCTCCATTTTTTTAAACCAATCAAGGATATGGTCGACCTGTTGTTGCAACATTGCTACTGTTCCTGTGATGCTTCGAGTTTATAAATCCAGCTTAATTCTCTTTTTGGCAACTGCTGTGTGTTGGTTGAAATTAAGTTTTCAGTCCAATGTCATTCTGAGGTATTTCGATGTTAATGTTGGTTGAATATTTCCATTGTCTAGTAGTAGTTGTGGTGACATTGCAGATGGTGTATGGTTGAAAATTAAGAACTGTGATTTGATTGGGTTTACCATTAGTCTCCATTTTTTAAACCAGTCAAGGATATGGTCGACCTGTCGTTGCAACGTTACTACTGCTCCTGTGATTGATTTTCCATGAGATATCAGTGCTGTATCGTCAGCAAATTGTAGTATGTATGAGTTGATGTTTTCCTCAGATTTAAGATCAGAGCAGTAGATGTTGTATAGTAAAGGGGATAATGCTGATCCTTGGGGAACTCCCTGTTCTGGTTGAAATTTTTCTGAGAATTTATTGTTGATCCTCACGCATAACTTTCTGAGTTCTAAAAATTGTTTGGTTATCCATATAATGTTATCGGAAACGTCTAGTTTTTTCATTTTGTATAATATTCCTCTATGCCAAACACTGTCGAAAGCTTTTTTCACATCTAAGAAGACTGCTGCCGATTTGTAATTTTTAAGTTTCTCGGTTTGTATATTAGATACCACGGAGAATAGCGGATGCAAAGTTTAGCTTTCTGATTTAAATCCGTATTGATGTGTTGGTATTTTGTTTTCTACTTCATTCTGCAGTTTGTTCCTTAATAGTTTTTCGAATAGTTTTCCCAACACTAGGAGGAGCGTTATTGGAGGATAATTTTTTGTAAGGTGGTGATTTTGTATTAGGTTTGGGTTGTTGATCATGACTCCGTCCTGTTACATGCCAGGAAATAGTTGTTTTTGCAGACAAAAGTTGTAACATTTTATTATGTATTTGTGGATAACCAGTTTTAGCTGCTTGAGTATAATCCAAGGGATATTATCTATGCCGGTTGCAGTGTTCTTTTGAATGTGTAAGGTTTTGAGGTATTCATCTTCCTCAATCGTTTTTACTTGCATTGGTCTGTTTCCTTCTCTGAAATAATCCAGATATCAGTCAATAACCGCTGCTTGGTTGTCAGTGGAGTAGGTTATGCCGTTCTCTTCGATTTCTGGATGCACTGCTTTGGTGCGGTATTTGGTTAGCCGGTTTACTTTTTGGTAAAAGTTTCTCCCTTGGGCTTTATTGATTTTTTGGCAAGTTTTCGGCCAGCTGTTCTGTCTAAACTGGGATATCATTTTTTGAATATTTTTGTTCCAATTGTTCAATATTCTTTTTGTTTGGTCACCTGGATTCGCCTGGTATTCCCTTAGCATCCTTCTTTTATGTTTAATCAGCTTGATTATATGTGGTGGAAGTGGGAATGATTAGAATCGGTGGTTTATTTGTGGCGAATTGTTATGTAAAGTATCCTGGAATTTGTGGTTGTACTGTTGTACATTTGGATTTGTTGGAGAAGGATTGGTGAGTCGCTGTTGTCCATTATAAATGATTCGAACTTTTTCCACATTGCATTTGGTGTAATTACATATCTTATTTGTTGTGGAAGTGGTGTTCTTATTGATTTTTGGCTTTATTGCCAGATGGTCTAAACCTATATCTGGGATTAGCTCTGTCTCTTCAATGTCGTTTCTGATGTTTCTGGAAATGAATATTCTATCTGGTGTTGTGTCTGCGTTATTAGGTATTATAAAAGTTGGAGTTGTTTGTATTGTTGTAAAATAGCAGGATGCAGTTTATATTTTCTCTATCTACTAGATTGTACAGTGCGTGTCTTTTATTATAGTAACTGTTAATATTATTGTAGATAATCTTAATTTGGTTATCCATTGGTTTGGATGTTTTGTGGGGTTCTTGTTGTGTCACTGAAGGCAGAGTAGGTGCGTCAAGATCGAGCATTAAAATATACATTCGATTACCCGAGAAAACTACCGTTGTATCAATCCTATATGCAGAGAACCTAAAAAATAATAAAATTTGGTGCGCGAGTCCATCATACAAGGACCTTCGAAAAAGTCTCATACAATTTTGATGTAATATTAATAGGGGAGCCAAATCACTTGAACCCTGATCCCATTTAAACTCTTAGGGCTACAACCCACCCCCGCTAGGGAATTGAAGTCACAAGAAGTTTGAAAATATGCCAAAGGTTTCCCCCAATAAAATTGACGTGCCGATAAATATAAAATATCGTGCTTGTTACGTTTATATTGGCCGCCCCTTTATAACAAAAACTTTTCCTTTTAGGTATGCCAGGGGTATTCTTTCAGTACGAGCTCTCTCCCCTCATGGTAAAATATACAGAGCGTGAACGTTCTTTGGGCCACTTTTTTACGAACGTGTGCGCCATCATCGGCGGTGTGTATACTGTGGCAGGTTTGCTTGATACGTTTTTGTATCACTCCATAAAAATGATACAGAAAAAGATGGAGTTAGGAAAATTGCATTGACGGTAGTATCAGATAGAGACGGACGGTTTAGAGATTATTTTTAATAGTACAAGGGTTTCGATTGGGTTAGGGCTAAAGTGGAGAGGGTGTTTGTATTATATGGGTATGTCAGTTCCATCAAAATGATTTTTATCGGCTCCAGTTTATGTGTTATAGGAAGTAAGATTCATACGACTTTGCTGATCACATTCAGTAGAACTCACTGGTGAGTTTTGTTTGAACTGTACTACTCCTATGAGTTGAAAATGTATATGTTACGCCAGATTTTTACTGCTAGTGCCTCTTAACATCACAACGGGTCTTCAAACACAAAAGAGCTTCTGTTTGTATTGAGCTAGCAAAAGATGTATGGATCCACTACAACTAGTAGTGTTGCTGTCGAGACGAGAATTTTCTTGATCTCGATGGTGTGGTATTCTTATTTTTAAAATTGTCAAACAGTAGGTTATTGATTTCTAGGCTTGAATTGGAAAGTTTCTATTTTTTTAATGTTCTCTAAATTAGTCATAAAAATTCTAAAACTAACAAAAGAAGATTATTGAAATGTGCTTCTTTACAGTTTAAATTTTATATGTTATCGCGATTTGTTGCCTCAGCGTCACTGACGTCACGCGGCACACAATCCGAAAGCGCGCTTCCTCAATTGTGGACTATCTTTCCTTATTCCAAATATTCCAACCTTTAAAACGCGGCACTCGAGTTCAAATATTGTTTTTATTATTATTATTATTATAATATTGTTTTATGAGAGCTTTACACCTCAAATTTCAATTGTGCTACCATTAATGCGTACCATATAATATATGATATGTATTAGTACTATATGGCGCCTTGCCCATTTAACCAGGGTAAACGTAGTAATGCCGAGGTTCCTTGTCGCGGCAGGGTCGTCTCGCACAGTGCGCATGCGCGAGAAAAATAAATTGACGTTTTCAGTCACATTTGACTTTGACAGTAGGACAAGAATTTGTAAACAAAGTTGGTTTGTGTAAGATCACGCTTCACACACACAATCAAAATTTGGAGAAAAGTAAAGATATACAGTACACAAAAGCCGTTAACAACATAACTCGAAGAAACTAACTGTCAAACATACAGTGTTACCAACCACTGTTTACAGGATAACTCACATAATTTAAAACAAAAAAAGATACATAGAAAAAAGTATTAATTTTAATTGACAAAACGGCAACACAAGAACTTAATTCTAAACACACAGGTCCGATCAAAGATCCAAAGTTCTTTGACTTTAATAAAAGCTAGTAGTCGACAGACCCATTTAAATTTTTCAAGAACGGGAAAAAAAGGAAGAATGTTACAGGCTACATCTTACGCATTGTCTCACGCTTTTAAATCTTAAAAATCAAGACAGAGGTAAAAGAAAAGTTGCCCTTTGGAGTAGTTGTAATTGTTCTGATTCTGAATACACCGCAGGCGTATCGTACTTTGCATATCATGTATCAAAAATATACCTTGACCTCCGATCACTCACACAATTGTCCATTACTCACAAGAAAACTCACAAACCACAAAAAGCTTACAAATGTGAGTTAAAACTCAAACAAAAACATAACAAATCAACATTTGCTAGAAATTTCGAGGTTATGTCGAGTAAAAATGAGACGTTGTCACGTTGTCAGCCTCCAGTTATATGAAATCTTTATTTGACGGGTTTTAGTTTACACGTGAAAACAAATAATTTGAAAACGCTTGTAATTACCGACTCAATGCTTTTTTTTTTGCAATTTTTTAGCAAGATTTTTACTAATTTTATCATTGCTCTAATTTTCTACGGCTCACTTTTGTCCCCTGTTCTAAAGAAATAAAAATACATTTGGCAATGCTTTTACGGAGTATGCGCAGAAGTCGAAATGACCCTGTATATTCTATCTCTGTTGCTGCTTCAACTTATTCAGGGTAGGGCTCGGAATTTTTAAAATATAAGTATTCGAATAGTCGTTTGGTATGTTATTCGAATAGTCGAATAGGTAATTCGAATATTCGAATATCTTTGAATAGTCAAATATTCGAATAGTCGTCTCTTTAAATATCGAAATACAGTTGTTTAATCACGGTAGAAGCGGTTTAACTGCTTAAACATAATAAAGAAACATTTTTAAATATTAGTCATTTTTAATATCTAAATTATCGAATAATAATAATGTGCATTTTTGTCGAATAAAGTAAGATGACAAATAAATAATTCTGTTAAATTATTTCAAGATATGAGAACTTGAGATTAGATACTTGAATAGTCGAATATTCGAATAGTCAAATATTCGAATTTCGAATAGTCGAATTTTTTAACTAACAAAAAATTCGAATTTAGAACAGTCGAATATTCGAATTATTCGAATACAATTCCGAGCCCTAATTCAGGGTAACGGATTGTGGTGTGGTTTTTATTTTAGGGAACTTAGTCTGACGTAAAAAGACTTATTCATTTTATAAAATAAGTGTTTGTGGTCAATATTTAAGATGAAATAACATGAATCTTCTAAGAGTGTTGTTATTAATAATCATATTTTGACTTTAATTTCAATTTACATATTTGTCATGTGAGTTTGGTAACAAGGACTTGTTCCCAAACTCACATTTCAATCGTGATTATACTACTCGTAAAAACAACAATCTTGTCTGTTTTGCTTAAAAATGTAATCCAAGCACAAAGCAAAGCACAAGCAAAGAAAATAAATGGAAGACTCTAAGAATACGCTTTCTATCTAAACTCCGTCTGTGATACATAAGAAAGAAAAACAAAAGTACGGTTTTAAAATAGGATTTATTATTTGTGTGTGTATTTATTCTACTTCCTTGTGAATCAAGTAATTATTTAATTGGCTATGTCAACTACCGACTTTGTAATTCAGTTCGTAGTGTAAACTCTTGTCACTAGGGATATTGTGCCGCGTGACGTCATGCTGGCAGATATCGAAATAATTCTTTCAATGTATTACTAGTATTTATTGGAAATTCTCTTATTCTCATGGGTAAAAATGCGTGGGTGCGTGGAAACTGATAAACTATCTTTTTATTGTTGTGTTGTATTCTTTTAAGTAATAAATTATTAAATTTTATTGTTCTTTTGTGTGTATATAATTATGTGATTTTTTGTAAATAAATGATTTTAAAAACTTTTAATTTTTAATGGTCCCTCCACAGTTTTTTAAAATATTAAGTTTAGCACTATACAGGGTATCACAAATTCGAGGCTAAGGGGAAACGTTGGAATTAAAAATTAATTATGCAAACTTGTAGAAGACAAAAAGTGGCAATGGATGGCTGGTTGGTTGGTTAAAGGAGGGGTCAGGTTAACCTGATCTTATTGTGCTCCCCATGTTGAATTGCTCCAAATATATTTAGTCTTCTGCGAGCCAACGCATCGCAGTCGTAAATGATGTGCATGGCGGTTTCCTCCTCTTCACCACATTCATCAATCCTCTGCAGGTGTTTTCTCAAGCGACAGTGGCCTGTTAGTAAGTCTGTGACTTTCTTTATCTGAGTGAGTGTTGTATGCAGCATATCAGTTGTTAATTCAGGACCCCTGAGGTTCTCAGCATATCCAGTCCTGGCTAGTCTGTCTGCTTTTTTGTTGCCTGCTATCCCTGAGTGACCAGGAACCCATATGAGTTCGGTTTTATTGTTTCTTGATGATAGGTCTGACCTTAGATGTGAATTGATGGGAGTTTAGAGCCTTAAGGGTAGCTTAACTGTCTGATAAAATATATATGTTTTAGTTGTGGTAATCCCGGTTAATATTCAGTTGGATACATGCTAGCATTGCATGAATTTCGGCCTGGTATACTGTGGTGTGGATTCCTAGGTAGATGGATATTTCAACACCCACTCCGTCTGCCATTTTTGACCCATCAACATACTAGGCCCTCGGACAGTTGGGGAGGCGTCTATCCTTTCAAAGATCAGGGTCGCAGATGATTCTGAATGGTTTTTCGAAAATATACGTTGCTTTCGTGTGGTGTGTACGCATTGCAAAGAGATTATCGTTGATAATGTCCGCTGCTCTTGTGTGACCTAGTTTCATAGCCGGTTATTTCCATTCCCCAGTGGTTTTCATCCGATAGGCACTGTTGCAGGCCTCTGTTTTGATGTGTATGCCTAGAGGTGTGCGTCCTAGTATAATTTCCATGGCTGTGGTTGGAATGCTTCTCATTGCTCCGGTAATGCATAGGCATGCCAGCTTTTGTAAACTGTTTAGTGTGGTGACTGCGGTGATTTGGTGCGTTTTTATCCACCGTACCACAGCACCATATGTTATTAAAGGTCTGATGACTGTCACGTACAGCCAGAGTACCATCTATGGTCTCGGACCCCAGGTTTTCCCAAACAAGCTTCTGCATCTCATAAATCACATTTTGGCTTTGTTTAAGGTTTTATTGGTTTATGGGTTCCAGGTGAGTGTGGCATCTAGGGTTAGTCCCACTCTCACTTACTGTTTTAATCTGTCAGCCAAATATGCTGAGGTTGTGGTAGTTTCCTATTGTTCTTCGTTTGGTGAACGGTAGTATTGCAGTGTTGACTTTGAGACTGACTTCTTCACACCAGCGCTGTACGCTCTTTGTATAAGCTGTGTTGTAATGGTGAAGTGGGTTCCTTGTATGAGTATTACCACATCGTCTGCGTATCCTTGGGCGTAGTAGCCTTCTCGATGGAGACGTGTTAGTAACTCATTTACCACTAAGTTCCATAAGAGGGGTGACACAAGTCCGCTTCTATGGAGTCTCCATGTAAGTTGGCTCTGACATGCCAGCACTGTCGTGGATCCACCTATGGGTAGTACCATCGATTCCATGTCTCTCAGCAGCTGCTGTCATGGCTGCGTAGGAGGCATTGTCAAACGCTCACTGTATGTCAATAAAGACACACACGGCTATTTACTTGTGATTTAGCGACGTCGACTCGTGATAAGGTTGTCTAAAGCAGTGTCACATGATTTCCCTGGTTGATATGCATGTTGATGTTCGTGTAGGGGTTCCACTATCCATCTCTGATATGCCTGTCTTATACGTTTTTCAGTAGGAACGAGGAAAGACTTATGGGATGGGTCGATATGCCTTGGCTTCGGTGTATGTACCACGTCTGGGCTTTGGGATGAACACAGCATTAGCGGTTTTCCATGCATTGGGGGTGTAGGTCATGGCAATGCATGCGCGGTAGATTATGCAGTGGTGCGGCGTCAGAAGACCATTTGATCCGTTCGTAGCCGATTTTTGTTCCTGTGATTTCCCAGTCAGCTCTATTGTCTCTGTTTTCCAGGTTCAGTTCTTGCTGTTCGTCTTCCGGTTGCTTAGATTTTTGACCCCGGGAAGTGTACTTGGAGGGGAGCTTCTAGAGTGTTCCACTTATTGTGTATTCTCCGGTTGGCTTCTTTATTGTTCCAATAGAGATTGACGTGTGCTTAGCAAGGATCCGGTGGATACATGCTGTTTGGGTAGTTATTTCGGCCTCCCCGCAAAACTTCCTCCATGACTCCCGCTTCGCTTTTGGCAATGGAAATGTGATATTTGTTTTAAATTATTTCAATAAATGTAATTATAATAACTTAGACAGCTCTATGTAATCAGGAAAAAATAAAAACGAAATTGGAGGTATTTGGAACTTTCAAATTTTCCAGAGGCGTTTTGTTGAGGATGATAATTCAGAACTTTGCCCCCATTTAACCGACTTTGTATCTCTTGTAATTGTACAGATCCCTGTACTTCCTCGAATTTGTAACACCTTGTATATTATAATAGCAAAAAACATCTTCGACCCAATTTTCCATTAATAATACGCTATTGTTTTTTTTTTAGAATAAACAAGTAAACATTGATGTCACACAGCCATATTTAACTAACTCTTAAAGGATGTGTGTGTGTTTTTAATGCAATCTCTTTAAGTGGACATCAACAAGAGTAATATATAAGTGACGATGATTAATGATATTCTATTATATCCATATGTATTTTGATTTTGTATAACATTTTTATCAGTTATAGTTTCTAGCTAAAAAATTAAAATGACTGGAAGACGTCTTTATGTTGCTTTCTTGGTTGTGACATTGGCGGGCCTATCTTTAGGGATGTTTATTCCCAAGCAAAACGAGATAGAACATTCTGACTTAGGTAAGTTAAATTTCGTTTTTTTCAGATTTTTCTCTTTGTATTTTACTATAACATAAATTATATTTATAGTATACAGAGTAGCATAAAAGTCGCACATAACGCCTATAACTTTTGAATTACCTCGTATACGAAAAAGTGACCTTTATGAAAGTTGTTCAGTAAATTATTCTCCACATTTCTACCTGCACGAATTTTTTCTGTTATTTCTGGTTTGGTACCAACTTAGGTACTTTTTTTAAATGGAGCATCCTGCATATAATTGCATATTTGGATTCTACTGGGAAAACTCTGAATTTTTTGTATTTCAAATTTTTATTTATTTAAAATTGTAACAAACTTTATAATAAAAAAATAAATAGCCTAGAAAATTGAACAACTTAACATCGGAATAATAAACAAGTGAAACCTTTTCGGTGGATCAGGTGCTTAAAATGACCACCATGTTCTGCTAAGCAGAGCGCCAGTCGATCCCTGGGCCCTTTTAAACAACGTTTAAAAGGAAGTCCTCTGGAATAGCCCGAATTTCAGCACTAATTCTGACTTTTAAAGATTCAAGTCATTTAGACGGTTAACGTAGACTTTGTGTTCTTTAAGTGTCCCCACAAAAATAAGTCGAGCGGGGTTAAGTCCGGGGATCGCACTGGCCAGTCAATAGCACCTCTTCTGCCTATCCAACGTCCTGGAAATTGTTCGCTTATGTATTGTCTAACATACCTGTTCGTTTATGCCATTATTTACACCCGGTAAAACCATTCTGCAAGAAGGAATTATGTGATTCCTTAGGAGGTCCAGATTATTTTCGCCATTCAAATTGTCATCTATGAAAAAAGGTCCCACAATATGTCTACCGACTATGCCCGCACAAAAAATTCCTTTTTCGGGCCTCTGAGTATGATCTTCCTGGAACCAGTGAGTATTCTCAGCAGACAAACAACGATAATTGTGTCTATTAACAATGCCATATAAATGGAAAGTAGCTTCATCCGAGAAAATAATATTTGTTGCGAAGTTATTATCGTTATTGCATCTTTTCATCATCAGCTCACAAAATTCAGCTCTTCTATCAAAATCGTCTTCGTTTAACTCGTGCACCAACTTTATCTTGTAGGGATGCAACTTCTCCTGCTTAAACACATTTTTCACTGAGCGATGAGACACATTAAAATCCGTTGCCATTGGCCTGGATGATTGTGTTGGATTTTCATGTATTGAGAGCATGATATCCTAAGCTTTGTCTCCCCTGGTTGTTGTTTTAGGTCGACAGGATCTAGCGGCGTCCCTAACACTGCCTGTTTCTCGAAATTTCTTTACCACTCGACACACCATTGACTGATTTATTGGAGGCCTATTTGGATATAATTCATTGAAAAGTTGACAAACCTGATCTTGCGATCTCTTCATACTTCCGTAACCGCTCATTATTAAAATTTCAACTCGTTGTTTCTCATTCAGTTGAACCATAGTGTAAACAAATTAAAAATTAGACAACAAAAAATTAAATAGTAACCATAGACAAGGGAGATGCGCTTATGGTAGGGAATAGTAACTCAAAATTGACACCTAGGTCGCTGTCATGAAAACACCTTGACTCAACTGGTGGGTATTAGGTAGGAATTAGGAATAATTATAATTAGGAAGTTTTTCATTTTTGAGCTGTCATTATCTTGGAAACGCTTGCAGATAGGTGACAATTTGAAATACAAAAATTTCAAAGTTTTCCCAGTAGAATCCAAGTATGCAATCATATGCAGTATGTTCCATTTAATAAAAGTAAGTTGGTCTATGTGGCAACCAAACCAGAAATAACAGAAAAAATTCATGCAGGTAGAAATGTGAGGAGTAATTTACTGAACAACTTTCACAAAGATCACTTGTTCGCATACGAGATAATTCAAAAGTTACAGGCATTATGCGGTACTTTTTTGCCACTCTGTATATTGCAATGTTGCGAATACTTCAAAACTAACTGAATATTTCGAGTATATTGTTGACCAGCTTTATGTTGTATTGCTGAAGTAATAAATGTTCTTCAATTGTGGGCACAAGTCTGGACTACCAGCAACCCTGTATATTCTACACAATATACAGGGCTGGTCAAATGAAATTTAAAGTGGCGATAAATTTGAAAAACTGGGTTTGTTTGATTTTTATTGACCAACCCTGTACAGCAAAAATACTGTGTTAAATTAGTTATTGAACTTCAATTCAAAAATACTGTAGAGGAGGTTTCAGAGACATTTTGTGCCATATCTACAGGGTTTCGAATTAGAGATACCTAGCTTTTAATGTGGGGGTTGTAGGGTTTCATCTAAACCTCCAGAAAATGACAGAAAGTAAACAAAAAGCGTTCTGAAAGTTGGAAAAACTTAAGAAATATATTTTTTTTGATGGAACACCCTGTAACTTTTTTATTTCTATGAAATGTCGTTCTTTTCTGATTCCAAACATGTATAGCGTGTCTATATTAGCTCAAACGGTTTTTAAGGTATGAGCTATCAAATTTTTAAAAAGCTGTATTCACTATTCTACTTGAATACTTGAATACGTCTAGAATGGCTTACCAAAAGCCACATCATAACGGTGTTGCATTAAAATAGCGTCTATAGAAGGTGCGTTGAAGAATAAATGCTCAATCAAGTTTCAATTTGTCGAAAATGCCTTGAAATCAAGCAAGAAAGTAATGCGAAACTTTGTTTTACAATAAGTCATTCCATATATGAGGCGTGTCACCGCGAGAAGGCCTATATCATTGTTCAGTATTTGCAAAAAACTGTTTAATAGAAACTATACCGGGTGATGCATGACTTATAGTTGAACATAGGAAATCCCATGTAAATTTTAAGGTGGCTAAATATTGGCTCCCCTGTACATTTTAGAGAAAAATGGTATTATAATTTTTTGAAGAGACCGATATCATAAACCTATGTGCCAAGCTTGAATAAATTTTAGTAAGCCAATCCTAACTTATTCATTTTAATGTGATGTCAAAATTACGAAATTTTCGTAGTTTAGGTAATACAGCAAACACCAGCAATAATTTCTATGACGCTTGGATATAGAACCTCTTGCTGTAACCAAATAGATAAAGGCAGTTTTGCACAAACACAAACAACATTAGGATTGGCGCAGTATCATACGCAGACACATGCTGACCTTTAATAATAATTATATTCGAAATCAAAGGATAAAACTATAAATCCTTCTCAAAAATGAACAAATTATATTTTGGAAAATGAGTTTTAAAATATTACACTCGTTCAGCAAGTGTCTCATCTCATCTGCATGCCCTTTACAAAATTCATCTTGTCCTTCGAGGGTCCTCCATGTCGCTTGTTGTTGTGTTTTTTATCGACCTCGATTGTGTTTCCCTAAATCTCGTTATTATAGATGGAGCATTCTTCCAGTGTGTTGCAGGTTTCGCCGAAGTGCTTCTTCAAAAGGTTTTGTATATCAGCAATCTTCGCTGCATTTAAAATGCCTCTCAATGCTACTTCATCTGATGGCAATGCGATCGAACTTATTTTGACATCCTTTGTAACAACCAATTTAGCATGGGTTATGTCACAATTGTAACTTGATTCGCCTAACCAAGATATTTTGCTCTTGTGATTTAGTAAGATAAAAACGTTTTGCTTTATTGAGCTTGAAGTGCCAAGACGTAGTTTGTTTTTTTAAGTAACTCCCAACTAAAGTTTCCACTCGTAAAGTAATGAGTCTGTTACGAAATTTCGAGAGATTTGATTGGTTCGTTGAATATAGGCTTGTTCATGCTTGTAAATATAGAGCCTTCTGTCTCGACACCCGCTATTCGATAGTAGTTTTCAACGGAATAAAAGCCTCTTTGCCACATCCACAATTTACCAGTAAGTATATGCTTTGAACTTCACAGAACAGGGTCAAACTCAATTTTAACCGAAAATGAACATAGGCGCTTTTGGTGTGATCCGCCTAACATATTGAAACATCTTGCATTTATTTTCCAACGCCTCCTAGATGTTATTTTAATGCATCGCCATTTTGCTTTGTTTAAGTACGGCTTTTCAAATTTTAATCGCTCATATCTTAAGAACAGTTTGAGCTAATTTGGAATCAGGACAAAATAAAGATCGTTAGGTCGTGTTGTTTCCTTTATTTTCATTTTCTGGAGGCTACATTAGAAGTTCATTTGTATCTCTTATAGAAAACCCTATAGATATGGTGCAAAATATCTCTGAAACAAACCCCTGTGCACATATTTATTTCATACTCTCAGGAAACGACAGAGAAATTTCACCATCTCCCAGATATGGCTGTACCATGGAAAACTTCGAAGTTCCCCTATACTGCTATCAAGTTTGCACAATGGATGGTTATACTAATGGTTACTGCGTTAATGGACAATGTGCTTGTCAACGATAGAGTATTTTAGATTTATATGAATATTAAATAATATACATAAATAAACAGCAAATCCAAGGTAATTTTAATGAAGCCTTACAGGTCGATTTAAAACATTTCTAACAGCAACATTGACATTCGTTATTTACACAAAATCCATCGTTAAATCCTTGAATGGTGCATTGTTCCTCGCAAAGTTCTCCTTCATGTCCTGAATTTCCCAAACACACTGCCTTCCCTGAGAAAGGTGATCCTGAAACATAAGTTTCATAAAATGATTGCCTATGTATAAAATTTTCCATTGCCGAAATTTTGGGTTTTTTTTTTTATAAAATTTTTATTTACTAATATATCACAGGTACAATTTACATAGTCTTATAAGTAAACAATGGGTAGTTTTCTTAGGCTATGTAATAAATTCAAAAACAAAATATTTTGTTGCTTAGGAACAAGATAATATCGAGATGCGGTTTTCGCGAGCTAGTTTAGGCATCATTTAGCTACTTTTTCATGAAAAAAAAATCACACCAATGCATTTTATTTTGTTGAGAAAATTAACCATTTCTGTCGAAATGTCGAAAAAGGCCCTCTAGCGGCGATATGTGAAACTTACAAAACTTCAATTATAATGATGTTTGTAGCCCAAGAATAGCTCCTTTTAACGAGCCCAAGTTTGTTCAAAGCGGTTTAGCCGTTTGGAAGATACAGGATGTTATTTACGGAAACGTTTGAATACCCCCCACCACTTTATTTTTAGAGATACTGCAAAAAGTGTCAAACAAAAAAGGTTCGGATTATCCTCGACTTTAAAGATCAGGATTTTTTTTATTAGGTTAATATAGCGGAATTTACAGAAACATCACTTTTTTAGATTCAAGACTGCAGTTACCTACTATGGCCTATATTTTCTTAGTTAAAAGAGATACAGAAAAATGTGTTATACAAAAGTCAGGTAAAAAAGTTATCGGACCTAACCTCATTTTTTTTAAATGGAACAACCTGTATATAAAAATATTTAAATTCTCTTTTCAAGTATATAACACACCATGGATGATATTGGTTTCCTAGGCGATTTAATTAATCTTTATTACTGTAAACCACAGTAGGCCATGAAACAAAAGCTAATATCCGAGAAACAACTATGTTGATATTCTGGTTATTATTAACATTTAACGTCAATTTTATTTTTACATATTCGTTTGTGAAAATGACTGATCAACATTTTGAAAAATTTGATATGATATCAGTTTATATTGAAAGTGGAAAAAACGAAGAAATGGCGCAAAATTTATATTTTGTTCGCTATCCGGAAAGACGGCGACCATTTAAGGACATATTCCGACGACTGGAACATAATTTAAAAACATACGGCTCTTTTACGATGTCGAGATCAAAAACTTATGATAAAGAAAACAAGGAAAATGAAGATATAAGCGTGTTAGGATTTGTCGAGGCCAATAATCAGGTAATATATCCTGTGATAGCTTTGAATAGTAGTAGCTCAACTTTTATGAAGTGAAAACTTCAAAAACGAAATAAGATACGAAAAAATATCAAGAGACAAAAAAGTTGTATTTTTAGTTGCTTAACCAGAAAACAGTATAAAGTTTTTAAACAAGTCAGTGGGGTACATTTTTTTGTCAATAATTTTCGCGAGACTGCCTGCTGGGACGCCACTGTATTTCATAATTATCATCTAGTTAGTGCTAACTTAGTTTCTTATCACGACGAACAACACTGCCAAGTTTCACCAAGATCGGCAAAAGGATCTCTGAGATATTAATAAAAAAACGATTTTGAAACTTTGACACTCTGTATCTTGAAAACCAGACTTTATAACACATGTTTATATGAACTTTTTTACTTGATTTTGGTTCAGGAATGCGCCCTTGAAATTACGGCCTATCATTAAGTAACACCCTGTATATTAAAGCAATATTATTAAAAAATTGTTTTGTTTTTTTTTCTCGAAAACGAATGAAAATTTGGCATGACTAATTTAATCTTGCATCAATCTCCTATTACTGATTTAATTTTAAAAGTTATGATATTAAGACATATATGATAATAAGAACAAATAAGGATCTTGCACCTAAACCTGTTGGCTTATGGAAAAATGTATGAGTTATTAAGAATACTCACCAGCAATTTTAGGAATAGATGAAACTCTACAAACGTTTAGTATTAGTACCATTGTAAGCAGCAAAGAAACTATAACGAATCTCATTATTCAACCGTTGAATTTGAAACTTTTTAACTGAAACTGTTTGTTTTCTATAATATGTCCTCCACCATGGAATATTAATGAGTGCATAAATACTTATATTATACGCATATATTGTATTTTACAACAAATTGATAACTTCGTATAGGTACGTAATATGTATTTTCAAGTTTTGCCAACCAAAACTAATGATTCACATTGACTTAAACACATAATAACACATTTATAAAAACAAGCAATTGTTTTTTTTTTATTGCACAGACAAATTAGTTAAATACAGGATGATGTTTCACTTCTAAGACATGTTAGCAACATTTTTGGCTGCCTAATTTAAACCTTTAGAATATTTGGCCAGTCCGGCACTTTTTGTGCGCAGCACAGAGTGATAATATATTATATCATCGCCTTAATCAGAAAAAAAAGTCCAAGGCTCATACAAAAAATGTCGGAAAAAAGTGTAAGTCCATTTAATTAATTAATAGAAGTTTTTGTTAATACGATTCAAAATTTAGTACCTACAAAGTGTCATTTAGAAATTTTGTATATCTTACTTTTGCTTCATTAATTATGCACTAATTATTATATTATTTTAGTCGCATCGCGCGCCTGTTGAGAGAGGCAAGAAGCACGGCGCAAGTCTTCCAAGATGGCTCGGTGAAGCAAGTGTGCTCTTACTCACGCTTCAAGTTTTAAGGCCTTTTTGGCAATATAGAGTTCATTCCAAGATAGCTCCGTGAAGCAAGTTCTCTTACGCACGCTACACGAGTTTAAGGCCTTTTTAGGCATTTAATGGTTTCTTTTAAGTAGAACTAAGCAGCCACCGATTCCGCGTTTTCTGACGTACAAGATTGAACTCTCTACGATATCGGGGCGTTTTTGTGATGTACTTTTAAGTGATAGTTAGGAAACTAATGTAAAAAAGCAGTTATTAATGTAAACGTTAAGTATCGACCAGTGTCTTGGTCGCGAATCCTTGTAATATGCTACCATAACCTGTATTAAGGAATAAAAATACAAGTGTTTAAGTAGACAATTGTTGTAATCAAAGGTAGCAAAAAATTAACGAGTCAGTATTGGCTACTGAGTAAAAATTAATGTAAGCACTAGGGAATCAACTCTGTTCGCCATCAGTATCTATAATGACTAAAGTATCTTAGTTACTTTTAAAGTACTATCTTAGTTACATTCAAAGTAAGTAACTATAGTTACTCTTAAAGTAGTTACAATAACTAATTTAATAGTTACTAAAAATTTAGAAATAAATGGAAGGGAAGAAACTACATGTTGCCAGAATGTCTTTAAATCCTCATTAATTGTACCTTTGTTAGTCATAAACATGTAGGTATACCAATTTTGATTGAGAATGACGTGTTTCAATTTTTTGTGATAAGCTGTACCTACCTATTACGCCACGCCGGAGATTGGGAATTGCATTGTCTATGTGTGTAAATATAAATACCGTTCAGTAGAAAAATTGACGTCCACCGACGCCGCTCGCGACACCGATGGCTTGATAAATTAATAGTGGATATGTTTTCTCTATTGCGTATCAATCATTATTTGATGCAATGCAATTCAAATTGACAGGGAGAAATATCGTACAATAAAATACAGAATACCTGGCTAACATACGTACCTCAGACGAACAAATATACAACGAAGAAAATACTGGCATTATCAAATTATGACGAGTTCATGTTTATAAGCAAACAATCTCAATTTTTGTAACGATATAGTAATTATTATATTCAAGGTTGTTATTACCGGCGTTCGTTTAGTAAACATGCATTATTATAACAACTCACTACAAACCTACATGATTAAATCTTGATTGCTTCCGCGGAACCTAATTTTAACGTGGTTTACCTATCCTATGTATACCTACTTAATTTAGGTAGGTACCCACTAAATTGAATGGGTAGATACTTAAAATATAACTGTGTAACTAATTATTATGCAGAATATAAAATTATCTCATTTTTTGAGGTTTGCAATTTTTGCGTCACATACTAGGGTGCATGTCCGGTAAATACAGGGTGTTTCTTAATAACATGCTAATATTTAAGAAGGTTATTCTTGGGCCCATTTTAAGAAAAAAACTTTATACGAACATATGTTCTAAAAGTCTTAACTGTTGAACTTCAGAGTGCTAAACTTTTAAGAAAATAACCTTTTTTTTATGATAACTTTGGTATGACCGTATATATTTTTGTGAAACGTGGTACGCATCTTCTATGCATCAAAAGGCATTTTCTGCTGTACAGCATGATTTTTTATTCTTGCCACTGGCGGGATTTGCACCGAATCATTTTAAAGAGGAAAGTGATACGCCACTGCTTTTTCTTTCTGAGCAAATCTGGTCTGTTCTTGTTTCGTTTGACGTATGGTTTTCGTATAAAAAAATAAATTTCATTCATTTGCACGTCGTTATAAAATTGGGTATTATTAAGGATTAAAAACGTATCTAGTAGGTAAGAAGCATATTTTGTTTTGTAAACATAAACAGTTTTGAAAGTTGTCTACCTAGGCAGTGTGCGACGCTCTAACAGAATCAGGGCTACAACTACATCTGCCGTTGGATTTATAAGATGTTAAAAGGCCGCCAAATCTACTCCAGTTTGGGCTTTGGGCACAGTATACGGAACTATATTATATACTGTGGTTTGGGTAGCAGTGATATGATCAGATTTGTCGGAAGAGGAACTTCGCAAGGCGGGGTGCTGTCACCAACACTCTGGCTAATAGTTTTAAACAAAGCTCTTATAACTTTAGAAAGAGCTGGAATTAAAGTGTTTGCATATGCTGACGATTTAGTTATACTAGTGTCAGGCAAATTTCTAAATACCATCAGCGATCTAACAGGAACAGCGCTACAAAATCTTCAACGCTGGGCCTCAAGATGTGGCCTGCAAATTAACCAAGAAAAAACGGAGCTTGTTCTATTCACACGCAGAAGGGTGATTGAGAACTTCAGGCTCCCAGTCCTGGACAACAGTACCTTGGTGCTGAAAGCAAGAGCAAATTATCTGGGACTGATACTTGATTCCAAGCTAAACTGGGGCATGAACTTACAAGAACGAGTCAATAAGGCGTCAGTTGCGTTCTATGTCTGCAAAAAAGCCATCGGTAAAAAGTGGGGATTGAAACCCCATATAGTACACTGGATTTATACGGCCATTGTAAGGCCTATACTAACCTACGGGGTCCTGGTCTGGTGGGCTGCTTTGGAAAAGCAGTACACACAAAGAAACTAACAAAGATACAACGGGCAGGGGGCAGGTTGTTTAGGAGTAACTAGTGCCCTTCACTCCACACCGACTGCGGCTTTAGAAGTGATGTTACATCTGCTGCCCGTGGACATTTATGGAAAAAGTATAGCTGCAAAGAGTGCTTTACGACTTAAAGAGTCGAAATGCTGGAGCGACACCAACTACGGGCACTACAGTATACTAAGGACATATCCAGTCCAAAATTTGCAAGAGCCGATTGATTACATCGTCCGACTAACAGATTTCGGAGAGGGATTTTCTGTGCTCATTCCGACTAGGGAAGAGTGGGAGGGCAATCAGTTAACAATGGAGACAGACCACTCAATTTTCACAGACGGTTCAAAAATGGACGTCGGAGTGGGAGCTGGTATCTTCTCTGAGAGCATGAAAATACAGAGGTCATATAGACTTCCGGACTACTGCAGCATTTTCCAAGCAGAAGTAATGGCAGTAGATAAAGCAGTAAAAATCCTGCAGGAACGTCAAGACCTAAGAGCAGCTGCGTCAATAGCTATCTATATAGATAGTCAGGCAACGATAAAGGCAATTCGTTCCAACAACATTAAATCAAAACTAGTGAGGCGATGTCGCAACAATCTTCGCATACTTGGTGCCCGGTATCGAGTCACTCTGTGTTGGGTTCCTGGTCATCACGGCATAGATGGTAATGAGTCTGCTGATGCGCTCGCCAAGGAGGGCGCGGGCATGTCCGCCGATCTAGCAGAGAATGCCGTGGCTAGGCCGCTGGGATTGGTCAAAGAGGAGATAGATCGTACAGCCAAACAACTTGCAATAAGCAGATGGACAGAGCTAACAACCTGTAGCATCTCCAAGCAATTGTGGCCCCTACTTGATAATAAAAAAACCGCAGCGTTATTGCAACACAGTCGGAAGGACTTAAGAAATATCACTGCCGTGGTTACCGGGCACTGTCTTTTCGGTACACATGCTGAACGTATGCAAATACCAGCTAACGACTTCTGCAGAAGTTGCAGAGACGAAGAGGAGGAAAGCATTCAACATTTTTTGTGTGAATGCCCTGGCCTTGCAAGAAGAAGGTTTAATGCCTTGGGCGAACCATACAGCCAGGCGGTTGTACGAAAACCGCTTTCCAAATTGAAATATTCCGGATGCACGAACATTTTTAAACATTCATAAAAGGTTGTGCGAAAAGGGAAGGTTTGAACCAGACAATCATCTAAAAGGAGTACAATTAACGTACTGTAAGAACACCAGAAATTGAGGTAGCAGTTTTGAATTCAGTCGAGGAAGATCCCGAATTAAGTACACGAAAAACTGGAAACAATTTGAATATCTCACATATTCTTGTTTGGAAAATTCTTAATGACTTTTTATTATATCCCTACTATATCCAACGTGTTCAGGCTCTACTCCCACGCAACTTTCCATTACGGATGAACTTTTGCCAATGGGTTCTTCAAAAAGTAATTGAAAATCCATTATTTGATACTGAAATTTTATTCACCGATGAAGTCAATTTCTCTAGAAACGCCATCCAAAGCTTTCACAATATGTAATCATTTTTGGGCTGAAGAAAACCCAATTCATACTGAACAGCAGTTGAGAAATCGCACCATAGTTTCTTGCGAAACTATTAGAAACAGTCCCGGCATTTTCCAAAGAGTACGTGAGTCCATGAGAAAAATAGCAGAGTCATGCATATTTGCAGGAGGTGGACACAAAATGTATTTAGATTACTATAATTTCATAATTTTACCGTTTAAAAATGATTCTCTTAAATAAATTATTCTTTAAAGTTACATAAATTGTTTCTTCTCGTAAGTGGTCTATATAGCGAGATGCAAATAAATGAATTTTGTTTTTATATGCGAAAACCATACGATGAAGAGACCAGATTTGCTCAGAAAGGAATGAGGATTTCAAAAATAATTTTTACTTTAAGAAAAAGCAGTGGCGTATCACTTTTCTCTTTAAAATGATACCAAAGTTATCATAAAAAGAAGATTATTTTCTTAAAACTTTAGCACCCTGTAGTTCAACAGTTAGGACATATGTTTATATGAAGTTTTTTTCTCAAAATGAACCCAAGGATAACCTCCTTAAATATTAGCATGTTATTAAGAAACACCCTGTATAATGGCATACTTTTGGGGGCGTATTGAAGAGGTTCAAATAACCCTAATTTGTCACAGAAAAAAAAAATCCTAAAGTGTTCCTTAACGGAGATGCGGAGCCCCAAAAGGGGGTTACCAGTGGCGTAGCAAGCATTTTTTGGGGGGGGGAGTCGAACTATCGGAGGGGTGCAGACCGTGGAGCTAAAGCGCCGCAGACAAAACATTTTTGGGACCACGCCCAAATTTCGTAGGAATTCACCTTCTCTATGCTCCTTAGGGAACGGGGATCTGGCCCCAAATGAAGTTAAAATCCGCTATACAGGGTGGTGCATCGATCCACGCAACATAGGAAATCCCATGCAAATTATGAGATGGTAAAATATTGGCTTCCTTGTTTATTTAAGGCCGATAATTTATTTGACTTTATTAAAGTGAATACTTTGACGAACTAACTGACGAAATTTTAGCGCGATTTATTAAGTCATTAAGGGCTTATTTAAAAAAACGTCAATCTATAATTGGCGAAAATTAACAAATACGGTTCTGACGCTTTATAATAAAAACACCAGTAAATGTCAGTAACTGACAAGAAGGATGTATTATGACAATACATTTGTTTTCGGGTAAAATAGGTTAAAAGCTTCAAGGCTTAAGATTTTTAATACAATTTGGTTTGTCTCTCTGTTATACAAACAAAAATATAGGGGAGGAGATAAATCAATAAAACAGTGTTGGCAAACAAAAAGTACTTTATTTTTCGAGAATTTGACTTTCTAATGCATAATAAAACAACTAAATTACATACTTAACTAATTATTTAATTAAATGTTCAAACAACCCCCCATTTGCTGCTATAGACAATACCCCAAACGATCATAAAATTCGTTTCGAACATTTCTTATGTGATACACGGACAGCCTTTCACACTCTGCAGTAATAGCATTTTTTAAATCCTCCAGCGTCTCGCATTTAAAATTTTTGTAGATGGCTGTTTTTAGGTGTCCCCATAAGAAAAAGTAATTCGGCAAAAGATCGGGAGACCTAGCTGGCCAATTAATTGTGTAATTTAGTCCAATAACGTTTCCTATAAAAACATTTTCTAAATACTCCCTAACTACTGCGGAGTTATGAGCTGGGCAGCCATCCATCTGGAACCAAATTTCTTGATTTTCTCGAACAACTTCATGCAACGCAGGCGTAATTTCATTTTGAAGCAGTTCAAGAAAATATTGAGCGGTTAAATTTTGATTTAAAAAGAGTGGTCCGATGATTTGATGTCCCAAAATGCCAGCCCACACGTTGACTTTTTAGGGATACTGCGTCCTTGTTTCAATAAACCCAAATTCATTTTCTTGGCTCCAGTATCGAAAATTTTGTACATTAGGCTCGTTATTCAAGGTAAAAGTACATTCGTCGGTGAAACAAATATTTTGCAAAAATTCCCTGTCATTGTTTGCCCTATCCATCATATTAAAACAAAAATCAGCCCTTTGAATCATGTCCCCATCTCTTAGTTCTTGAACTTTATGGTATTTATACGGATAATATTTATGTTTATGTAGTGCTCGTAAAACGGTTGTATGATGTTTCCCCACTTCGTCTCCAATATGCGTAGTACTTATATATAATTCCCGTATCCCTTATTTTCTTCCACACTTAACAAAATATTTAAGTCTTTATCATTATCTGCAGGATTATTACCTTCGTCTTCTCTTTCGCATTTACATTTATTGAGAAGCGTTCCACTATTTTCAAATTTTTTAATTATTCTGGTTATGGTGGATATTGCTGGAATTGGTCTCTCTGGATAATGTACTGCAAACATATCCGATACTTTTCTGCTGCTGTTTCCTGCATAATACCACTTAACTATAGCAATCTTTTCAGACGTAGAATAGTTCATAACGAAATATGAATTATTATAGTTAAAAAAATTGTCAAACTTGGTTTGAATTTGACACTGACATAATCAATCAAAATATTAAAATTCAGACCCGTATTATCCATTTTAGGAAAATAAAAGATAATATTATTTGTTAAATAACTTTGGATAGACTGCATGAAAATTATTAAAATTTTGAAACTGAGTTTAGTTTATTGGATTCTTTAAAAAGTTTAGATAAACTTCTGCTCTAAAATAAATTGGGGGGCCAATATATGACCACCTTAAATTTTGCATGGGATTTCCTATGTTGCGCCAGCCAATGCACCACCCTGTATACAGAAAATCAATATAATGTGGTGGGACTGGTCGGTATAATTTAATTAAATTTTAATATTTTATGTAAGCCATAAAGACTTATCAAACCAAACTGCAGTAGATGTTTTAGATCACCAAGGAAGTCAGGAACGGGCTTGCCACCATACTCATTGGGCTAAAATTTTGACAGGTGTTATTTTACAGAGCTGAAAACTGATTTTTTAAATATATTCTGGTCATTCCTCTTTAAAAATAATACTCTGTATTTGTTTCGATAAAATTAATCGTTTTCGAAGAACATGTTATTGAAGTAATAAATGAGAATACTACAATAAATAGACCAGTCGTTTTTATTTCGTAAACAATGTGTTATTGACAACACATTTCTAAAGTGAGTAAAGTGTCTGATTGAGTGAGTACGTAGACCTAAGTAATAGAGGATTATTCCTTTAGTGAATATGCTGACATGCATCTAGTTTATTGCCAAGCACTCGGCAATTGTGTAAAGGCGGGAATAATTTATTCTGATACATTTCCAAATCGACGTTAACTGTGCGAAAGAACTACCTTATTGCACACTTCCATTAGCTTTTACCGTGACCAAATTTTGTCCTAAAAATTCTGGAGCAGGACGAGGCTTATCGGAATGCCTAACATGGAACTCAGTCAGTGGCGTAAAAACCGCCCCCGCAAACCCCGCATTGTGGGGGGGCGCCCTCAAGTAAAGTTGCAGTACATTATTTTATTTCTGACCGGTATATTATTAGATTATAACGTCTTAGTTACGCGGGAATTATAAGGGTCATAACTCCCTTGGGATATTAAGAAAAATTTGACATAAAATCAAACGATTGACATCTAATGTCAATTTGATTGTCATCTATCGAAACATTTATTCCACTTTAAAAATGAACAAAATGTTACTAAAATCGGTCAGAAATAAAATTATCTATGTATCACTGGAATTATAAGGGTCTCAATTACCTCGGGCAATTGCTGTCCCTCGGGCCAAAGGCCCTCGGGACGTCAACTTTGCCCTCGGTAATTAAGACCATTATAATTCCCTAGATACATAAATAACTATTAAAATTTCATTATTTTTACAACAAAAAATTGTTCTTTGTTCTCTACAATACTTTATATCCTATATTAAACAACGTTTACAAATGACAATATTTTTTACTACAGTGTAAGTGTGAAGGATTCAGACAGGTGCAAAATACCAGGGCGCTTTCAAAATTTTGCGGGGGGACGCACATGCCCTTTGTTAAGCCACTGAACTCTGTGCATGCATTTCGTAAACTTAATCCACCAACATGCAAAAAAAAATAATTTAGTTTTCTCTTGCGAGGTGTAATACGATCCATTTTAATCCAAGACTACACAAAACTTATTGTCTTATGACAGCAGGGACAAACAATACAATTCATAGTTTTTCCAAGAAACAATTTTTTACATTACTTTTATGAGGACCCAAATTAAGATTTAAACAATAATAGCTCGTAAACCGCCACTCTAACCAAAAACTTTCATTCTTTATGTTTTGTCTAGAATCTCATGATGTATCAAAAAAAATGCAGTTTTCATTTAGGAAAATAATTTTTTTTGAAAAAGCGCCCAATCTCGCAAGAACTCGTTTATTTTTCCACATATTTTTCTTAGTTGGACTAATTCCTAAAACTTTGCTTCAGGAACTATAGATCTATCTATTCAAATAAAAAAGTTAGTCTATGTCAAGTTGTAAAAAATAACCCTGTATATTCATACTTTTGCTGAGCAAGTATGGGTCGGATTGTGTTCTGGGAATATTCAATGTATCTTCTGTTCAGTTTAATCAATCAATCAATCAATCAAAAATATGCTTTATTGTCCAAGAATACAAATGTTCTTATTGACAAAGCTACCTAAAACTACGCCTAACATAAAATTACAGGTCAAAACAGAAACAGAAAGGGACAAAACGCCCATAAGATCACACAAATATATAAATCATAAACATAAAAAATAAAATAATTACACCCACGACTTAAAATTATGTAAAGATCACGACAAAAAATAATGCTAATTATTTGTATCATTAAAAAATTCATTGACAGTATAGGGTAAACCACCCAATTGTTGGCACCCTGCCAGTCATTGGCAGTCATGCAAATTTATTCAAATATCTAATGTAGTCTATGTATTTACCGTTATTTTATTGCAATTTTGGCAATATGGCAACATTTGTAACGCGGGAGTTTACTTTCCAAGAGTGTCAAAATTAGTTTGACTGCAGTTAAATTAGATGACGGCACACCTGTTCGTTTAAGGTAAGTTTCTTATGATTTTTATAAGAAACTGCTTGATCCTTTTTTTTTGTTTTAATGCACAGGTTATTACTTTTTGCTTGGGTTTTGATTCAGTTATTACGTTAACCCCTTTGGTGTATAAAACTTCTTAATTTAAACATGTTCCCGTTAAATTTACACCTACTTTTTAAGATGCCAATGATTGGCGTAAAATAGAGACGAAATTCAATGATTGGCACTAATTGCCAATAACTGAATCTGGTGATTTAAATACAAAATCAGTGATTGGCATTCTTTGTTTTAGTCTTGAAAATAATGCCAAAAGTCAAAAAAAGCTGCGTGTATGTAAAAAAATACAGTGAAGAGACTCTTCAAAATGCGCTTACAGATATCGGTAATGGTATGCCAAAACAAGAGGCAGCGCTAAAGCACAAGATTCCACGTTCTACTCTGCAGTTTCGCCTTAGTGACAAGTTTTCCAAAACGAAATGTGGTCCAAAAACTTACTAATCCAAAGAAGAAGAGGATCTGCTAGTGTCCTGGATTTTCGAAAGCCATAGGAAAGGATTTCCTAAGAAGAAGGAAGATATTCAACTGTCAGTTAAATCTTTTCTAGACAAACACCCCAGGACAACCCCATTTAAGAATAATTTGCCTGGTGATAATTGGTATAAATGCTTTCTCCAAAGGCATCCTAATCTGACAAGTCGAATTCCAGAATCTGTCACAAACGACAGTGGAAATGTATCTGAAAACGATATAAAGAATTGGTTTAAAAATATCGAAACCTACTTGAAAGAGAAGAATTTGTTTATAATATTGGAAGATCCCACGAGGGAATATAATGGTGATGAGACATGTTTTGCTTTATGTCCTAAAGAAGACAAAGTTGTTGTCCCAAGAGGTTCAAAAAACGTTTATCAAATTGAGCAAGGCCCGGCAAAAACAAACATTACCGTCATGTTTACCTTTTCGGCATATGGATGTATTACCCCACCGATGATTATATATCCGTATAAGAGGCTACCAAAAAACATTGTCGAAAGCGTTCCAAATGGATGGGGTGTAGGAGCAAGTGACAACGGCTGGATGAAAGCTGAACTTTTCTATGAATATATTTCAAATGTATTACATCCGTATCTAGTTAAAACAGCAGTACAGTTCCCGGTCATCCTTTTCGTAGACGGGCATAAAACACATCAAACGTTTCAACTCAGTAAACTTTGCAGTGATCTTCAAATAATTCTAATAATATATGCTTATATCCGAACGCTACCAGAATTTTACAACCTGCTGACGTATCCAGCTTTAAACCACTAAAAAATTCATGGAAAAAGGCAGTTTGTAGTTGGCGTCGTAGTAATCAGTTTGTTCAAATTACAAAGATCCATTTTGCTAATATTCTTCAAGAAGCTTTGTCTGCGCTAACTAAAGACACAATAGCAAACGGTTTTAAAGCGTGTGGCCTATTTCCGTGGAACTTAAATGCGATCGATTACTCCAAGTGTATGGGAAAGCAGAATAGGTCTCAAAACAACCTAATAAGTCACGTTACAGCAGAGGATAAAGTACAGAAATTAATAAGCTTGGAAGAATTTTTGAATATATGTGGGCCTACAATTACAGACGAACTGCAACAGGGTATATCAAACGAGATTACAAGAAAAGAAGATTACTTTAATACACTCCTACATGTTTACACAAAATTTTCATCATCTGAGTTTTTAAATTTAGAGTCAGATGCTAATAATTCAGTAGTTCAGTTTGAGGTAGCCGACATAACTATCGAAGAATCTAACACAATCGACCTTGCTACAAATAAAGACACGTCATACAGTCAAAATGAAATAAATGATATGCCAATAATTATTGGCAGCACCGCTCCTAAGGGAAGTACTTTTAATAGCGATGATAAGCGTAGTACCTCCGTCTTTAATCAGATCGAAAATAATTCTGAAAAATGGACCTTAATCCCTAATCAATCAACTACCTGCAGCTTATTACCCGATCAACCAAGTAGCTCCACATTAAGGATTGACCAACCAACTTACTCCAGTTTAATTGTCAACCAGCCCAGTAATCGATCAAGTAGTCCTTGTTCAACTAGCGCAGATCTAAATCAGTGTCTTCTGTGGCCAAAGACGCCCGAAAGAAAAGGAATACGTCAAACTGAGAAAATACCATACGTAGTAACATCTACTGTGTGGAAAAAAATATTTGACGATAAAAATAAAATAAAATTAGACAACCAAAGAAAAAAAGACGAAAACAAAGCAAGGCGAGAAGAAAATAGAATAAAGAAGATATCAGGAATAAGTAAGAAAGAGATAAAGAAAGCCGCAAATAAACCTTTTACAAATGGAAACGAAAACATCACCGAAAAGAAAACTACTCCTAATGAGAAATTAAAAGTAATTGAATCCAGAATAATGACCGTGAAGAAAAAAAAAATGTGGAAATGAAACGATATTTGAACAAGAAACATCTATTGACGCAACTAAATTTCACGAAGATATCCATCTTCCATCCCTTGTAGTAGAAGAAGGAACCATACATCCTGAAAAATTTGTTGCTTCAATTATTCCCACTAAATTTTTAGATGAATTAGGTCAGTTAGTTAATAAGTCGGATACTACCAAAGAAATAAGCCGAAAATATCCTACATCAAGATATGAAAGTCATGTGAAGAAGCTTTCTTTCGATTTAAGTCCTTTATCGATTAATTTGGAAGTTTGTGAAAACCAGAAATTTGACACGTTAGTTGCACCTACTCCTCCTAAAAATAACAGAATTGTTGAGTTGAATTGAGTTATTTATGTACATTCAATATCTCTGTTTTGAAGTATGGTATTCAATGTCAAAAGTGCTCTCGAGATTTCCACTACACATGTTTAAGAGAAAATCATACCTATAAGGATTTTTTTACTTGTACATCATGTTCTATGAAATCCTAATACATTTCATAACATATAAGACTTCAAAAGTTTTTAATTAGATAAGTTTTGTTTTTACTTATATTTAGTTGAAGTACTTGTACTTCTATTTTGTATTATTATTTGTGTTCAAACCAACTATATGTTTATAATATAGTTTATTAGTTATAACTACCTATAAATGTTTTATTATTATTATTATTATTATTATTATTACTATTATTATTATTATTATTAGTGTTAATAATAAAGTTCTTCATCGATCGTACAATCGGTACCTAAATGTAGATCATATATACTTATTTGCCATTAAATGGGTGCCAATGACTAAGTTTAGGTGCCAATCAGTAGATGCCAATGTTTGGACTTACATGCCAATAACTAGAAATATGGCCGTTCCCTCTTTTTTTAATTTTTTTAGGAATACATTGAATTCTAAATTTGATCACGCTTGATGAACTCGAAAGACGAAAGTTTAATATATTCAAATTCACTCAGATAAATAAAGTAAAATAAATCAATCAATTTAAAACCTTTAATTGGCACAGAAAGTTTCCTTAAGGTGCCAATCATTGGGTAGTTTACCCTAGTACGCTTTTCTAATTAAATAATTTTTTGTTTTCCTTCTGAATCTCCTCTCGCATTGCTGACTCCTTAGGTCAATTGGTAGATGATTAAAGATTTTTTTGCCACCATATATTAAAGATTTTTTAATCTGATCGGACCTAGGAATAGGCAAGCTGAGAGTAAATGATTGGCGCATATTATAATGAGTAGAAACAAAGAGATTGTTCCTATATTTTCTATACATCAAGCAGGCAGTATCAAGAATAAAAATACAGCAAACTGTCAAAATTGCGTGTCTCAGGAATAATGGACGACAAGAATCACGAACTCCAGCCCTGCACATATATCTAATCGCTCTCTTTTGTAACACAAATACAGAATTAAACAAATATTGAGAACAAGAGCCCCAAAAACAAATCCCATATCGAAGATGGGATTCAACTAGTGCATAGTAGGAATTTTTGGCAATGGTAAAGTCTAAGTTAACGGATATAACCCTCAAGGCATAGCAACTGGAAGAAAGTCTTTTACATAGCTGTATTATGTGATATTCAAACCTTAGAGCATTATCTATTGATAGACCCAAAAACTTGCTGACATTAGGCATAGAAACAACTTCATTTTCTAAATAAATATTATCTAAGTTACATTTGAAATTTAAAATATTAGTTTTAGAAGTATTGAATGATAGTAAATTAGAATCACACCACTGTTTTATTTTGCACAAGTCAGAATTTATATTAAGGTGAAGCCGATCGCTGTTTTGATCGTGCCAGAGAACAGTGGTGTCATCCGCAAATATTGTAAATTTTCCCGTTATGGGAAGGTGGGGTAAATCGTTCACATAAATTAAAAAAAGGAGCGGACCCAAGACCGAACCCTGCGGGACACCCGTATTTATACTCAATTCAACAGAGCTATTGGAATTAAATGTAACCGACTGGACACGTCCTCCCAGATACGAACGAAACCACTCCAGAGCCGTCCCTCTGAATCCATACGCCTCCAACTTCCCCAGCAGTATTCCATGATCCACACAATCGAAAGCTTTCGACAAATCACAGAACACTGCCGCGGCAGCCTCTCCAGAATTCAAGGACACATATAGACGTTCGAGAAATCCAAAGATAGCATCGCCCGTACCCTTAGAGGCCTGAAACCCAAACTGCTGGACACTCATAAGTTTGTGTTTATTAAAAAAGGTTAACACCCTTTCCTTTACAAGTCTCTCCACTATTTTTGACATAGTCGGCAACAGTGCAATTGGGCGAAAGTTAGAAGGACTATCGTGGCTACCGCCCTTAAAGATTGGGACAACCACAGCCCTCCTCAGACAAGTCGGAAAACTACCTGTAAGAAATGAGCGATTAATTGCCTCGGCCAGCACCTGCAAGGCGTTAACAGGTAAAGCCAAAAATATTCTTATGGACATCTTGTCCCAACCAGATGCATTTTTGTTTTTTATGTGCTTAATTCATTACTTAATTACATTTCCCCGAATCCCTCATTTTCTTTCTATGAAGACCTCGTAAAGACAGTGAACACTATTATAGACAGAATGCCAAACACAAAAGCTTTTATTTTTGGTGACTATAACCTGCCTAATTATAGTAACTCTTATATAGTTGTGGACAATAGAGACGAACATACCCATGCTCATTCATTATCCTATTTAAATATTCTTAATAATAATAGTAATAATACTGTTTTTGTTTCTAGTGATGAGTGTAGTCGTTTGTTGTACAATTGTGTATACTTCTATGATTTTGTTCAGCTTAATAGTGTGTCTAATCAGAATAATGTTATATTGGATTTAATGTTTTCAAATCGTTCCTGCACTTACGTGCAAAGGAGCAAAATACCTTTGCCCGAGGTTGACATTCACCATCCTCCTCTGGATTTATCTATTTACTTTAGTGATCTTGTCCTTGACGAAACTGGTGCTGATCCCAAGAGCACATTCAACTTTTTTAAAGCAGATTATAATAAATTAAACAATTATTTTGAACATGTTGATTGGAATATGCTGTTGGGCTGCAATTTATATATAGACAGGATGGTTGAGTGTTTTTACTCAATTGTATACGTCGCCATTGATAGGTTTGTACCTAAAAATACTGGATAGTGCACTTAGATTTCCGATTTATTATTCGCAGAAAACGATTAACCTGATCAAGGATAAAAATAGGGTATACGGTAGACTCAAATCTTCTAAAAGTCATACTTTATTAAGCGAGTATAGGAATCTGAGGGCAAGGTCCAAGCAGCCAATAAAATAGCTAATATGTTTGCAGATTTTTTTCAGTCTGTTTGTGTACCGGGGGATGGGTCGGCGTTGTGTGACATTAGACTTCTTCCTGAAACTAATATCAATCTATGTATGATCAATATTGATAGTGATCTAGTTTTACACCTATTTGTGCCACAGGAATTTAATATCGTATGTTCCACGCTTTCTTTTAAAAACAATATTAGACATTTTATTGACGATAGGGCTGTTTTAGAGATTTAGAATACTTAGTGGGGGTCTTATACTTACTGCTAGGCGCATGAGGCAAAAAAAGGGAAGACTGTGTATATTTATGACTCTCTGAATTATTGTTAATTGTGTGAATTTATGTTCTAAGTACTGTTAGTTCTTGTTTACTGTTTTTTTTTTTAGAATATACCATTTGGAACTGTGTTCTGTAGTGTATTGTAGTGTTGAATAAATAAATAAATTACCTATATTATTATAGTAAATGTAAATATATTATATTTTTATACTTTGGAGGTTATTTGAGGCATCGGAAACATTGTAATCTTTACAATATTTATTCAAATAAAGTTTCTATTTGTTCGTCTGAGAATAAAGTCATACCAAAATTATTATTATGCCATATGGGCTCATATATGTATTAGTACTATATGGCGCCTTGCCCATTTAACCAATGTAAACGTAGTGAAGCCGAGGTTCCTTGTTCCGCCAGGGTCATTTCGCGAAGTGCGCATGCGCGAGAAAAAGAAAATTGACGTTTATTCTAGCGGAAAAAAAATGAGGTTATCACATTTGACTTTGACAACTGGACCGAAATTTGAAAACATACATTAAAGTTCTTGATTTGTTTAAGATTTTGTATATTATTTCGATTGAGAAAAGAAAAGAACGCAGGTAAGCATATTAATAAAACTTTTATTAGATATTTTACAATTATTCTTAGAGTTTAACAAGTAAAATAATAGGTTTTTGTAGGACTCTTTAAAGTACATGCAATTTTCGGTAAAATAGGTAGGTACCTAAGTATATCAATAGCAGCAAAGGAAAATTAATAATCTTTAGGAAATGGACTACCTAGTTATTGTTCCCTCACGAAATTAACGTAGGTAAGTTAAAAGGAAGAAACATCCGGTCTAGGTACATACCTGTAGAACGATAAATCTTTGTTTAAGTTTTTACGCCTGTTTAAAATAATGTAAAATATTCGGTTTTGCCTCGGCATCTTAACAAAATTATCACACTTCACACACACAATACAC
The DNA here is from genome assembly GCA_963920685.1 of Polydrusus tereticollis. Taxonomy (NCBI): domain Eukaryota; kingdom Metazoa; phylum Arthropoda; class Insecta; order Coleoptera; family Curculionidae; genus Polydrusus; species Polydrusus tereticollis. The sequence continues at coordinate 49,150,049 of OY987334.1, read as the reverse complement.
AATCAAAACTTGCAGATAAGTAAAGATAAACAGTACACAAAAGCCGTTAATTACCAAATCAACTAGGTGAAGCGAACTGTCAAACAAAAATAACATTTGCTAATGATTTCGAGGTTATGTCGAGTAAAATTAAGACGTTGTCACGTTGTCACTTTCCAGTTATATGAAATTGTTATTTAACGCGTTTTAGTTTAGAAATGGAAACAAATAATTTGAAAGCACTTGGAAGTACAGACTTGATGCTTATTTTACAATTTTTTAGAAAGATTTTTGGTAATTTTATCATTGCTCTAATTTTCTAAGGCTCACTATTCTGCCCTGTTCTAAAGAAATAAAAGTGCATTTGGCAATACCCTTACGACGCATGCGCACAAGTCGAAATTACCCTGGATCTTCTATCTCTGTTGTTGCTTCAAGATATTCAGGGTAATAGCCATATAGTACTAATACATATATGTATGGGCTAGGCGGAATATCCTCTCGTGATCCATTTACATAATAAACGTATCATATGCAGTGTAGTGCTGGTTGCCTGTCAGTCTGGCGCAAGAAAAAGCCTTCTCCAAGCAAGCAGCCGTGCATTCTGCTCTTGCATCTAGAAAATTATCTTTGTTTACAAACACTTCCCATATAATTCTCGACACCTAATTAATCCTCGAGCTTTCATAATGAACGTATAACAATTAAAACAGTAATTCACCGCCTGGGCGAGGAAACAGTCGGATTCTTACGTAAATAAATTCGGCCGAAATTAGAAAGTTGCGCCAGCGATCTCTTTTTTTCTTATGTGAAAAATCAACATGGCGCTGAAAAACAAGTGCAAGTGCTAATCGGATTATTAAAAACAACGGTTCAATTATCATGGATAATAAGAAACTTGAGTGATGTTTCAGTGTAAATATAGTGTAGTTTCCATCATACACTTCTATACTTTTCGCAGGTAGGTCTTTGACCCTTATTTCATATAAAATAGGGTTCAAAATAACACTGACATGGGGCAAAAATATTTTTCATTCCAGATAGCAGTGAGTGTTAGGAAACAAAAGTCTGCCGTAATGGCAGACAGCCAGGGGCAAACAGTTGAATATCAATGGGCTTACTCAATTATGGATTCCAGTCGAGTGTCAACATTTGTAATTTCGATGCTGCTCATAGTCTACGGAAGCTTTAGGAGCTTAAATATGGAGCAGGAAGCAAGAGAAAAGGCTCACGGGTCTGCCAATTGTCTACTGAACCCCTCACAGACTGTCCCAGTTGAAAATAATGTGCAAACTTTGGATACAATGCACGCACTGTGTTTGCCTTTAGGAGCCAGTATATCACTGTTGGTGATGTTCTTTTTTTTCGATTCAATGCAAATGTTATTTGCCATTTGTACTGCAAGTAAGTACCTTTCTTTTTTACTTTTTATCCTTTTCATTGAAATGTGTTTTACTCGGTGATCACCAAAATTAACCAGAATTAGGTAAACAAAAACAAGGGGGGTCAAATCAGGAGGTCTAGCTGGCCAATCAATTTTTTCCCTCTGCATACACCCTTCAGTCCATCCCTATATGGGGAAATATGTCCACAGTCATCATAATAAAGGACTGTTAATGAAAAATGCTTTTTGTTATGATATTTTATTTACTGTAAAAACAAACTAAAAGCAAAATTGAATAATACAAAAATATGTCTGTTTGTGTGTTTGTTTAATAATAAATAATATCTCAGTAATATGAATTTTTTGGGGCTCTTTTGTGTCAAGTCTGAGGAGAAGTAATAAAGAATAATTAAACTGTTTCACCTGACTTTGTTGTTAGAGATAAAAACAAACTTATTGAAAAAAAGTTGTAAGAATGGTCCTAAATCCTCAGAATCTCATCATCAATCCTATTAATTTTCAATCCTTTTTATATAGTTGTCAAATGGAACACCCTGTACATTATACCTACTAAATATTTTGTGCCTTAAATTCTCTTTTCAAGAACCATGTAGCCATCTTATTTATGTTTTCCCAAAGAGTGTCAAGTCAAAATCTTTATTGGTTCTCAATAAATACAAAACAAAAACACAAATTAATGTTTTGGAAAGCCCAAGGGCCTAGGATGTCATAATAAATTATAAATAATTATTAAAAGAATTAATCTAAAAGAAAGAATCTAAAAAGATGGATTCTATACACTGTAAAGTTTTAAAAGTTCGAGTGTACAATTTTTATACAAAAAAGACCAACAGATCATAAATTCTAACCTAATTAATAGTAAATAGTGAGCAGCGATAAGTTCAATTAAGAAAAAGCCACTTTCTTTGCCAGGATTTTGTGACCAATCCTGTATAATTAATTTTTCTTTTTTAATAGATTTTAAAAATTAATATTTTTTATTTTTAACACACTCTTCGTTTCTGTACTTAACAAGGACCCTGTAGGTATATGATTTTATTCATTTATTATATTGATGTATGATTAATCATCTTCGTGACATTTCATTGAATGTAGCTGAAACTGGGTTAAGAGGTAAAATATCCAATGGTAAAATATAGTGTGCACATTGATACAAATTAGGCAATGGTCATTTAAATTAAAACTATACCGGGTGTTGCATCGTCGAGCGGGACATAGGAAATCCCATGTAATTTTAAATGGGGTCAATTATTGGCTTCCCTAATTATTTTAGAGAAAAATTCTATTTAGGTTTATTAAAGAGCACTAAAACCCACATTCAAAAGAATAACTTTAGATATTTTTGATGAGCCCGTTTACGGGTTATCGCCGATTTCTTTTTAACTATTTCTCCTTTTTATGGCCCCGTATTTGCGGGCACCAGTCAAGGTAAAAGATGACTGTCAAATAAAGTTGTCATTTTGAAATGTGTGCTTTATTGTTATAAAAACTCGTACATCGAAAATATTAAAGGTGTATTTATGAGTACAAATTAATCTGAATAAAACTAAAATAAAGTATCCAATTACAAGGTTAATTATGACATTTTACATGTTTCAATATTTTACTAATTAATAGGTAGGTACTATTAAATTGTTAGAACTTTAGGATTTAAGAAGATGTTCAAATATTCCTCCATTGACTGCTAGACAATAACCGAGGCGATCATAAAATTCTCTTCTTACATTCGCTAGTTGGTAAACTGAAATTCTATTGCATTCGGCAGAAATAGCATTTTTTAACTCGTCTAGATTTGGGTATTTTTTATCTTTGTATATCCTGTTTTTTAAATGGCCCCAGAGAAAGAAATCATTTGGCGATAAATCAGGAGACCTGGCTGGCCAATTTACTGTATGATTTAAGCCAATAACATTTCCATTAAAAGCACGGTTTAAATATTCCCGGACAGCCAGGGTACTATGTGCCGGGCAGCCATCCATTTGGTACCAAACTTCCTGATTTTCCCTGGCGGCATCATGTAAAGTAGGTAAAATATGATCTTCAAGTAGTTCCAAAAAATATTCTGCATTTAAATTTCGTGTAAGAAATAATGGCCCGATAATATTTTCTCCGAAAATCCCAGCCCATACATTAACTTTTTGTGGATATTGCGTCCTTGTTTCCACAAACCTGTGTTGGTTTTCTTTGCTCCAATATCGATAATTTTGAACATTGGGTTCATTGTTTAAGGTAAAAGTGCATTCGTCAGTGAAACAAATGTTTTTTAAAAATTCCCTATCCATGTTTGCTCTTTCCATCATACCAAAACAAAACTCCTGTCGTCGTATTTCGTCCCTATCTCTTAGCTCTTGGTGCTTTTCATATTTGTATGAATAATATTTATGTCGTTTCAAAGCTCGTAACGCTGTGCTGTGATCTAATCCTATGTCATCCTCAAGTTTCCTTGTGCTGATCTTCCCATCATTTTCTGCCACGCACAATAAAACTTGCAAGTCCCTATCATTTCTTGCATCTCTTCTTTGTTCCTGCCTTTCTTCATATCTGCAGTTATTTATTACAGTGCCTTTTGTCTCAAATTTCTTGATAGTCCTTTAGACTGTAGATTTTGCAGGTATCGGTCTATTAGGATACAGAGCAGCAAACATGTCTGACACATTTTGATAACTATTTCCTTGATAATACCATTTAATCATCAATATTTTTTCTTCACAAGTGTAATTCATGGCTAATATTTTCGATGTACGAGTTTTTATAACAATAAAGCACACATTTTAAAATGACAACTTTATTTGACAGTCATCTTTTACCTTGACTGGTGCCCGCAAATACGGGGCCATAAAAAGGAGAAATAGTTAAAAAGAAATCGGCGATAACCCGTAAACGGGCTCATCAAAAATATCTAAAGTTATTCTTTTGTATGTGGGTTTTAGTGCTCTTTAATAAACCTAAATAGAATTTTTCTCTAAAATAATTAGGGAAGCCAATAATTGACCCCATTTAAAATTACATGGGATTTCCTATGTCCCGCTCGACGATGCAACACCCGGTATAATTGCATTTATACTAATGTGTAAAATACAGTTGTATGGATAGGGTGTCCCAGTACTAATGGAATGGACCATAGAGCAAACTTTTTCGTGAAACAAAAGGTGCCGCAAACAAAAAGGTCATTGCTTTCTTAGTTTTTACGCTACAAGGGTGTTTTCGAAATTGTTTGCTTTTTGACCAACTCTGTATTTTGGTTGTCCTTAAAATTTCTAAGAGAGTTTTTTAGGCAGAATTCAGTAGCGTATGTTAGGTAAAACCTTTAGGATGTATTATCCTTTAAAACATAATTTGCCCAATAGGAGGTGGCGCGTAAGTTCTATACAAGGTCATCATCATCATGTATTTCCAATAGCAGGCGGTGAAACCGATGAAGCTATTGTTTCTTCCTTGAGCATGTTTGTTTGTTGTTCCTCAAGCACTGTAGTGTATTGTTCTGTCAGCATTTTGTTTCAGCTCTTTGTCTACTCTGTTTTTAAATGCATTTGTATTTGGCGCAGTCACTGTCTCTTCCTCTAAAGCATTCCACGAATACACAATCCGGTTACATAGAAAATTTCTCCTTTGCAGTTTTGCTGTTCTTTCCTTCTCAAGCTTTTTTGAGTGCCCGCGTAGTTGTTGGTTCTGGTTTTGGTGGAAAATGTTGTGAATGTTACACTTGTAATAATTACTCGTTATTTTGTAAGTCTCTATCAAATCTCCCCTGTGTCTTCTCTCCTTGAGGGTGGTTAGGTTTAGCCTTGCCAGTCTCTCTGGGTACGTCAGATCTCGTAGCTCTGGTGGTATTTTGCTTGTTCGCCTTTGTACTTTTTCTAGAAGCTCAATATCTTTGATGAAGTACGGGTTCCACACTGCAAAAGCGTATTCTAACTTTGGTCTTATAAAGCTCTTGTAGATTTGACCTATCATTTCTGATGAGTGATCTTTGAAAGCTCGCTTTATTAGGTAAATAAATGAGTTGGCTTTTTTCACTATTATTGCTATGTGGTTTTCCCATTTTAAGTCAGACGTAACTATGATCCCCAGGTCATTCTGTGCTGAGACGGTTGCTAATGCTTTATTATTTAGCATGTAGGGTTCGTTTGGATTATTTGGTCCGATTCTTAGCACCGTGCATTTTGAGTCATTCAGCCTCATGCCCCATTTGCCTGACCAATCTTCCACTGTATGTAGGTCTGCTTTAAGCTGGTTGGTATTGAGAAGTGGATTTGCATAGATTTTTGCATCATCTGCAAAGCATTTTATTTTGGTTTCGATCTGGGTAGCAAGGTCAAACAGGTAAGACGTGAAGAGCAATGGACCTAACACAGATCCCTGGATAACCCCACTTTTAACATGGTGCTGACTTGAAAGTATCCTGTTAACTCGCACCTGATAGTACCTCTGGTGTAATGTGTCAGATATCAAAGCCAGCAGCTGTCCTCGCAGACCAAAGTGTTTCATAGTAGCATGCTAATACTTGAGGCTCCTAATTCTTTAAGAAAAAAGTCTCATATCAGCGTAGCAGCCGCTTTTATTGCGTAGTTGACTCTTGCAGGATAATCAGCGAGAGACATGGCATGTACATTTTGGACGTGGTAAAGATGTAGCAGTTGTTCTCGCGTAGGGTCTCATGATCCAACCCACTTGATCACATGAACTTGGACTGACAGTTTTCTTACACTATTAGAGGGATTTTGAGCAATCTCATCCAGAATTTTCTTCTGACTGAGGACTAAGGGTTCCTTCCTTAAAATGGATTAGCAATATATTAGCTACTTTTAGCATTTTTTTAATTTCACTTAACAGTTTACCTGTTTCTCTTAAGCTACGATCAACCTTTCAAAAGTTCTTCAGTGCGGTAAACGTCGATTGGGAAATGCATCAGAATAAATTCTTCTCGCCTCCACACAATTGCCAAGTGCTTGTCCATAAATAAGATGCATGTTAGCATATACATGGATGATAAATTAAAGTTTGAATCACATATAATTAACCTAAGTAAAAACTGAGCTCCAACTGCAATGCGATTAGGGTAATTTCTAGTACCTTGGCTTTTGCTGCTACAAGTACCGCATATTTCTCCCTAATCGAATCTCATTTAAGATATGGAATATGTTTTTGGGGCTGCTCCCAGCATTTATTTAACATAATATTTGTTCTGCAAGAAAGCCATTAAATATATGTGTAAAGCCAAAATTAGAGACTCTAGCCGACCTTTCACATAGAATTTTGACTTTGTCCTGTTTGTTTTTGTTGGAGACATCTTGCCTAATTTATAAGAAATTTAAAAATGAAATTAATTCAACCCCAGTGCGCAGCACTCGTCAAATATGTAAAATCCATTTACCTATACCCCATTCCAGCAAAACCTAAAACTCGCTAAAAATTAGAAAAATTCGGAATCCTGAAAAATTTTGAAAAGAAGTAAAGGCTCTCTTAGTTTCTAAAGCGTATTATACCAACTTTTCTGCGATAGCTCCTAGTGTACTGCTTCTTTTGTCTCAGTCTTCCTTGTATTAGTGTGATTTTTCGTTTTATTTTTCTGGTAATTGTGCAACTTTACTTCTAATTATTAACAATTTTTATGTCACTTTTTTAAATATCTTTTTTGTTACTTTTAGATGAAATTTTAATAATTGTTGTGTGTGGTAACCTTGGGGTGTTATTATACTGTTTCTTGAGTGTGGTTATAGTTTGCCCAAAATTTTGGAATATTATATCATATTATTATATTATATCATAAGTAGTAGTGCAGTATGGCTGGCGACCACACGTGTCCGACTTGCTCTGATAATTTCGTCGTAAATAGTAGACAAATAAAGTGCAATTATTGTGAAAAAGCTTATCATACGATGTGCGTTAAGATGAAAGACAACATTAGCAAGTCCGTGGCTGATTGCAAGAATTTGTGGTTTTTGTGTGATAACTGTTTACCAGTAGTAATGGAGTGCATAAAAATGAGTTCAAGATTTACCACAATTGAACAAAAAAGCGATGAGATTTTGAAAAAAACCACGGAGTGTTTAAAAATGGTACAATCTAATGGTGTTCTTAACAATAAAAGTTGGAGTGACGTGGTGAAAAATAAAAACCCGCCATTAATTATTAAACCAAAAGATAGCTCGCAAAGTAGTGAAACAACAAAAAACTGTATTACAAAAAATATCGATCCAACAAAGATAGGCGTTAATATAAACAAAATCGCACAGGCGAATTGAATGCGATACCCAGGAATCGCTACAAAAACTTCAGCAGGCTGTCACGGCCACTTTAGATGATAAATACGAAATAAAAATACCAGAAATTAGAAAACCCAAAGTTGTTATCATTGGAGTGCCTCAAATATATTTGGTGAATACAGAGTCATTCATAACTAAAGTAAAGGACAAACTGCAATCAATTGATGGAATAGAAATAGTTTTTATTAAAAAATATTTACCAAAGGGAAAAATATTGTACAACGTTATACTGGAGACATGCACACAGGCCTATAAGTTTTTAATGGATCAAAAAAGAATTTCTTTTGGATGGGAGAGCTTTCCGGTCTACGAATTTGTAAGCGTGCTTAGATGCTTTAAATGCTGTAAGTATGGGCATACCGCTAGCAACTGTGTTAATGCAAGTTATGTTTGCCCTAATTGCAGCGGCGAGCATGATTCCAAAAACTGCACGACCCTAGCAAAAACCTGCACGAATTGTAAATATGCCAAAGATGTTTTAAAAATTCTGGACATCGATTATCACCACACTGTATTTGACCGTAAATGTAGATGTTATCAACGAGAGGTAGACAAAGCCAAACAAAAAATTAGATACGATTAGCAACTAAAAATCGCAGGAGGCGAATCACTGTTGTTATGTTTAAATATAGCGGGCTTAAGCAATAGAATGGTAGAGATTAGCAACTTGTTACATAGAAAGGATCCTTTGGTAGTATGCCTGACGGAAACCCATATCACAGAGGTGTTTCAGAATAACGAGATCTCGGTTCATGGCTACAAACATTTTGTGTGTTTTTCGCATAGTCGTCATACTGGTGGTGTCATAATTTATGTGAAAGACCATATACCTACAACTGTTGTAAGGTGTGTAGCAAACGTTGGAGCTTATTGGGCTATACTTGTAAAAATAAAGCTGATCCATCAGGATATTGTTGTGGGGGCCTTATATCGTTCGCCGAATAGTGCTGCAGACGTATTTTTAAAATTTATGGAAGATATAATCAACGATACTACTGTGACTTCATGTAGCTGTGTTTTTGCCGGAGATTTTAACATAAACTGGCATTCCGATAGCGCTAATAAAAGAAGATTGGAAGCGATAAGTAACGATGCTGGTTTTAGACAGATAGTTCAGAGTGATACACGTGTGACCATGGATAGTACTTCACTAATAGATCTCATATTTACTAATGATTACAATTTAAAAGAGGCATCAGGAGTTTTTCCACAAATTTCAGATCACAGGACTATTGGATCTTTCCTTAAACAAGAAAACTGTCCAAAAAAACTTGAAAATAAAAGGATTCGGAATCTAAACGAGCAAAACATGAACCAAATTAAAATTAAACTAATAGAAAAAAATTGGAACTATACCAGCACAAATGTAGATAAATTGTATGCAGATTTTTTAAATAACATTGTTGAAACAGTTGATAGTGTAGCACCGATAAAAAACATAATCATGTGCACAACCCCTTGGATGACTAACAAAATTAAAATTGCACAAAATGAAAGAGATAATGCATATAAAAAATTTAAATTAACAAAATCTGAAAGTGATTGGAGGGACTACAAAAGTAAACGTAACAATGTGGTTGGAGTCATTAGAAGTGAAAAAAATGCATTTTACGAAGAAAATATAGATAGGTGTAAAGGAAACAGTAAAAAAATGTGGCGAACTTTAAAGGACTTGGTGGGCAGCAATAAAAACCAGGGGAGTGTTTTCAAAAACGTTAAGTTTCCACAGAATATGGGCAAGTTAGAAGATAACTTTAACAACTTCTATGCAGACAGTATTATAGAAATAGCACAAAGTATCCCGATTCAACCACCAAAATTTGACACCGAAAATTATCTCCCCCTTGGGGTAAACCTTGACAGGTTTGATTCCATAAATTTATCTCGGCTGAGAAAAATTGTTATGCAATTAAAAAACAAATCGACAGCTGATGATGTATGCAATATTAAGCTTCTAAAAAATGTCTTCGATCAGGTGGGGTATCCATTGCTTCACTTGATAAACACCTCACTGTCATCTGGACGAGTCCCAAGAGATGCTAAAGTAAGTGTAATAGTACCAATACCTAAAACGCAAGACCCAATAAAACCTGAAGAATTTCGGCCAATTAATCTGCTGCCAGTTGTCGATAAAATTCTGGAAATAGTTGTGTGTAGACAGTTGCGTACATACTTTGAAGGACAGAGCTTTATCTTCTCGGGCCAGTCCGGATTTCGGGAGAAACACTCGTGTGAGTCTTCACTGCAGTATGTTTGCACCAAATGGCGTAAAGACATTAGTGACGGGAATGTTACAGTAAGTGTTTTCATAGACCTCAAACGTGCGTTCGAAACGATCAACCGAGATGATCTAATTAAAAAGCTCTTGAGCTACGGAGTGACGTCATACGCAATTCAGTGGCTTAAAGACTATCTTAGCGAGAGATACCATAAGACAAAAGTGAACGATAAAATCTCGGGTCCGGCTAGGAATGATATCGGTGTCCCCCAGGGAAGCGTGTTAGGCCCACTTCTATTTATCATTTATATTAATGACCTTCACAAAATTTTAAAAAAATCTTATTTAAACTTATTTGCGGACGACACGCTTCTCTCAACTACAGGAAAGGACTATGACCAAATTGTAAATGATATCAACTCAGAACTATCCTTGTTATATAACTGGCTGTGCGTAAACAAATTAAAGTTGAATTCGGAAAAAACGAAATATATGGTTCTGGGTAGCAAGCTTCATTGTAAGTCTTTTATAGATAAAAATTATAGTATTCTCATTAATAATGATACACTTGACATGGTAAATCAAATAAAATACTTAGGGGTAATTCTTGATCCTCAGTTGGTCTTTTCAGCTCATATCGAGTTTATATGTAAAAAAATTGGTAAAAAAATAGGATTTTTTCATAGGATATCAGAAAATTTAAGTCAATGGTCTAAATTGTTAATTTATAATACAATTATTTATCCGCACTTTACTTATTGTAATTCTTTATTAATGGCCTGTAATAAAGAAGAAATAAATCGTTTACAGCTATTGCAAAATAAAGCAATGCGAATTATCTTAGGATGTAACAAGTATACCCCCATTAAACTAATGTTAAATACTTTAAATTGGCTTAATATAGAGCAGAGTATTGAAGTGTCAAATATAATGATAATATTTAAAGTAAAAAATAATTTAATGCCACCGTATCTAAAAAATTACTTGATCCCAAGATCTGAAAAACATTATTACGATATCCGCTCTAAGGATAATTTTAGTATTCCATTTGAGCGAAATTCTTATATGCAAAAACATGTATTTGGAAACGGCCTGCGACTTTTTAATGCTCTACCCACTGAGCTGAAGTCAATAAAAAACTTAAAAGTATTTCTTAAGAAAATTAAACTACACTATTTGAAGGATACATAAAGGCGTTAAATTGGTTTTTCAAAGTATGATAAGATACAGATAAAAAGTGGTACCTACGTACAAATAATGTATATTGTGAATATTTGTTTTTGTTGAAATGTAAATGTCTGCAGTAGCCAAGTGCTAAATAAACTAAATATTTATTTATTTATTTATTTATTTTAACTGAACTATTTTAATTATTTCTATATTATTTATCAGGGTTGAAGTTGAAAAAAAATCATGATTTTTTTAAAAAACATCGATTTTTTCGATTTCAACATATTATTCATTTTATTCTCACCGTTCTTCAAATTTTAATGAAGATAGTTGAGGGTATTTCTGGCGTGAATGCGCCACCAAACTCACGGGAACCATGTACTTCACAACACACTTTAGAGTCACTTTCCACACTTTCCAGTCTTTCCACTCTGTAAGAAAAGGAAAGTAGTGTCAGAATCAGAAACAAGGTCAGCAAGTTCTAGTTCTGGATCTTTGTCATCTTTTGTCATACGCACTAGCAAATCTACTAAAGAGGAAATTGACAAACAGATTGCCAGAGCCCTCTACGCTACAAACAGCAGTTTTAACTGTATGGAGCATCTGGAAGTAAGAGAAGGTATCGCTCTTTTACGGCCTGGATACATACCACCCTTTCTAATAAATTGCTTAATATAATTTATAATGAAATGTTTTTATTTAGCAACAGTACACTACAGAATCTATAAATTCTAAATGGTACACCTACAGATTACAGAAATAAAATAAAAACAAACATAAACATAAAAAAAAATAACGCAGTCTAACAAACATGACAAACGTTTTTTACAATCTCCTCAGTGCTGAAAGAGTAATTTTAAATATATCACAGTTGGAAAAATTGGCGTTGTAATTATTAAGCATTCTCTCCACAAAGGCGTTACGGCCATAGTTTGTTCTATGTGTTTGTTCAAAAAATAATTGAAACTGTCTGGTCCGCCGCACCGGTACACGGAACAACACTTCAGCAAGGAGGATTGCACAATTAATCAGACCGTTAATAAGTTTATAAAGGAACAATAAGAGGGCTTTCCTCCTACGGTACTGCAATGATTGTAACCCACACAAGAGTATTCTGGTTTCATAAGGAATTTCCTGACATGGAATATTAAATTTAAATAGCAGATATTTTGCGAACTTATTTTGTACCCTTTCTAGTCTATTTATGTGACATTGATAGTAAGGATTCCATATTACAGAGCAATATTCCAGGATACCGCGAACGAGACAGTTATAGAGGGCAGTTAACGCCTTAGTGTCATAAATGTGCCTTGTATGCCGTTTTATAAATCCTAGCAGCCTAAAACTTTTCAAAACAATGCTATCTATATGCAAGGTGAATGTTAAACCACTATCAAATATGACTCCCAGATCATTAACATGCGTTACTTCTTCTAAGCTAACATTATCAATGAAGTAGGTCTGAGTTTGTGGGTTAGGGCATTTAAAAAATCTTAAAACCTTACACTTGTTTACATTAAGTCTCAAATAGTTCACATTACACCAATCTACTAAGCTATTAAGGTCCGTTTGTAGATGGTTCTCGCCAGGCGAAACAGTTGAGTAAAACTTTAGGTCATTCGCATACAAGAGACAGTGTGTTGTTCGAATGCAGCGCAAAACATCGTTTATGAAAAGAATAAACAAAATGGGATATATATGCGATTCTTGAGGGACGCCAGATGTTACAAATGTAACAATGTTTTCAAAACTTGTCGGGAACATTTGTGTGTCTGTCACCTGACGGATGGTCAAATGTACATAACGAACCAATAATCTGTGCAACGGGTACAACAGAATATGGATTCACTCAAAATCAAAATCAAAATCAAAATCAAAAATCAAAATCAAAATTTATTAATGTTAGCATACAACACAGTATTCACACACGTCAAAAAAATTTAAAATAAGACAAGGACTATTTAAAGTAAGACAAGGACTATTTACTACTACTATTTGTCTTAGTGGATACTCTAGATACTGCTGGGAATCCACATACTTCTGTATATTTAACAGAAATTGCAACAGCACTCATAAATAAGCTTAAAACCGAATATGACTATACAGTATGTAGTTTTGTCACAGATAATGCAGCTAATATGGCTGCAATGCGACATCAAATAAAAACATCTACTGAATTGACCCTTATTACATGTGGTTGTGCTGCACATATTTTAAATTTACTATACTAAGGATTTGGAAATCGCTGATATTAAGGAACATCTTGTTTTTTTTTTGCCAAATACTTCGGTAACAACCATTTTGCCTCTGCAGCATATGCCAAAGAAGAAGGCAAAAAACTAGTTTTGCCAAATGATGTCAGATGGAATTCGCTTGCCGACTGTTTAGAAGGTTTCGTTAAGTCATGGCCCATACTTTTCAAAATTGCTGAAGAGAACAAAAACGAGATTGACAATATTATAAGAGGAAAAATTTCCAACATTCACTTAAAAAGATTAGTCGAAGATTACCTAACAATACTTAACCCTATCTCTATCGCAATAGATAGACTACAAAGAAACAGTGCCAGTCTTTCAGATGTTGTGGAAGAATTTAAAATATTAAAAACTCATTTTGACAAAACGGACATAACTTTAAATCAACTGCAAAAATTTAAGAGGCGTTATGAACAGTGTATAACCCCATATCATTTGTTGGCGTGTCTTCTTGACGCAACAAAAACTCGGCAAACACTAACAGAGAGTGAAAAAATGTTGCTTTAAAAGCTGTTAAAGAATTAGATCCAAATAGTGGTTTACTAACACTCATAGTCAAGTTGCTTGCCAGGTCAGAACCTTTCACTGATACTATGTTTCATGATGATATTCAAAAAGAGTGCATAATTAGACAATTACTTTGTGCTGCTGCTTCTTCCGCATCAGTCAAGAGAATTTTCTCAACATTTGGTTTAGTCCATTCCAAACTCAGAAATCGATTAGGAACGGAAAAAGCTGCAAAATTAGTTTTTTTGTGTACAGGGTGTCCAGTTTTCGTATGTTTTACGGGTTATCTGCGTTATTAGTGAAGATAGAAGGTTGCGGTTTTCGCGGCACTGTGTTACTTTTTTGAGAAACATGATGCCACAAACAGAATTTTCATAGCCCCCTTAGTTTTTTAGATACAGGGTGTTTTTGAAAATTTTGCATTTTGGGACACATCTCGGTTACGCTGCAACTTATCAAAAAAGTAAAAAATGAACTTATTGGTTTTTTTCACGTAGAATTCAGTGGCTTAGTCAGATTTTTTCTATGTTTGATTGTTTTCGAGAAAAAGAGCAAACATGCATTTTTTTAAATGGGACACCCTATATATTTTTAGCTATTATAATTCAGTTTATCACAAGCTTTTTAAAAATATATAATACTTTATAGCTGTTTTCAATGTGAAGCTCAAAATTAACATTTTTCAACAAATTACATTTTTTTAAACGGCACACCGTATAAATTTTAAGATTAAACAATTCAGATTGTCACAAGCTTCTCACAAATATAAAACACTAATTTTAAAAATATATACCTATAACAATAACTTTTATAAATATAAATAACAATTAACTCAGTTGTGTTATACGTTCAGAAAATAAAAACTACAATTATTTGATGATTTAGGAAACTGTCTCATAAATATTGCTCAAACTGTTCTCCATTATGCCTAAGACATGTTTCACACATTGTTCTGATTCGCCTCAGTGCATTTAAAATAATAAAAGGCCTTGTCTGTAACTCCCTAGAGGCTCTTTTAGTGGCTTCTCTTAAATCTGCCATCGTGTGGTACTGGACGGTATAAATTTTATTTTTTAGGTAGCCCCACAAAAAAAAATCCAAAACCGTTAAATCGGGTGACCTGGGTGGCCATCTTACAGGTCCATGTGTTCCAATCCAGCGGCCAGGAAAATTATTGTTAAGATATGCTCTTACAATTTGAGCATTGTGAGCGGGAGCTCCGTCCTGTTGCAAATATAAGCTATTAAGATGAGCTAGGGCACATTCTCTACTATTTCGGGCACAATGTTTTACAAAATTTCTAAATATTTATTTGCAGTAAGACCGCCTTCAAATATATTATATAAAATTTTACTTCCCAGTATGAATCATGAAACGCTAAACCCAAATCTGCCTTGCCGTTCCCGTGGAAATATAACATGTTGATTTTCCTGGCACCTGGCACCAAAACCTAGTATTTTGCCGATTAAATATACCGGCACTGGTAAAATGACTCTCATCAGACCATATAATCGTTCTTTCAAAATGATTTTCTCTATTTACATTTTGTAAATACCAATTACAAAACTCTACACGGCGCTCTGCGTCACCGAGATGTAAGTTTTGTACGACATGAAATTTGTATGGCTTAAACTTGTGTTTTTTTTAGAATATTTTGAACCCTTGATTTTGTAACACCGACAGAACCTTCCACTGTTCTACAAGAACTACTTTGATTTGTTTCAATTGAAGCCAAAACGTTTACTTCATCAATGTCCTGGCTTTCCTTATTGTAAATACCAGGTCGGGGGTTGGAAAATGAGCCGACTTCAATTAAGTTTGATTTTATTTTTAAAAATATTCTTTTATCCGGCTGTCTTCTTTTTGGGAATCTGCGAAATTACGTTTTAATAAATTTTAAAATATGATAAAAAAAAGATGCCCATACCTGTTAAAATAAACTTCTAATGCTTCATCCGAATTTTCGTTACACTGAATATAACAAACGAACATATCGTACTTTTCATAATTCTCGAATTTTGCATTCGCAGCCATAATTAAGAAAAAACTGCTATTTATTGAAACTGAATAGAAATAAAGAACAGAAAATGGATAACCTATTCTGACAGTAAATAAAGATTTTTTCAGATAACAAGCCTGTCATCTTTTGTTTTCCTAAATACCCGTCATGGCCTACTAAAGAAAATGTAAATTTTGAGCTTCACATTGAAAACAGCTATAAAGTATTATATATTTTTAAAAAGCTTGTGATAAACTGAATCATAATAGCTAAAAATATATAGGGTGTCCCATTTAAAAAAATGCAAGTTTGCTCTTTTTCTCGAAAACAATTAAACATAGAAAAAATCTGACTCAGCCACTGGATTCTACGTGAAAAAAACTAATAAGTTCATTTTTTACCTTTTTGATAAGTTGCAGCGTAACCGAGATACGGGGGGTGTCCCAAAATGCAAAATTTTCAAAAACACCCTGTCTCTAAAAAACTAAGGGGGCTATGAAAATTCTGTTTGTGGCATCATTTGTTTCTCAAAAAAGTAACGCAGTGCCGCGAAAACCGCAACCTTCTATCTTTACTAATAACGCAGATAACCCGTAAAACATACGAAAACTGGACACCCTGTACAATCACTACAATTAACTAAAATAAACATTATTTAGGTAAAGTGGTTTTATTTGTTTTGATATAATAAACCATTATTTAAAACTGAAAGTTTTTATTTTCTCTTAATTAAGTATAACGTATCAGAAATTTTGATTTTAATCATGATTTAAATTGAAAAAAGTTTCAATTGATTTAAATCCTTTCGACCCTGTTATTTATAGTACTTTGGATTTTTAGCAATCTTAGATAACCATTTAATGTAATATGTAGTGTTTTAGTGTTTTTTCGTCGTTATATTTTGTTATTTTGACGCCTTATTTTAAGATTCGTTAGGGTTGGGGCGCACCAAACGCATATTGAAAACCTGATATCTTTTTTGTAAAATGACACCTAATTAAAGTATGCATGTCTGTTCAAAAGTTAGAGCCAAAAAGATTAGTCACTGAGTACCTCTTTGGGGTTCTGTATCTTCCCTGTATATTGATATGAGCTTTTTTTCTTAAAATCATCCAAGGATTGAGACTATGTCCATAATTGAGACCCTCAAGTTTAGCATGCATTTCTTCTTCTTTATTTTGATCTTTGGCATCCGCAGATGTAGTAAGGGGGGACACAAATAACCTTAAACTTGACAAAAAGAACAATGCCCCCATTTTTTGTATAATAGCCTATTGATACGTTTTATTTAATAATTGATTGAAAATACAAACTTTCACCGTAATAATTACAATTGTGATGAAGCAGTCAAAATATTATTAACATTCTTGTTTAAATTTTTTTCGTCCTTACATTTTAAAGTACTTTCATTTATTCAGTAGCGTTAAGACCTGGTGACCTAATTTTTTTATTGGAGATAGGAAGCTCACTAAGGATATTATTATTATACTGATATTGAAACCTCAAAATAATGTATTTCTAGAATCTAGAATATTGAAACCTTAATACTCCTTCGCCTCATATTATCTACACTGTGGATCAAATTAAAATCGTGATATCATTGCACGGTCAGACTGGCCATAGGAGATCCCATGTAAATTTTGCTACCCTTAAATGCTGTCTCCCTTATTCATTTTACATCAAAATTGTATTAAACTTTTTTGAAGGTCCTTGTTTGATGAACTGGACCCCAAATGTTACTATTTTCTAATAAGTCAATTAAAAGTTATTTAGGAAATACTCTTCGCAAGATTCTTAAAAATTAAATACGGCTCTGATATATAAAGTTCGTCTATCTATCTTACAAACTCGTTGTAAATGCTAATCCCTAATGCCGATAAGACCCAGCGGGTGATCGAATGAAAGCAGGGACGCACTCGTTGCTGATAGAATAAAAGGTTGCGCTGCTTTAAGATAATAATATATTATATAAAAGCGTGGAAAAAAATGTTTTTTTTATCTGCCTGTATGGAACAAAAGTGTCGTACTGATTTTTTATGTTAGAAAGAAAACGCAGAAACATATTTTAAACGTAATTTAATAATAAGTAATAATAATAAAATAATAATATAACAGTATATAAGATACAATGCAATTAAAATTATAACATATAGGACGGTTATTAATTAAAACAAAATATACATATACCTACAAAAAAGTACCGTGTCAGAAAAATAATTATTACATTTTAACCCAAGTCAGTTCCACAATCACTGTCGTCATCCAAGTTCACTATAATTCTTTCTCTGGGCAACAGATCTATATTTACGTATGATTTTTCTACTTTTTAAACATGCGCTACACAATTTTCCCAGCTTTTGTTTGGAATATTTTGCATCTCTGACTGTACTAAAGCTGTCACAGAAGAACTTAAGGTTGGCGAAACATTATCTCCTTACCGATGCTTTCAGCTGGTGCCATATATGTTCAATTGGGTTGAACATGCAATGATAAGGAGGAAGTCTTAACACGACATGACCCATTTCTGCCGCCAAAGTGTCACAATAATATTGCTTTTTTATTAAAAATGATTTTAAAATTTCGGGCAATTGTTTGTTTGTGTAATTTTCCTCAAAATACATATTATTTTCCATCATATAGTCCTGGATGGTAACTTTTGTGTCTTTGGAACACGGAACTTTATTTAACCTACGAGTGTGGTAGCTCGCATTATCCATCACTATCACACTGTTTGGTGGTATATTTGGTAATAATTTGTTTTTAAACCAGTCTTCAAATAGTTCTGCCGTTGTATCATCGTGGTAATCAACAAGGGAGTCCTTTATATTTTTGGCCAAAGCGTTTGTTATAAATCCGTTGTTTGCTATACACTAACCTTTATTTGATGGAGCTTTGGTTCTGCATTGACCCGATAAATCTACTCAACCTTTATCTGGAACCTAGTCAAGGGGGGCGCCCCCCAGTGGCTACGCCACTGGATTTAGACAATGTTGAATCTACCTGTATTGTACTGAAAAGATATACTTTTAAACAAAATATGTATTTTGCATTTATAATGACTGTTATTTACTATCAGGCAATAGGAAACAGAATATAAAAAATTCGTTAACATCTTTTTTAACAAGTTTTTTTAAAATTTATTGTTAGGTACACCTGTTTCTGTAATGATATTTATTGTTTTGTTGACCCACACCTACGTACTGTTTTGTTTTTAAAGTACATTAGTTACATGACTTGTTACATTGTCCTTCACAGTGTATTTTTAAGATTACGAATATTTATTTATTTTAGTGATTCAACCATAGTTTGTTATAAGTTGTAAGGTCAGATATGGACCTCACCTCGCCACATAAAAATTAATTCATAGCACACACCTCGGGGTTTTTGCGTTGCGAATATCTCAAAAACTGACATTAGTTTTAGTCTATCTTTAAATGGCGCGAAGTAAGAAATGCTGATTAAATATGCAAACCGCATACCGGGTATCAAGAACAATTTAAACGCCATCCCTTAAAGTCTATTGAGGATCCAAATTATGAGCATTCTTTAGGTAGGTCCATCGTAAGATATTGTTATATTTGAGGATTTACCATTGTTATTGGGATATCCCTTAACCAGGAGCGTGTATTGGGAAAGTTTTTAAATTAAAAATCTTAAGCCCTATGCTCCTAAAATTGTATTATATTATATTCGTAGGTATTTTTATTTATTTTTTATAACATAATATAAAACATTTAAAAAATCGTATTAACTAATAAATAACAATGGGTGGTACTATTTTACATAATATAATTACAAAAACAAGATATAATATAGAATCTTACAAGCCATTTTCAAAAATCGAATAATACATATGTCTTTATTTAAGCCCATATAAGTTTGATCGGGTTTAATTCGTAGTGGTAAGGAGGGAGTCTGAGCACAGATATTCCTCGTAACTTTCCCATTTCATCGACTACATATTTTTTGAATGCATTTTTATGTAAATTGGCTAGTACCAATAGTTCTTTTTTTAAGGAATCTAATAGAAATTATATTTGTCTTAAACTTAGCAATTCGGTTATTTCACTTTTACGCCACGCACTTGTCGGTAATTTTTCCGTCGCCCTAGAGTGATAACTTAGCTTCGACAAATCAAGCGTTTATTTAAGCTGAAAAAAAAAGTCCAAAAAGACGCTCATACCCTTTTTAAACGATCCAGGGCTTCGCTCAGCTCCATTTTCTTATTTAAAGTTTGGCCAACAAAGGTCCCAATGACTAACAGAAGTTAAAGGCAATGCCTGACTTAAAAGAGAGAGATCCAGAATGAGTGATAACTTGCATTATCCAATAAAGTTATTGCATATTTTGGTATAAGATCCAACATTTGCTCGAACCATTCTTCAAAGACATCGGCATTCATATCTTCGTGATAATCTCCTGTATTTTTAGATTGGAACATCAGTAGACCACCTTTAACGAAGCCTTCAGAACTTCCAATATGGGTTATGATAAGTCGATGTTCTTTTCCATATGGCGGCCTTAATCCTGTGGACAATCGTTCCAAAAAAGCTTGCCTTGAACTTTTAATATTTTCATCCTGCCAACATTTAGTCACAGTGTGGCCTTCATTTAGTCATGTTTCGTCTAGGTAAAATATTTTTTGTTTCCTTCTCTGGCTTCTCGGATGCTTCTTAAGTAATTTCTTTTCCAACAGACGATATCGCTTCTGTCTATTAAAAACTATTGCCTATTATGTTTTTTCCACCGAAAACCCATTTTCTTTAATAATTTCCAAAACGTATTTCTACACATAAATGGGTAGTCCTGATCTTCTCGGATTGAGGACAAAATTTTGTCCAGCGTGGGAATTTCTATTTAAAGAAAAAACTATGAACTTTTCGCCTTATTCTGTGCATTAAAACATCATCCTGCTCAAGTTTTGGTCGTCCTGGAAAAGTTTTTGGAGATTTGACGCCAACAGTTTTTTCTTCTTTTAAAAGTTTATATGTTGTTGTTTTCCCAATGTTAAGCATATCTGCTGTAAATTGCACTGCATTGTCAAGACTCAAATCCGCATTCTTCCTTTTAATAGGACCGTAACAGTTAAGAATTAATTTTTGTTTCATTTACTCTACATGAGCCGACTTTAGGGCGTTTGGGCAATTGTTGAAAATTCTCCATATTTATTTAAAAAAACACTGACACTTCACACTTTGACTAGTTTCACTAAGAAACAAACACCCAAGGAAGGTATGTACAGATATAAATAGGTGTATTATTCCAATAGAGGCGCCCATAATAGCTATTTATGTATCAAGGGCGTTACGGGGACTATAATGCCCTGAAGGTAGAAATAGCCCGAGGGCCTCTGGCCCGAGGGATAGGTTTCTGCCTGATGGGCATTATAGTCCAGTAAAGCCCGTGGTGCATACAATGCTTTATGTTTTACCTAAAAAAGAGTTTTTCAATGACTAATTACATTATTTATTCGCAATATAAAAAATAAGTTGCACCTGTACCTGTATACGTAAGTAGATAATGACTGGTGTTAAGTTTGACTTTGATGTTTCTGTCAGTTAGTCAGTTGGCATTTTTTATTTAACGATTTGCTCAAAATGGAAGAAATTCCACAAAATATAAGAGAAAAGGTCATAAAAGCGACCGAAAATCTTTTGCCAGTTAAATCAAGGCAACAGTATGATCGGGAGTATGGCATATTTGGTATTTGGAAAGATACGAACACAATTCTTCAAATAACCGAAAACGTTTTAATGGCATATTTCCAGGAACTGGTAAGTTATTGATTTTATTTTAATACATATGTTTAACAAACTTTATTATTTTTAGTCGGAAAAATACAGTCCGAACTCTCTCTGGACCAAGTATTCTACCCTAAGGTCTACGTTGATGGTCTATGAAAATATAGACATTTCGCAATACCATCGTCTCATATCTTTTTTAAAAGTTAAGTCGAAAGGATACGTCCCGAAGAAGTCTAAAGTTTTGGAAGGAGAACAAATATTAAAATTTATTAAGAAGGCTCCTGATGATATCTACTTGGTACACAAAGTCATATTGGTAATGGGTGTTTTTGGAGGTTTAAGACGAGATGAGTTGGTCAAAATGACCATTGATGACATTGAAGATAGAGGAACAGTCTTGGTTATAAAGGTACCAGAAACTAAAACTTCAACTTCAAAAAGTTTTACTATCATCGAAGAAGATTTAGGCGCTTTAAATTTAATAAAAAAGTATACAACATTAAGACCAGCTGGAATAAAGGAGCGAAGATTCTTTCTTACCTATAGAAAGGGTCGATGTACAGTACAACCCATTGGAAAAAATACCATAGGAAGCGTCCCAACATTGATCGCAAAATTTTTAAAACTGGATAATGCAGAAGCTTACACCGGCCACTGTTTGCGTCGCACATCGTCAACTTTACTTGTTGAGGCAGGTGCTTCGTTTGAAACGCTAAAACAACATGGGAAATGGAAAAGCTCTTCAGTAGCTGAAGGATATATAGAAGAAAGTATTTCATCCAAAAACAAAATAGCCAAAATGATTGCCAATTCAGTTAATTCCGAGGTTAATTCCGTAGCGACTATTGAAAATTCTTTAATAGACTGTTCTTCTATACAAAATAGCGTTAGTGCTACCACCGCTGCTACCATCACAAAAAACACCGACCATTCTATAGTGGGATCAGCTACATTTTCCGGGACATTTCAAAATTGTAATTTTTATTTTGGAAATAAAGTTTAATTTTTAGTATTGTTTAAAGAAAAAATTATTTTTTGTATAAACTTGATCTTTATTGTGAGAGAAATAAAATTGGATAAGCAATAAAATTTCCATATTAGCGCATTAGGGTAATATAAGCGGGCATTATCATAATGCCCGCTTATAATGCCCTAGGTGTGATAGCAGGTATTATTGCTATCATAACATATTCCGTTTCTAAGGTATTATAGATCAATAATAGATAGGTAAAACATAAAGGCATATTAACCACATAATTAGCAAACAGGTAACCAGAATATATATTTGATGACAAAACTTAAATTTAATGTCGATACTTGTACTAATTCTGCACAAATTTAAAAATCCAGACCTATTCAAATCTATACATGCCGAAAAATCTTGCATGCCCATGGAGAAGACGGTTTTGATTGATTTATTACTTCGCATAATTTAAAGATAGACTATACAGTGTAATATACACATGACATTACTTTTGGGAAGGCAGGTTTTTGTTTAATTAACCAACTGCATTTGTCCTACAATTCCAAAGATGGCAATGAAAAAATTAAATAAAAGAAAATCCATTTTGCTACTAAAAACAATAAAAAAACAAATTAATACATAAATCACAACAAAGCTGGTATCTTATTTAATTTTAATTAGTTATCATTGTTATTTATAAGATTAGTTTCATTTTTAACCCAGATAAAACAATATTTTTTGCATAAATCTGATGCTATCTGGGATTTAATCATAATCCGGCGGCTTTAAACATTCATGACCATTGTTAGGATCACCGGAACGCACGCATTTCAATTGTAAAGTAGAAAATTGTATACTATTGTCGGTGTAATTAAATATATTTTTGTAAATACCCTGGAGGCCACTTCCCTTGTTACACAAGACGCCTGAAACAGCCTCCAAAGTAACGTAAGATAAAAAAAAACGTCCTCAAAATATGTCGTGGAATCAACCACGTATAGGGAATCCAATCCCGCAAGTTGTTTTATGCAATTAAAAACAGAATAAGAGTAGCAGGAAAATATTTATTGCATATAGGTACAATACAATACAATAGTATGAGTATTTTAACGGTTACATTGATTTTGGAAGGGGGTTCGGAGAAAGATAACAAGTTTAATGTTTCATCTTTTAGATTTGATCTTATTTTATTGCACATGTATTCTGTGGCTGAAAGCGCACGCTCAGCTTCGTCACTTGTCGGCGGAATAGATTTTACACAGTTGTGTATGTATTGTCATCTCATGTTTTAGTAAATGGGCAAGTGATGTTCGGGCGGGCACAAATACAGGCGAAGACTCTGACACCCATGCAGTCCGAAGGCTACGATCTAATTCCTCTTCTGAAGTCGAAGGCGAGGGTTCACGTCTTATTAACAGATGAGATAAAGGGACATTATCCTCTTCATATTCATCTTCATCAATGCTCTGGATTTCACTTTGGAATTGTGGCTGGTCTTCGAAAGACGTGTCTAATAGCAGCCTCTCAATCAAACTTTTGATTTCTTTTTATAATGTTGCTTTGCTGTGAAGCATTAATGTATCTTCTATGTCATTTTTAGACTCTGACTGCTGTTCCATTCCTTATAAGAGACTGTGAACCAAAAAGTTTCACGATCTGTCGTACTTTCTGAATTAGTGCCCTTAAACAAATATATTATTTGAGTTTATTTTAACTTGAGACATATTCGTTTATTTACCTATAATGTGGTAGTAAATCTACTTCTGGAAATTCTTATTCTACAGAAAAGTGGTAGTTTCGTTGTCACTTGGTCGGCTTGATCCACTGCCTTCTTCTGCTTGTTCTTCTGCTTCTTGTCTTCGCAGCCCATGTGCATAGCACAGTTGATGATGTGCTGATAACAGTCTGTCCTTCATGACTGCAGCACGATCTGTCGTTGCTGCGATAATAACTCGTTCATGGTGGATGTCGAAGTCCTTCAGTTTTTTTTTCAAGAGCGATCACACATGATTCGGCAGGAAAGCTACTGATGATTCTCACTAGTCGTAAGTTCCAAAGACTAACGGCTCCATCGTTAAAAACGTGAATATTCAGATTTAAATAGCGTCGATTTCTTAAGGACGGCCACTCATCAAATGTTACTATGCATCGCTGTTTTTCAAGGCTTCAAGTTCTTTGATTGTTTTCTTTTTAATTGGTTCCCTGTAGGCCACTACCATACCTTGAATTGTACTTGCAGAAGAAGGCAATTTGTGGCCCCCTGATTCGAATAGTTGCCGCATATCGATCGATGTGATAATTTTTCCAAACGGTATGCCATCTTTAGCTACCATTTGAGACACTCTTTCTTTCATCGAAGCTTTTGTCTCAGATTAAAACAATTTGTCATTTTCATTTTCTTAGGTAGCACAGAAGAACCACTAACATCTGAACGCTTAGCAACAGAACTGAACGAACTACTCGAGCTACTGGCACTAGCTTTTATTTCCTGTGTTATTTTATCAGTATCAACACTACCGCTGCTGCTCTGGACTTTCAAATTGATATTATGCTTTGTTTGTAAGTGGGTGTGAAGACCTTTGGTAGAACGAGCAGAGATTTTGATAATGCTAGGGCGTAACGTACATTTAGCTGTAAGACCATCTTCAGACTTTAAAAAATAATTCCAAACTAGACTTGAACCTTTATTCTCTTTGTAAACTACACTGACACTAATTTTTATGATTGCTGTTTAAATTCCATGTATTATATTCATCCACTTGATAAAATTGTCACCAGATACTAGTTGAATAACGCTCTTACTGTCGGGGAATCCCCGACGCGTCGACCAAAAATGGCGCAGTTCATTGTTTGCTATCCCGCAAATCTCGCGGATTCGCGGGATCGAGGAGCTCAAAACCGCTGGACACCCTGTATATTAAAGGCCCATTTGCATTACGTTAGACAAACAAGGCACTTGCCCAAACATCTACTTGCCAATAATTGAAACATCATTTTCTCAAGAACTTACCTTTTACCATAATAATGTCATTACTGTCAAAAAAGTTGCTTCATTACTTTTGAACATTCAATTTTCATTTAAAATTACATTATTAATTGTTACTTGACCTGCCAAAGGCAAAAGACCAATAAATTCAAGTTGGGTTATTTTTTAAAGTATCCTGGCAAGGACGCGTGTATTGCTATATATCTAGAGCAAAATGATTAATAACATCAGGAAATTCGCGTCATTACTGACCATGATAAGTGTTTCACAGCCCTTACATGATCATTATTAATGCCATTATTATTTTATAATGACCGTGTATAGGATTTATGCACACCAATAATTATTCGTAATGCTATATGGTGGCATTTATGTACCGGGTGAGTCAACGATTGCGCGTAGTAATTATATGCCTTGAAGATAAGATTTGTCGATAATAAGCTTTCGTATTAAGGTATGGTTGGATATCTGCCACATTTTAAAAATATTTCGAATTATACAGGGTGCGCCCAAAATGTAGGGTGTCATAAAGTTACATTTTTTTAAATGGGACACCCTATATTTGAATACATTTATTAATTCTACGTATTATTTCATACATTTTTATTAATGGTTTAATATACGAAAAAGTTATAGTTTTTAAGACAATTCGACGTATAATGAAAATTTTGCATTTGCAAGCATCTCGTTGTTGTGAAAGTGCTACTTAAATTTTGACTCTAAGCGACTCATAATTTTTATACTCACTAAATTAAGTCAAAAAAACACATTCACTATGAAATATTTGTCATCTCGTTTGCAGGGTGTTTTCTTTCTAGGACCAAAGTCAGAAAATTTCTAATTGAAAAATATCACTTTTATTAAATGGAACACCCTATATATTTTTCTGTCATCTTATAGCTCGTCATAAACTCTTCAACTTCGTCCTTTCCCTATCTCTAATAGTTTTTGAAATATTTTGATATTTTGAGATTTAATGTCCTCGTTATAGCATCTTTTGTCAATGGATCACAGTAGCCAGGGAAAATAAATGAAAATAATGGCAGTGGATGACATTAAGAATCAGATCAATGTAAAAAGTAAGCATTTTTACTGTAAAGTTTATTGTTCAGTCATTTTATAAGAATATCCCGAGTGGCGAACACCCAGTCCTCGGAAGTTTTTAAAATTTAATGGAAAGGTTTGATTCAACAGGCAGTGTGGAACATTCAAAACGTAAAGTTGTTAATAGAATAGCTACAAATGGTGAGAAAGAACTCAAAATACTGTTACACGTCCAGGAGAATCCCCTAGTTAGTGGCCGTAAATTAGCTTCGCTCGGTGATACGTCACAGTCCACGGCAAACCGAACAACATGCAAGTATAAATATCATCCGTACCATATTGAGTTACATCAGGAAGTTCACGATGAAGATTTTCAAAGGCGTGTAACTTACTGCCAGTGGTTACGTATCCAAATTGAGGTAAACCGAAATTTTTTAAAATTTATAATGTATTCAGATGAGTCTACATTTAGAAGTAATAGTGCTGTTAATAGACACAATATGCATTATTATGCAACGGAGAATCCACACTGGGTCCGAGAAGTTCAACACCAAAACCATTGGTCGGTTAATGTAGGGTGCGGCATACTTCACAACAGAATTATAGGGCCATATTTTTTTAATGAACATTTAAACGGACGTAATTATTTACTTTTCTTGCAACAGACATTGCCAAGATTATTGGCAGAAGTCGACTATGATGAACGTCAAAATATGTGGCTCCAACAAGATGGTGCCCCTCCCCACTTTTATCGTGAAGCAAGAGAATATTTGGATCAGCACTATCCTCAAAGATGGTTTGGCCGCGGAGGTTTTGTTGCATGGCCACCAAGGTCTTGTGATCTTACCCCGTTAGATTAGGGATATCTCTCAAACAATAACACCAGGCATGTTATTCAATGTCCGGGGAAATATCATTAAAAGGATTGACAAGTGTGTTGAACAAAAAGGACATTTATTCGAACATTTATTAAGAAGAAACTGATTTGCGGAAGGGAAAATTTCTATATTTTCGTTTATTTCCCATGGCTACTGTGATCCATTGACTGCTATAACATAAAAAATCTCAAAATATCAAAATATTTCAAAAACTATTAGAGATAGGGAAAGGACGTTCTTCACGAAAGTTGAAAAGTTTATGACGAGCTATAAGATGACAGAAAAATATATAGGGTGTTCCATTTAATAAAAGTGATATTTTTCAATTAAAAAATTTAAAAAAATAAAATCCCTCTTTAATTTTTTAGTTAGTGTTTAAATATCAACACTATGTTCTGGCGAATAGAAAACCTGTGTAAACATTTCCCAAAACTTCATTGCGTGCAGACAATATTTGACTAAATATAATTCTTATAAATAAACTAATGCCTATATTAATAAATGAGCATTTCAACGGATATTGACTATTTCCCATTTTGGGTTTGTTTAGACACGCATAGGAGTAAATAAAAGTCAAGAGGGAAAAATCAAATACATATTTTAGCAGGGCATTTTGAATAAGTTCTGTATTCTTGTATTGGCATCGCCGTTGGAACTGATAAGCGAACACAACATTAATTAACAATAAGGAACCAGTGGCGTATTTAGGGGGGAGGTCCGGGGGGTCTGGACCCCCCCCCCCCCGTGGACTTAGTAGTAAAGAACACTGAAATTCACATTCATTTATTTGCAATAAATAACATGAAACATTATTTCAAATTTTCCAGATGTTTGGGGATTTCCACAGTCTTTTAGTTTAATAATTGTTAAATTTTATTTTTTGTTCCGTGTTTTCTAATTCAGGTGAGTAAAATAGATAAATACATACCTTCAAAAAACTAATATTTCAAATGCAAATATTGGCGTTTATATTTAAAAATTGCTTTATTTCTACGTTTTTTTTGAGCCGGGCTATCAAAACGTAACATTTGTAAGTTTAGACAGTCAAAAAAGGGCGTGGCACCTAAAAAAAATTTTGCCTGCGGCGCATTTTTTTAAGAAAGATAAGTGCCCCCCCCCCCCCGTGTCACAATCCTAAATACGCCACTGTAAGGAACAGTATGTTAAGGTTATCTTTATAGAGAATTATTTAACTAGCATTTAAATTTATAACCGACATTGTAGAGTTACGTCACATCGTAACGAATCTGTATGAAATATCAAGAAATAAATAGAATTATTGTAGCTATACTAAGGAACAATATTATCGCACGCGTTAAATATTGCAAAAAATTATGGGTACAGTGATTTCGAAACGAATCGAATATTGCAAAGATTTTAATTAAGACCCATCAATTAGAACCCGGTTATTACTTAGTTAAAAATATAGAAAAAATCATCATATGCTTGGAAGCATTTAAACAATAAAACACTGTAATATCCTATTCGTCTAATTATAGTTTTTAAAATCTATGAGTAGGAAATCTAAACAATGCAATGACATATTTAGATTAAAAATTAAGAGTTTGTTAATTGGTGTTACTGGAATTCTCGTAAAGTGAGATCGTATCTGTTTGTAATTACGTAATTAGTAACTTGACAACTGATTATTTTTTATAATTTTGATTAGGTTGGTGTCAAAGGACAAAGCCAATAAAACATGTACTATTACAAAAGTCATAAAGTCTAGAGAGGCTGTAAGGCATAATATTTTAATAGCACATTGAGGTGACTTCAGGGCTCACACGGAGCCACGTCTTTTTCACCTGTTTGATAATAATAATAATAAACACTCTTTATTTCAAAATTTTATTATATAACATAAAATCTCCGTGGAAAATGTATTTTTTTTAGATACTTTTTTGGAGTGTCACATCCAAAAATCCTCGGAAATTTTAAAGGTGTTCATCAAACAGGTTAGTTCAGTGCTAATTTACTGACCGCATTTCATCCTCAAAGATACCAGCAAACATTTTTTATTCAGAATAATTTAAATATTTCGGTGCGGCATCGAACACTAAAACCCGAAATATCTCAAAAACGACTTATTTTAGCGGATTTTCACAAGAGTACCTTTTTTGTTTCAAAATGTTCAAAAAATTAGTTCCTTAACAAAAAAAAAACTACACTGATAAAAAAGTTATGGCCATTCTAAACCATAAGACGTGCATTGTGAAGCGCCCTCTAATGGCTACAGTGGAAAGGTGTCCGTATTCGGGTTTCGCATCCCAAAAAACCCCCGGGTACCAAGTTTTAAAGTAATACGTTAAAAAATGTTCATTCATTTTAAGAAATTCGATTATTATTTTTTAACTTTACCACCCTGTATCTCGGAAACGGAGCAATTTCGGACTAAGGTAAGTTGCTTTAAATTGGCCTTAGAAATATGTGATCAGATTTTGTACAGACCTTTTAGAGTATTATAAATACTTACGAATATAATACAGGGTGTCCCAGCCGAGAGTGACCCATTTTAAATGCTTATAACTTTTATACCAGTTATGTTAGCCACCTGCGGTTTACGCCATTCCTTTTCTCTTGGCCTAAAGTTTTTTCTAGTTGGTACCAAATTTTGTCTACAATTATTGCCTTTTTTCGACATTAAAATTTTCAACTATTTTTAATGGAATTTTAATTTATTTTAATTAACAGAAATATAAATGGACAAGTTTTTGAGGCCTGAACGATTTGAAGCAGATCCACATGAAGACTCAGCGGCTAAAGAATGGAAACACTGGTTCAAGACTTTTAAAAATTTTTTAGAAGCAAGCGATAAAGAAAATAAACTTGATGATAGTGCAAAACTAAGGCTTCTTACTAATTTTGTGTCTCATACCGTCTACGAACATATTAGCGAATGTGAGAAGTTTGAACAAGCTACAAAGATTTTAGAAGATCTATATGTGAAACATGTTAATGAGGTATTTGCTAGACACCTATTATCTACAAGAAAGCAACAGCCCACAGAAAGTATTGATCAATATATTCAAGCTCTAAAACTACTAAGCAAAAATTGTGATTTTAAATTAGTAACTGCAGAACAAAATAAAAATGATTTTATTCGCGATGCTTTCATAGGTGGACTGTTAGTTAATGAAATCCGTCAGCGTTTATTAGAAAGTAATAAACTAAATTTAGAAGAAGTAATTATACAATCACGTTCTTTAGAAGAAGCTCGGAAACAATCAAGCGTCTATTTTAGCCACAATTCAATAAATACAGTTCATTTAAAAGAAATATATTTAAAAAAAAAATTTAGATGTCTAGTATTTCCACAAAAATAACAACGCTGAGAGGAGGCAGCTGCAGATGTATATTGTATTTGTGATTCATTGTGGATTTCTTTTAAATGAACTGTATTTATTGAATTGTGGCTAAAATAGACGCTTGATTGTTTCCGAGCTTCTTCTAAAGAACGTGATTGTATAATTGCTTCTTCTAATTTTAGTGTATTACTTTCTAATAGACGCTGACGGATTTCATTAACTAACAGTCCACCTATGAAAGCATCGCGAATAAAATCATTTTTATTTTGTTCTGCAGTTACTAATTTAAAATCACAATTTTTGCTTAGTAGTTTTAGAGCTTGAACATATTGATCAATACTTTCTGTGGGCTGTTGCTTTCTTTTCTTTCATTCAATTTTAATTTATTGCAACGCCATAATTAGGAGTCGTGTCCAAGGTATCCATATACCAATAAACATCGGACTTATAACTTGAAGTTTTAGCAGCAAAAAATTAAAATAGTAGTTTGGGTATTTTAGCAAACGTATTTTTTATTAGCATATTTACAACTTATACAGGATCTTAGACGTGGTGGATGAGTCATGCGATGCCTGTCATTAATAAAGAAATAAATATAAATCTAAAAAAACTGCTGTTACAGCAAAAAATTAAAATACAAATCGAGCTATATTTTTTTAAAACTAAAATAGGTATAGGTACTTATCATCTACCTTTGTACTAGGTATCCATAGTAAACAATTGTCACTGTCAGAGTAAAATATCAAATTAAGTTAACATAAAAACATAAATTTTAAAGAAAATGATTTATTCATTAGTTGAAAAAGCAAAAACAGTAATCTTTTATACCGAAACCCGATCAATAATAACGACACAAAGAAGATTTAGAACTAGATTCCAGAAAAATCCGCCAAGCTAAAACGTTATTAAAAAATGGCATCAAAATTTTTCAATACATGGATACTTGGAGGTCAAGAGACCAAAAAGGAATTTGTTTAATCCTGAATATTTAGACAGACTTTTAGCGGTCCATGAGATTATTGCAATTAATAATCAGAAAATATCTCTTAGGAAAATGGCGGCTGCATTAAATTTATCTAAAAGTGAGTGCGAGAGATGTGTTAAATGTTTAAAATTATTCCCTTATAAGCTTGAAACATTTCAAAAGCTTCGTCAGGAGGACTACCAAAAGAGATTGTTTACTTGCGAAACTCTTTTGGACTTGTTTAGAGTTAACCCAAATACGCTGTTAATTATGTCTGATGAGGCGAGTTTCCACATAGATGGTAGATGTACAAGCACAATTGTAGGATTTGGGCATCAGAGAATCCAAGAGCATTTAACGAGTTCCAGCGAGATACTCCAAAGGTAACAGTTTGGTGCGCCATCTCTGCTGAAAAAATATATGGACCATTTTTTTTCAATGAGCCAACGATAACAGGAACTGTATATACTGATATGTTGGAAAATTTCTTTTATCCACAGTTAATACAGGAGGGTATCTTGGATGAGGTCTACTTTCAGCAAGATGGTGCTCCACCTCATTATTCTTTAATAGCAAGAGCATCACTAGATATGACATTTGGGGCAAAATGGATAGGAAGAGCTCGCCCTATAGAATGGGCACCGTACTCTCCTGACTTGACAGTTCCAGACTTTTTTCTCTGGGGTTATGTCAAGGATAGGTGCTACAACCCCCTTCCACATAATTTGGATGATCTTAAGAGGAATATTCGTGCAGTAATTGAAGCAATTCCCCAAGATATGTTACACAATTCATTCAACCATTTAATGGTCCTACTTCATAAATGCGTAGAACAGAACGGTCAACATATACAGCAGTTTTTTTAGATTTATATTTATTTCTTTATTAATGTATAGTTGTAAATATGCTAATAAAAAATACGTTTGCTAAAATACCCAAACTACTATTTTAATTTTTTGCTGCTAAAACTTCAAGTTATAAGTCCGATATTTATTGGTATATGGATACCTTGGACACGACTCCTAATTATGGCGTTGCAATATACAGGGTGTTCCATTAAAAATAGTTGAAAATTTTAATGTCGAAAAAAGGCAATTTTTTTACTCCCACTGTATAATTGTAGACAAAATTTGGTACCAACTAGAAAAACTTTAGGCCAAGAGAAAAGGAATGGCGTAAACCGCAGGTGGCTAACACAACTGGTATAAAAGTTATAAGCATTTAAAATGGGTCACTCTCGGCTGGGATACCCTGTATAATACAATTTTAGGAGAATAGGCATGTTTAAGATTTTTACCTTAAAAACTTTCCCAATATACGCTCGTGACTAAGGAATTTTCCCAATAACAATGGTAAATCCTCAACTATAACAATGGCTTGCGATAAATTCAGGGTGGACCTACCTAAAGAATGCTAATTATTTGGAGCCCTTTAATGTAAACACAATAGATTTTAAGATATAGTGTTTGACTTCTTCTTGATACCCTGGTATGCGTTTTGCATATTTAATAAGCATTTATTACTTCGCGCCATTTAAAGATAGACTATAGTAATAAAAATATAAAATAAAGTACAAACAGCATAAAATTAAAATAAATGAAAGAATGAAAATAAAATTGTAAAAAATAAGAAAAGAAAACAAATATGGAAGTCAAAAATATGCAATTAAAAAACATTTAAATCTTTAAAAATCTTCATTGTAAAATTCGTCCAAGCCGTAATATGCTTAGTACTGAGTATCCAGTTGCTTTAAGTGACTAGATACTAAAAACTATCTTTTTTATTATTCTGGCCCACGGTAATTCCAATGCCTACAAGGACAAGGTCTGCATGAATTAACCATTTTTTCTCTTTTAGTAATTGCCACCGTAGCCCTAGCCTTCCTCCTCTTGCCCATGTGCCAGTACATCATAAGGCCGTGTTCAGATGGAACCAAAATCTCATTCGGAGTATGCGGACGGTTTACAGCTGCCGAATTGCTCTCTTTTTCGCTCTCTGTCTTCATTGTGTGTATATGGGTGTTAACAGGTAAGCCATAAATGTAGTTAAAGTCTGTTCAGAGATATAAGAAAGTGACTAACTGATCCCTATTAGGAAAGACCCGGGCCAGCTGTAAAATTGAAATATGGCCGAACAGGTCCGTATTTTGCTTAGAATTTAATCATGGTTTGTAATAAAAATAAGTAAGACATTAAATAATATTTTATTTATGTTTAAATGTGAAATTACAAGCTATTTTATTATTAAAAATTATATTTATGATTACAAAAATATACAAATTATTCGGTGCTTATAATAATTATTCACTTAATATATCAATATCACTATCGCTATCATCATCTGTTCTAATTATTATTTGTGCTATATTGTTTATATGGATATAGGATTTTTTCACTTTTTCAACATGTTTGATTGAAACTTGTAATGGCAAAGCTTAAATTTATCAGAGACGTCAAGGTGTCAGAAAATTAGCGTTTTAATTTAATATTTGTGGTAATATGACATGGTGTTGAGGTAAAAAAATGTGATATATGTTTTTTAAATAATGTTCTCTTTTTGTGGGCGCAGCAATTTTTCCACAAATAGCTATATTTTAATATTTATTTAATAAAATTTAACATGCAAATGTCATTGGAATATTTCCAGTGACCTATTACTACTATTTTCTACTATGATCACCATTGACAGTATAATTTTGTGAGTTTTAAAATATCTATTTACGATGCGGACTTTTATTTTTTGCCTATGGCACATACGGAATCGTGTAACAATGGGCATAATTGATATTCGTTTTTGGTATTTTCTTCTTCCTTTAACATGGCAAGGGCCTAGCGACACTTAAAGCACCGGTTCCCGTCAGATCACCGAAGTTAAGCGGTGCCGGTGTCGAGCGCGGCTAGTACTTGGATGGGTGACCGCTTGGGAAACACCGCGTGCTCTTGTCTTAGGGAAGAGTGTAAAATAAATCGACATCAAAACCATCCTATTCACGCCGGACAGGCCGGATGAGATCGGATATCTCGTAGGATGAAGGTGCCGTTTCACACTCCCCAGTCGGTAGCCCGCACGATTAAAAACCGTACGGTCGATGGCCGGTTCAAGATGGCCTCTGATACGCCGACGACCGTAAAAAATAGTAAATAAAAAAATAATCTTCCTTTAAATTGTAGATTTTAACTTTATGTTGCCCATAAGCTAGATGATTCCGGATTTAAAAAGTGCGTTTGTCTTAGATGCCTTTAGACTATTTGGCTAATTCCTACAGGGTGCCCGCTTCAATAGGGTGACACTTCCGGTTATACGGGAAGTAGGTGTCAACTTGCTTATTTTACATTGAATTATGACATTTTTGAATTCTACGTAAGATTCTAGGCAGATTTTGTATATTATGTCCTATACCCAAGTCTAAGCGTTTTTGACATATTTAAGGTTTTATGTCAAAAAATTACGTTTGCAGGCCATAAAGTAATTATTAACTTTTCCTATAAGGAAGTCTTTATTATTTAATTTGGGTTTGATTTCTTGTTAAAAAGGACCTGCTTTTATAGATTTTTAATATTATTTTGATAAGTATTAATACCGAGTGTTCAAACAATAAGATTAAAAATGGAATTAAGAAAACTGCAAAAAATCTACATTTTCAAATGGAAACCCCTAAATTTTATAATTATTTCTTATTTAGCATTAAAAATAAGGGTAAGTTTGTACAAGGTTGTCCGTTCGGAAAATTTGTAGTTTTCGAAATATTGCCAATTTAATATTTTTATATGGCATTGCAAGGACTTCCTTATAGGAAAAATTGATAATTATTTTATGGTCTGCAAACGTAATTTTTTGACATAAAACCTTAAATATGTCAAAAACGCTTAGACTTGGGCATAGGACGTGATATAGAAAATCTGCCTAGAATCTTACGTATAATTTAAAAATGTAATAATATACAGGGTGTTCCATTTAAAATAAGCAAGTTGACACCTACTTCCGGTATAACCGGAAGTGTCACCCTATTGAAAATATTTTAGCCGGGTTGCCCCCAGCAAGATTAGCATACTGTCAAGTTTTCAAAAATTTTCTATGTATAGTTTTTCATATATGGATCAAAGCGGTTCCACATACAGTATGTGTTTATTTTAAACGCAATGGGAAAATAAGTTACTTACAAATTTAACACTTTTAACCAACGAACTCTGGCGATATAATTTAATATTTCGTGATCATTTTGACCCGGCTTTAGTGTACCGGGTGTCCCAATAAATTATGTTTGACTTGAATAAAATTCATATTAAAAAAGGGAAAATATACGCAGTGTCTAAAAAGTCCTGGACCGGTCAATTATTTAATAAATGGCGCACGATATAAAAAAACTTCCGGTATAAAAGTTGTAGGCCTTAAAAAAATCTATAAAACTAGGACACCTGTAATTATACAGGGTGCCTCAAACAGTCATGGTAAACAAAACTTTGGTTTATTTAAGAGGAATGCACCCCTTTTTAATCACGTTTTCTGATTCCTCTAAACATTCTAAACAACACTTATGAAACATGTCATATACTCATTAGTTTAAGAAATAATTTGAGTTAAAGGACATAAATACAACAGGTAAGATAACACCTACATTTTGAATTTTTACAAGCTGGTACCATTACATTAATTTTTGAAAATGTCTCTCAACGAAAGGGAACGTATAACTTTACTAATGATCAGAGGTTTTGGAGACCGACAAAGATCATTTACCCAAACAAAGCAATTTTTCAATATAACTTTTCCAAACCGACATCCTATATCAAAATCTACAGTTGTGAGAACAGTTCAAAGATTCGAGGAAACCGGGTGTTGCAGAGATAAAGTTCGTTCCGGAAGAAAAAAACTAATGATGAAAAAAAATTAGGAACATTATACTTCAATTTGTTCAGGATCCACATTTGTCGTTGAGAAAAACTGCTACCCAAGTTGATCTAGGTTTTAAATCAGTTGAAATTATTTTAAAAAACAGTAATTTTTACCCCTATAAAACAACTTTAGTCCAGGAATTATCAGAAGACGATTTCGAACGTAGAATGGAATTTTGCGAAGTAATGATGCAAAAACAGGAAGAAAATAACAATCTTTTAAATCAAATTTTCTTTTCGGATGAGGCAACATGTTAAACGGGAATGTCAATCGACATAATTGTCGTTACTGGGCTAATCACAACCCACATTGGATGAGAGAAACACACACTCAACACCCCCAGAAAGTAAGTGTGTGGGCCGGTATTATTGGCAATAGATTAGTGGGACTTTTCTTTATACAGGGGAAATTGAATGCAGAATATTATCTCCACATGCTGCAAAATCAAATAGTGCCAGCAATAACCAATACAGTAGGATCACTATTACGACATACGTGGTTTCAGCAGGACGGAGCTCCTACTCATTTTGGGCAAGCTGTAAGAGTTTACTTAAATAATACTTTTCCTAACCACTGGATAGAGCGAAGGGGCCCCATAGAATGGCCCGCTAGGTCGCCAGACTTAACGCCTCTTGATTATTTTCTCTGGGGACAACTAAAAAAAAAAGTGTATGTGACAAAACCTGCAGATTTGAACGAATTGAGAAGAAGAATTATTGAAGTTATATCTGTTAACCGAGAAATGTTACAAAACGTCATCGACAAATTTTATTATAACCTGGCCCATTGCCAAACTGTGGGAGGGGGACATTTACAACATTTAATTAAGTAACGACTTACTTAAATTTATTTTTGTTCTTGTAAGTTTGTTATTAATTATACTGCTTGTATTTAATTTAATTGTTATTAAATTTTTGACAAAACTTGCGTGGGTAGGTAGATTTAGTACAATTTTTTTGTTTTTTTACAGTTTTAACGCAAAACATTCTGGTACCAGCTTGTAAAATTGCAACATGTAGGTAATATCTTACCTGTTGTATTTATGTCCTTTCCGTTTACGTCCTATTTCATATGACATGTTTCATAATTGTTGTTTAGAATGTTGTTTAGAGGAATCAGAAAACGTGATTAAAAAAGGGTCATTCCATTTAAATAAACCAAAGTTTTGTTTACCATGACTGTTTGAGGCACCCTGTATATTTACAGATGTCCTAGTTTTATAGATTTTTTTAAGGTCTACAACTTTTATACCGGAAGTTTTTTTTATATTGTGCGCCATTTTCTTCTTACACACTGTGTATACAGAACTGATTTTTTTTGCATATTAATAATGAAATCGATTGTCTATGGCACTCTATGGAAATGTATTGACGGAGAAGGGCCAATTCTGTTGAAATGCGAAAATTTAATTATATGGAATGTCCCAAAAAGGCGTTTTTTTGTAGCAGGTTTGAAAAGTTCGTTTTTCTTACACTTCTTTCCTCTTGTTGGATCATGTTGATGCCAATAATTTGTCAAAACAAATCCTAATGTTATGGTTGTAAATAATAGTATATTATTAACCAAGGTTTAGACAGCCATCATTATTGCCCGAGCGGCAAGTTTAAATCACGAGGAGCGGAGCGACGAGGGATTTAAGACGCGAGGGCTATAAGCTGTCTAAACCGTGGTTAATATAATATTTTTTCCACTACTACAAACTTTTATAAGACATTTATCTTTATAGTATTAATAATTATAAAAAATGATAGGTAGGTACCTATAAGTATATTTTTTAATCAACTTACCTGCGCTTTGGAATTGGCAAAATATTTTGTTGTTTTGTCAGGTGTCCATAGTCAGGTGGCTTTGTTAATGTCAATTTTTGTTCATTTATGTCATCAGATTTCACGAGTTTTCCGTTTTTTTAAAAAATGAGCGACGAAAATGTTAGTGATATTATTGTGTACACCTCCAGAATTAAGGATGGAAGCAGAAAAAATGTTGATTGTATCGATATTTTACAATATCAAGTAATCTAATATGTATTGATAATTATCTGGTTGCCTAACCACATTCATGTTTATGAATTCATGTTGTAGAATCAAAAAATCAAGTTACCTGCCTTCAAATAGATTCTTGAAGATCGGTCAATAATGGATTTCAATGCCTTATTATTGACCATGGTCAATAATAACTTATAAGGTAGAGAAAAACGGTTTCTAACGTTAATAATCGGTCAATAATGGCGATGTTATAGGTTAGTAGTGGAAAAAATAGTATACACACCTCGGTGGAAATTTCATTTTCCACCTGGGTATGTAACATACTATTGTATGTATTTTAAGGAAATAAATCCAATAAAGACTCAACCTAAATAATGTACTACTAATTTACTTCCTCAATAAACAGCAATTTCCTTAAATTTAGACGCAACTTTATTAG
Source organism: Polydrusus tereticollis (assembly GCA_963920685.1). Classification (NCBI taxonomy): domain Eukaryota; kingdom Metazoa; phylum Arthropoda; class Insecta; order Coleoptera; family Curculionidae; genus Polydrusus; species Polydrusus tereticollis. The sequence goes on along the minus strand of OY987334.1, from coordinate 49,111,051 downwards.
ACCAATATTTAGACAAGTTGGCTCTTTATTACCTTCGCCAAAACAAATCGACATTGCTGTGTATTTAGGAAGGTAAAGTTCAATGATACCAAAAAATAGATCGACTTTGGTCTATTTTATTGCTCAGGGAATCTTTATGCGTTACAAAAATGTTAATAACTTTACGACAATAATTTAATTCAGCTTATTTTTTAGCTTGTATTATGCAGATTGAGTTGGGCGGTTGATATTTATTTGTTTCCAAGTTACCATAGTGCCCCTTAATGGAGATACAAGGGGTACCCAGCGACTTACCTTTTCGGCTCTAACTTTTCACCCGACATGTATAATTTAATGAAATTTTAATATTTTATGTAGGCCATAAAACCATACTACAGTAGATGTTTTACATCTTCAAGGAAGCCAGGAACGGACTTGGCCGTTGGTCCAAATTTTTGACAGGTGTCATTTTCAGAGCTAAATACTGATTTTTTTAAATACTCTGGTCATTCCTCTTTAAAAAGGTGCTCTACATTAATTTGTTTCGATAACATTAGCCGTTTTCAATGAGAATATATTTTTTGTATAAGCATTGACTTTCGAAATTTATTTAATAATCAAGTTTATTAACATTAGATATTTAAACACAGTAACTAATCGAATAACAACATAACTAATAATTCGCATTAAAATAATAACATTCGTCATTATTACATCTCATTAATACTCACATGCATCTAACTTATGGACAAGCACTCGGCAATTGTGTGGATGCAAGAAGAATGTATTTTGATACATTTCCAAATCGAAGTGTGCCTCATAAAGAAACCATTGAAGGGGTTGACATTTCAGAAATCACTTTAACGGAAGAATGTTAAAAATTTGAAAGATTTGCTTCTTCTTGTTTATTTCAGCAGATTATCGAAATGGTAATGTAACATTAATGCTAAAAACACCCTCTATTAGGGGCAGTAAAACCCGACTCGATCATTTTTAAGAAATATAGGTACAAGTACAAAATGGATTGGTTTCGAGCACATCTTCACCGATGGATCTTTAATGAATGGAAAGGCGGGGTGTGCTATATACCATGCCAATACAAAAACTTCAATAAAAATTAAGTTGCCAAATAAAACTTCAATATATACGGCAGAATTAGTGGCACTAAGAACAGCAATGGAATATTGTCTGAACTACCAAGGAAAAGAAAAATTTGTTGTATTTTCAGACTGTAAAAGCGCCTTGCAAAAAATTCAAAACTGCACGACCACAGGCACATAAAATTACCTAGTTTATGATATTATGCAACTAAATAAAACTCTTTTAGACGATCATAAAGTTATTTACTTGGTTTGGATTAAAGGACATGCTGGAATCGCCGCAAATGAAATAGTCGATCAGTTGGCCAAACAAGCAACAGAAGATGAAGATACGCCTGCGTTGTTTAAAATACCATTTTCCGATCTATTTGTGGATGCAAAAAATAAAGTATTAGAATCCATGGTTAGCACAATACCAATAAGCGACCACAGGAATACATTTCAAATCGTTAGACATTAAATACAAAAAACAAACTTGGTTTCACTCAGAGAGAAATAGGGACTTTATAATAACTATTTGTAGACTTAGGAGTTTTCATGCTATGTACCCGGCTCACATGAACAGGATAGGACTTAAAACCAATAGTAACTGTGAATGCGGGGAAATAGGGGAGATACAACATTGTGTCTTAGAATGTCCGTTAAAACAAAATGAAATTAATGTATTTTTTGTCAATATAAAAACTCAGGTTTCATGGCCTGTGAATCTAAAATACTTACTACTTAGCCATCGAAAATTTGCATATTTACAGATTAATATACGTCACATCAAAAGACTCAACTTACAACTTTAGTCCATTGGTGGAGGTAAAAAACCAAGTATATACTTAGTTTAGTTATTATATTTGGTGTTTAGGAAAAAAAAAAAAAAGGTTAAAATAAAATTATCCTTAGAAGAAATTAATTCATAATAGAGTACTTAATTGACTCTGACGTGACTGATTTTAACATATTTGTAACAGTGTATTAACAAAGACTAAACAAGACAAAGCTGGCCAGTTGGTTTAAACCAGTGCCAAAAAACTCACACACACATACACTAATTACTTATTCTAAGCGGATTCATTAAATTTGCTTTAAAGGTTGATAACATTAGTTTTGTTTTAAACAGTTTTTGTGTGTTTTGGGGACAACGTGAATATTTGAAGATGGCGGGGAAAAGGAAATGTCTTTCTTTAAGCGAAAAAATTGAAATATTCGAGGAAAGTGAAAAGACTGGTTTAATACCCCCCTGATAAATAATACAGATATGTATTAAAGAGAATAAGAAAAGCACGTAAGACCAAAACTGAAGAAGATGAGAAGAAAATCAAATACAAAATTCAAAATCACGACCTTTCAAAATTGTTATCGACCAGATATCTACAACAAAAACAAGAGCAAAAGACTGATGTCTGGCTCAAGAAAATTGATTATAAGAACTGGTTTAATAGGTACCAGAAAATTGGCTGAAGAATTTAAAGTGGATAAGACCCAAGTGACTATGTTGCTTCAAAATAAAGCAGAAGTTAGAAATTTGTTTCAAGAAAGTGGCAACGGTGAACAAAAAAGGAAATTTCCCAAAGCCGAAGGACTGGCAGTGGACCAGGTTCTTTTTAACTGGTTTTGTAAGGCGCGAAACAATCACTTACCAATATCCGGGCGCATAATTCAAGCAAAAGACCTCAAATCTGCTCAATGTCTAGGACTAGATAACTTCAACGCATCAAATGGATGGTTAGAAAAAGTTCCGTCGTCGGCACGATATTATCTTCAAGAAAATATGTGACGTAACTGCTTGGAAAAAAAGGCTATTGACCATTTTTAAGGATTATGCCCCACGGGGCGTATTTAATGCAAATGAGACAGGTCTCTACTATCGTGCATTGTCAACAAAAACGTATGCATTGAAAGATGACAAGTGTACTGAAAAGAAAACAGCAAAACAACGATTTACAATTCTGTTCTGTGCAAAAGTGGCAGGTGAAAAGGAAGAACCACTTATAATAGGCACAAGCTAAAATCCTCGATGTTTTAAGATTGATAAGTTACCTCTCCAATGACTTCTGACGATGTATACCATCTACTATAGTATGGTTTTGTGAGTCTTTATGGCCTACATAAAATATTAAAATTTTATTAAATTATACAAGGTAAATCCTTTGGGGCTCTGTATCTCCGTTAAGGGGCACTTCAGGAATTTTTATTCTATAACACAATAGGGTTATTTTGACCTTCCTTATACGCTCCCAAGAGAATGCCATATACTTACCGAACACCCTGTATATTGAACATATTGTCGACCGTGTCAATTTACTCACATTTCAAATATGCAAATATTATGGTGTTTGCTTATAGTTGCATTTATTCACCCAGAAAATGTCAAAATTCTTCTCAAACGTATTATAGTTTTTTTTTTAGTCTTTCTGATTTCTTTTGTTATTTTACGACTTCTAATTTTGTTTATTTGGTCTTTATATTTGCTTATAAATCGTGAATGCCTTAAAAGCTAAAGTTCAATGATACCTTAACTATGCGGACTAGTACTATATGTATTTAAATTATGCAACATTGATAGTGACAATTAATATGTTAACTAGAGTAAAATCCCACGTTTAGAATTTTAATGTTGAAATTAATTCGTAGGAAGTCCCGGTTCCAAGACGCAATGCAATAGTTTTGGGTTGGATTCCATTTTCTAGATCTTACCCTGTCCGTAATAAATGGCATTACAAAATAATAATGACCGTATAGAAGCTATTAGACAGTAATTATAGCTTGTGATAGCGATAATTCGGGCTTTCTGATTTCGACAGGGATACTGCCATTAATAATGACGGTATTGGGTGGCCGTCGTCATTACTTCATCATAATTTATTTTGTTTTGTGCTAAGAAGGATTTGAGATAATACAGCAAGATTATTAAATGTAATGTCGTGTAAAATCTGTCTAAGAAATGTAGTTTTTATAGTGATTCACAAAAGTCGTTAATTTTACGTGAATCATTTTGTCGTGTTTCGAAATGTGACATACACCGTTTGTTCTGTATAGCATATTTGCATAGCCATTAAATGATATTATTATCTGTAATCGCTATTCATAAAATGGTTTTATCTAAAAGAAAAATGCAGGTATGGTGATTGAAATAATATTGTGATGTCTAATAATTATCAGTGTTATTTTATTTCTGATTAATTTCAAGTATCGCCTGAGCACAGTCATTCATTCATACACAAGTGTATCATATGACGTGAACATTGCTTCTGATTCGAAGCGGGAGCTAGACCAATAACTCCTACAGTACAGGGTGGCCAACTAAGAATGCGAGGTACTGTATCTGGGAAACTATCCATCGTAGAGGCTTGCGGCAAAAAAAATTATTACTAAAACGGCCAAGAGAAAAACCTGGAAAATATTTTCAAGTTTCTCAAATGGCCGCTAGGGGCGTAACTGCAATCTTGAATCTAAAAAAGTAATGTTTCTGTAAATTCCGCTATATTAACCTAATAAAACAAATCCTGATCTTTAAAGTCGAGGATAATCTGATCCTTTCTTGTTTGACACTTTTTGCAGTATCTCTAAAAATAAAGTGGTGGGGGGTATTCAAACGTTTCCGTAAATAACATCCTGTATCTTCGAAACGGCTAAGCCGATTTGAACAAACTTGGGCTCGTTAAAAGGAGTTATTCTTGGGCTACAAACATCATTATATTTGAAGTTTTGTAAGTTTCACATATCGCCGCTAGAGGGCTTTTTTCGACATTCCAACAGAAATGGTTAATTTTCTCAACAAAATAAAATGCCTTTGTATGATTTTTTTTTCATGGAAAAGTAGCTAAATGATGCCTAAACTAGCTCGGGAAAACCGCATCTCGATATCTTGTTCCTAACCCAAAATATCGGCAATAAAAAATTTTATACGAAAATCCCTTAAATTTTCATTTTATTGTAACTATATTTTTCTGGAATTCTTCCTATTATGTAATTGTGGCCCTAAAAAGGACCGATTTATAAAAGGAAGATTTTTAATACCCCCGCAAATGCTCGAAATGCTGAATAGAACTTATATCTAATCTTGCCACATTTACAACTCTCTTTGCATGAGAACGTTCCTTTTTAGGTGATTCTAATAATTTATTTTCCTTAACTGACGTTGAAACTCGGCTTACAGTGGAGATGTTCAAATTTGGGGCAGCTGCTACACGCTAAAAATTAGTAAAGTAGACATAAAGTATGTAGACCTTAACATACTCTTTAAAGTTACTTCTCTAACTGCTGTCAAGGATAACAATGCGCCATTGTTGTTAAGTTCTTGCTAAAAATAGCTTATTAGAGAAGCTATTAGTACTTTGCACCGGCTATTTAAATGCTTCGGCATTTTTCACAAATCGTAAACAACGTAATCGGTAGAGATATGTATGTTACACCTTTGTTGTTCTTAAAAGAACAGTTTTGTTAATTCTATTTATAAAAAGATCTGACGTTTTTATTAAAAAATACACTCACAACAACAGCAACAAAACGAAGACGAAACGTTAAAATAGGCCAACGAACGAGCTGGCGCTACCGTACCTTTGACAGTTCTGTTGTCAACTGTCGGCCCATGAAATTCTAATTACATTAATTTTTACAAGTTTAAATTAAAAAAAAAAATATTTGCTATGAGTGGGTTAGTATCAATTATCAAAGAAGAGTACCTGACGTCATTCAACCGATATTGTTTTGCATTAACTATATACATTTCTTTTTACAGGTCACTGGTTGCTAATGGACGCCATGGGCATGGGCCTTTGTGTGGCCTTCATAGCCTTCGTCCGTTTGCCCAGCCTCAAGGTGTCCACTTTGCTCCTGACAGGCTTGCTGATCTACGACGTGTTTTGGGTGTTTTTCTCCTCCTATATATTTAGCGCAAACGTTATGGTTAAGGTGAGAAAAATAAGCATTTATGATAAAGAAATACCGTAAAGTGGGGATACTTGCAACATTTTCAAAATTCTTTTGTCAATAAGTTTTTTATTTTTTTGTCAAATTTTACATTATTGGTACCAAAATTTTAGTCTTGTGGTCTAGTATCCGATTTTAACAAAAAACTTTGAATAAAATGAATATTTAATATATATTTTAAAAAAAAACCGGGTGTTGCAAGTTAGACACACTAAAGTGGATACTTGCAACAGGTGTCTTTTTTCAGTAGTAATCGCATTTAGGAGCGCGTATTGATTTACTTGCAACACAAAAAATATTTAAAAAAAATAATTTGGGTATTTGAATGGTAGTGGTATGATTGTAGATTAAAAAAATGCATTTATTTAGTTTTTTTTATTAAAAATACAAAAATAAACGTATAATCAACTTATAGGAACATATAATCAACTTAAATTCTTATAGGAACATCAAAAAGGAACAAAATGACCCTAAACTAAATAATAAAAAATAATTTTAAACAAAACATATTATGTAAGTTTCAAATGACCGGGAAATGTATAAACTCCACGTTTTGCTTTCGGTGCGGGTAACTTCATTTTTACTTGATTTATATCGACAATTGATAAATCATCAATTTCTGGATATTTAAAGCTATTTTTAGGCAATTTTGTACCTGCGGCCGCTCTTAGAAATTTGCAATACAGTGAATTATTATTATCATTTTCACGTAAAACTTCTTGAACATGACCAACATACATCACGGCCTGTCGTCTCTTTGTTTCAGGAATAAATTGAACCAATATGTAGTCTCCTTCATTGTATTCATTTGGTTCTAAGTTAAATTCATCCCAATTGTCGGAATCTGAATCATGGACAGACATGTGGCTATCCGAGAGCGAACTGTCGCTCTCTTTTGAAGTGGTGGCTCTCGGAAATAATTTTGTGTTAAAATCATCTTCTATAAGATCTTCAGATTCTATTACATTTGTTGCTTCGTCTTTTTCATTTGTATCAAAAGATACACTTCTTCCTGCAATTACATTTAATCTCTTTTTGCGCTTAATCTGCCTATTTTCATCTGGAAAGCGAATCTTTTGTAACAAGTCTGTAAAACTATTGTTTAAGGCGTCTTGATTTAAAGGTGCTTGTGCTTGGCACCAATCTGGCAGTCGCTTTAGCACTTCTTCTCTATTCAGCGGATATATCCCTGTGGCCCTAAATCCTGCTACCAAATTTTCAGGCTTCACTTTTTCAAGAGTTTGTCTTAATAATCTTGGAAATTGATCCTTTGGAATACAACCTTTATTTTTTTGTTTCCAATTAAGTAGAACATCCCTCCAAGCAGATTTAACTGGTCTAAAAAACGCCACGTCCAATGGCTGGCATAAATGTGTCGAGTTAGGCGGCAATAATATAAATCTAATATTATGTTCTCTACAGGTACGCATCACTCGATCTGAAAGGTGGCTCGACAAATTGTCTCCTATCATGACTTTTGGTCCATCTTTTTGCCGGAAATATTGCAAAGCAATTTTTAAAAACCAGTCTTCAAATATTGTAATGTCAAACCACCCTGACTTCGACCGATTATATTTCGCACCCTCTATACCATTTTCAGTCCATGTGTCATATAAATGTAGCGACTTATAGACGACGTATGGTGGTAATATATGCCCTGCAGCTGAACCAGCCATCATAACAGACACTGATGTCTTGGACGAATCCATATATCTTTCACTATGACGAGCACCTCGTTTAACAATGACTTTTTGACGACCAGGATCGTCACAAAAATTGGTCTCATCATAATTAATAATATTTTGAGGAGGCACATTTTCAAGACTATTCTCCAACTCAGTAAAATATTCATTAATCATATCACTGGAAACTTGAGCTCTGGCCCGCTTTATGTTTTCGCATAATCTCGCAGAAAGCTAAAATATATTTTTAAAATTAATTAAAATTTGTATAATTATTGGCTAGTTACAGCCTACCTTAGATTTGTGCCTATTTAAAAAATTTCTTGCCCATTCCAAACCTGGCATATTGTTATTTCCAAAACGATTCTCCCGAACACCTTTACGATCCAGGTATTGTTTTACTGTTAACCGTATATCATATGAGGTTAATGGAAACCCCCACTGTGCGGCCAAAAGGATATTATTAACAAATGCTTCCTCCTCTTCCTTGGGAAATACTGGTTGCCTCCCAGGGTTACGGGAAAACAAATTCCTTCTTTTCCGTGAGAGTGTTGATGGGTCAATTCCGAATCTCCGGGATGCTTCCCGAATTCCGGAACCATTTTCAATAGCCCGTAATGCAGCTTCCAAAGTTTCGTCGGAAAAATTTCGGTACGATCTACTCCCTAACTGCTTTTTGTGTTTTCGGGGCATGTTGCAAGTTACCCACTTCTGGACATGCAATTAAAAAAAAAATATATTTACAAAAATCTTTTAACTTAAATCAAAACTGGGTATTTAAGGTTTTAGACCAAGCATCTAAGCACATTATATCCAAATTTGATACAAATCCCACTGTAAATAAACTCTGAACAGGGGAAGTTATACAGAAACAATTTAGAGCACTTACCGTAGACGACGAAAAATCCCGCCAAATTTATCGTAGTAAATTTTGTGCAGCGCTATACTTGCATACAAGTCGACCTACCGATCCGTACTAAACGTAAACACGCAAGCGGTTGACGCGCGGCCTAACCTAGGGGAGGGGGAAAGCAAACATTCCACCAGGTTCATATTGTTGCAAGTTATACCACTGTTGCAAGTATGCCCACTTTACGGTACTTACATATTTTTAATCGGCCTAATTTAATTAATCTTAGTTCAATTAAAATCCAGTAATCTTAATCCGATCCCTTCTTAGGTAGCTACTAGACCAGCAGAGAACCCCGTAGGTTTAGTAGCTAGAAAACTGCACATAGGGGGCGTTGCCAAGGAAGCTCCTAAACTTAGTCTACCTGGAAAATTAGTCTTTCCAAGCATACATAACAGCGGGCACTTTAGTATGTTAGGTGAGTAGAAAAAAGCGAATTAAAGGTGAAAACATTTCGACTAGTATTCTACATTCAGGATGAGTTTTCCTGCTTAAAAATATGAAAAAAAGTTCCTACAAACCTATGTTCGGAAATGCTCTGTTTCGGAGATACAGGGTGTCAAAGTTTTACTTTTGTTTTTTCTAAATAATTTTTAAAATAATGTCGATATTTGAACTAAAATTAGTATCTATAGAGTTTTTGAAATGCGAAATTTGATTTTGATGTTAGTATGGCTCCCACTTGAAGGGGGCACCACCTACATGTCTTTTTACTCTTTTGAGGAGTCACAACTTTTTTATACGTGCCTGTATTACATTTTTAAGCAAAGTAAATAGATTTCTCTATCGTCTCGGCAGAAAACAGAAAAGGTGGAAAGGCATCTGTTGACGCCGCCGTTATATGCTTACGCCAAACATAAATTGTTTACTGTATTTCCATAGGTTGCTTGGTTCAAAATATGTCAGTTGAAATAAAATGCTTTTTTCTCACACAAAATATATCTATTTACTTCTGGTATTTCATTTACTCATCTTCACACTTCTAAGTAGCAGCAAATGCTTTTTACTTTTACAACTTAGTGTGGTAACTACTTACTGCATTAAAGCAGCTATACATTTTACATCACTAACATTACATCACTAAACAAACAATAATATCGGAATACACTACTATATTCTTAAACCTTGTCTACGAATTTGAGACTGCTTTTTACAACAGATAAACAGGACTTGAGTTGGGGTGTAATATTCACATTAGGTACACGTTCGGCATACAAGAACCCCGAATTTTCCAACCTATTTCATGGCTTGAATACCATAAAATCAACTAAAACCGCGCAAAATGCCGCGAGAAGCCCGTGTGCTTTCTGCAAGGCGTGATGCGGAACTCTACTTAAGTCTGGATATATTAGTCACATTAATATATCTTCAGGATGACACCGCGAACTGACCGACTTAATTACTTGGCTTGAGTGCCATTAAAAAACTTAAGCCTCGCGTATACCGCGCGAGGAAAAACGTCTGCTTCCCACGCGAGCTTTTACAGATCTCTTGTTCGCCCGAAAACCTAAAACACGTCAAGTCTACTTGCGATACATCATCCGTCCTTCTCATACACACAGTATCATCATGTCATACTGTTTCAACCCCTGCGCTCAGTCATTTAAAAACAAACGCGCAGCACCAACTCCACAAGTAGAAATATATGTGCTTCATGAAGTTGAGGAAACTTCTGCAAAAACCAGAAATATTGCTTTAAACGTAAATGTAAGTTCTTCTACAGTTTTCAGAATTTTAAAGAACAATCTCTTATACATACCCTTATCACATCCAGCGGGTACAGGCACTCTTACCGACTGATTTGCCATTAAGAGAAGATTTATGTCAGTGGGTGCAACAAAGAATTGGCGCAAATCCCCAGTTTTTAGGACAATTATTATTCATCGATGAGGCAAATCTCCAGAGGTCCCTTAATGAACTTCCACAACAATCATGTATGGGCGGATGAGAACCCACATGAAATTTTAGAAAGCCGTCATCAACACCAGTTTTCACCTAACGTATGGTTCGGAATTGTTATCGAAGGCTTTTGATTGCGTGAGCCACGAAATAGTGCTGCGGAAGCTCTCAGTTTATGGCTTTCGCGGAATCGCTTCTGAATGGATTCAATATTTTCTCTCGGAACATGATCAGTTTGTTATTTTGAACGTATCTCATGCGGTATGCCTCAGGGTTCAGTCTTGGGTCCAACTATATTTCTGATCTATATTAATGATCTTCAGCTTGACATATCTGACTACATCTCGGCCTTCGTAGATGATGCGTCTGTGGCATGGGGAAATCGAAATAAAGACCAACTTTGACTGATATATCGTCTCTGTCTGAATCTTTCGAAGATTCACATGATTGGGTTTAGCTGTACGGTAAATAATATCGAGATGGGTAATCGCTCTATGACTTCTGTTGACAACTCTAGGTTTCTTGGGTTAATTTTGGACGACAGCTTAAAGTTTCAGCAACATATTTTAAAACTAAATAAAGAATTGTCCTCTGGCTGCTACTTACTTCGGTATTACCTCTTAGTAATCAGAAGCACACTTCGCTCTTAGCATTTATTTTGCCAATGTTGAATCAGACCTCAGATATGCCCTTCCATTCTGGGGTGCCTGTTCATAGTATCTTTTCCAGTCCGTCTTCATCATCCAGAGAAAAGTAATAAGTACTTATGCAATGCCCATCCTAGGGCTTATTGCAAACCACTTTTCATCTCGAATAATATACTAACCCTTGAATGCTTATTTATATTAGAAACTGCGTGCCTTATGCATAAAAGCAAAACTAATTTTCCTCATCACCAACATATTCATTTTACAAGACAGACGGACAATATACCTCTACCACTTCCTCGCCTGAACCTCATTAGCTTGGAAATAAGAAATAGCCAAGACCTTAAACTGTTTCGCAAGAATTTAAAGGCCAAACTATTGTCAAGACCACGTCATAATATAGACGAATTTTTTCAACAAAATAATATAGAATCCTACTTTTTGAAATTTTTAATAATGGTTTTTATTAGAATATTGCTTGTTATTAATTCTAAATTGTAGTTTGTATCAACTGTTATACCGAGTGATGCATGGCTTAGTTGAACATAGGAAATCCTATGTAAATTTTGAGGTGGCCAAATATTGGTTCCCCTGTACATTTTAGAGAAAAATTGTATTATAATTTTTTGAAGAGGCCAATATAATAAACCCATGTGCCAAGTTTGAATAAATTTTAATAAGCCAATCCTAATTTATTCAATTAAATGTGATGGCAAAATTACGAAATTTTCATAGTTTAGGTAATACAGCAAACACCAGCAAATAATTTCTTTGACGCTATTGTCAAAAATTGACGTAAAGCTGGACGTAACGAATAAAGATTATTTCACATTAAAAACACATTTTCGTTTCACCAACATAACATACCTAAGACTGAGTTGATATTGAGGAATTCTGTCACATTCTAACGAAATACAGTTTTTTTAGATGGTCTAGATTTTTAAATTTTACATATTTATAAATAAAAAGTTTTAAGTGACCCCACAGAAAAAAGTCGTTTGGCGAAAGGTCAGGAGACCTGACTGGCCAAAGGACTAGATGCCGTAGACCAATAATATTGTCACGAGGCGCACCGGGGGCTTGATTAAAAGATAGTCATCATAATTATTGCAGCTTTTTATTTATGATAAAACACTAAAAACAATTAACTAAAGGATTAACCCAATCCTACCTTATAATTCCCTTGCCGTCACGGGGTGAAGTGCCTCGAGGCTACGGTTTTATTTGGGGGCTACTTTGCTGGCTGCTCTTAGGCTTTCGACGTTCTTGACGTTCAAACGCTGAGTTCCCCCGACTCCGTAGCCGGCCAACACGCACGGCCGCTGCACCCGACTTCCGCCCTACCTTACCTCTTAAGGTGCCTCATCCAATCATTGAATGTTGGCGACAATTCTGGCATATTCGTTTCGATCTTGCGCGGCTCTGAAAAGTGTATGGGCATCGAGGTTTGTCCAGTCTCTTATGCTCTTTAGCCACGAATATTTCTTTCTCCCGATGCCTCTCTTTCCCTCGATCTTTCCCTCCATCATCAACTTTAGGAATTGGTACTTGGAATTTCTGAAAATATGACCCAGGTATGCAGCCTTTCTCCTTTTCACTAGTTGTGGTAGTTCTCTTTCTCTTCCCATTCTATTTAGAACGTCATCGTTCGACACATAATCCGTCCACGGAATTTTTAGCATTCTTCTGAATACCCACATTTCAAAGGCTTCCAGTCGGTTCATGGTATTGGCCTTTATTGTCCATGTCTCTACTCCATACAGCAGCACCGAGTAAATGTAGCATTTTACAAAACGGTACCGTGATGTCAAATTAAGACTGTTGTTGCTGAGAAGAGCTCTCATATTCATGAATGTTACCCTGGCTTGTTCAATTCTGCTTCGTATTTCCACGTCTGGGTCCAGGTCATTAGTTATCCAGCTCCCGAGGTATCTAAACTTAGCGACTTGTTTGATTTTCTTGCCATTCACTGTGATATTCAGTTGCATATCGGCTGTTCTGTCTACTGTCATCACCCTCGTTTTGTCTATGTTGATCTTTAGACCTAGTCGTTCACCTTCGGTAGATAATCTGTCTATGAGGCGTTGTAATGCTTCTTGACCATCTGCTATTATGACCGTGTAATGCTTCTTGACCATCTGCTATTATGACCGTGTCATCCGCGTAGCGTAGGTTGTTGACAATCTGCCCATTAATTTTAATGCCGTCCTCAGTATCTTTCAAGGCATTTTCAAAGATTGCTTCAGAGTATAGGTTGAAGAGTAGGGGGGATAGAACGCAACCCTGTCTTACTCCTCTCTCTATCGGGAATTTCTGTGTAGTGTCACTTCCCACCTTCGCCGATGCTGTTTGATTCATGTATAGGTTCTTTATAAATCGTAAATCGTTCTTATCTATCATCCTGTCTTGAAGCATCTTAATTAGATCAGTGTGTTTGATACAATCGAACGCTTTCTGGTAATCTATGAAGCACGTGAAAACGTCCTTGCGCCGGTCTCTGCATTTCTGAAGTAATACGGTTAGACTGAAGAGTGCTTCCCGTGTGCCGAAGCCCTGTCTGAACCCAAACTGGGTAGGGCCAATGTATCTTTCGCATCTGTTGTAAATTCTCGTATGGATTATTTTTAGGAACATTTTTAAGACTTGACTCAATAAGCTGATCATGCGGAACTGATCATAGTATTTTGCGTTTGGTGTTTTTAAGATCGGTACAAAGATTGACTGGAGCCAGTCCTGTGGGATTTGATACTAGATCTCCTAATTTTCGCGTACAACTTCTTCTAGTGCGGGTTCAATTTATAGTTAGTCCAAATAGGTTACTGCTGCAAGGTTGCCTTTCATAAAAAAATGGTCCAATATTGTGATGTCCTACAATTGTGGATATTGCGTCCGAGTATGAACAAGACGATGTTCATTTTCTTGGTTCCAGTACCGGCAATTTTGAACATTTGGTTCGTTGTTGATGGTGAATGTACATTCATCGGTAAAACAAATATTTCTCAAAAAATCTCTATTATTATTTGCTTTTTCCATTACCTCAAAACAGAATACCATTCTCCGTTTTTCATCACCTTGCCGTAGCTCTTGATGTTTTTCATATTTGTAAGAAAAATATTTATGTTTTTTTTTTAAAGTGCGCAACACTGGTTTGATGTTTTCCTACGGCTTGCCCAAGAATCCTCGTGCTAATCATTTTATTTTCTTCCACGTGCAGTAAAATATCAAGATATTTATTATCCCTTCTTACTAATGATAAGTATAATTATTGAAATGGAAGGAATATGCTTATCAGTGATTAAACATTTCAGACACTGCTCTTAAACTGTTTCCAGTATAATTCCACTTAATCATAGTTACTTTTTTCTTAATGGAATAGCTCATATTCAGCTACAATTAAAGCGCCTTCAATGAAAATATTGTCACTGACGCTACTTTTCGTTTTATCGATGCCAAATAATGATTTGCTGGTGTTTGCTTTATTACCTAAACTATGAAAACTTCGTAATTTTGCCGTCACATTTAATTGAACAAGTTAGGACCGGCTTATTAAAATTTATTAAAACTTGGCACATGGGTTTATCATATCGGCCTCTTCAAAAAATTATAATACAATTTTTCTCTAAAATGTACAGGGGAGCCAATATTTAGCCACCTCAAAATTTACATGGGATTTCCTATGTTCAACTAAGCCATGCATCACCTATGTGTGTGAGGTGTAGAGGTTAAACATAAACAGTATTTAAAATTAAGGGCACTTTAGTTATGAAGTTAAAACATGTGATAAACTCTTGGTTGTACCTTAGTTATGTATTCATCGTTGATATCTTACTCCTTCTTGTTTAAGTAATTTGTCGTACTCAGTTGTATAAGGTATCATGCTTTGTCAATAAGATTTATCTATTATGATACCTCTGGGACAATAAAACACTTTCATTCATTCGTTGCAGACCATTTGATAGGCACATTCTTTTTACAGTTGAGGCTTACTGGGGAAGTTGATCGTCGTTTTCTTGAAGATGAACTGCCCATACTTTTGGAATATATACCATTGCCATTGAGGTTACATGATGGTGCTCCACCTCATTTCAGTTTAGTTGCTTGTGAATATTTGAACACAGTGAATTCAAATCGCTGGATAGCTCGAGGAGGAACACAACCCTGGCCCTCCAGGTCTCCAGACTTAAATTCATTGGACTATTTCCTTTGGGGTCCATTTAGTTCACACGACCCCAATAGAAATTGTGGAAGAATTAAGGAATCGCATTATAGCATCCTGTGAAACAATTAGATACACACCCGGAATGCCTGTATTACAGTTGAGTTGCACATTGTTAACAACCGTTGTAACTTAAGTAAAGTATTTTTCAATAGGACTCTCGTTCGTTAAATATTTTTTCTTACGGTAATATGATTTAGTGACCGACTGTTTCTTAGTATTATTGTTAAACGAAACGAATCATTTCCGGACAGACGTTTATAGAAACTTTTTTTCATATTTTTAAGCAGATAAACTTATCCGCAATAATAATGAAACACCCTGTATAATTTTTATAGGTCTCGGTGACATTGTCATGCCCGGTCTTCTCCTTTGCTTCGTCCTGCGCTACGACGCGTACAAAAAGTCGCAGGGCCTGGCGTCGCCGGGCTCGAAGCTCACCTACTTCCATTGTTCCTTACTGGGTTACTTTTTGGGGCTCCTGACTGCTACCGTCAGTTCGGAGATCTTCAAAGCCGCGCAACCCGCTCTACTCTATCTGGTCCCGTTCACTCTGTTGCCGTTGTTGACGATGGCTTATCTCAAGGTAAGAATCAAATTATTCTCGTACATACAATGTGGCCCAAATTGGGTTTACATGTATGGGGATCTTGAAAACTATAGAAGATAGAGAAACGGTTTAGATTTTAGTTTTTGCAATTGTATTTTGGACACGACGTTTCAGTTATTGTATAACATCATCAGGTTCATTTTTTCTTATTTTCTACTTAAAGCTATTGATGAAATTGACTTGAAAAACAACATCAATTTTAGCAACACGTCAAAAATGACAACAACGTCTTAGGCAGGCTTAATTACATTTTAAATTGGTTTAGAATACATTATTTTATTTTCTTTTTGACATTTCAAATAATAAAATAAAAAATTAAAGAACTAAAAAGGAATGTGAATAATAATTATTGTTTAAAAAATCGTAAAAAAAAATATGTAACTTGCTATACTTATTCGAAATGTTGGCCGTTTTTATTAATTCATTTTTGACACTTTTTCAACACAGTATTGATGACCGTGGGAAGTGTTGCCATTTATGCTGGTAAACACATACATCACCCTCTCTTCTAATTCTTGTACAGTTTCAGGGGGTTCAAGCTCATAGACTGCATTTTTTACATGCCCCCCATAAATACAAATCTAGAAGGGTTAAATCGGGGGATCTAGCAGGCCAATTAACTGGTCCGCCGGTTGAAGTTACTTTATCATCAAATGTCTGTCTTAAAACAGTTTGAACTTCCCGAACATTATGTGCAAGATAACCGTCCTTGTTAAAACCAAATACTATTTAGGTTATCTTGAGAAACTCTTGCTCTAATTGCCGGTAATATTTGATCTTCTAACAGCTCCAAGTATCTTTGGCCATTCAACGTGTAATTATAAAAGAATCAGTGGCGGCTCTTCCATAAGGGCTGTAGGGCTGCAGCCCCCCAGCTCAACGAACAAACAACGGGAAAATAAAATGTACCGGGTGAGTCAACATTTTATGCCTTGAAAATAAGATTTGTCGATAATAAGCTTTTGTATTAAGGTATGGTTGGATATGTGTCACATTTTAAAAATATTTTGAATTATACAGGGCGCGCACTAAAAGTAGGGTGTCATAAAGTTACATTTTTTTAAATAGGACACCCTATATCTTAGAATATTTTTGGATTTTGCATAAAATTACAGTTATTTTTTATTAAGTGCTTTATAAGTCTAAACCTAATAGTTTCCGTGATATCGACTTTTGAAAAATGACATTTTTGAATTTTGACAGTTTTAGCTTTCTAACGGTACGTCTTAGAGTAAAACGGCTTGCATGTCCCCCATCTTAGTTTTTAACTATCTTTCTAATGTGTCAACTTTCGGTTAAACCGGATGTAGCTCAAAAACAGGAAATATAGTACTTCCGGTTTAACCGGAAGTTGGTATTTTTGGGAAGATAATAAAAAAGTAAGATAGGGACATGCAAGCCGTTTTGCTCTATGGCGTATCGTTAGAAAGCTAGACGCTGTCAAAGGTCAAAAATGTCATTTTTCAACAGTCGATATCTCGAAAGCTATTAGGTGTAGACCTATAATGCACTTAATGAAAAATAATTGTAATTTTATGTAACATCCAAAAATATAGGTGCGCCAGATCGTGTGGCATTGGTCACGCTCGCTATATAAAATTTTAATGCTGTTAAGGGCTCCCATTTAACCGTTTCTCTAACTTCTATAGTTTTCAAGATCTCCACACATGTATATTCAAGGTAATATTCCCAGATGATTTGAAAAGTACCCAGATGATTGGAAACGTTCCCAGGAGATAAGGGATAGAGAACGTTTCGCGGGGATGTGTACAGGGTGGCACCTGAGGAAGCATCCCCACCGAATTTAAAAAGTTCCTGCTGGAAACGGAACAATCAAATTATTTATCATAGGAGCTTTGAAATCAACAAATAATTTTATTTCCGTTTTAGCCATTTTGTCACGAAGTTGTCTAATTTTTAACATACTGTTTGGGACACACTTCATATTTCTGTCGTGACCCAGTAGGAAAATAAAGTAACAAGATTGAAATCAATTTGATTGAACGTTTCCAGAGGATGGGGAACGTAAAGAATAGGCTGTATAAATTATTATTTGATATTCTAGGGCGACTTGCGAAGAATGTGGTCAGAACCGTTCAAGTCTTTAAGTGTATCGAAGCATTTACAAGACGTGTGATAAAAACTGATGGTACAACCGTTACTAACTTAGGAGATAATTCTTGTTTAAAGAACGAACAAATCACGGCGTCGCTGCGGGTGTGGTTTCCGCCGTTAGGGTCAGTCTTTTATATTATGGATTAGATTAGCCCTGGGATTGTGTTCTTCGTTGAAGGGGGGACGCTTGGGTCCGGTACTCTTACGTTCAGATAAGGCTGGTGTTTTTTAGGATCGATTTTTTTTGGAGAGTCGGTCGACATGTGGAAAACTTTTTCGTTTTCCATTGGTCGAGTTTGGCTCTCATACCCACTCGCTGACTGATTACTGTGAGTGGGACGGAGAACCACTCGCTATATTTTGATTAACGCGACCATTGCCAAAACTTGTTTGGCTTCAAGCACCAACTTATCGATATTAAAATTTTTTAAGAAAACAAAAAGGTTTTTCATTGGTTCCACATTTTTTAGAACGCGCTGTACGTATGACAGAGTTGACATATCCGTTATTTCTGATATCCGCTGGTTTACAAAAGGTATATTTCGGAAACTTTACAGGTCAAAAGCAAATCAGTGATTTAACTGACAAAATCCTGTTAACATCATACGATTTCCGATGACGCGATCATCCAACGACGTTCTGATTGGTCAGAATTTGAAGCAACGTGGGCGTTAAAGCATTTTAACCCCGCATTGTCATCGTATTGTCGAAAATCAGAGGCAAGCTTAATTATAGGGTAAAAGCCAACAATTTTCTGGATAAATAAGGAAGTTGCTCAGCCTAGAACTACTCTTAGTTTGTTTGGTTACGTGTTTCTCTTTGAGAGGAGCATCCTTAGACTTAAAACCAAGCAAAAACTAACTCAATGTAACAATTAACAAGCCCTGTGTAACAATTCAGAAAGACCCTGCTGCATTTTACATGTTAACACTATCTAATCATTATGAGCCTGTCGCCACCCATTCTTGAATGAAGCATTCTTCCATTCATCATCATCGGCCTGTCGCCACATATTCCTAGATTAACCTCTCTTGGGTTTTCCGTCTCCAATCTCTTCCGGTCAACGCATTGGAGACCTGCTCACATTTCTTCTTCTTGTTGTTGGTCATGTGCATCCATCTATTTGTGTAATATCGTCCTATATGGCCAACGCCACCTTTATTGCTGCTATGCGTTCCTCCACGTCCGTTACTAGTGTCTGCTCCCTGACTCTTAAGGTAAAAACATAGTGGAGTTAATAAACAATCATCATCAACTAGCCTCTTTGCGTCCACTGCTGAACATAGGCCTCCCCTTTCACTGTCCACTCTTTTCTGTCCTGAGCTGTCTGAATTCAGTTGGTCGTGATTCTTTTTATATCATCTGTTCAGCGCGTTGGGGGTCTTTCCCTGCTTCGTTTGTCAGCTCGAGGTCTCCACTCCAGCAGCCTTTTTGTCCACCTTCCGTCGATCGTTCGAGCCAAGTGTCCAGCCCAGTTCCATTTGAGTCTGGCACAAGTGCACTAACGTCAGTGACACCAGTTCTTCGGCGTATGTCATCGTTTCTGACATGGTCTCTCAGCGACACGCCCAATATTGATCTCTCCATTTTGCGCTGTGTTGTTTTGAATCTGTTGGCAGTTGGCAGGGTTAGTGTCTCGGCTCCATTGGTCATGACCGGTAACACGCACTGATTAACAACCTTTGTTTTTAGACATATTGGTAGGTCGCCTTTAAATACGTCTCTGGGTTTTCCAAATGCTGCCCATGCTAAGTTCTCTTTACTTCGCATGCTTGGTTGTCTCGTGGCCTAGGTATGTATACTTATCTACCAATTCTACCTCTTTGTCCCCCACTATAATGTTTACACTGGGAACCAGATTTGTCATAAATTTTGTTTTGGAGACATTGATATTCAGACCGACCCCAGCGCACACCTGTTGGAGTTCCTGCAGCAACGTTCCCCAGATTATCGGCCGCCAGCACTATGTCATCCGCAAAGCGCAGGTTTGTTAGTCTTCTGCCGTCTATATTTATGCCTTTTTCCTCCCAGTTGAGCTTCTTGAATGCGCATTCCAGAACTGCATTGAAAACATTTGGAGACATCGTGTCTCCCTACCTTACCCCTCTACCAATTGGGATATGTTCAGTATTCTCGTGTAGCTTTACTACCATGGTCGCGTTTTTGTAGATGTTGTACATTAACTTTGTGTAACGATAATCAACGCGACATTCTTGCAGTGATTCCAGAACGGTGTATAGCTCAACCGTATCGAAGGCTTTATGGAAGTCTACAAAAGCCAGAGCTAGCGGTCTATTGTACTCTATAGATTTTTTAATCAGTACCCTCACGGCTTGGAGATGATCATTGGTTCCAAAACCCGCCCGGAAGCCCGCCTGCTCCAGCGGCTGGTAGAAGTCTAGTTTACTCTCTAGTCTAGTTGTTACTATTTTTGTAAAGAGTTTATATAGGTGATTTAGAAGGCTTATTGGTCTGTAGTTCTCTAGCTCAGTTATATCTCCTTTTTTGTGTAATAGTATCACAGCAGCGTTCTACCATTTAGCCGGTATTGTGCTGTTGTTTAAACAGAGGTTAAGTAGGGCCCTTATCTTTCTGAGCAAGCAGGGGCCTTCGATCTTAATTGCATCTGCGACCACAGAGTCTTCTCCAGGTGCTTTGTTGTTTTTGGTCCTTAGAGCAAATTCGATTTCTTCTAAGGAGATATCGGGTAGTTCCTCGGAGCCTTGATTTACAATGCCTTTCCTTACTGATAGCATGTCAGGTTCTAAATCCACATTTACATTTTACTCCCTCTGGCTTCTATACAGCAGCCAATAAAAGTCCTCCACAACCTTCAGTATTTCTTCCCTGTTTGCTGTTATATTTCCTTGTTTGTTTCTAATCATCGTTATTTCTCTTCTTCCGATTCCCAGACTTCTTCGCAGAACTTTCATGCCTTTATTCTCTATAGTTTGTTCGATTACGTTTTTATTGTAAGTTCTGATATCTTTCCTTAGGGCTTTAGACACTTGCTTGTTCATTTTTTTCATTTCTACGCTGGTGACCTATTTTCGACTTCTCATATTCCTTCTCTCTTGCATCAGCTATCTGGTGCCTTGACTGATCTTTTTGTCCTTTTTGGTTTTTGGACAGAACTTGTTTTGACTCTGTTGTACGGCTGGAACTATCGCATTATTCAGGTTATCCATGTCTTCTTAGGGATCTGAGTTTTCCAGTAAGCCTGTAATGCTCTGCTGGAACCCTGCTATGTCCGGCGGGCTTGCCCAAGCTCTGTTGGCGCCCTTTTTGACCATTCCATTCCTTTCCTTGCCGATGTTGATTATTATTTTTGCTCTTACCATTCTATGGTCGCTTCCGGTTGTTAGCTTGTTCAGGACGTGACTATTTGTTTTTTGTCGGTTATTATATAATCTATTTCATTTCTGGTGCGGCCGTCTGCACTTTCCCATGTCCATCTTCTGTTTGGCCTTTTCTTAAAAAAAACTATTCATTTGAAATAGATTATTTTGCAGCAAAAAAACCCAGCAATGTCTCCCCGCGTTCATCTCTGCCTTCAAGCCCAAAGTTTCCAACCGAAATTTCGGCTTCATTGGCCTTCGGTCCCATTTTAGCATTAAAGTCGCCGCACAGGATAGCAAAGTGTGTTCGTTCCTCTTCAATGGCCAGTGTAATATCGTCGTAGAACCTGTCAATTTCTTCGTCAGTATGGCCTGTCGTTGGTGCATACACTTGTACCACTTTTATGCTGTATCTTGCGTTCAGCTTGAGGACCATATATATAACTCTTGTGGACACGATATCCTTGCAGTGGCGTCGGTGTATTAAGAAGCCGGTTCCTCCTATCGAGCTGTCGTTCTCGCCTACATGGTAGAAGCCATGTACAGATTTTGGGCTTATGTCTATCTATTATATCTTCTCACCTCGCACAATCCAACTATATCCCACTTTACTTCATCCAGTTCCATCTCCAGCTCAATCAGTCTTTCATCTGACAATAATGTACGTGCATTATATGTTGCTACATTAAGGTGTTTTGTGGAATTTGCCAATCTTTTGTCCCCCCCAGAATCCTTGGGATAGGCCGACTTCTCATCGGTGCGAGATTTTGGAAATGTTTTCCTACTCGCCTGGGGTGTTTGTATTTTCGCAACTGGCATCTTCATAGGGGATTTTCTAGCCATAACACACCATAAACAATACCTCAGCTAAAAACAAATTATTTTGTTCATTCGGTCTGCGAGGTGCGAGGCTAGGTGCACGACTCCAGTATGTTTCTGTTCAGTCGTTTCTGTGGTATTGTTTATTCATCGCCGTGCGGCGAGCGTCGCGGCGAGATGAACTACTCCACTGTGTTTTTACCCGGAAACTAAGTAATTTTGGTTCTTACCCTTTGACATGTTCCTAAGAGGGGCACAGGCTTTTCACGGTGATCATGTCATGTCATAAATTAGCAGGAGCGCACATGCCTCAAATACTTAAGTTTATATGGTGATATAGCCTAACTTACAACATGCACGGTCCGTCTTCCGATTTCTCACGTTTAATTTTCCTTCCCCAATTTAAAACTGTGTCCTAAGTAAGTATACAACATGTTCGTTTACTGATTCAAATGCTCAACGTTTTCATAACTCATTTTAAGTCCAACTGTCTTTGAGGCAGCATTATTGTGTCGCTTGAACAACTGCATCTGTCATGGGTTGGACTTCTCCAGGCCAAGGATGTCTTCCAAGGCAAAGTTGAAAAGCTTCCCTAACTCTTCTTCCCAATTGAATTTTATTAGTAATCATATCTTTACTTGTATTGTTGCATCATTGTCAATGTATTGGATGAGGTCAGGATATCGAGTCTATTCTTGTTCTACTCAATGTTCCAGGACCCAGTCCCTGCCTCAAACTATTTTACTTTTCAACCTACTCTCCTTAAGCACAATTCACGACCTTAGAGACAAATATGCTTGTACAAAGATAAACTAATTACCAAAAACGTTTCTTTTTTAAGCCAGCGGGTGTTTAATACATGAATAAAATCTATTTATTTGTAAATTCATATTTCTATAACTGGATGTGTTGGTTATATCATGGAATACGGCTTACTCTCCTCGAATCTCTAATGCTTGAGTACTTTGAAACTCTAGCTAACTCGGTAATTAACGTAACTAATCGACATATGCACGCAGTCACCCAAATCTTATTGATGTTACAGCACTTTAAGCGGTTCTATATGGCAGTAGGCCCTGTACTGTATTTAGTTTAAATTATATGCTTTTCCGAACAGTTGTAAACGTTAGGTGACTTCATGCAGCTGTGTAATAGTTTGCGTTATAACTGTTCAATAAAATGTTTTTAATTTAAGCTTTAAATTAGTTTGGTTTAACTTCTCATCTTTTTTTTAAGGTGAATCGAATAATTAAATAGTAAAAGATTGGCTCTGTATCTACGAAGGTAAAGCCAGTTTGTGTTTAAGACTAGAAAGTGATATGTTTGTATAGTAAAAGTTTTCCTTTTCCAACAAATCTTAAACTTTGTTACGATTATCTTTTTGTTTAGGCTTAATTGAAGAGGCGACTAAGGTAGAACTTATTTATTTGGACTTTGCTGATCTAGTGGCATCAGCCCCTTGAACTTTCAAAGATTAGGAAGGTCCAAACAATCTCAACATAGTTCTTGTTCTATTATTTTTTCTTTACTAAGTTACGCTAAAAAGGCATTTTTCGATTTTTCATGACTGATTTTTTATACGAGGTGTTAACTTTAAGGGTCGACACAGGTGTCAGCAAATGAAAAAGAGGGATTGGGTGATAAGTTACCAGTAAGAAGCATTATTATTTGAGGGTAGTAGTCGATCCAGATTATAACTAGTGGCGTGAGAATTAGGGGGTATGTTCACATTTTACTGACAATTTTTACAAAATTCGAAAAATGAGTTACCATGTGACTAAAAATATTTCATTATATTTGTATAAAAAGACCCAGAAGAAAATTGAAATTCTAGCGACATCTGACAAAAGTATGGTAATTTTAGTTCCCTCGATCTACCATACAGGGTGTTTCATAATTGAATGCTGATGCTAAAGGACGATAATCCTTGGATGATTCTAAGATCTTTCCCCAATATCTCTAAAACCGCTTTGTTTTGTTTGTTTTTTTCAATTTTGATAGATGCAAAGTATCCATAAAAATACATTTTTTCCAGTATAAAAGTTTAGGTTAGTCCTGTTGTATTCCTAACTATTACGTGGCTTCGCAATTCTTCCTCAGTTTGAATTGACTGACTTTAAACCAAGGTCTTAAGATGTCTCCAAAGAAAATAATCCAGACTGTTTAGGTCTGAGGATCTAGCTGGCCATGACAGTGCTCCCCACGACCTATCAAGCGATAATTAAAGTATTGGTTTTAATGTTGGCGTGTCGGAACATTAAAATGTGCAGATTCGCATTTAAATAGGAACATCTTCCAACAGAACTGGCAAATTATCCTCAAGAAACCGGCGATAACTATGTCCATTTAATCTGCGGTCCAATTAAGTAATCTCACAATAATTCCAGCCCACACATTTAATAAGAACTCTCCTGGCGATTGATTTATATTTTTTATGCATATTTCTGATAGCGTTTCTCGTAAAACTAGCTAGTGAATACAATTGCCGTGTAAAATAAAGGATTTTCAGTAACTTTTTCGAGAAACCATTGGCAGAAATTCACGCGTAATGGAAAGTCTCGAAGAACTAGAGTAAGCAACAACTCCTACAATACAAGGACAAGGTGCTCAAGCGAATTTTGCTAGTGACGTCGGTTGCGGCCAACATGTATTTTGGTGTGGTCGGCTTTGGACCTTGTCATTGAAGCGGTATGTCAGATTATCTATAATTCCTAGTTAAGTAGGATGCGATTTGAAATAAGTTCTCTACGTAATTTGTTTATAACTACGTTAGCTTAGTTATTCACACAGGTCTAATATAATTTCACAGCAGTATTAAATTTTGATTACTTTGGAGTTAAATAAAAAAATAACAATATCAATTAAAAAGTTAGAAAACGGGAAGTAGTTAGGCGAAACGCTGAAGGCGAACTGGCAACGTTGCACCATCTATCAATATTGCTAATCGACAGATTTATTTGTGCTTTAGTGTAAAAACACAGTGCATTAGTGGTTTAAATAGTGTAATAAATCATTTTAAAATGCCAAATAAATGTTGTGTTGTCGGTTGTAAAGGTAACTACGGAACTACCTAAATAACCCAAGAGTGCGCACGAATTTTATCTGGCAACAAACACCTTCTCCACTTTGTATCTGTCCTCCTCGCAGGGATAACACCCAGCTTTCACAAAGAGGTTTCTTTAGTTGAGTAGGTAGTATGTGTCGATTACTATATAAAAGTTTAAGTGAGGCGAATACTTTTTTGTTAAGATTTTTTATGTGTTCTTCATCGACCATTAAGCCCAAGTCTCTAGCAGAAATGACAAAGTTTAAAGGAGTGTCTGAAACTTGCAGTTTTAAGCTGTTCTTCACCTAGTTTCTGTTAGCCTTGGTACCTATGCATAGTAACTGAGATTTTTTATAGAGTTTAAAATCAAATTGTGTTCCTCTGACAGTAATTTGATGTTTTCGAGATCCTGAGTAAGATTGTGAGTCGCTTGAACTGTATCTGACTGAACAGAATAATAAAACTGTGTGTCATCAGCATAAGCCTGTGTTTTACAATAAGTTGCCAATAGTATAAATTATAAACAGTAGAGGAGACAAGACAGAGCCCTGAGGCACTCTAGTAGATGCTGCTGGACGCAACACCAATACACGAAACCCTCTGAGAATGGCTTGATAGGAAGGAGTTTCCTAGTTTTAGATCAGGATTAAATCCATAATACTGTGCACATAAAAGCCCATAGAGTATCAAATGCCTTCGTTGGTTATAATCTGGATCGACTATTGCCCTCAAATAATATTGTTTCTCATTTATTTATTTATTTATCTATTTCTACATTACAGATCAAGAAATCCGAATAGTATACATTACTTAGAACTAATTTGTGTGATATAAAATAACATTTTGCAAAATAGGGACAAATAGGACAGATAAAATACGCCCATAAAAGTCAGGAACATCGGAACTGCAATTGTTTGCATAGTGTAAACAATGAGTAATATTAGTCCACTGTAGTTAGCAATAAATTGAGTTTTCTTTTGAACGTTACCAATGAACAATTAAACTCTGTAAAACAACGGCAGTCTACCTCCACAATATGTATACATATTGTGGAGGTAGACTGCCGTTGTTTTATTTGATTATATCAACTCCACTGTAATGGACTACTTCTTCAAGTTTAAAAAAAATTAAACTCTGTGTTAAAGGGGATATATGTATTTAGGTTTTGCATGATTTGGTTCATGACACCGTTTCTGCCAACATCAGTTCGGCTTCTATTAATTGAAAATACCTCGGTAAGTCGCGTATTGCGCGGAGGAACGCGATAATTAACTAATGTTAGAAGTTCAGCGCAGTCTATGCTGTTTGTAATTATTCTTTACCCAAACACTATGGACTAAGATTGTCAATCGCTGATGGTAAGATAAACCACTCTTATCTATTCCCAGCCTATATAATAAGAAGTTTGCAAATTTCGACTGGGCGCATTCAATTCGCTTTATATAGGCTTTGTAATATGGTGACCAGATGACTCGACAGTACTCCAAGTGGCTTCGTACCAAGGAGTATTAAAGAGACTTTAGGACTTCAGTGTTCGAAAATTTTCAGCAACGCCTCATTATAAACCCTGCCATTCTAAAGGATTTTGATAAAAATTAGTTGATGTGTTCGTTAAATCTCAGCTCAAAATCGAAAATTACACCCAAGTCATTTATCCAATTTACTCGAGGAATAGGGGAGTTTGAGATGAAATAGCAGTGTATTATTGGTGTTTTCTTCCTTGTAAATGATATGACTTTACACTTTGAGGAATTTATTTCCATATTATTTTCTGTACACCAATCCATTATTTTATCCAGATCATGAATCAATTTTGTGCATTCATCCTCATCTGCGACTCTTTGGAATATTTTTAAATCGTCCGCGTATAGAAGAAATCGGCAGTTTTTTAGTAAATCCGTAAGGTCATTGATGAAGACTAAAAATAAGACCGGGCCCAAGTGTGACCCTTGGGGTACGCCCGACGTAGCATCAATCTCTTTAGAAAGTACGCTATTTATTTTGATAGTTTCGAGTACGATTGCGCAAGTAACTTGAAATCCATGACAACAGAGGGCCTCCTATATACCGTATAACCTCAGCTTGCTCACTAGAATATTGTGATCTACTCGGTCAAAGGCTTTTTTGAAGTCGAGATATATGGCGTCGACTTGAGCTCCTATATCAATCGCGGTAGACAAATATTGCGAAAAAATACATAAATTAGTTTGGCAAGAGCGACCAGGTAGGAATCCGTGGTGAGATCTAGAGATAGTATTTTTTAGGTATACAAAAGCAGTAACTTATCACCCAAAACTCATGTCTACATGAGATCTTAGCCTTATTTTGAGTCGGAGCAATCTGCCTTTAAAGTTAAGCATCATTACTTTCGAACACCCTGTATATGGTACTTTATAAGCGCTTTCCCTTAGGATTTGGTTATTATAGTGATTTTCTGTGCTTCAATATAGTTATGTCACAACAAATCATACCATAAAGCCGATGCAGTCGCTTTGAAAAAATTAAAACGCAGCTGGGTTGTTTTATACACCTTTGTTGTATACAGAAATCCAGCTGGTTTACTAGACTGACTAAATACTTCACCATAAATGCGTCATTTTGAGATCAGAGACCTTAAAGGAAACATCACAGTAGGCATACTCGTTTTGTAATATAAACCTTGCAGTTTTCGTATCCTGCTTAATTTTTCGCGTTAGTCTTGAATAAGTACTAAATTCTAAACATTTTTGAAATCAAACATGATTTGTTGTTATCACCTGAAAGTATTTATAAGTAATTACATATACAATATTTTGTCAGCCTATGCTGAAATTAATAGACATATTTTATCCCTGTTTAAGAACAAAAATTTACAAACAAACTATTCAACTATTGAACAAACTTATGAACAACAAACGAGTAGATATAGCTCGCAACAATTCTTATACACAGTGTGTAGTAAAGTCCCGGACCGGTCAATTATTTAGAAAATGGGGCACAACATAAAAACTTTCGGTATAAAAGTTGTAGGCCTTAAAAAATTCTATAAGACTAGGACACCTGTCATTATACAGGGTGCCCCAAACAGTCATGGTAAACAAGACTTTGGTTTATTTAAATGGAATGACCCCTTTTTAATCACGTTTTTTTTTCCTCTAAACATTCTAAAGAACAATTATGAAACATGTCATATGGCTAAACACATTAGTTTAAGAAGTAATTTGAGTTAAAGGACATAAATCCAACAGGTAAGATATTACTTACATTTTGCATTTTTACAAGCTTACCACAATGTTTGGCGTTAAAACTGTAAAAGAACATACAAATTGTACTAAATGTACCTACCCACGCAAGTTTTGTCAAGAATGTATATACAATTAAATTAAATACAAGCAGTATAATTAATAACAAATTTACAAGAACAAAAATGAACTTAAGTAAGTCGTTATTTAATTAAATGTTGAAAAAGTCCTCCTCCCACAGTTTGACAATGGGCTAGGTTATAATAAAATTTGTCGATGACGTTTTTTAACATTTCTTGGTTAATAGTAGATTCACATTCTTCAATAATTCTTCTCAATTCGTTCAGATCTGCAGGTTTTGTCACATACACTTTATTTTTTAGTTGTCCCCAGAGAAAATAATCAAGGGGCATTAAGTCTGGCGACCTAGCGGTCCATTCTATAAAGATAGGTCCCACTAATCTATTGCCAATAATACCGGCCCACACACTTACTTTCTGGGGGTGTTGAGTGTGTGTTTCTCTCATCCAATGTGGGTTCTGATCAGCCCAGTAACGACAATTATGTCGATTGACATTCCCGTTTAACATGAATGTTGCTTCATGCGAGAAAATTATCTGATTAAAAAAATTGTTATTTTCTTCCTGTTTTTGCATCATTACTTCGCAAAATTCCATTCTACGTTCGAAATCGTCTTCTGATAATTTCTGGACTAAAGTTATTTTATAGGGGTAAAAATTACTGTTTTTTAAAATAATTTCAACTGATTTAAAACATATATCCACTTAGGTAGCAGCTTTTCTTAACGAAAAATGTGGATCCTGAACAAAATGAAGTACCTAATGTCTCTAATTTTTTTTTTCATCACTAGTTGCCGATTTTGGTCTTCTGGAACGAACTTTATCTCTGCAACACCCGGTTTCCTCGAATCTTTAAACTGTTCTCACAACTGTAGATTTTGACATAGGCTGTCGGTTTGGAAAAGTTATATTGAAAAATTGCTTTGTTTCGGTAAATGATCTTTGTCGGTCTCCAAAACCTCTGATCATTAGTAAAGTTATACGTTCCCTTTCGTTGAGAGACATTTTCAGAAATTAATGTGACTGACGCAAAACATTCTGGTACCAGCTTGTAAAAATGCAAAATGTAGGTAATATCTTACCTGTTGTATTTATGTCCATTAACTCAAATTATTTCTTAAACTAATTGTTGCTTAGAATGTTTAGTGGAATCAGAAAACGTGATTAAAAAGGGGTCATTCCATTTAAATAAACCAAAGTTTTGTTTACCGTCACTGTTTGAGGCACCCTGTATAATTACAGGTGTCCTAGTTTTATAGATTTTTTTAAGGTCTACAACTTTTATACTGAAAGTTTTTTATATTGTGTGCCATTCTCTAAATAATTGACCGGTCCGGGAGTTTTTACACACTGTGTATAATATAAATTTAACCGATTTTTGGAAAGTTTATTTTCATATTTTACTATCAACGCACAAAATAGCCCAAATGAGTTTAAACTCACGATGAGATCTTTCACACTAGCCACGGTATTTTTTGACTATATGACTATAGATGAAGGATTCGTTTAGCTTTTAAGATACACCATCAAAAAACAGATAAAAATTAAACTGAAACCCTGACACTGTATCTTCAAAATCTAAGCAGTTTAAGGCATACATAAGTATACACTTCTTAAGTGAACTCCACACCGAGGCCTGTAGCATATACCGGGTGTTGCATCGTCGAGCGGGACATAGGAAATCCCATGTAATTTTAAATGGGGTCAATTATTGGCTTCCCTAATTATTTTAGAGAAAAATTCTATTTAGGTTTATTAAAGAGCACTAAAACCCACATTCAAAAGAATAACTTTAGATATTTTTGATGAGCCCGTTTACGGGTTATCGCCGATTTCTTTTTAACTATTTCTCCTTTTTATGGCCCCGTATTTGCGGGCACCAGTCAAGGTAAAAGATGACTGTCAAATAAAGTTGTCATTTTGAGGAATATTTGAACATCTTCTTAAATCCTAAAGTTCTAACAATTTAATAGTACCTACCTAGTAATTAGTAAAATATTGAAACATGTAAAATGTCATAATTAACCTTGTAATTGGATACTTTATTTTAGTTTTATTCAGATTAATTTGTACTCATAAATACACCTTTAATATTTTCGATGTACGAGTTTTTATAACAATAAAGCACACATTTCAAAATGACAACTTTATTTGACAGTCATCTTTTACCTTGACTGGTGCCCGCAAATACGGGGCCATAAAAAGGAGAAATAGTTAAAAAGAAATCGGCGATAACCCGTAAACGGGCTCATCAAAAATATCTAAAGTTATTCTTTTGAATGTGGGTTTTAGTGCTCTTTAATAAACCTAAATAGAATTTTTCTCTAAAATAATTAGGGAAGCCAATAATTGACCCCATTTAAAATTACATGGGATTTCCTATGTCCCGCTCGACGATGCAACACCCGGTAGTGCGTTGGAGTGCGTGTGGAGTTCCCTTTACTCCTAAAATTAACCAATAGTCGAATTCTACACTTTTAGACATCAAATTAATAATATCCTGTATACCTATGTATAATATTTGACAAAATCGTAACAACTTTCCAAAAGACACGTAACTAACTAAACTAAAACTCAGATGTGCCTTTCAGCCTTCACAATTAGGAAAATTTGAAAACGCGTTTTGGTATTTTATCCGACTATCTTCAAGGTTGGCCTGTATAGTCATTAAATGTACTACTTAGTTAAATGACGATGCAAAATAACGAGGTTAAAAGTACTTACGCATCTGGGACAGTCAATAGACCATTCCAGAACATATGATTTTGGCATGAAGTATAACCTAAACTTGTTACTTTGCCCCCTAGCAAATATGGCGTTGTCAAATATGTAATGGTAATTTCAAGGCTTTGACATAAAGTATAACCTAAATTTGTCAAATTTGCCCCCCAGCGACGTCATTCTAGAATGGTCAATTAGGCACAAATTAAAATAACAGTTTAAACATAATAATTAAAATACTATACAAAAATCCAAAGGTCAATGCAAAGAACATGTAAAAAAACTTTTTACGAATGTATGCGGTAATTTATTTAGTTATGCTTGGACTGATATTTTAATTTGTGCCGACTGGACTATCCCAGATGCTGAATTACAAGTACTTTTAACCTCATTGTTGTTTAACTAGTTCAATTAATTACTACAGGCTCTTCCTGAAGATGGTCGAATAAAAGATAGAAACGCGTTGGAAATTTTTACTGATAAAGAAAGCCGAAGGACACCTCCGAGTTTGAATTTAATTGCGTAATATCTGTTATCTGATTTAAAATCTATTTTTTCGTAAATGGTGGTGTGCATTGTGCATTTTCTTTTTGTTTTGAAATGGGTAGAATAAGTATTTTGCGGTATTTTTACGACTTACCCCTTAATTTAGTGCCTGCAGTGTGTTATTGTGGTAAAGTTTAAGCTGGTTTTTGTTGGAAGTCTATTTTAATAAATTTGGTATGGGCAAAATGCATTATTTTGGTTTTAAAGTAAAATTAGCTCTAATTAGTGTTTGAATCATTTAAAGCAATGCAAGAAATTACCATAAGATCACCGTTATTTCAAGCCGATTCAATTTTTGCACAAAATTTTGCTGATAATTATTACTTTTTAACCAAATAAGACTAATGCTTGACAAGCATGGCTACACATGCCCACACCTTCTTAATATCACACAATTTTCCTTGTGTTATTTATATTTTTTTTGTATTATTGCTTTTCAATGAAAATGTAATATTAGCTTGTAAGTATTTTTGTGTTATTGTTTTTATATCTAAAAATAATTTAAATAAATTACTATACATATTAGGGATATGTTTTTTTCTTTAATAATTTTGCATGTATTAATTTGCAATCATATACATAGTATATAATAATACTCAAAAATATATGTAATATGAACTTACTGTGTCAATCAATGTTAAATGTACCTAGTTATCAACGACATACGTTTATTACGTTTTCTATTAAGGTCATAACTAACACTACCTCCACTTTATCAGGTGTACCTGCTTTGTTTGAGGGGCTTCCACACGATGAGGCTATTAAGCATCTATTGTGTGCCTCCCGATCGTATCCTTGTACTTCTGGTGATATTGGTGTCAGTGATCCCCTCTTTCTTGTAATCCCTGAAAATGTCACCTTAGGTTCTTGTAGTTTTGTTGAATGAGTTTTTCTTTGTGAGATGTCTACGGTTTCAAGTTCTATCATGTTTAGTCTCGGAAATGCACTGTGATGGTAATTGTAGCTTTATTGTATGCGTGTGTGTTCCCTGTTATTTTCTGATTCGTGTTGTTCCTCGTCATTTGTTGTTGTTTTCGGGTGCAAGCTCCAGGCCTCCAAATATGGAATGTTATTTTCTGCCATAGATTTCTTATCTCTTTTTGTCGTCTGTATTCCTTGCAATTTCTTCCGTCTGTTACTTCATGGTTTTCTTTACAGTAGAGGCATAAGATTTTGTCTGTTGTGCACTGACATTCCTTTGCATCGTGTTCTTCTCTACATCTAATCTTGCATCTACATTGGACCGATACATTACCATATTTGAGACATTTTATACATGCTGTTGGTGGGATGTACAGTTTCACTATAGCCTCATAGTAATATATTCTAACATATGTTGGGAAGCTTGTCCCTTTGAAGGTTATAAGTGTGTCTTCTATATCCCCTTAACTTATGTTGCTATGGTCATTTACCCTTTTCCCTATTCTTGTAGCCTCCAGTATCGATCCTGTAGATTCCGCCTCTATAATGAATTCTATACTTATCTTTGTGCTTCCAGGTCAAATATAGTGGTACAGGGGAGCAAATTTAATAGTTCATACTGCGCTATTTTTCAATTACAATGGTTACTTGTCCGTCCCGCTAGACTTCAAATTACAATGGCCACATGTCCGCCACTTCTTTAAGAAGTCTTCCTTTTTTTACTTGTCCTCTAGAGTAGCAACAGCCTCCTATCTGTTTTGCGCTGACAACCGGCAACGTAAATAGAAAATGATATTTAGTTCTTCATAATTTTTTTAGGTTCACTTTTTCTTATAGCAAATTCCATTGGTAAAAAAAGTGCGGATCGAGTGCAAAATTTGAAAACCATTGGACATTTCAGTGCAAGTATTTGTAAACCATTGGGAAACCGGTGCAACAAATGTTGCACCGAGTGCAACCAGTTCCGCACGTGCTCTTGGAGACCGTGCTGTACCAAAACTGGATGAAAATGTCAAAAAATACAGTGCTTTCATTTTTTCGATCTTTAAAATTTTATTTTGTCTCAAATTTGTCCAGTGGTAAGTAAAATCATTGAGGATTGAGGAGTATTATCATCAACTTTGTTGGAAAAATGCACTTAAGGTCTAATCTGAAAACCATTGGTACCCAAATAGTGCAACACTTTTTGTGCACTGATGCAGTTTTACTGACATACCGGTGCCGCACTTCTTTTATCAATGGAATTCGCTATTAGTGTACCTACTTGTTGCTATGTTATCTCTATGTTTATCTTATACATGAAATATGTATATTAATTTTCTTTGCATTTGGTATTTCGATCTGTGCGCTTTTATTATTATTTACTTATCAAGTTATTTTTATTAAAAAATTTGATTTAATTGAAAGATACAGGTATGTTTTTATATTAATTGATATGTCCAGTTAGGCCTTATTGAAAATGTAGTAACAAGTAACTTACGTAGTAATCTTGGGAAAATTATGGCCAACTTTGATCCCGCACTTATTACTTCCAGGTTAAATGTAGTGCCAGGGGGAGAACATATTTAATATTTCAGATTGCGCTTTTTTTTTAATTATGATGGTTACTTGTCCGTCTTCCCTCTATTTCAAATTACAATGGCCACAAGTCCGCTATCTCTCTCTTCTCTTCCCTTTTATTTGTCATCTAAATTGGCAACAACCTCTGTTCTGTTCGAAATTTTTCTATGACCTCTTGCCTTTCGGCATCCAGCCAAGGCAACAACCTCTTATATGTTTTGTGTTGTTTGTTTTTTGTTCGTTTGTTATGTCGTTGTCATTTTTCTTGTGCGTTTTTGTTATAATTAATTTTATACCTAAACTAAACCAAGATATAAAGCTTAAATAGCATTAATCTGGATTTATAAACTCGAAAAGTTGGTGAGGTTGAAGTTATGATCAAGTTGGTGAGGTTAGATATTCCGAACTTCGAACATAAAAATTGGTTATCTCGAACTACCCTGGAACTTTTCGAACCTCTCGAGCTACATGAACAACATGAACGAGTGCATAAATGGAACTCGAGTGTTTCCTTTAGTTTAAATTGAAACTATTTCCAACACTAACTGAACCTCAACCTCGCCAACTTTTCGAGTTTATAAATCCAGCTTTAATCTGTGATTAAACCTTTATATATTCTATACAAATGTGTTTGTGTTTCACCCTTTACTTAAAAGTTGAACCATCAGTCGGAATAATTAAATCGTAACAAATGACTCAATTAATTGTGATACTCCAAAAAGATTTTAAGGACACGTTGAGGAATCATTCCATTTTAAAGAGTATTAGTTTACCTCAACTTGCAAGGAACATCAGTAAAGTCAGAGACAAACCTTTAATATTAAATCCAACTGAAGGACCTAAACAAAAACAATGATGTAGTTGAAAATTTAGCTGAAGACATTATAGATATTGACTCTGATGAAGATGATGGTGGTGCCATTTATAATGAAGTAAGAATATAGAAAAGTAAGTACCTACAACATTAAGTGATACTAAGAATATCAATTTGTGTGATGAATTTACCAGAGATGTTAAGGATACAAACATTCTCTTGATAGTCAGCATGGGTCACGACCTTAGGAACAAGTAGGCAGGCACTCAAATTTAGTATTCTCGGCATGTGGCCAAAAATTTTGGTCATGGGATGGAAGGTGTTTATCTTAGAAATAATTGAGGAATTCTCCCATGAAACATTGGGCACTTATTAAATTACACCTTGTATAATGAATGATTTATAACCGCTAAATTTATCTCGATAGGTATATCTAGGTATAAAGAAGAATTTTTATCTTAGGATTGTTTTCATAATGATGGAGGCAACAACTACTGTACCTTAGAATATCTATATGATTAAACTAGCAGCATACAGCATATTAGAAGGAAGCAGATGAAAGAACTCCACTTTTGTACATAAATAATGTAAGTACATTTTTTAAATTTTACAGTCTAATCATTTTATGCTTACTCTATATAATGTGTCCATTCCTCTCATAGTACAAAATATAAATTTATTTATTTTATTTATTTATTTGTTTGAATAATTAAATAGAATTTTGTGTGTTTTACATGTAAAGAACATTACTGCGCATTTATTTGTGTTTATATTCAAATTGTGCTCTCTACACCAACGAACAACCGCTTCCAAATCTTCCTGCAGAGCCATTGCATCTGTTTCACTCCTAATCGCATGAAAAATCTTATAGTCGTCAGCAAAGATCAGACCTTTGGAGAAATTGAGATTTTCGCCGATATTATTAATCACCAATAAAAAAAAATCATGATTATTTTCTCAAAATTTTGGATATGTATTTTTTGATTTGGTATGTGTAGTGAAAGTGGTGGGGTATGGATGAAGTTTGTTTTTTCTAAGTGATTCTTTCACTGACGATTTTTTTCAATGTTAAGGTTTTCACTAATTTCTTGAACACCCAACCTCCGTCTCTGGCGATAAAGTGATGGCAAGTTCATATTTTTCGGTTAAAACAGTCGGTTTTTCATGCTTAATACTGCCTTTTTAAATTTTAATTTTAAAGTTAGAACAAAAAAAGCTTAGGTATTACTACAAAATTAATTTCCTTCTAGGACCAAAAGCTAAACAGCATTCTGAATGTTCGGGAGACAGAAGCTGAATTAGAAAAGTCTATAACCGACCCAAATGATTTCTATTTTAAATCTTTTGGGTCGGTTATAGAAACAATGGTAAAACTGTATTTATGTTTGTCATTGGTTTATTTTACTTTATCTTTTTACACATAAGAAATGTCCAGGCTCTGAACGTTATAAGAGGGGACACATATTTATAATGTTTGCACATAACCCATACAATTCTATACCTAATAGCAGAGACCATACAGGTTATAGACCCGGAACTACAATTACAGCGAAATTTCTTCCATAAAAACACAGGAGATGTCGCTAGCCGTAATATTTCAAGACACATGTTGTACCGCTTTGTGCTCACGACACAGAGACCTTCGGATTTTTATTTATTTATTGCATCAACAACTTTACAAAAAGTCAATAACAGATACAATATTAATACTAACTAAACCCATAGCCCTAAAATTCTTAAAAACTATAGAAAAAATTATCATTAGATACCTCTTTATTGCAACCGCCTGCTTAATTCATCTTTTGTTTGTTTTTTAAACATTGCATAAGTCCTATTAAATATATCTATGTTGCCGCCATATTCATTAAGATAGGAACAAAGTCTTATAAGTGGGGAATTTTTATAAAGATTAGTCCTAGGTGCGGTAATATAAAACATATCTGTAGATCTACTGTTAACTCGACCAATTCTAAATGGAAGCTGTTCTAAGAACTCCTTATTATCAATATTATTAGTGACCATTTTATGTATGAAAGCCATACCTGCCTCAATACGCAGCTGTTTCAAGCTGGGAAAATGCAATAATTTACACAAGAGCTTTTGATCAGTCCCTCTTTGTGGATATACTGAAAACCTTTTCATATGTAGAAATTTTAAAAATCTTCTTTGGACAACTTCCACACTGTACATCTTATTTGCATACTGTGGATCCCAAATAATACATGCATACTGAAGTTTTGAAATAACTAAAGACTTATATAACGCAATAATTGCATTAATGCTACTAAAATGTTTACAATTTCTTATGATAAATCCGAGAATTTTTATAGCCCTGGCAGCGACACTTTCAATATGCGCAGTAAAATTTAATTTAGTGTCAAAATAAACGCCAAGATCCTTGTGTAATTCCGTTCTCTGTAGTTGCATTTTGTCTATAGAGTAGTTAAAAACAATTTTATCCGTTTTACATGTAAAGGACATTACTGCGCATTTATTAATATTTATATTTAATTTATGTTCCCTACACCAACGCACAACCGCATTCAAGTCCTCTTGCAGGGCAAGAGCATCTGATTCATCCTTAATAGCATAAAAAAGTTTATAATCGTCAGCAAAAATAAGGCCTTTGGCGAAATTACGATTCCTGCCAATACTATTAATAACTAATAGAAATAAAAGTGGTCCAAGATTGGAACCCTGTGGCACTCCCGATGTCGGTGTATAGTTTTGAGACCTATAACCCTTATGCTCCACAAGTAAAGTTCGGTTATGTAAGTATGACGACAACAATGAAATAATATTGTGATCTATGGAAAAATCTTGCAAGGACTTTGTTATTTCACCAAAGTCTACCCTACCAAATGCTTTTTCTAAGTCGTTAAAAATTGCATCAACTTGGCAGCCGTCCTTAAGGGAATCCTGAATATATTGAGAAAAGTTTACTAAATTCGTAACAGTTGAACGAAGGGGCAAGAAACCATGTTGTTGGTCTGAAATTTGATGCTTAATATCATTGTATATTCTATTGCAAAGAACCAACGCAAAAAACTTTTGAGCAAGCTGAGACTATACTGACAGACCTGTAGTTATAAATCTTATTTTTATCACCTCTTTTAAATATTGGAATGACCTTACTTTCCTTCCATTTTGCTGGATAAATACCTTGTTTTAAGCAAATGTTAAAAATATATTTTAGAGGTTTTACAAAAGAATCAACACAACCCCCAATAACATAGGCAGGCACATTATCAGTTGCTACTGATCTATTTACTTTTAATTTTTTAATCGCCTCTATAATTTCAACTTCTGTAATTTCCAAAAAGCCAAAGCTTTTAAAAGTAGTGAAAATTCTTGCATCTAGCTGGTCATCGCCAATATATATGGAGCTGAAGTATCCAGCAAATGCGTTCACAACGTTTTGCACACCCCTTACTTCCTGTTCATTTAAAGTCATATTTTCGGGAATATCAGAGTTACGTTTTAGATTATTAATAAATTGCCAAAACATTTTCGGATTTAATTTAATTTCATCCTGCATACGTTCCTGATA
Organism: Polydrusus tereticollis; assembly: GCA_963920685.1. Classification (NCBI taxonomy): domain Eukaryota; kingdom Metazoa; phylum Arthropoda; class Insecta; order Coleoptera; family Curculionidae; genus Polydrusus; species Polydrusus tereticollis. The sequence continues at coordinate 49,072,354 of OY987334.1, read as the reverse complement.
TGAACGATATGCCGTTGTACTTTGGGCCTTAACCAACTGCCTCTCTTCTCTCGATACATCAGCTCCCATTGACTTTATTGCACCGTTACCGATGTAGCGAAATTAGTTTGCTATAGGCTTCAACTACTTTTAGTCCGGTCAAATTATACAGGGGGTGGCCAATTTGATACAGGTACACATGGCATGCTTACCCTAGCGGTAATTTTTCGCATAGAATGTGATGGGGTTAAAAATGCTTTTCGCGTGTAACTCGCTTCTTGTTGATTTTGCGACGAAAAGTAAAGAGAGTAATATTGTTGGGAATAAAGTTCTCTATAATTTTGTACTTTCAAGAATTTTTGATATATTTATTGTTTATCGAGTTGTTGCTCAATTTGACCATTTTCGAAAGGGGTGAAAATGCTTTTCACGTGTAGCTGGGTTCCTGTTAATTTTGCGACGAAAAATGAGTATAGTTAACCGGTTGGGAATAAAATTCTCTATAATATTGTACTTTTAATAATTTTCGATATTTTTATAATTTATGAAGTTATTGCTTGATTTGGCTATTTTCGTCAGGGTTGAAAATGATTTTCGCGTGTAACTCCATTCCTGTTGATTTCGCGCTGAAAAGTGAAGATACTGATATTGTTGAGAATAATATTTTCTATATTTTGTAATTTTAAAAATTTTCGATATGTATATTATTTATCGAGTTATTGCTCAATTTGACTATTTTCGAAGGGGTTGAAAATGCTTTTCACGTGTAGCTCTGTTCCTGTTGGTCTCGCGACGAAAAGTTAAGATAGTAAAATGGTTGGGAATAAAATTCTCTATAATATTGTACTTTCAAGAATTTTCAATATTTTTATTATTTATCAAGCTATTGCTCAATTTGACTATTTTCGAAGAGGTTGAAAATGATTTTTACGTGTAACTCTGTTCCTGTTGATTTCGCGACGAAAAGTAAAAGTAGTAAAATGGGTGGGAATAAAATACTCTATAATATTGTATTTTTAAGAATTTTCAATATTTTTATTATTTATCGAGTTTTTGCTCAATTTGACCATTTTCGAAGGGGTTTAAATGCTTCTGTAACTCTATTCCTTAACTAACCTGTTTAAAGAGGCATTGTAGGTCTATTGGTTTTGGATATATGGCCACCGAAAATTATCATTGGTGGAGTCTATGGTGTGGAACGAATGCGACATCGTGTATAATGTATCCTATTATTATGCTTGAAAAAAAATTACACACACAGATATATACTGATTATATGAGTTTAAGAAACATCGCAGAAGCCGAAATATTTCGCTAATGAGCAAACCCTAAACAATCAAGAACTTGTAGGTATAGATCATTGAAGTAAGTTGTTGTAATTACATTGTTACATTATTACATTATTGTCCTTGAATTTGTGGGCAAGTTTCTATTTTTTTCCCATAGATAATGTTAGTTTTGCTGTACAACAAATGGATTTAAGAAGCTGTAAAGCCAAAGACATTGGTTAAAAATACTTTTGAGAATAAAAAATGCAAGTTACAATATTTTTCTTTTTATGAAAAGGTCTTATAGAAGTTAGAAAAAGTTTTTGAATAATTAAACGCCTAATTAGGATTAATAATTCATCTACTTCTCTGCATGGCTCTTGAACTCTCTCGCAATAGTTAACAAGTAATAAATATGTAACACTTTTGCCTCAAAATCTACACAAGCAGGATAAGAACAATTATTTTAGAAGTAACGCGATTTTGCCCTTCAAACAATAGTGTCAAATTATCATGTGAAATGAGGTTTTTATGTATCATTGAGATTTGTGTGTTTCTGACCTAACTCGATACAAACTGATCTAGGTACATACGTTACAAAATTTAAATAGCCCGCCTCAAAAATTTAGTTCTTAGTCCATCTACCGCTGGCGCTAACAATTTAATAATTATATAACTAAAGTATTGTTGGTTGTCGCTCTATACTAAAATATTTAATAGGGTATGCTTTGTGACATAAAAAAAATATTCCAACGGCTCATTTTATCAATGTCCTGTTGACAGCCACAACAATTGTTCCAATAAGGATACCCTTGGAAATTATCTTGCTGTTGGTGTTAACAGGACATTAATAAAATGGACCAAAATCCATTTTTTAGGTAACGCCAGCGTCTGTAAAGTTGTTTTTTAATGATTTCTTTTCGTTTAAGGTTTTTTGCGGAATTATTTTAGAAGAGGATAAGTGGCCATTGTGGTTTGGAACAGTATCTACTCTATAATGGCAGCGATACTATGGGTTAAGTGGCCATTGTGATTTAGAGCAGCACCTACTCTATGACCATCGAACGAGTGGCCATTGTAAGTTAAGTTAATATCTACTCTGTGACAATTGGGCCTATCAAGAGGCCATTGTAAATTAAAACGGCGCTATCTAGCTGAATGTGGCAAAAAATAGAACCAATATCTTCTCTTGACATAATGGCGTTTTTTTTTTAATAAACAAAAAAAATTAACATTGCTTTTTAAATATGGGTGTATAAATACGAGCATCGCCATTTTGTCAGGAAATCAAAATATGCAAAAATAAAATAAAAATTACCTTGTGTCTTTCAGGATCAAAATCACTAAGAGGAATTGAGGCAGCTAAATGCGGTAGTGCTGAAGCAAGCGCAAATAGAGGAAATGGAATATTCTTAGGATAAATTTATTGTAATTTTAACTTTATACCTTCTCCATGGGCTCAAATAGTGGTTACATTTAGGTTAGTTCAGGTTATTCATGTGGGTTTACCTATGAGTAAGTGTTATTTGTTTTAGAAATTAAATAAAGATAATAATTAAGATTCGTTTGTCTTTTTGTTCCACCAAAGCCTGGTTAATTCAGTCTGTGTGAAGAGGACAGAAACGCGAGAAAGTATTTTCTACTCCTGATGCAAATATCCTTGAAAAGTGGGATATTTTGCACAATCTGACAACGTTTGTATCAGGCGCATAAGATACCTTCTCGCGTTTCTGTGATCCTGATACAAAATCGTAAAATGCAGAAAACGGCATTTAAAGGAAACTTACTAGGAGAGCAGAAACGCGAAGAGGTATTTCCTACTCCTGATACAAATATCCTTGAAAATTAGGATATTTTGCACAATCTGACAACGTTTGTATTAGGCGTATAAAATAATAAAATACCTCCTCGCGTTTCTGTGCTCCTGATACTAAAATCGTAAAATGCACAAATTTCGATTTTAAGGAAAAGTATTAGGATAGCAGAAGTGCGGAGAGGTATATTCTACTCCTGGTATGCAATGTTGCCAGATTGTGCAAAATTTTCAACAAATTTTGTATCAGGAGTAGAAAATACCTCCTCGCGTCTCTGTGCTCCTGATACAAATTCGTAAAATGCAAAAATTTCGATTTTAAGGAAAAATATTAGGAAAGCAGAAATGCGAAGAGGTAAATTCTACTCCTGGTATGCAATGTTGCCAGACTGTGCAATACATCCCAATTTTCAAGGATATTTGTATCAGGAGTAGAAAATACCTTCCCGCGTTTCTGTGCTCCTGATACAAAATCGTAAAATGCAAAAATTGCGATTTTAAGAAAAAATATTAGGAAAGCAGAAATGCGAGGAGGTAAATTCTACTCCTGGTATGCAATGTTGCCAGATTGTGCAAAATGTCCCAATTTTCAAGGATTTTTGTATCAGGAGTAGAAAATACCTTCTCGCGTTTCTGTGCTCCTGATACAAAATCGTAAAATGCAAAAATTGCGATTTTAAGGAAAAATATTAGGAAAGCAGAAATGCAACGAGGTAAATTCTACTCCTGGTATGCAATGTTGCCAGACTGTGCAATATATCCCAATTTTCAAGGATATTTGTATCAGGAGTAGAAAATACCTTCTCGCGTTTCTGTGCTCCTGATACAAAATCGTAAAATGCAAAAATTGCGATTTTAAGGAAAAATATTAGGAAAGCAGAAATGCGAGGAGGTAAATTCTACTCCTGGTATGCAATGTTGCCAGATTGTGCAAAATGTCCCAATTTTCAAGGATTTTTGTATCAGGAGTAGAAAATACCTTCTCGCGTTTCTGTGTTCCTGATACAAAATCGTAAAATGCAAAAATTGCGATTTTAAGGAAAAATATTAGGAAAGCAGAAATGCGAGGAGGTAAATTCTACTCCTGGTATGCAATGTTGCCAGACTGTGCAATATATCCCAATTTTCAAGGATATTTGTATCAGGAGTAGAAAATACCTTCTCGCGTTTCTGTGCTCCTGATACAAAATCGTAAAATGCAAAAATTGCGATTTTAAGGAAAAATATTAGGAAAGCAGAAATGCAACGAGGTAAATTCTACTCCTGGTGTGCAATGTTGCCAGATTGTGCAAAATGTCCCAATTTTCAAGGATTTTTGTATCAGGAGTAAAAAATACCTCCTCTCGTCTCTGTGCTCCTGAGACAAAATCGTAATGCGATTTTAGGGAAAAATATTTCTTCCTGTTATGCAACAGGGAGCGCAAAAAATAAAACAACAAGCCAATCCGCATAAATAATGATTTTATTTGAAACCTTCCATAACAATGCATAATTAATGATGTTTAATGATATATAAATAATATTATATTGACCACAAACGGTCCAACGACAAGGTATTAAAACAACAGTCGGTCATATACATGTAATCCTTGAACAAATTTTGATCCTGAGCCGTCATGGTTCTTGGGGCGGGGTAAGCTGCGCCTTCTCGGAGGTGAATTTCTCGTCGAAATTGCTCACGTCTTCCATCGAGTGCTGTGGAAGATTTAAGTTGACACTGTTAAGGAACTATCGCGCCAGTCCCGAAGTCAAATACTCACCACTGGTGTCACAAAGGGCGGCGGCCCCTCCGTTGAAGTAGTTTCTCCCACTGAATGTGCCTGAAGATTGAAGAACTCCTGTTTCTTCACGTCTTCCGTGTCCCGCTCGCTGGACCCCAGTCCTCGGTCAGGAGATTTTCGCAATAGCTGAAGAAAAAATAATTGTCATTAAGCTTGTTCCAATTCGACCGAAAACCATCCCCGAACGGTCCCTTAGCTAATTTACCGCCGAACAATCGATTCAAAATTTAAAATTTGTTTGACACGATGGAAATGATCGTTCGGGGACAGTAACTAGGGATATACAATTTTGGGTGACTGGTCGGCAAGGCTCGGGTCCAACTGATTGATAGTGAAAGGAGATAAAACATACGACGATTATTTAACCAATTACGCATTACGATGTTCTCTTTTCTTCCCGTTAGGCGGCTGATAATAAAGAGAGTGAAAATACCTTGTACCTCCTTCCACTATATAAGTCAGTTGGACCAGAGTCTGACCGGGGCAGGTGCGACATATGTGGATGAGCAGCTCGGCAGTCAAAATCGAACAAGTAAACGAGTAGAATTTGGGTTCTTAGACATTGCGGAGTGCATGGCAACGATCTCGTTAGACCTGGAGCCGGGGCTTATTGCTAAACTCTGGTGTATCCCAAGACCTCATCTTTTTAAAATAATCATATCCACCTCACATTTATTGGTTGCGATTGCTACGCCTTCTCCTATAAGCCGCGTAAAACAAAAATTATTTATTTATTTATACAGAATAATAACATTCCAAATGGTATGCATAACACTAAAATAAAATACAAATTGGTATTGCGAAGTACAGCGTATAAATAAAACAAAACAAAACAAAATAACAGATTAAATAATTTGAGTATTCAGCTTGTGTTATATATTTTTTATCGAACAAATGATTAGCCTAAATATATCACACATAAACAAAGAAAATAATAATTTACAATATGTAAAAATTTTCAAAGTCAAATTTAATGTCAGTATTCTGTATCATTCTATTGGACAAAAATTTCAACCAATCAAACAAAAACTTTTCGAACCTCGCTACTGACTTTATAAATGCCATATTCTGGACTATCCAATATCGAACCTCACCAACTTAAACATAACTTCAACCTCACTGATCTAGACAAGCTGAAAAGGGAAAGAAGATGAGAGAATATCAACACTTTCTGTAAATAACTGCAGTGGCAAATAGAGAAAAATTGTTACAATCGTAATGTTAAATGTGTAAAAAAAATTTTTTCCCAAAGAGTTCAAGACTTCGAAGTACTCCTAATATTGTAGATACATATATGGAGGTAAAATCAATACAAACTTTGTGCACAGTTCCACTAGGTTTATAAATCATGAATAATTATCTATTCTTAAAAAAGCTAGCCTGTAATAAAATTGTAAAGTGTTTAAAACTATGTGACAAAATTGGTGCTCATTTTATAAAGTTCCACCAACTGCAAGCTGAATGAATCTAATGAATAAAAGTCCCAAATAATTGGGGTGCTTAAAAGAAAACCACACTGTATCCTTATCTAAGACTAATATTAATATTATAGGATGCTTCTACTGCGCCAGTATGTACAGTTCTTTACATCATTAAACTGAAATAAATAAAAATCACCTACACACCATACCAATAATTTCAAATTGGACCATTTTCTGGATTTTTTCCAGTCTCCTTGGATTCTTAAAATGTAATGGTTCTGGACAACTGCAGGTTAGGCCTTTTTAGTCTCTTTTTATTTTTGGTTTCGTTGAAGGGGTTAACAAACTAGAGGCGGCTGTACGGGGTTATATACTTCAACGCATTTTAAAATTTCCTGTTGCGAAGTTCAAAAAAAAAATATTGCCCTACAATATCGGCAGGTGCAGTAAATATTTAAAAACAGGAATTATGGAGTTTTAGAAGTTACACCTTTATAATGATTACATATATAATCTTCATAAACTATTAAAAACTACTACATTGGCCAAAAAACTTACTTTTAGATAATATACGGAAGACCAAAAACTGTTTTGTAGCTCCTACCACATAATATCTATGGATACGTACAGGAGGCTCGTGATCTGCTCTCCCTTTTTTACTTTTAAGGCATATAAAGGTACCCACTTTTAAAATATGCCGCTGAAAAAAACACAAAAAAAAGGCTATTCAAATTTGACACATGTCAATACTGAATGTGGTCCATAGAAAAAAGAAAACTTTGTTTCTTTTTTCTATGATGTGGTCTTTGCTACTTATTAGGCTATGCTAGCTGGCTTATCGCCAAGACCACGAGCCCCGAGAACAAAGCAAAACAAGAGAACCGCGTTAATAGTTTCTCGAATTACTTCGCTTTAGCGACGTACTTTCGATGCGAATTTAAGCAAAAGACAAACCATCCTCCGGAAGACAATTTATTAACCTTCTAAATATAAACGATTACAAAAAAACTTAGCCACCGTATTTCCATTTCTTCTACTTTCGCTTGCTCCGGCACTGCCGCCACAATTCCTCCTAGTATTTTTGATCCTGGAAGCCACAAATCCATTTCATCGTCGACTTTCTATTATTTTTAGTGATATTTTTGATTTTCTTGACTCGAGTGGGAGTTTTTTTTTAATGAAAAACCAACTTTTGTAAATTATATCAGACTGAAATCCTGCGTGGGGTTTCTCGGCGGCGATTTAGAACTATTACCTTCACCTCGTGACATTTAATGTCTTTGGCGATGCTCGCTCCGCCATTATGTCAAGGAAACTTGCAAAACTCGAGAAATTGATCAAATAGAAAATTTAATTAAATGAGCAATACCTGTTTGTTAGATGTGTTTAGAATTAATTTCCTCTACTTCCGTGAGCGGATTTTTAGGTGATTACATGTTTTTATCACTTAACGGATGTTTTTAAATTACAATGCCCATTTGTCCGAAATCACAGAGTAGTCATGGTATAATTCCAAATCACAATGGCCACTTGTCCGGTAACTCTTCTTTTTTTTTTTGCCAAGGCACGTGAACGCGAGACATTTCACTAGCAATAGATCCATGTAACTACCCCAGAATAAGTGCAGAAATAGAGAGCACTAATCATTTTCCATTGCAACGCTACTAATAATAACGTTAGCGTAACCTGAAGAATGGATCATTAGAATCTTTCAAGATTTTACCAATGTTTAATCATGGTTTTCATTAAAAGTGGGAGATCTTTCAAGATTTTACCAATGTTTAATCATGGTTTTCATTAAAAGTTCTCAAAAAAGACTTACCCAGAAGAGTAAATGAAATCAGACAATATACTAAGACTAAGGTAACATAAACGTGTTTACTTTCTGCTTCTTCGTGTGTCTAACGAAACAAACCTTTTTGATATTTTTGAGCTCTGTGAAAAAACGCTAAATGCTTCCATCGGATTGGTAAGTCGGCCTATATTCCCGACAGCACCACAAGAGGTCTTCTTCCTTCTTTAATAGGCGTAGGCAGCAACCGAAAAGAAGGAACGTCATAGAGTCCAGGTTGGCAAATAAATTTTGTTGTTATTCGTGCATCATTCATAAACTGCTTCACTTAAAATCCGCCCTAACCTTACTTTCTTAAAGAATGTTGAAAACAGTTCCCAGATCTAATTTTAAGTTTCTTAAACATTCACAACTTATTAAAAAAACTTTTTTTAAATGCTTGTCCACTGTCGAAGAACTATTTCCTGTAAAGCTGGCGTCTGCCGTGTACGAACCCGCTACAGCTTCAGAGGAGCCCCCATTTGTAATACTCCATGGTTTATTTGGTTCCAAGCAGAACTGGAGTAGTTTGTGCAAGGCGTATAACCAGAAATTAATCCCACAAAGAAAAATTCTAGGTATGTATTTTTTCAAATTGCATTCTCTGTATTTGGCAGTGGGTACTACTTAAATTCAAAGTTATGTATTATCTTTGGATTGCATAACATATAGGCATAGGCGCACACAAAAGTTTAACATTGTAGATTGTAGGATGAACAATATCATTAATCATGATAAAACTGAAAAACTACATGTTTACTATTAGGTGCTTATTGTTTATTAGTACTAATAATTTTAGCTCTTGATCTTAGAAACCATGGCGAAAGTGAACACTCCAATAAACATTCCTATGCTCATTTAGCGGCTGATGTAAAACATTTTTTACTAGAAAATGATATTAGAAATGTGGCTCTTATGGGGCATTCTATGGGAGGCAGGTGTGCAATGTTATTTGCATTAAAATATGTGAGTAGTTGTTTAAATAAATTGTATTTGGGAGCCAATCTATTTGTTTCTTTAATTTACAATGCTCAGTCATTCCATGGTGACCGGTGGGACATATTTTAACTCATTTTCCACCAAACTTTCAAATATTTCAAGGCATTATAACCATTTGCGAAGATATTCATAGATAAATTAAAAAACGCAAAGTTTGTGTATGGAGTTTGAAGTAATTGAGATTATTAAGGGTGATATAGTTTTGTAGTATACACTTATTTCATCATGCAAGAGGTCAAAGTTTAATTACAACAAATAAATATTTAAACCACTTAAAACTACTAGTGAATAAAAATATACCTAGACAATTTAATCAATGGTACTATAAGATCTTTTTTTAAGTAATTGGGCAAATACTGTATTAGAATTATAAATATATTATGCATGCTATAAATAATATGTAAGAATGTTACTTACAATAACTGCCAAAATGGCAAGTTTATGATGTTACCTTAATTTTGTACAGCAGGAGTTAAGATAGCTTCAAAATTTTCAAAATTATTATAAAATAATTAGTTTACCTAATAAATTTAACCTAAATATACTTTTAAAAAATAATTTAGAAACTTTTCTTAAAAATTCATAACATAAATTAAAAATTCATGCTAAACTAAAAACCTTGTTTATTTGTGTAGGTAAAATATCTAGTGGAATTTATTATTTTTATCCAAACTAAGAAAAGTAAACGTAAATATTAAACATTGTTGATAAAGCTGTAATTTTTGTGATGCCCATAGTAGCAGTTGCTTCGTTTTTTGGTGAGTAACACTTTGAGTAAATTGCTGGACATTAAATTTTTTATTTCAGCCGGAGCTAGTAGAGAAACTTATCATTGTGGATATATCCCCCACAACTCAAAGTCCTCAGTTTGGTCAGTTGCCATCAATAATATCCTCTATGGAGAGGTAGGTAAGATCATATTTTTCTTTTCTACTGTTGTATTTACATCAAACCTCTACAATTGGTGAGGAAGACTTAGGTACCACGTTTTCCATATTATATTTTCTAGAGTCCAGTTGCCAGTAAATGTATCTATGAGTAAGGCCAGAACTATTGTGGACAAACAACTTGCTGAAGATATCCCAAGTCCAGATCTGAGAGCTTTTATATTGACAAATTTGGCACAGGTAGATAACCAAAGGTAAGAGCTACATCATGAATAAAGTAGGTCATCTCAGTCTGTAGCTACGCAGAATCCATAAGAGGGAAGCGAAGCCATAGGTTAAGCTCTTTCAGTAGGTGTAATCCATATTCCATGGGCATGCTATCTTTGCCTAAACATTATTTAAATAGTTTTGGTAGACAAAGACTAAAACGACGGCCTATTGAACATAGTTTTATTATTTTTAGTTTTAAGTGGAGAGTGAATATTCCCATATTGTTGGAGAACTTCCACCAAATAGCAGACTTTCCATTGATTAGAGACATGCAATATATGGGAGAAACTCTTTTCTTGGGAGGTGGAGAATCTGCTTTTATACCGTAAGTTTTTCAAATATTTCAATATTATTTTATTTACATATTTGAACATCTAGAATTTCTAGAGCAATTTATATACGTGCATTTCATGTGTAAAAAACTAGGCAGCTTTAAAGAGGTATTATATTAATTATTCACGGTGGATATAAAAGTGAATAAAAATATAATAGAGTATATAGGTTTGCGCAATATGTCTCGAATTCAAAGTAACATGCTGGGCGGAGACAAAAGTTTTTAGCAGAGTTGTCAATTGATTTCACAGTCATCGTTTTGATCTGTCAACTTAAATTCGTTATAAACGTTTTTGTGCCTTGAAATTTAATTTAATCCTTGAATTTCGTAATTTTGATTAGATTCATGTGGTTATAGTCATGTGCAAGTATTGATGCACCGGCAAACATCCCTGACTTTAGATACTTTCATATAATATAGCAACTAGTAAACAAAAGGTGAACAATGAATTTCAATTATCCAAGAATTTGTGGGTCCACTAGACGGAAACTAATTAAAATAATATTACTATATTATATAGTGTGTAACTGGCAAGTCAGAAACTTAACTAGTAAAGCGGGATTCATAGTCGCCGTAACGTAAGCCGTAAGACGTAACGTTAAGCAGTAAGAAAAATAAACATATGATTATAAATACATGCATTCATAGTCGCCGTAACGTAAGACGTAAGCCGTAAGCCGTAACACGAAATGCTTTATTTCCATTTCTTACGTTTCGGTCGGGATCGGCCGTACTCGTGCATAACCGGCCGTCATTACCAAATTAAACAGTCGACGGGAGGGAGATTTCCTTTGTTTATTTTTGGTGATTTCATTTACAACAATTTTAACACTCTTTAAATCTTTGCGACAAAATAAATTTAGGCTCAAATGTTCAAAACAATGGAGTTTTTATTTACCTTTGTCAAATGTCAAAAAATCATAACCTACAATTTCGAAATTTCTTACGTCTTAACTTTTGACTATGAATGGTATGTTTTCTCTTACGTCTTAACTCTTACGGCTTACGTCTTACGGCTTACGTTACGGCGACTATGAATCCAGCTTTAGATGTAATGATTCATGGCTTAGTTGAATATAGGAAATCCCATGTAAATTTTGAGGTGGCTAAATATTGGCTCCCCCGTACATTTTAGAGAAAATTGTATTATAATTCTTGGAAGAGGCCGATATAATAAACCCATGTGCCAAGTTTGATCCTAACTTATTCGATTAAGTGTTATGACAAAATTACGACATTTTCATAGCATAGGTAATACAGCAAACATCAGCAAATCATTATTTGGCTTTGACAAAACGAAAAGAGCGTCAGCGACAACATTTTCATTAAAGGCGCTTTAATTATAGCTAAATATGAGCTATTCCATTAAGGAAAAAGTAACTATGATTAAGTGGTATTATACAGGAAATAGTTTAAGAGCAGTGTCTGAAATGTTTTCAGTTCAATTCCCTGATAAGCCTATCCCTTACATTTTATGAATTAAACTTATCATTAGTAAATTTGAGTCCACTGTAATAAATAACTGTAAATGCTCAACTCAGAATTTCAATAGAGCTGAAGAAAGGGATAATAGAGATCTTGATATTTTACTGTACGTGGAGGAAAATAAAATGATAGCAGCAATGATTCTTGGGCAAGTCGTAGGAAAACATCAAGCCACAGTGTGCGCGCTTTAAAAAAACATAAATATGTTCTTTACAAGTATGAAAAACATCAAGAACTACGGCAAGGTGATGAAAAACGGAGAATGATATTCTGTTTTGAAGTAATGGAAAGAGCAAATAATAATAGGTATTTTTTGAGAAATATTTATTTTATCGATGAATGTACATTCACCCTCAACAACGAACCAAATGTTCAAAATTGGCGGTATTGGAGCCAAAAAAATTAACATCGTCTTGTTCATACTCGGACGCAATATCCACAAAAAGTAAATGTTTGGGCGGGAATTGTAGGACATCACATTATTGGGCCATTTTAGGTTAGGGAATACTTGCAAAATATTTTTAACGGAAATATTATTGACCCACGGCATCTAATCCTTTGGTCAGCCAGGTCTCCTGACCTTTCGCCAAACGACTTCTTTCTGTGGGGTCACTTCTGCGCAACCCACAACTGTTCCTTTGACAACTGCACCACCCGCAACTGTTCCTTCGACAACTGTACCACCCACAGCTGTTCCTTCGACAAACTGTAACACCCACAACTGTTCCTTCGACGCAGAGATGGGGCATCGGTGACACCAATGCAGGTGTATGAGCTCGAATCTTTTTTTTTTTTTTTTTTTTTTTATTTATTCTGACTACGTTACTAATATAATATAGTTTGTAGCAAGTCTTACAAAATAAAACAAAATTAAAAATTCAGAACAACAGTAAGTACAGTTAAAAAATAGAGAATAAGAAAATAACACAAGAAACAAAACAAAAAGCAATGTTACTAACAAAAAAATTAAATTAAAAGAGCAATATAGAGTCTCGAGTCAGATGGTCAAGGTACGGGCTTCCTGAACGAACTCCTCAATGGAGTAATAAGCCTTCTCAATTAAAATTTCCTTTAGCTTATTTTTAAAACGATCATTTCCCAAATTCTTCAAGTCTAAGGGTAGGATATTGTATAGGTGAATCTGTATTGAATTTCCCTGCACTAGAAGAATATCCCCACAAGGTCACTCCATACACAAGGCGAGAGTGAAACAGTGCAAAGTAGGCATTCCTAAGGACATTCCCAGAAAAACAACGCCGGAGCCGCCTCAGAAGAAACACCACGCTGGAGAGTCCTCCACACAAGAAGTCAACATGACAAGCCCATGTCAAAGAACTATCCAGCATGATGCCGAGCATCCTGACCGGTCGAGCATTGGCGTTAGCAAAAACGGAAAATTCGAGGGTTTGAGATTTATCCGGATTACACTTCAAGAAATTTGAAGAAAACCATGTATCAGCCCTTGACATAGCCCGATTTAGTTCCACTTCCAAGCTGGATTCCTTGGAACAAGATACACAAATGGTGGAATCGTCTGCATAAAGTGAACATCTGAGGGGCTGCATGAAGCTGAAGAAGTCATTAACGTATATTATAAATAATAACGGTCCCAAAACAGACCCTTGTGGGACACCATGCCTCACTGGTCGATAGTGAGAACGTCCCGAACAAAGCTCAACACACTGCTCTCGACCATCCAAATATGAAGCCAAAAGGGACAAGGGTACACCCCTGACGCCGTAACGCTCCAACTTCTGCAACAAGAGAGAATGACTGACACAATCAAATGCCTTGGTTAGGTCACAAAGCGTTACAGCTGACTGTCTCCCCTTCTCAAGACACTCAACTATGCCACCCACAACCTCAGTCACCGCCATGATCGTAGAGCATCCCCGGCGAAATCCAAACTGACTGTTATTCAACAAATTATTAACCTCAAAGAAGTTGCAGAGTCTACTCTTTAATATCATCTCAAAGACCTTTGAAATGTATGGGATGATTGAAATAGGGCGATAACTATCAGGAACATCCACATCACCGGACTTGAGCAAAGGCACCACCTTAGATAACTTAAAACAATCGGGAAATATCCCCGCCCCCATACACTCATTGAACAGTTCCGAGAGTGGGAGACTTATGAGGTCACCTACCGACTTCAATACGGCGCTATTAACATCATAGACGTCTGTGGCACATGAGTTCTTTATAGAGGCAATGGCATCGGCTACCTCCAAAGGTGTCACTCCATGCAAAAAAAAGGTTCTGTTATGAATCTGAATGGTCGAAGTCATGTCATACCTATCAAGATCCACCCTAGGCAAGGTTTTTATTATTTCATCCGCTATTCTCGTGAAAAAATCATTAAAGCAATTCGGGTCAGCATTAACAGAGTTAACATTATTTCTTGAAGCGTTACGCTCATAATTTATCAATCTCCAGGCCGCTCTAGAAGGATTATTGGACCCCAACATAAAGCGTTCGTAGGCTTTACTTTTTGCTGCTACAAGAGCACGTCTATAATCCTTTCGCAAAGCTCGGTAAACAGCCACAGCCTCAGGATATTGAGCACTCTCAGAAAAAATTAATACTGCGTCCAAAATATGTCTCATACGCCTTAACTCATCCGTAAACCACTTAACAGGTCCCCTTTTATGGGGATTGTGGATTCTTTTTAAAGGAAAATTGCGTTCGACTAGAGCTGCAAAATTGTCGGTAAAAGATTTAGAGAGATATTGTAAATTTGAGTCGGCGCAAGGCAGCCAATCCATCAAGCTAACCATCCTGCGAAAGCCCTCAAGACACTGTGAATTATAAGATCGCCTCCACAGCGGCGTGGTGCAAATCCTTTCGCTCATCACTGTTTCAAACATTATACCCCTGTGGTCAGATAAGTGAGGCTCCACCACATTAACGCAATACAATTCCTGCGAGATATTGGTGATAACATTATCAATACATGTCGAAGCCGTGCCGAAGACGCGCGTTGGCTCATGCACACAAGGATGTAAACCAAATGAAGAGAAAACACCAGCAAGGTTAGTTCGCCGCGGTGAACCTTCCAGAAAGTTTATGTTGAAGTCACCAAGTAACATTACATTCTTATATTTGGCAGTCAGATCATGCAACATTCGTTCCAACCGCACAAGAAAAACATCGAACTTACCAGTACATGATCTGTAGAGAGCAACAACGGCCAGACTTGAACCTGGCACCGAAACCCCACAGAGTTCAACATCCATCTCACACGCAAACTCATCCAAATTTATAGGCTTAGTTATAATACCAGATCTCACAAAAATCGCAACGCCACCATGTTTATTATTAGATCTGCAAAAGGACGATCTTAGTTTAAAATCACCCAAGTTAATTGACTTCATGCTCTCATACTTTAACCAATGTTCCGCTATACAGACGAAGGGACAATTAATATTATTAAGATATGCAATTAGTTCATTAACCTTAATTGACATAGATTGAATATTAATAAAAAATACATTGACCATCTGACTCTGTCTTTGCTTCGCAGCAGATAAGCTTTTACAGCGCTTAGTTTTAGTCACTTGTCGTATAACATCTTGTCCAAAAAAAGGATTGATTCAAACAATGATCCACGGTGTGATTGGCGTGGTCACTATTACTGTCCTTTAGATGATTACACGTTGAAACGTCATCCAGGCGGAGTTTGTCACACTGCACATCAGTTCCCATTTCCACGGATACAGTACAAACCGAAGTCACGTCTGTCGGCAGAGGCTTACTCGTTGCAACACCAACATCCGATTGACGATTATTAAAACCATCCACATGATTCTTGGAGACAATTGATTTCCAGATATAGCGAACAAACCTTTCCTTATAGTCAAAACAACAACGTGTATTTAAGTCGTCGTAATTTAGTTTGTTTGCTGATAAGAAGCGTACGTTTCTTGCTTTACTAGCCACTTGACGCACAAAAGTATTCTGTTCCGCAATTAACTTATTTAAAACTACCCTTCGTGGACTAACCAGTGGTGATCCGACCAGCAGTAAATTTGAGGTTTTTACAGCATCGAAACAGCGATTTATGATGTCCTCCGTTAATTTATTACCCCTTATGCTGTCGCCTGGACCCATGAATAGCATAATGTAGTCGTTCTCATTCAGCTTTTTTCCCATAGCACTGCATAATTCTACCATGTCACCAAAGCAGGTTCTGACTCGCATTTGCGCATTAATGTCGAAGTAATTGTTTGTGCATTTCTTAAATAGTGCAGGTAAACCCTTAATCATTCGGTCACCCATAATTATAAGCTGTGGTTTTCTATAATAATTTTTAGTCCTTGGATCTTTTGCCGTGTTTACTTCCAATAATTGTTCTTGCTGTAGAGGAACATTACAATCATTAAAATCAGCAGAGACAGTCTGAGTTGAACGTGGTATCTGATTGCGAGTCATACTATACACAAAGAAAGCTTCATTCAGTAGATCATCATGAATGGTTGTCGTCACACTAACGTCCTTCATACAGCTCAGTGTTTGAGTTTCGGACGTACAAGATTGAATACTTGTGTCACCCCTTGTGTTGATCATGGTGTGAGTTTCCTGTTGAGAACCAACGGAATCAGTATGGCTTGTTGTCTCATTTTGGATGTTTCTTAGTGTAAGTAATTCCCGCTGAAGATTTTTGATTAAAATGGATTGTTTTTCAAGTTCCCTTTTATAAAAGTCCTCCATGTCAAAGACGTCATCCTCAGAAACCACAAAACTTTGCCTCACTTCCTGACAACATCCATCCCCTCGCTCCAGTTCCTCGCGCAATTTATTATTCTCAGTCCTCAATTGCTTTAATAAGTCCATTGTAACCACCCTGCTTGCAGCTTTTTCTGAACAAAGTTTGGAACAATAAATCTTGTGCTGCTCCAGGTGTGTCCAGTGTTTCTTTCTGGACCAGCAAGACTTGTGGACTATGGCGTGACAAGATACACAACAAAACAATCGTAATTTTTGCTCTTTATTTGGACAACAAGGAAAGGCCACCATTTCACCTCCCTTTTCTAAGGAATCCATTCTGTTCTTAAGTCTTTTTAACTATAAAATGTGTATGATTGCAAAAGGGTGGTATCTTAAACGTCACCATGCGAGCGAAAAATATCGGATGTAAACGGACTCATTCATATTATCTTTAAATATCAAAGGAAGATAAGACATAAACAAATTAAATTAAATTGTAGCCTCTTAGCACAGGAATAAATCACATCCGTATTCAAAAATAAAAAATAAAGATAAGACCGTTTTATTCATTCATCGGATTCATAAACGACCCAGAACCGAGAAAGAGTTTTTACAAGGATTAAATTTTTTGTTGGTTTGTGGTCACTTCGTCACTTGTAAAATGTTAAAGTTTGTAACCATTGTTTCAAGCTTGTTAACTAATACGTCGTTTTCAACACTGCACTATTAGTTTATTAGAACCGCCACTGATTAAGGTACATTTTGATGCAAAACTTTGTATTTTTTTGCACTATTTTAGCTTTATTTTTGACTTTATTTGCAGAGCAAGAATTTGTGTTCAATTCGTTCGTACATTCGATAAATAATTGATGCAAGATCAATGTACTTCAGTTTAAATCCTTTATCTATGGTTCGGTTTAAGTTCATACCTCCTACCAATGATATCATTACGACCGTAGGCAGAACAAATTAAAAAAGAAAACCTCGTCACAAAGAAACATGTGGCCAGCAGATCATTGAGTCATGATTCTTAGTGTGTGTAGACAAACCGATGCTGATGCCTAGTTTCATGATTCCCGGAGTCGGCTTTAGAAACAGCCAAACACCTTTACACCTATTTACCTCGTAAATTAACCCTGCCAAACGTCAGCTGTCAGTAAGTTTTGACAGATTTTCGAAATGACTACGCTTCAAAATTCCAGTATATATTTACCAAAATTCCTTTTAGCTAAAATTCCCATACAAAATGTTCGCAACAAAATTGACTTCGCCAGAACGCAGAATCATAGCAGCATTGTAGACTTGGCCTATGCCTCGTATCAAGGTACCGAATCGATGTTTATCCGGGGCAAAAAAATGGATTTTCCGACTCCCCTGGTTGTATTGCACGGGATTTTGGGATCGAAGTCGAATTTTAATATTCTATCAAAAAGGTATTTAAAGGATTACTTTTTTCTTTATTCAAGATGGTCAGGCTGTAATATTTGAAACCGGTCTTGTGCAGTATAAGTCCCATTCGATTTTAACGATTTTTTAAGTTTTAATCGAGAGCTCAGAGTGTATTGAATAGAGATTAAAAGACAAAAATCGTTGAACGGAGCACTTTTTTCGATAAAAATTGAAAGACAAGTTTTGGAAATACTAGATCATTGGAAATACCAGTAGTTTTTGAACTATTTCAACGCGAAAACTCTCTTAAAACGTTTACTTACAGCGTTGCCAAACGTGACTGGTTTTCTGTTTATATTATGTCAATCCACAATCTACGCACATTCGCGAAAGAAATAGTTGCGATGCTACTGCATTTCTACACTAGACTTACATGGGTTAATAGGGTTTAGATAAACAGCCGTCAATTTTAACTGGCTGTTCTCTGTCTGACAAATAAGATTTCGGCCATGAGAGCAGCATTCCTGAAATTCCGTACTGGGTAGCTTAGAGAGAAGGGCTTCGTGATTTACCTTATCGAAAGCCTTGCTGAAATCTGTATATACAGGGTGTTATGGAAATGACTTATTATTTTTTAACCCGTAAATCTATAGGTCGAGCCGAATTGGGGAAAAATTGCGTTAAATGGCGCTCGAAGCTAGAAATTCGAGAAAAATGCCTTCAAAAATTTAGCTCAAAACACCTACGCGCCAATGACCCAAACAGCTGATTCGTACTACTTGTCAAAAAAAAATTGTTGACAAAAATCTGACAGTTACTGTCAGATAGTCTTTAGATATCGTCAGCCCAAAACATGTGTTTTGACCAGTGTTGCCACATTTACTACATCAGTTTCATCAGATAACCTTTTTTGAATATTTAATTTTTTCTACTTAACTTTAATATGCTTTAGTTTCTACCCTATTACACGAAAAATTGTCTACGTATTGCTCTAGTTTTATTTGTACATACCTTGAAATAAAAAACATATCGGCAAGAAATCCACGTTATACCGTTACCATTTCAAATGATTCTAGCGGGACATTTATTCACTTTAACAACACATTAACTGTTCGGGACATTATCAAGTTATTAGCTCTTTAATTCTGTGTTATTAATACAAGAAATTACTAGTTATAGACTTAGAAATACTTTATAACAAAATCCGGATTGAAAACAACGCGACACACGTTTGATACGGTTATGTTCTTTCTCTTCTTCTGTGACTTCTGTTCTTCTTGGTAATGATAATAGCTGGCTCATTGTCGTCAAGACAGGTGGCCATTGCAATTAAGAATAATAATTACGGTATCCAATCCAGTCCTCTTAACTGGACACACAACATTTAAACACGATAGTCCAGGGGGCGGGAAATGTGATTTGTTGCTGTTCTGTGATTGGGTACTGAGCAGTTCAAAGTCAATGAGCGCATTCGGGAGACGAAACTGCTCCGGAGCAGTTCCTAAATCGTCTTGTTGTGTCGACCGCTACTTTTACGACACTTTCCAACATGTTACGGAACGGTCGCCATTTTGGGTAGCATCTTTCACTTCCGCTGCTTGGAGAGAGCGGTTCGTTATGTCAATGGGGAAATGACGTACGCAACAAAAGTTTGGTTACGAAGAACGTAGTAAATAGAATGGAGGAACAAAACATATACATTAAACAGGAAAACGTACTTTTTAACTGCCACCAAAGAGTTTCAACCAAGGGATGAGTATATTGGTAAGCTTCACAAAACAAGAAAGGTTAATGTTTGTTACGCACAGCTGATATGGATTTGACATTTGAACCAAACGTGATGATCTTTTGGTCGAAATAGTCGAAATGCATGGAAGCCGACGAATCGGTAGCGGTTGGATCATAACCGGTAACCACTGCGGAGCAGTTTCGTCTCTCGAATGCGCCCAATGGCTTCATATGTGGCTTCATAAATTTGTTTTTAATATCATTTCTTATTATTCATTTACTTGCAACGGCATAAAATTTGTTTGCGTTTTGCTGCTGGAGTGTATAGTTGTTGAATAATGTGATACACATGTGATGGGAATGTTTTGTGATGTGATAGTTTATCTGTGTAAATTTCCAGACATAGGGCTTGTTGTTGGTATCTACGATTTTTACTCAGCGAAGTATTATGATAGCAATACAATTTCATGGGGTGAGTAAAAACTATACCTATTGAATAAGGCTTGTTTAATTGAAATCGCAGTATAGTTTTTGATTTAATCTTTTTTAAAAAACCTAAAAAAAAGATTTTCCCGAATACTTGGCAACGTCGCAAGGTAATCAGCTGTCTGTAGAAATTCCGCCAATTTGTCATGTCAAAAACACGTGTTTAGGGGTAATGAACTTTCATAGAGGCACAGATGGTCCGGTTTTAAGGTATTTTACAAAATTCAAAATACTTCCGATTTTAGAAAAAAAAACTATCAAGTGTAACTCTAGGCCACCCCAGGAGTGGCCCCTTAAAATATAATAAGTCATTTCCATAACACCCTGTATGTGTAGAGGAACAAGATAGTATCGACTGAACGGCCAGAGCTAAATCCATGCTATTGACTAATTATTATTTGTTGTAAGACTTTAGTTAATACAGTTTCAATGCAGTGCTTGAAGAGTTTTGGTATAGCTGAGAGAATACTGATTGGCCGGTAATTCTTAACATCATTTCTACTGCCTGTTTTGTGGATGGGACACACATTGTTTATATTCAATTCCACCAAAGCTTTTTCAATAGTAGTGGCACTTATACCGATCTTAGAAATGGACTCAAATTGCTCGGGGTGATGATGCGATGGGTATTGTAGAACTTTTTAGGATTGAAAACTGATGAGTAAAAAGATTGGCAATGTCAGTACCATTATCGGCTTTATCCGTCCTTTGGAATGGCGCCCTGGTTGGACCTGAAGCGAACAAAGTGCCAAAAGAAGCTAGGATTGTCGTTTCAGCATTGGTTATGTGATGGCGATAACGTGCACTAGTAAGAGATTTACATTGTATGCGTAATAATAAATTACCCAACTAAATCTACTTCACTATCGCTATTATCATCTAAAGTAATAATAAACCTTTCTGTTGCATTCCTAATACAAATGAAACTTTCTTCTACTTTCTTTACATGTAGTATGCAGTTTTTCCAGTTCACCTCAGAAATTTTTTTAGTTTCATCATGAATTAGAGTTAATACACTAGAATTAAGTGTGGGTGAAATATTATTGCGACGAATTCCAGCTTTAAGTTGGTGCCATTATGTTCAATAGCTTTTCGCAAGTTCATCGCAGTAATATTATTTTTGAATAGACATACTTCTGAGCACTTCTGATAAGTCTTTCTTTCTATAGTTTATGAAAATATATATCATTATCAAACTTATATTCTTGAATTTTGGCTTTAGTGTCTTTTGAAGAAGGGACTTTGTTTAATTGTCTACTATGATAACTAGCGTTATCCATAACAATGACACTATTTGGTGGAATGTTCTGCAAGAATTTAGTTTCAAACCAATTTTCAAATAACTCCGCTGTTGTGTCTTCATGATAGTCAACACATGATTCACTAATATTTTTTGCCTAGAGAGATAGACCATTCGGCACCCACCCATCTTCAGAACCAGCATGTAAGATTGTTATTCTTTTTCCACGGTTTGACGGGGCACGTGTCACACATTTGCCGCTAGAATCGACCCAACCACTTGACGGGGTGTCGTGGGTGTCAAACCACGTTTCATCTAAATAAATGATCGGTCTACCTTCAGTTCTGTATTCATTTACTTTTGTCAGATATTCCCACCGCCATTCTTGAAGACGCTGGGCCTCCATCAAAACCTGCTTTTTTTAATCCTTTTGAATTTAAAGCCCATGTGTTGAAGGCGCTTCCACAATGTCGTTCTTAAGCATTTCATTTCTGTTTCACCTGTTGTCAGCCTTTTCATTAAATTGTCCAACGTGGGTACACTTTGCTCTTTATACATTTTATAAATTTTTCGTCGTATAAGTTTCTCGTCCCCTTAGTCCAACGTTCTTGATTTTCCAATATCACTTCTTTTTCTGCGTTCCAAAATTGGCCCTTGTGTAATTTTCCAAACTGTGGAAAAGGATTTTTTTGTAAGTAAAGCCGTTTCCTTTACAACTTATTTAAGGCACAAATTTCCGCGCGACATTAATGTCAAAAACACATTCTTTATAATCTGTTTGGCATCTGTTGATAAATGCACTCTGTTATTTACTTCAGTTTCATTGCTTTCACAAATCTCACTAGAACACCAAGGACGAAACATTTTCAAAAAACAAACTGAACTCAACAGTGTACGTTGACAGACTAAAATCAAAAGGGACCCTGGTTTATCCGCATTTTTATTTACCTGAGTACGGTACTTCAAATTTATTACGCCCATATCATTTCACAGAACTGGTTTATTGTTGTTTATTATATTTTGAATACCCTAATAATAGCAGTCATTTAGGTCGGTTTCTTATATTTGTGAACACACTTTACAAACATATCAAAACAATTATAGACTACAGTGACTACAGCATAAAAGTTATTTAACGTTACATATGGGTGATACAAATCGCAATATAAAGCCATCACATTTTACAATTGATACAAGTTTAGGATGGGAAATGGAAAAAGGAGCGGGTTGGGTTATATCTTATAATTATCTTTTTAAACTTGGAAAAAAAAATAGCAATCATATCACTACAGGTAAACATGAGAACAGCGTAAGAGTCAGCCATAAATGGTCGTCTCTTCGGCCGTCAGCTGTTATCGTCGGACAATTTAAATATTTCTGTTTTCTTACAAGTTTTTACGTTTTCATTTCTTTTAACAAATAAGTTTATATTATGACTTCTACAAGCACGATATTGTAGTGGAAATGGCAACATTTTAAGGATACATGCCAAATATCGTACTTGTAACTGAAAAAATTTTAATATTTTTTTTTCTCAAAAGCTACTAAATTTCGGAGACTAAAACTTTGGATTCGTGATCAGGGACCTCAAATTAGACTTTAAATAAAAAATTAGCGAAAAATTCGCTGTAGGTACCCAGCTTTTCAAATATTTACCAAGAATAATTAAGTATAATTAGCCTGAACACACCTATACAAATTTTTTTTTCTGGAAAAGTGCTTCATCCAACGATTTTTTTAACTTTAATGTGTTAAAAATCCAAAAAAGTTACAAAATTTGGTTTGATCTATAAGGCACAAGAATATTTTAAGCATTGAATTATTACCCAGATTTAAAGGTTCTCTTGTCGATAAGGCGCTTTACTCTAAAATATTTTCCTTTAAAAAGTTAACATTCAAATCTCATTAGACATGACCGGAAATTCAGCAATAACTGTTTAAAACTTTGTACCTTTTAGCAAAAAGTTTATACACTCGCTAACAAAGTTAAGGCGCAATTCAACAAGCTTGTAAGTAATTTCATATTAATACAGTGTGGCCCAAATTGAGCCTACGTGTATGCGGATCTTGAAAACTATAGAAGATAGAAAACCGGATAGAAGACGAATATATTTGCAACTTGTAATTGGATTTTGACAAAGTTGACTAACCTGCTATGTATTTAGCAAGCTATAGTCTGTTGCTTAATGCGAGAGAGTAATAAATCATTATTGAGCTATAAAAATAAGAAGAAACTATGGAAAACTTTGAAGGAAATGAATTTTTGTTACGAAAAAATTCAAAACAGAAAATCACTTTTAATAGGGAAAGACGAAATCATCTGCTGGCGCAGACGATATTTGAGGGCAGTTAAGATAGTTTCGAAGGCAAAACAGGAATATTTATTATATGGACGAAACTTGGTTAAATGAAGGATATACCGTTGGTAAAATATGGCGGGATAAACATATAAAAAGCGCAAGGCAAGTTTTCATGGAAGGATGGTCCAGTGGAATAAAAGCACCCTCGGGAAAAAGGTAAAAGATTAATAATTACTCACATTGGTAGGAAACTAGCATTTAAATCAAAACGGATTGAAGACTATCATGAAGACATGAACGCTGATGTCTTTGAAGAATACTTCCAGCAAATGCTAGATCTTATTCCTCCTGGGTCTGTTATAGTCATGGATAATGCCAGCTACCACTCAAGAAAATCCGAAAAAATACCAACGTCTTCTTGGTAAAAAAATTACATCATTCATTGGCTTACTAAATAAGAAGCAATTTCATAAAGATATGCTGAAAAAGGAGCTACTGGAGACTGTAAAGTTGAATAAACCGTTTTGTACGAAATTTGTTGTCGACGAAATCGTTTCAAAACGAAATATAACGGTACTTCGCCATATCACTGTGAATTAAACCCCATAGAATTGGTGTGGGCGCAAGTAAAAGGGTTTGTAGCAAGGCATATTACCACTTTTAAAATGAGAGACGTTGGAAACCTCTTGCAACAGGGAATAAAGACAATGGATTGTGAAAATTGGAGTAAGTGCGTCGAACATGTGATTGAAATAGAAGAAAGAATGTGGGAAGCTGATAACATGCTAGAAAACACTGTAGAGTCCCTTATTATTTCTCTGGACCCCAACGACGATAGTTCATCGGACTACTTCGCAATATGATGACTTTTTTTAAATATCAAAAAAAAAAGAAGGTAGAATCGCGTACTAAGCGGCTTTAAGTGCAAATATATTCTAAGTCTAAAACTCTATAGTTTTCAAGATCCCCATACATGCAGGCCCAATGTGTATTTAGAGAAGATACATTGGAACATGGTTTACTAAACACAGTACAATTTTTTAAGTGATGAGCTAGTTTGTTTGCAAGTGTATTAATGAAATTAAAAACTATTTTAAAAGGTACCATGAGAGTACGATACCGAAAAGATTGGTCTACGCGGTTGACCTTAGGAACCACGGAGACTCTGTCCATTCGAACTTTAATTCGTATGACGATATGGTAATGGACATTTTAAAATTTTTACAAACCATGGACTTGAAGAAAGTGACTCTTCTGGGACACGACGTCGGCGGAAGAGTGGGGATGCTGTTTTCTTTGAAATATGTAAGAAAAAGGGGATAATTGGCTGATTTTTTTCATGAGACAACGATAATTTTGTCGTCGGAGAGCCGACCGTCAGATTTCCTACGTATAAGGTACAGGGTCTTCCAACGAGGACTGAACAGGGGCTCATTTTTGAGCTTC
Source organism: Polydrusus tereticollis (assembly GCA_963920685.1). Classification (NCBI taxonomy): domain Eukaryota; kingdom Metazoa; phylum Arthropoda; class Insecta; order Coleoptera; family Curculionidae; genus Polydrusus; species Polydrusus tereticollis. The sequence goes on along the minus strand of OY987334.1, from coordinate 49,046,987 downwards.
CTTGTATTTAATGAAAAATCCAAAATAGCCAATCGATGTACTTTTTCCTGCAGAATTCAAAAATGAAACCAAAAATTTATTTGAACCAGAAAAAAGAGTTACGCTATGGATAAGGTGTTTTTTAAATGGAACATAGCTTTTTTTATACGATTTTTGGAACGAGTGATTTTTTTTGTCCGTTCTGATTAAAATATTTAATATTGTGACAGCTATTTTTATTAAATTTTAATGTTTTATCCAGTATAATTTAACTTTACCCTGTTTGAAACATACACTAGGTAATAAAGGTATAATCACCTTTGAATCCTTCAAAGTCAAAAAATTTGACAAATTTACTATAATATTGCCGAAATGAAATATTCATTAGATGAGAGATTGCAGATTGTTATCTTGTTCTACAAATGCCAAGAAAATGCAAGAGAAGCAAGGAGAAGATTTATTGCAAATTTTCACAGAAATATATCCGTCAATACTATTCTAAGGACAAAGAACCTATTTGAGGAAAATAAAACATTACATGACAGAAAAAGAAATCCAACTCTATACTAATTAAAAAAAAAAACATTAATAATTTAATTGTTCAATGTGACCTCCGTTGCTCTCGAAACATGTGCGATAACCTCTTTGTAGCCTTTCCAAACTTGCTGTTATACTGTGATTTTTCTGGTTAAGGCGATTTATTTCATTCACAATTTTCTGCATGATCTCTTCAATATCGTGGTTTCGCTGCTTGTATACCACGTTCTTTAAATGGCCCGAAAGAAATGTGTCTAATATTGACAAATCGGGACTATTGGGTGGCCAAGCATAGGTTCCATTTCTACCAATCCATTCTTCATGGCGCCCGTTTAAATATTGAGTAACCTCACATACGGCATGCGGAGGGGCCCCATCATGTTGCCAAATTAAATTTTGATATTCTTCCAATGGTAAATCTTCCAAAAAGTTCTCAATTTCGTTTTCTAAGAACTCGTAGTATCTCTGTCCATTTAAAGTCCCGTTAAAAAATATTGGTCCCAAAATTCTATTATTTTTTATGCCACACCAAACATGGATTGAAGTCCTTCCTTGAAATTTAATTGTCTGAAATTTTCTTGGATTTCCAACGGCCCAGTGATGATTATTATGTCTATTGAAAACCCCCGATGTTGTGAATGTGGCTTCGTCAGTCCATAAGATATTTCTGAATAAATTAGGGTCTTCGTTTTCTTTCCGAATCACAATTTGGGAAACAAATTGGAAGCGAAGTTCTTTTTGTGCCGGTGTTAGATGTTGAAGTGGAGGGATATGATAAGACTTAAATTTATGATTTCTTAAAGTCCTGTGAACAGTTCCTTGGGTAACTCTTCTGCGTCTTACACCGCCGCCGTATTGAACGTCCCGAACTGCGTCCGAAATTGATTTGGTTGGATTCAGTCGAAAATAATTCACAATGGCACGGTCTCGATTTCTATTCCTTTCTGGATTTCTTTTTCTGTCATGTAATGTTTTATTTTCCTCAAATAGGTTCTTTATCCTGAGAATAGTATTGACGGATATATTTCTGTGAAAATTTGCAATAAATCTTCTCCTTGCTTCTCTTGCATTTTCTTGGCATTTGTAGAACAAGATAACAATCTGCAATCTCTCATCTAATGAATATTTCATTTCGGCAATATTATAGTAAATTTGTCAAATTTTTGGACTTTGAAGGATTCAAAGGTGATTATACCTTTATTACCTAGTGTATGTTTCAAACAGGTTAAAGTTAAATTATACTGGATAAAACATTAAAATTTAATAAAAATAGCTGTCACAATATTAAATATTTTAATCAGAACGGACAAAAAAAAAATCACTCGTTCCAAAAATCGTATAAAAAATGTTCCATTTAAAAAACACCTTATCCATAGCGTAACTCTTTTGTTTCTGAATCAAATAAATTTTTGGTTTCATTTTTGAATTATGCAGGAAAAAGTACATCGATTGGCTATTTTGGATTTTTCTTTAAATACAAGGAAGCTCAAAAATGAGCCCCTGTTCAGTCCTCGTTGGAAGACCCTGTACACAAAAGAATTATTAATTATGTCCATGACTTAATTAGCACCATACTCGTTATAATGAGATGGTTCTGTGTTCGTCTATTTTAAGACTAAATGAGACAAACAAATATTTTTGTGTACGCTATACATAGAAAATCTAACGGTCTGCTGTCGGCTTAATAGTTGTAGGTCTTAATGTTAGGGCGATTTTAAGAAAAAAAAAGGTCATATTCGCATCCGCTTTATTTTTGAGATACAGACACAACATAAAGAGACCAGAAGCCGCTCTCGATAAGAAATCCTTTGAAGTTAATAAGTAAGGTTTCGTCCGAAGTCGTCCACTTCGATCATATTTCTGGTGCTTATGCATCGATATTGCAAACGAAACAGCGGGAGCTGGCTAGCCACTTTTTTAAGAAATTATATTATTATCATGATTATATGGAAACATTTCGGTAGATGATGCAATTTGATTATCAAATATAAAACATACAAAATATTTTATATCAAAAGGATTTTGCATTAGACAACTAACTTGAACTGTTCACAAAACTGTGCTCTTAAGAGGAAAAAGGCAGTGGCCTACGTAATTTTTTGTTCTGTTTAAATATTGTAACACCCTGGTCTCAAAAACAACAGCAAGAATACCCACTGCTCTGCGCTGAAGCGCAAACACTCTGCCCATATGGGCAGAATTACCCCACGTCAGCAAAGCATAGCAACACAGGGACTGCACAAGAGCATGGAAAGCCATCAGACACACGCTGAAATCCAGCACTCTCGAAAGCTGCTTCAGCAAGTAAACAGCCCGTAAATTTTTAATTTAAGTCAATCAAAGTATTTTTTATTTTATTTTTAATACTCATAATTTGATCGCAATGTAATCCTTGGCAGTGAGTACTTGCTTGCAGGATTCATTTGAACATTTGTTGACTTCAGGTAAGATGCAACTCAATGCGATATCTCGCGGTTCTTAGTCACTTAGTCCTGCCCAATCCAACTGTAAGTTCAGAGTCGGAAATGATATGCAAAGACTAGAGATCTATACTCCTGTACTAAAATAATTGGCAGCAACTCATTTTTACCGGGGTGTGCAATTCGTAAGGGGAACGCCAATTCCAGAGGCGTGTCATTTTAAACAATAATACTTCAAAAAATATATGAATTTTTTGTTTATTATTATAATATATCATTCATCAAGAGAAACGGACCTCTATATTAATATCACTTTTTTTTCTTAAAATCATTTGAGACTTACGACCCTTAAGTATTAACATGCAACTATGAAACACTTTGTATAAAATAGTTGTAAAGTAAATTTAATAGCATGTTTATTTAAAAAGTGTAGAATTAAATGTTATGAACTAGAATTTGTTTAATATATTATTATATTAGTAAGAACGCTATAGATTATAGTTTTTTTAAATCTGCACAAAACTAACCCTTCTCGTAACTTATTTACAGCCGGAATTGGTCGAAAGACTAATAGTGGTCGACATATCCCCAATTACAACCAGTAACAGTTTCCTCATTGTCCCCGAAGTCCTAAAAACCCTAAACAATATAGGTTTTCCTGCAAACATGTCCATACAGCAAGCTAAATTGCATGTGGCCAATCATTTGACTCCGTTGATAAAAAATAGGGGACAGTTGATGTTTATCTTGATGAATTTGGTGCAGAAGTCAAACGGAAGGTACTTTCTTACAATACAGTCCTAAATTTGGTTAGATATACAGAAGGATTTGTAATAAAGGGTGTTTACTAAATGTCCGGCGAAAATCTAAGAGGTAATTTGAAGAATACTTTGTCCGCTTTGTTTTGGAAATACAGGGCGTAAAAAGTACGTAAAGCAAGAACTGAACGCGCTAAAATGGGAGGGTATAACAATCGGTGCCTTAAAATAGTCCACACAGTTTTATTACTTACGTTCAAAGCATTTGCCATTTTCCTAGTAGCAATGCCTGGACTTCCTCTACCATGTTCAGTACAGGTTCTACCGTTGTTACTGTCATTAACTCTAAATCAAGACCGATCACTTTAAAGAAGCAGAATGGTGAAACGATCAAAGATCTCAAACAAACAACAGAATCTTTAGACAACTTTCCTACACTGTCACACAGCTCAAGATCTCAAAATGAAATCACTCCTGTAAACTTTGCACTAGCTAAAACTTTGGATATTTTACAAAGCTTAACAAAGAATTGTAGTCCTAGGCCTAAATTTCCGCTGTTTTTTTGCAACTTGTGCCGAAACTCTTAGTGTTACCATCTCAAAGACAGTGGGCGAGCTCTGGTCAAAAGCCATAATAGCACCAGTATATAAAAAGGTTAATAAACATAAACTACAGACCAATTAGTTTAACCTGCTGCCTTTGTAAGGTTAAGGAGACAGCAGGAGAACTGACAACCTTTTTGCTGGACAATGGAATTATACCAAGCACGCAACATCGCTCAAAGATCCACAACCACGAACCTATTAACAGGCCTAAACAGCTCGACTTAGAAAATACACTCGGGAGCATCCCTTGATGCAATCTACTTAGATTATGTAAAGGCATTCGATAAGGTTCCTATAGAAAAACTGGTATACAAGCTTGAACACTTCAGAGTTCGTGGAAAACTGCTACAGTGGATAACCTGCTTTCTTAGAAACATATGGAGTCAGAGCCAACAATGTCATATCTACAAGTCAGAGTCCACAGGGGCGTACCGCAATGCTCAGTCCATCATTGACCTGTCTTTGTAATTTACCTCATCAATTGCATATTGTGCAATTCAAATAATAATGCACAACTGTAAGAGGACTTATCGAATATCGTAGTGGACCGACAAATAGATGCTAAGTCTGAATATCGACAAATGCATGGTTCTACACTTGGGAAAGAACAATCCAGCACTTAATCAATAATGGTCAAGTCCGGACAGTACAACAACAAAAAGACCTAGGAGTACTCATATCACACGTCCTCAAGTGGGAGTCACACAATTAGGAACCCAATTAATACACTACATGTGAGCTGTGATGCACAGAACAATAAAGGCTGTGATGGACCTACCAGACCCCAACAACTGTGATATTGAGTAATAGTAATGACAAGAGTAGTATAACAAGATTAAAATGATCCGTAAAGCACTAAACTCATCGGTTCGATCCGCTTTTTACTGCTACCGATAATAATTATAATAATAATAGTATTTATAATAATTATTATTGGCCTTCCCAGTCCTCCTTTGTTTAAATATGTCTGTTTCACGATTGATGAATATTTTGAAAGGTTTTTCTTTTAGGAACATGACGGTTGGGATATCGTTCTTCGAGACAAAGCAACTTTAGGGAAATAATTAAATGACAAAAGTTACTCTCTGGAAACCCCTTGAATTTTTGCCGTGTGTTAAGTAAACACCCTGTATAAATTAGTCCAATAAGTCCAAAAAACATACGTAGTTTAGAATTTTATTATCTTTTAGCTATTCATGGAGGTTCAATGTAAAAGCCCTTCTGGAAAACTTTTCCGAATTGTCCACTTTCCCTCAAATCCACAATGCAATATTTCCTAGACCCACATTATTTATTGGGGGAGCAAAGTCCGATTTTATACAGTAAGAAACTTGTTTTTATCATATAATTTTTTTTTATGGCGTGGGTACCAGAATAGGATTTTCAGTCCCTCTTAGATAAAAATTATTTTTGCTCGCACGGTACGTTGTTGTACGTTGGCGCGGTTGATTATATTAACACTGAGTGTGTAAAAGAAACAAGGTCCTTCAACACCCGGGTTACGAAATAGTCCCAAATAGGGACAACCAAACGTGAGAACTTTTCGAGAGAATTGAACTTACATGGGTTGCTTTTGGAAGACTCAAACAATTAGGTCAGAACTCCTGATCTGTTTAAAGAAACCAGTGGACGTAGAATGATGATATACCTTTATATACCTTACCTCCTTAATTTTTTACCTCAATGAGTGTAACTAATAACCTTTTTACACAAATTTATACTTCATTATTTTTCTCATCATACCGTGCCACTATATAGTATGAAAAGGCAGACAACATTCGTCCAAAGCATAGAAGCGATTTATATCAATATCGTCTAAAACAAATTAAAGAATAGCTTCTTGTGCCTTAAATGCATCCACATGTGCTCCCTACTCTCTTATCAATATAACCCTTATTTTGTTTTTTTCAGACAAAGCGACTATCCAAAGATTCAAACGCTATTTCCCAAAGCAGAACTGAAGTATATTGAAGGAGCTGGCCACTGGGTGCACTCGGAAAAACCAAACGAATTCCTTAAAATAACTCTACAGTTCCTTAATAATCTCGAAAAACCGTGAGTCAATGTATGTGATATTAGGTATAATAAATAATTAGTTCCGTTTTTACATATTATATAATAAAATGTTTGATAATGAAAGCGACACATAGTTTTATTAGGTTTACCTGTGATAGGTGTCGAGTGGTCAATGGTAACCGAGTAGTAAAATCAATATTCATTTCATATTCATCCGTACATGAAAGATTTAAACTATTATCGTGTCATTCTGATGTTTTTAAATTTTTGTGGAATGTTGAGGATTTCGGCAAATATTCTGACCAAGATCAATTTAATTTTTGTAAAAAACTGGAAGAAACCGTAACTGACAAAGATCGAAACGAGAAAGATATTACACGGAACAGAACTTTTACACGAATTACAATTTCTGCAAAATGGCGACAAAAACGCGACGTCTGTAGTAGGGATCGACCGATATGATTTTTCGTGACCGATACCGATATCGGCCGATACCGATATATCGGCTATATTTTCTATTATGGATATTTTGCTATATAAATTAGCTACAATTAATGTCCGTCTTGTTCAACTGCCCGCTCAAGTAAAACCACACAGCTAAAGATATTTGAATCCTTTGATAACATGCAGTTATGGGACATCAATAGTACTAAATCTAAAGACATTCACTATTTTATCGGAGAATTATTAGCTATAGGTATACAACCCTTTAGTATTCTGAATGATGTCGGCTTTAAACAGCGTTTAAAAAAAATTGGATCCTTGTTACAATATGCTTCTGATAAATATTTTAGAAAAAATATACTTCCTGATATTTACCAAAAATGTTCTTCAGCAATTAGTGAAAAATTATCATCACTTTCCTTAGAAGAAAACATTAAAGTTTCTGTAACTACAGATTTATGGACGTGCAAACACAATAACAATTCATTTATGTGTTCTACTGCTCATTAGATGGATTTTAAAACGACTGAAAGATGTTCATTTGTACTGGCCTGCAAACACTTTCCAGGAACACATACAGCTTTAAATATTGCTCAGATGTTAAATGATTTACTGAAGAGATGGAAGTTAGTTCATAATCAGGTTCTTTTGGTTTTGGCTGACAATTCCGCCAACATAAAAAAGGGCATCGACGAAGTTAAACTAAAACACCAAACCTGTTTTATATATCTTTACAATTAGCCATACAAGACTCGATAGAAAGTCAACGATCAATCATGGATTTATTGGCAAAAGCGAGGCGTATAGTAACTTATTTTAGTCACTCCTCTTTGGCTTATGATAGACTGAAGAATATTCAAAAGACTCTTAATATGGCGAGAAAATCTTTGGTTCAGGATGTACCTACATGATGGAACTCAAGTTTTTATATGTTGGAACGTTTGGTAGAAAAAAAAACGCTTTAAATATATTTATAATGGATGATTCAGCTTTAAAAGATAAGGAACTAGCATATCACCAGTGGGAACTAGCAAAAAACTTATGAAACTTATTAGAACCCCTTGAAGAGATTACCAAAATTTTTAGTAAGAACAGTGCATCTATATCAGAAATAATATCATTACTTAAGACACTTTTGATTCATCTCGACAAAGCTGAAGAAGCTGATTTTTCTGGAGTGCAAACTACTAAAACTGAGCTTAAAAATTCTTTATTTATTTATTTTACTTTATAAATTTATGTCTTAATTTTTTTAAAAAATATATCGGCCGATACCGATATACTCTTGGCCGATATGGGCCGATACCGATATCGGTCGATCCCTAGTCTGTAGTAGAAACACTTAATTACATTGCAATAAATAACCTAACCCACTAATTTCCAAACATTACGATTGCATTGCGCATATTATTAACCATTCCAGTTTCTGTAGCTACAGATTAAAAGTGATTAAAAATTATTTACGATCTAGAATGGGCCAAGAGCGGTTAGAAAATCTTGCAATCATTTCTATAGTGTCTGACTTTTTAAAGCAACTTGAAATGGAAAATCTTGTTAGTAAATTTGCAAAAAGTAAAGCTAAAAAAGTTCAATTTTTGTAAGACCTCTCCATCATTTATCATGATCATGTATTATCTGTTTCAAAACAATCGCTATTTTATTTCTTAATTTTTTTTAAATATTTTGAATTAATGTTTTGTAACTTTGATGCTGTTTTGTTACTGTTGTTTCGTATTCTATTAATATTTTTTGTGTACTTTCTGTTTCTCACAAATAAATATAGACATTAGTACTAAAAAGTATAGAGTTTTCTTCAAAGATTTCAACGATCAACTATGAGAGAAGGGTGGTAATTTTAGCTCTATATTATAATATTGGTTAAAGGCGCCTACCATTATATCGCACGACGGCGCCGAAAATACTTGGCGCGTCCCTGGTGAGAGCGGCAATTAAGTGCGTAAAATGCTGGTTTTGATTCTATGGTAATCGGTATAAATTAATTGTTTGTTTCCAGTAAAATACTCATTAATGTTTTCACGTATTGGTTGCATGGTTTGGTACATTTTCTTTCATATACGTCAGACATTGGTAAATGTTGACATAAAACTTTTAAAATCGATAAAACACTGCAGTCTGCTTGACAGTGAATTTTTGCCATGCGACTCTTCTGAAGCCACCGACTGCCTATAAAGAGAATTTTCCATATGGTAAAATGCAGAAAATGTAGCATTTCTTTTTCTAAAATTGGTAATTTTTCCGGCTAGTAAGTTACACTCCTTAAGACAATAACCAAGAAGTTCTAACTGTCGCCTTGACAACCCCAAATGACGTAGTAAATCATTTAACTTACTTTGAACAATCAAATGTGGCTCTTTGGAACTGGGACCTGGGCTTGGTGCACTGTTCTTCGGAGTTACCTGATGATGCGTTTTCTCTCAATTATCTCCCAAAACAATGTCTTGCTAATCTAAAGACGCAGTCGATACTGGCAAGTCTGCATTGTGAGGAACAGGTCTTACATCTTGCGCTCTCTTTTTTGATTGCGTTGACGGTGTCACACCCTGTATAACATAACGGAATGACGCGTGCAAAATCCCTTGCCGTTGAACTTAGCTGTCTCTTTTCAATCCACCGCCCTTTGTAAAAAAAATGAAACAAACTGCTAAATAAAAAATAACTGTATTTTAACAGATTTCATTAAAAACCTTCCAGCGACAAAAATCTCTTTGAGACATGTTCAGATACACAAAATATACAAAAAGATTCCTTCAATAATTTACTTAATAATAATAAGTAATCTAGTATGTACAGACACGTTACTATAGTACAAACCTAAATTTTTAAAAGGGACCTTGCACTGAATTAATCATTTTAATTAATTTTATAAAAACAATATTTTAATTAAGGTAAAGTCTGTAGCAGGAGCGGTGCCATTGTAGTATATGGTTATGTGGAACGCGATCGGTATTCTTTTCAGAGATAAATATGCACTGTTTAGTCGTTGGATTCAGGTCAAGATTGCCCTGCAAACAAATCATATTAATATTCCGATAATACAGTTGATGCAAAACAAAAACCGATGCACGTCATCAATCAGCTGATAATTGTAAATCCGTAAGAAACCACGAGGAAATTAAATTTGGGCAAAAAGTATTAAAACTTTATGCGATATTGAATTTACTACAAACATAAAGTATTCTTCTTGGACACGAACCCACTAATAGCAAATATTTTGTTTATTTAAGCTTGTAAAAATTAATATAATTTGAATTTTATTGGCCGATAGTTGGCAACACAACTGTAAACGGTGCGGTGGCGCCAGCTCGTTCGTTGGCTTGATTTAACGTTTCATGCAAAACTAACCTTAATTGTTCGTGATTCCGTGTTGCTGTGCGTCTATTTTTTAACAAAAACTCCAGATCTTTTCATAAATAGCATTAAAAAGCTGTCCTATTAGAAGAAACAAAAGTGCACATACATATCTCTGTCGATCACGTTGTTTACTATTTGTGAAAAGTGCCGAAGCATTTAAATAGTCGGTGCAAAAAGCTAATAGCTATTTTCAGGAAGAACTTAACAACACTCGGGCAAGGGCCTAGCGACACCTAAAGCACCGGTTCCCGTCAGATCACCGAAGTTAAGCGGTGTCGAGCGCGGCTAGTATTTGGATGGGTGACCGCTTGGGAAACACCGCGTGCTGTTGTCTTAGGGAAGAGTGTAAAATGAATCGACATCAAAACCATCCTATTCACGCCGGACAGGCCGGATGAGATCGGATATCTCGTAGGATGAAGGTGCCGTTTCACACTCCCCAGTCGGTAGACCGCACGATTAAAAACCGTACGGTCGATGACCGGTTCTAGATGGCCTCAGATACGCCAACGAACCGTAAAAAAGTAAAATAAAAAAAAAAAAAAAACTTAACAACAATAGCCTATTGTTACCCTTGACAGCAGTACAGAGAAGTAAATTTAAAGAGTATGTTAAGGTCTAGATATTTTATTTCTACTTAACTAATTTTTACCGTGTAGCAGCTGCCCTAAATTTGAATATCTCCACTGTCAGCGTAATTTCAACAACAGTTAAGGAAAATAAATTATTAGAATGCGTGAAACGAGTGTCCCTGTGCATATTCCTATGTCATGTGCCCTACCTACCTTATTTCAATATAAGCTTTTGAGTAATCATATTTTAACTTTTATATAATAACAATAATATATTCTGCTGTGGCTAAACGAGCAATGCTCAAGGCCAAAAGAAGAAAAAAAAAATTTATTAGAATCACCTAAAAACAAACGTTCTAATTCAAAGAAAGTTGTGAATGTGTGAATATTGGATATAAGTTCTATCCATGACACTATTTATGGAATATTTTACATTGGTTATTCATAAAGCTGTAACTTTTTTAAGAACATCATGTAACTTTGATAACTTTAAGTTAGACATTAAAAGACAGAGAACTGTTTGATGGTTGTCTTAACTCTTTAAGAAGCCTCTTCAAGAAAATTGGTCGATCATTGGCAAGATGAAAATACAAGAAGTGTTAGATCTACTAAAGTTGATGGTAAAAGGTATTATACAGTAAACAAATATATAAACCATGGGAAATCTCTGTATATTTATCTTGTTTTTATGAAAAAAAAAACTGTGTAATTCCCTCACTCGGATATTTTGGTTACGGGCTGGCAACACTGTCGATAACTGACGTCACTCGAAGGGTATGACGTGCATCGGTTTTTGTTTTGCATCAACTATATTAATTCAGTACTTGTTACATGGTTACACAATGTATGAGTGGAATATTCAGCAAAATCCCTGCTTAACCTTTACTTTGCCGGATTTTTTAAAAGTATTTTATCTTCTATTTTATTTATAATTTTATCCTCAATTCTTAGTGCCCCATTCAAGATTAATAGACAAAATGCTGTGCAAGATCCCTGAATTTTCTAACAATTAAACTTGTCATGTGACACTCACTATTTCACTAACCGGAACTAAACCCAACATTACCTAATATGGCTCGATCACATCAAATCTCAAGAATATCCGTTTGTACTAAAGTTACACTTTTTACAAGAGTTTTTAAAGAAAACTTGAACCCGCCAAGAAGTGACCCCAAAATTACCGGGCATGGGAATAAGTTTACGCCCTTTTTAGAGAGATGACATGACAGTAGTAGTGTTTACGTGTTTGATGTGTTTGTGTATACGTCAAAATGTATAACAAACGATTTGAAAACCCGACAACCGTCTTCTACACAGAAGTAATAGCAATTATGATAGGGAGTGGATATACACATAGACAGATCCATACCTGATAGTGAGGCAGTGCTTAAAGCGCTCCTCACAACATGACAGGATCGAAGCGGAAGCTACCTTAATTGGCCCCGAACTAACATGTGTACTCTTCAATAGGACGCACACGGGAGCGGTCTTCCTTGACGTTAGCAAAGCTTTCTACAAGGTCTGGCATTAACGTTAATGAGAATCGGTGATCCAAATGACCTCGTCAAGGTAGTGGGGGCCTTCTTAGAAAATAGGAGTTACGCAGTATCATTAGAGAACGCGCTTTCTGCAACACAAAACGCACCAGGGCCGGAGTGCCTCAAGGAACGACTGTCCCCAATGTTGTACAATATTTACACGCACGATATACCGCGATATAGACAGACGCAGCTCTATCTATTTGCTGATGATACTGCAATAACTGCTATTTCCAAACAGCCGTCGCTCGTTTACAACACCACATAAATCAGCTTGAAAAGTGGCTTTTAGCATGGGAGGATCCGTTGAATCCCGCCAAGATGAAGGCCATCTTTTTCTCGAAAAGTAACGTTAAAAAAACGCTCAGAGTCGACGGGGTTCAGGTGAATTGGTGCAAGGAAGTGAAATAATTGTAGGCTGAATTCACACAGAGAACTATAGAAAAGCACTGGAAACAGTGGAGAGGCACTATCCAACACTAAAAACAGTTAAAAGTGTCAGAGGTAGCAGCCCTAAAAAAATCCAAAGAAACACACACGACCGACAAAAGCTTTTGCCGAGTTAAAAATTTAAAATTTCAATGAAAATGCTGATTAAGCAAGCGAAGAAAGAATAAATGTCAAAGGTTTTATCTGACATAAAAACCCTCTTAAGATCCTGTGTGTGGACAACACCAAGACTACCGGATGGAACTCCCAGGAGCCTTAGATTGGCAACAGGAACTGCCACCTGAGGAGACACCTGGGTCCTAATTCTCGAGCGGAAGAGAACGGGTATTATCGCATCACTCATAGGATCATAACCGGCAAAAACAATAAGAGAAGCGAATTCTCTCATTAGTCGGCGATATGAATTGTCGCCATAGTGTATTAAAGAATACAATTCCATGCGTTTCGTAAAAATTCCGCCCACATTTCTCCTGGTCATCTATTCTCGAAATGATCATATCATGAGAAGTAATCTGCCTTCTGTCAATTCTTTCACTTAAAAAAATTTTAAACCATATTCGTTAAAGTGAAAATGACTATTAAATAGTAAATTTTACTTCTATCAAGAGTTAGAAGAACGCCGTTCTCTCGGAATTTTCTAAGAAAACGAAATCATACAATGAGAAGTGCGTTGACATCATTCAAAGTGATAGTCACTTCTCGCGAGAGAACTTCTTTTAATTCGGAGAATAGACGCTCTGAAAGCAATGTTTCCCAATTTCGAGAATTAGGACTCAGGACATAAAAAGAGAGAGGAGGAGAAGACCCCTAATCAGATCTTGTGTGTATGTCCACTAGTCTGCCGAAGTAGGAACCAAAGGAAGCCAGGAGCTGCGGTGTAGCGGGGTTTGAACTACAATCTATTGAGATAGATAGAGACAAATTGGTATCGTGCAAGATGCTGTTTGAAGCACAACAAAGGAAAGGATTACTTGCATCGAATTGTGCTTGGTGATGAAAAATGGGTTCACTGCCACAATCCTAAGCGCTCGAACATGCCAGGTGAATCAGGTCTATCAACGCCATTATGTTGTGGTGACAGAAGAAAAACCGTCCGAAACCATAGCTTTTGCTCCAATCCGACCAGAAACCGTACCGGTACCGTCCCTGAACGGTCGCTCAACTAATTTACCACTACAACAATCGCTTGCCAACTTCAAAATTTAATTGACAGGCTGGAAATGAACGTTACGGGACGGGCACTAGATACGGATTTTGGACGGGTTGGAACATAATTCACCACTGGCGTTTTGTTTAGGTTAGGTCAGGAAGAAAAACGACCGGAATGGGACACTTGACACGACAACGCTAGACCAGGCGTCGCCTAACTGGTCAAATATGACTGGGAAGGAGAAGGCCCCATCTGGAGAGCGGTCTAGTTCTTCTAAAGGTATTTTTCCTTTGAGCTAATTTGCCTGTAAGGTTCTTCACGTTGTTTGGCGATAAAAGAGACATCCACGTTCCCCAACAGAATAATTTCTTTTCGTTCAGGACAGGTGTCACATGCTCTACCTTATCAATAATTTACTAAATTGCCTATAAGGTGGGAGAAAGGTATCGGTTCCGATAAAGCGTACTTTGAATACACTTACTTTGTATTTATCTGTTTATATAAACACCTTTTTTCATTTAAATAGAGCGAAAACTCATTCCCATAACCCATATTGATTTATAATAAATGATTTCTCTTTAATTGCACGGGGTATTAATTGCAGTGAGAATTAAAAAAATTCCATTTATGGCGCCCATTTATGAATAATCGTTATTGCTCTGGCGGTCACCGTTTGTTTTAACCTTGCAAGATACCTAAAATTATTACCTACTATTTATACGGAGTTTTCCACGATGGAAAAGACGAAACTTATGCAACCGAATTTTAATAAGGAACCATGGTTCAGGATGGCAGAGCCCTCCCAGCCGCGTTTCAATTCTTCGAAGTTTGTTGAGCAACAACATTCCACCCTGAAAATAAAGATTCAATTAACGTCTAAACAATATCTAATTTATACGAACGACAACATTTTAAAATTTGATACTATTTAGAATCTACATGACCCGCAATCATATATGTATTAGTACTATATGGCCAAACCAGATATGACATTGCGCATGTGGGCGGAGCCAATGTTCGTCACGCGGAGAGTGGTTTCCTAACCTATTTAAATTTTCCCTGTTGTTTACTATTTGTCTTTGCTGTTAGTGTGAGATTTTTGGCCTTTTGGCTCAGATTTACTTGTAAAAATGCGTTGTGCAGTGGCAGGATGCAACACAGATAATCAATCAATAAAGTTTACCAAAGATTTGATGCTTTTTCGGTTCCCGAATAATGAAGACCTTATAAAGGAATGGGTAGCAGCTTGTAAACGTGTTGACACAATTAATGTTAAAAATGCGAGGGTTTGTTCTAAACATTTCGATGTACAGAGCTATGAACGAAACCTAAAATACGAGCTTTTGGGATATTCTGCTCGAAATCACCGGCTACTAAAGAGGGATTCAATACCATTTTTAAATTTACCAGTTCAAAGATCCAAAAATGTGAAAGGAAATGAGGACAGAAATGAACGAGTGAATAAGAGAAATAGAACAAAATTGGTCGATTGTATTCTTCAAGCTAGGCAAGTTGATTACTTTTATGATATAGGTTCCTAACAAATGCATGCAAATTACAGGAATATTTGCTTCACTGCAAACTTAGATGGGTTGTTTTTAGTAAAAAAATAGTAATATGCTATGATGTTTATTTATATAATATATATATTTGTAGTGGTGTTGAGATTGAAACAGATGTAGCGGCTGTACCAATAAATGGTGGAAGGGATAAACAATTTAATGTTTGCACTAATAGGGATATAAGGTAGCTCTGCTTAAGCATATTTTTTATAAATATCTTTAAACATAAGTAGGTACCTACCTACATTTTATTTACTTATAATAACCCACGAGTCCTGTATAAAATTAATACTTTTTGTGTTAATTTAATGCTCGATTCATAATGTTAATTTTGTTGCATGATTTCATTTCCAGCTTGGAAATTGATGAACGGGATGAGACAATCGCTAAACTGAAACAAGAAGTTGAAGAGTTAAAAAATGAAAACCAAATATTTAAAAATATTTTCACTCCAGCACAAATTCGAAAATTAAAGAATCCAAATAAACGTGCAACATGGACTATAGTAGTGTTTTAAAAAACTATAAGTAACATCTAATATAACGTGCTCTCGTTTTTGTCTATTTATACTGGTATAGACACAAATTAATTTATAAAAATTACATGAGTGAAAATAGTGATGGTGGGAAAGCCAATTTGTTAAAAAACGCGACAAAAATGGATACACTTTCCCAAAAAAAAACGAAGTTTTTCTGTCGGCTCTAGCGGAATATCAAAATCTGAAATAAATAAAATTATCGGAATTTATGATAAGGACTTGAATGAGATAAAAACATACGCCAGTAAATCATTGAATAAATCGAATACTGATAACGGCATAAAAATACAGGGTGCACCAAGCACATTGGATTTGAAATTTAATAAAAGGACAACTGAGGATTCAAATGAAATCTTGCAGTCTGAGCTGTTTTGTGAATCTGATGATGTGTTTAAGCCACGTATTTCAAAATTAGCACGTACTCCGCCTCCCAATAAACAAACTGAAAATTTTACCAGCGATAAAAAACCAGAAGATACAACAAATAAAAGACCCAGATCAGAAGAAAACTCCCCGGAAAAAGACAAAATCACAAAAAAACAATGTGATGGTATAATTACACAGGAAATGATAAATAATGTGGAGAACCCTAGCAGGCACAATCAGAAGGACAAAAAGTTATCTGGACTGTCGGGGGAACAAATAGATGAAGCTTTCCAGAATCTAGATAAAATTGACGAAGTGACAAAAAAAATGGATTCGATATTGATGAAAGATGAACAACTTAATCTGAGGGAAGCACATACAAATTTGCATAAATTATTAACAAAAATCGTTTTTAATTATGGATTAATGGAAAAGGAAAACATACAGCTGACAAATCAAGTCTTCATGATCAACAGGGAAAACGTGGAAAGAAAATCAACCCTTAGTATGGAACCAGAACGACAATTTGAGCGAAGCTATGCAGATATTGCAACTAAAAAAACAAATGTAACAAATGACAAAATAAATAGTTTGAATAAAAGAGTAGCCGAACAATGGAAAACACCACCTACTGTAAAGAAACATGAAACAATCATACGCGTTGAAAATGTGACTGATCCCAAGGTAGCATTGCAAACATTTAAACATGAAATAAACAATAAGGACGTAGGAAAGGGTTTTAAAAGTGTCAAACAAACAAAATCTGGAACAATAATAGTGGAAAGTTTCGATAAAAACCAACAAGCAAAATTGAAAACTGCAATACAAACAAAAGAAAACATTACTTTTAAAGAATCGTTAAGTAACGAACCAATGTTTATGGTAACAGGCATCAATAAGGGGTTTTCAGATGGTGATTTCTTAAACGAATTAGAAAGCCTAAATCATGAAATTGTCGACGAACTTGGATATAGTGTCAGTGATAAAATTCAGGTCATAGGGAAAAAACAGTGTCGCAACCCTACAAAAGAAAATTGGATACTACAAGCACGGCCAACAATTACAAAGTGGTTTTTGAAAAGAGGTACAGTTTTCTTCGACCTAGTCCGGGTATATGTCCAGGAGCATTTTAATGTGACGGTTTGTTTCAAGTGCTGTGGTTTTGGTCATGTGGCCAAATATTGCGCTGAAAAGGAATGTTGTCACAAGTGTGGTGGGGAACATGGTGGAAAGGACTGTAGTGTTCAAGATTTTAAATGCCCCAATTGTACAAAGTTTAAATTAAGTGAACTTAAGCATTCCGCCAGGGACAAGGAGTGTCCCCTATTTAAAAGACGACTAGCTAGGGTAAGGAACGAGACTAATTATGGTGATTTTTTATAGAGGTGCCAACAAATTGTGTTCGGCAAGTGGCAGATAAAACACATGAACAAGTTATAAGTCATGGTAGTAGTAGCAGTAAAGTATTAATTAGTATAATTCATCAAAATGTTCAATCTTTAGGGAACTCTGTAGAGACTGTAAATAATATGTTGGAAAACAATTCAACCTGTAAAATTTTGTGTGTGACTGAACATTGGAAGACTGAAAGTGAACTAAAATGCCTTGCTTTAAAAAACTTCCATCTAGCATCAGCTTTCTGCCGTGAACATGGGGAGCATGGTGGGAGTGCTGTGTATGTACATAAGAATGTAAGCTTTAAAACGAGATCAAAAATTAATAAGTTATCAGTTAAGAGTGTTGTGGAATGTTCGGCGGTTGAATGTAATTTTAGAGGAACTCAAATGATAGTACTATCAATTTATAGACCTCCTCTGGGTAATGTAGACATTTTCTTAAGCTTCATTGATAGAATTCTCAACGATATCTCTAAAGAGAACAAGATCATTGTTATCGCCGGTGATTTTAATATAGAAATGATTAAGGATAATGATAATAAAACTGGTCTGCTTTCTCTGATGTCATCATTTAATGTACATCCTACAGTTTCTGTAAATACCAGACTTACTATGAATTCGTCAAGTGTAAGAACATAAATAAAAACGTCTTTTTAAAATAAAATCACTTAAATTTATTAGGGCCGAGAATATACTCCACTTTACTTTGCTAAATAACACATACAATACGTGACCAATTCTTCTTATCCATCTACCTAATGCCTTCTTAAAAATAGCCTCGTTATCGATACATATTATATTTCATATTTTTATAAACAATCTGGGTCTCTATGCGTCGATTCAACACATCGGCAGCGAAACAATATCAAATAGATTTTTAAATACCAGGCGCCTGATTGCCGAAAGAGACCAATAATATAATGTTAGTCTAAACTATTTTACTTTAAAATATTTGACTCTTACATTCGGCCATGCTACAACTGTGGTTGTCCCAACCACTTACAGATAATTGAGATTCACATTCTAATCGCCCACTTAACCAAGCAAAGCATCATAATATTAACATCAGTTCGCTATCATATAGAAAAAAAAACACTGTACCACATCCCAGGGCAGCAGCCCACATTCTAAGCGCAAAAGCTCCGATCCTAGGGCAACTGCCCACATCCTAGAGCAAAAGCTCACATCCTAGGGCAACTGCCCACATCCTAGAGCAAAAGCTCCACTCCTAGGGCAACTGCCCACATCCTAGAGCAAAAGCTCACATCCTAAGGTACGCAACAACCTACATCCATTGTCGACAATGTATATCCTAGAGCAGGAGCTCACGTGATAAGGCAACTTCCCACCTCCCAAGGCAACAGCCTACATCCTAGAGCACAAAAGCTCACATCCTAGGACAACTGCCCACATTCTAATCTTCACATTGTATAGATATCCACGGCTTCATTTTATCGGGTGAAACCACGTACCTTTTTGAAAAGAGGCGCCCTTCTCTGAAATCCTCTACCTCGTACCCATCATTTAGTAACACTTTCGATACTTTGAAGGGCCCTTTGAATTTTGCATTAAACTTCCTGGAACACCCAGTATTAGTATCACTAGTGATTAATACTAACACAAGATCACCCACATTATACGTTTTGGCATACTTTCTTGCCCTGTCAAATATTTCCTTCTGCTTTCGTTGGTCGTTCACTATGTGCTCTTTCACTTTCGTTCTTAGGCTCTTGACATCTATTCTGTCAATATCAGTACGAATCGAATTTAAAAGTACTGCATCAGCTGTAGATACAGGTTGATACCCAAATAATGTTTCAGCAGGAGAAACACCTATTCCTTTATTAAACGCTGAGTTCATTGCGCTCGGGATCTTTTTAACGTGAGTATCCCACATGGTGCCATCATCCTCTATTCATGATGTTGCTAACATATTCAGAATAGTTCTGTTATACCTCTCACATTGTCCATTGGCTCTGGGACACGCTACCCCATTTAACACGTGTCTTATCGCATACGACTCGCAAAACAATTTAAATGTATTAGATGTGAATGCACTTCCACGATCGCTTATAATACGATTAGGCACACCAAACAAAGACATAATATTTTCTAGTACCTTCAAAACACGTTAGTTCTTTAGTATATCTCAGAATGCCTAATTGCTTTATTACGAAATTAGTTCCAATCTTATAAAATAAAATATGTGGTAAATCTAGAAAGTCATTTCCAATTATACAATCATATCGCATTCCTTCATTACTTATAACAATTGCTGTCAATTTAGCAGAAGCCTCTCCAATTCATATATTAATATCTACTGTGCCTACACCGGTTACCAAATCTCCAGAAAATCCGCTTAACGTAATGTCGTTCCTTATTTCTACTTCAAGATTCAACTTATCAATAACATTCTGACGTATCAAGGTTCTACTGCTTCCGGTATCAATCGAACAATTAAATTTCAAATTATATATAATATTACAGTTCTAATATATGGTCCAAAATTTCAATTTGTTTTACTTCATTTACTTCATTGGTTAATTTTGGGCATTTGTTCTGTTTATGACCCCATTTTCTACAATTGTAACAAGACACTTTAGGCTTTGGACAGTTATTGACAAAATGATCTCCTTGACAGTTATAACAAACTATTTTTCGTTTCACTTCATTACTATGGCTACTACTAGCAACATGCTTCGAATATGAAGAGCCACTTGGTGCGCCAATTATTCTCTTGTGTTCTATCTTCATTGGTGGTATACATTTTATTGTACTTAAATAAGCATACAACTCATTTGTCGTCTTAAATCTAGAGGACCTGGCAGCCCTAACAATATTTTCATTATTAATTCCTGTTATAATAGCGTCAACCAAGTGCTCTTCAGGTATTTTAAGTCTTAAAGCTTTCAACTTACTAAGTTTAGTTAAACAATACTCACTCAAATTTTGCCCAGGTCTTGCCTCGTAGTTACTAGCTTCTTTTAAAAGAATTCCAAAAGGTAACGGTCTCCTAAATTGATTAATGAGAAGCTGTTTCATTTGTCTCCATTTCGGATTAAGATCATCTTGACAATCATACCATGTCCGCGCTAGTCCTGTAAGTCGACCGGCCACTAATTTAGCAACAGTTGTGTCGTCCCATTTATGGTACTTCGCTAACTCGTCGACCCTGTCAACCCAATGTTCAATATTTTGTTCATTATTTTGAGGATCAAACGACGGAATAACTTTATTATCACTCGACAAAACGTTAACACTTTTAATAGTTGCTACATATTTTTCTAAACACTTTAACCGTTTTAATTTTGTTTTTACGCTCTCATTATCGGACGAGTCACTCGTAGAGCTATCTGACCGACTCGACGACTCACTAGATGACAATTTATCACACCGTTTTTTTTTATAACTGCGTTTTTTTGACCGCCCCATTATGAAAATCTATGTTTAAATTCGGCACTATATTTTATGCAGGTAGTATCCCACCGCTGCTTTGTAAGAACATAAATAAAAACGTCTTTTTAAAATAAAATCACTTAAATTTATTAGGGCCGAGAATATACTCCACTTTACTTTGCTAAATACCACATACAATACGTGACCAATTCTTCTTATCCATCTACCTAATGCCTTCTTAAAAATAGCCTCGTTATCGATACATATTATATTTCATATTTTTATAAACAATCTGGGTCTCTATGCGTCGATTCAACACATCGGCAGCGAAACAATATCAAATAGATTTTTAAATACCAGGCGCCTGATTGCCGAAAGAGACCAATAATATAATGTTAGTCTAAACTATTTTACTTTAAAATATTTGACTCTTACACAAGTTGTATTGATAATATTTTCGTTAATTGTAATTTTGTTAATATCTCAGTTTTCGATGCTTTTATATCAGATCATACTGCTCAACAGCTCTTTTTACAGGTACAAAAACCAGATAAGAATAAATTAGAACAGAAGCGAATTTTTTCACAAGAAAATAAAAATAACTTTATAGAATGTTTACAGGACCAAGATTGGGCAATTGTGTATGAGGTAAATAAGTACGATGTAAATAAGCAATGGGAGACGTTTATGAGGATAATAGTGGGTCTTTTTAATCAGTGTTTTCCATATAAACTAGTCGGCAACAGTAACAAAAAAAAAATTTATCAGGATAACGATCAAATTAAAGAATGTAAAAACAGGCTAGATATTTTGCTCACACTATACAAACGAGATGATAGGTTTAAGGATCAGTATAGGGCTGTAAAAAAAGAGTATGACGATTTATTAAGAGCGGTACGAACAGAGACATATAACAATAAAATTAGGCTTTCGGACAATAAAACAAAGTGTATGTGGGCAATTTGCAAGGAAATTTTAGGAAAAAATAATAAAAAATCTGATATTGGCATAAATGAAGATCCAACTGAGTTATCAGATCGTTTCAATGCATACTTGCTATCGATTGTGCCAGAGATGGTTAGTAACATAAGTTTTAGACCCTTTCAGTGTGATATAACTACAAATAACGAATCAATGTTCTTAAAACCACTATCCCCAGTAGAGCTATGCGAGATTGCACAGCAACTAAAAAATAAGTTTAGCAGTGGAATAGACATGATACCGACTTGTATTGTAAAAATGGCTGTACCTTATATAAAGAATGTGTTGTGTTTTTTGATCAATAGCTCATTTAAAAACGGAATTTTTCCAGATAAGTTAAAATTAGCTTTAATCACACCGCTACTTAAGAAAGGTAATCCGGAGCAGATTGAAAATTATAGGCCCATAAGCCTGTTACCAAGTTTTTCTAAATTATTTGAAATAGCAATGTGTAAAAGATTATTGGATTTTTTTAATAAATGCAATTTGCTTAATGCCCATCAACATGGTTATACAACCGGTAAATCCACTCAAACAGCAATTTTTCAGTTTACTAAAGCAGTAGTCGATTATTTGGAGGGGCAAGGTCTGGCTATGGGAGTCTGTCTGGATTTATCAAAAGCATATGATTGTATTGACAAGGAGCTATTGGTTAAAAAATTGGAATTGTATGATGTGAGAGGAAATGCACTGAGGTTGTTTGAATCTTACTTGTCCGAAAGAAAGCAATGTGTAAAAATAATAAAAAATGGTAGTACGTATGTATCTGATATTGGGGAAAATAGGTTAGGGATTGCTCAGGGGAGTATTGCTGGTCCTATTTTATTTATAATATTCGTAAATGATTTGTGTTCAATAGGAAATCATTTAGAAAATGAAATAAGGTGTTACGCTGATGATACAAACATGATTGTAGGTAGCAATAATATAGGGGATCTGGTTAACAAGGGTGGAGATCTAATAACTAAAGCAAGTGATTGGTTTAGCTCAAATAAACTAGTTTTAAATAAAGACAAAACAAATGTTATTGTGTTTAGAACAAAGCAGTGTAGAATAGAAATACCACACCACATATTATTAGATAATGAGCAACTGGAACTTGTTAAAAACACACAAATGCTAGGGGTCACTGTAGATGAGTTTTTGGATTGGTCCGAACATAATAATAAATTAATCGCCAAATTAAACTCTGTATGTTATGGATTAAGAATCGCTGGTAGATATTTGAATGAAAAATCACAAAAAATAATGTATTTTGCTAATTTTGAATCTGTGACTAAGTATGGCATAATATTTTGGGGGAAAAGTGCTTCAGTAGAAAAGCTGTTCGTTGTTCAAAAACGTGTATTAAGATTAATTAAGAAAATGCAATTTAGAGAAAGCTGTAGAGGCATCTTCAAGAGTGAGGGTATCATGACCGTTTATGCGTTATATATATATGAATAACTGATGTTCTTTTTTAAACAGCGAACACTGTTTGAAGGGCAAGCATATCATGCATATAACACTAGAACCTTAAATATCAACTATCCAATTCATAGGCTAACATTATCTGAAGGGAATCCTTATTATATGTGCCGCAGATTCTTTAACCATTTGCCCAATAATATTAAAAGTATTTCAAGCCAAAAACTGTTTAAGACTTCAATCAAACGTTACTTAATTCATTTGAAACCATATAAAATTAGTGATTTCTTTTAGAACTTAGAGAACATTAGTAACTAATAAATTGTTGTTTCTTTTGACACTATTTCGTTTATGTTTTTATGATGTTTGTGGATTGTATCCTATAATTTTTGTTTAACATAATCTGAAATAAAGATATTATTATTATTATTATTATTATTATTGACGATATATCAAAGGCTATTGTCATTCACTCAGCAGGACCTCGAGCTTATAGGTTGCTGCGTAAAAAGGGCTATCCTCTGCCAGCAGTGTCTACACTTAGAGCCTGGTGCAAGAAAATTCAATTAAATCCAGGAATTTTAAAAAAGGTACAGCCACTAAAAATGTTACTATTGTATCTATTAATTAGGTATTTTGCACTTGTTTATGTTATATTAAAAAGACAAATATTAAAAGAGGTTAACTTATACATTTTTTGCAGGTATTTATGATTGTCAAAAAAACAGATTTGCAAAAAGTACAGAAACTGTGCGTTTTGTCCTTTGATGAAGTGAAGGTTAGAAATGTTTACCTTTATGACAAATTAAACGATGAGACTTTAAAGCCACATAACTACGTTCAAGTAGCAACTTTACGAGGATTGGTTGGCAACTGGAAGCAACCCATCTTTTATGATTTTGATTGTAAAATGTCAAAAGAAAAACTTTTTGAAATCATAACGTATGCAGAAAATGCTGGTTTTCCGGTTGTAGCTGTGGTAAGCGACTTGGGTGGAGGAAATAGAAGTTTACATAAATAATTAAACAAAATACACAGCAAACATGGTTCATTAATCCGGCAAGCAATCAGAAGACCTATGTATTTGCTGACGTCCCACATCTTATTAAATTACTAAGAAATCACTGTGTGGACGATGGTTTTATATTAAATGGCACAGAAATCAATAGAGGCATAATTGAAAAGTTGATACAACTTACTAGTTCTACTGACCTAAACATCGCCCACAAGATATCAATGGACACTTTACATGTAAAAGGGCCCCAAAGACAAAAGGTAAAATTTGCAACGAAATTGTTTTCTCACACCATTTCAAAAGCAATAACACGATGTGGAATACATGGGGAGTTTAAGGATGAAAACTGGTTGCAATGTGCTGATTTTTTTAAAGTTGTGAGTTTACAACAATGATGTGTATTAGGTACATAGTAATTTTCAAATTTTTTTAGGTCAATGATTGGTTCGACTGTTTGAATGTACGGGTTCCTGAAGAAGATAGCCGAGAACGAAAAAAAGCTTTTGGTCTATCCCTGGACATCCAAACTAAAATTTTAGATGAAATGACTGACATTATATCTTCCCTTAGAGTTAAAGGGAAAAAATCCTTACTACCTTTCCAGAACGGTATAATAATGACTAATACATCACTAAAATTATTATACGATGACCTCAAAACTAGATACAACATTAAATATATTCTGACATACCGCTTAAACCAAGACATATTAGAAAATTTTTTCGGGGCTATTCGATCTAAAGGGGGGCTTCACGATCATCCTAACGCTTTGGAATTTAAATACCGCTTAAGAGCCTATGTTTTGGGAAGAAACGAAGGGTCTCTATCTGATGAGGGAAATACAGAGGTAGACGATACACCAGATTTACAACCTGTATCAGAAAAACTTTTAAGTGGTCAATGCTTTTCCCAGCTTACACCCCCCGCCCCGACCAACAATCCAAGGGATTCCTTAATTTCAGAGCTTGATCAAATTTCATATGATGGTTTAGAGAATTTGGCTGGGTTTATCTGCCACAAATTGAAACAAACCGAACCAACAGCATCGACTTTGAGTCAACAAAGTTTTACATGGGTCGACCATCTATCAGAAGGTGGATTAAGCAAGCCATCGGCTGAAATGATGCAGCACATTGAAGAGTTGGAGAAAATATTTGATTCCATAAATTCTGATAATTTGCTAATTGGCAAAGGGTACTTAAACAATTTATATATTATGGTATTGGTATTTCTCTTAAGTCAGCTCCCTTGAGCTTTTACTTCTTTTAAATTTGTTGGTGCTTATTCTTCTACTATACTGGAATTTCTTTGTTGCGATGATCTTCTTGCATTGTTCTGTTTTCTTCATTGATTTGCTTGCTTATTTTCGCTATTTTGTTCCGTGTTGTTTTTTTTTTTTTTTTTTTTTTTTTTTTTGGTGTTGTATCAGTTTTTTATTTTGGTACTTTTCATGACTTTTTTTTTTGTTCCTCTATTGTTTTTGTTAATCCTTGTTTTTGTTTTTGTTTTTAGGGTGGGAGCCAATCTTTCGGATATTTAAAGTTGTTGTGTAATGTCGATCGTATGTGTGAGTTTTGTATCATTGGATTTGTCGATAAGTCTGTCCTTTCAAAGTATTTAGTTATTAATTTTGTATTGTGTTCCGCAATTGTTTCCATTTTTAGGTCTCTGTGTAATACAGCTGTCGGTACGTGTCTTTGTGCGTTAGTCATAATCCTCATTATTTTGTTTTGTAGTATCTGTAGTTTTTGGTATCTTGTTTTGTTTACGGTGCACCATGTTGGTACACCGTATGTCAGTACAGGTCTAATTATGGTCTTGTAAACTGTTGTCTTTGTCTTTAAATTAAGTTTGCTTTTGGCGCAGAGTAGGGGATACACTGCACCCATTTGTCTGTGTGCTTTTTTAAGTCTAGTCTCGACATTGTCGTTCCAGGACAACTTTTTGTCAAAGACGAGACCAAGATAGCTCGCTTTAGGGCTCCACTCTATGGCTTTTTTATTTACTTTGACCCTTGTTTCTGGCAGTCTTAGTCTCGCCTTTGAGAAAAATATGGCCTGTGTCTTCCCCTCATTAAGTCGCATCTTCCATATATCCAGCCAATTCTGCAGAAGCAGGATATGGCGCTGCAAGCGTAAAACTACTCTCCAGGGCACTCCTGAGGTGGCAGTAATCGCGGTGTCATCAGCGAACAGGTATAGTTGTGTAAATTGATTGTGCGGGATATCCGCTGTTAAACAATTTATTAAATCATGCTATAAATATCAAATGTACTAAAAAAATTAAAGAATTGTTTTTTAGATCGCGAATGTATCTTCGTATAAAAAGGTTAAACAAAGACTTACAAGATAAAAGTTGGTCAAAAAAACGGAAAATGTCAAAAATCACTAAATAAAATGCGTACAAATATCTCCTTTAAAATTTAAAAATAAATTCATGTTCCCTTGATCTGCTACTTTAATGTAGAGATCTTTTACTCTCCCGCCCCCATTGTTTGAAATTAAAGTAATTTGTGGTTTAGACAGCCTTTCATTTATACCTTTACTAAATAAAATGTATTATCGATTGCTAATGCTTATTTTTATTGATGAGTGTAAGGGTTTTTAAAGTTTATTTTTGAATTTTTTCAAGAAATATTTGTTGTTTATTTTTTTATTTATAAATTAAGACCCTTACATTTTAAAGTGGTTTTAACCGTTACTATTTTTTTTTCAACATTTAAAGCATTATTCTTTTGCTATTTGTTACAATTACTTATTGTACTATAAAGTGTTTAAATGTCTAATAAATTTGTTTCGTTTAACTTGTATTTTTACTCTAATTGTATCTACATGTGTGTCCCCTGATAGGAGCATCAATAGGTGAAAAAGTCTTACAATCCGAGGACAAACTATTTCAGAATAGGCATAACATAGGCACAAGAAATGCCCAAAACACGAATATTACTCAAAATAATAAATACTAGGTAGGTACATAATAATAAAGCAAATACTAAATTCAAAAGAAAATACTCCTACAAATCCTTACTGTTTAAATGTGTATATTTTCTTGTAGTACAGTGGAAAACTTTTTTATACACAAATGGTTATTGTTATTAATGTAGCTATAGAACCTAAACTGACCTAAATCGTCGTAATTACTAAAATTATGTAATAAAGATCCCACAACGTACTATCTCATAAGTAATCTACTTCAAATTCAAATTTAACTCTCCGCGTGACGTCATGCGCAAAGCGGACGAAATTGAGACTGCGATCTAGCATATCTTTCTTTTCTTTGTATCATGAGTAATAGGTAACTCAGAAATTTAACCCTAAAACCTTTAAA
Source organism: Polydrusus tereticollis (assembly GCA_963920685.1). Lineage (NCBI taxonomy): Eukaryota > Metazoa > Arthropoda > Insecta > Coleoptera > Curculionidae > Polydrusus > Polydrusus tereticollis. Next base: position 49,019,157 of record OY987334.1, on the reverse strand, counting down.
ATAGCATTTGGGGTGCATATTCTTTTACCTAAAAAAAACTAAATATTGACTAAACGATAAGAAATAGGCATATTAAAGGTTAAACAATATTCACATAAAATTTTAAAGGGAATCTAAATACCTATCAACATACAGGGTGTTCCATTTAAAATAAGAAAGTTGATGTCTGGACGGGGAAAACGAAACACCCTGTATATATAAAAAATGAACAGATAAAAATTTTACGTCAATGCAAGAAATTTATGTATTTAACTTTTTTTAACTCCTAAGGCAACGTTCTAATATCAAATTAAAATGTGGACACGATAAGTGGATCACACGGGACTACATAGAGCCCAAATCACTCTCAATACATTGTGTGGTAAATGTATCGAAAGCGTGACGTGCGTAAAAGTTTTTTGGTTTCGACGCTTTGATTGCGAAAGATTAGGTGACATTATTTTGTCGTTCGTTTGGTAAAGAGTACAAACTGTGTTAGAGTGATAAAGTGTGCTATCTAGTTTCATTAACTGCTTACCTATCACACCAATCGGCGGCCATTTTGGGCTCCCCCCTCCTGCCGATACTGCCGGTACTGGAAACACTATCAGATCTCCCCAATTTCCGTTTTCGGTTTATCACCTCCCTTACCTGAGACTCTACGCTAGCTGCCTAAAATAAAAAAATTTAGATTTAGTGTACTTATACAAAAAAGCGTGCAACAATCACTGTTTCTTTTATGATATGGCACAGCACCGCAGGATTAATCCTTTATGGCGCTCTACAAGCGATGCGTGTGCGCAGGAAATTATTCACGTTGGTCTTGAATCTTTGGAGATTATACTCGCTGTGGAGGTCGTTCCAGAATGATGACGTTCTCCAGATGAAAGAATTTTTAAACAGTGTCGTGCGTGGGACACTGAGCTGAACCACGTACGGGTGGGCTGCAGTGGTTCGTCGTGTATTTCTACCTTGCACCGCTCTGGGTTGAATCAAGCGGGCAACCTCAGTTGAGCACTTGCCATGAAACTATTTGTAAAATAGACTCAAGTCGCCAACCTGCCTAGGTTCAAGGCTTTTCAGGTTGTTTGTCAGATCATGGTCACCTATCAAGCGAATGGCTCTTCTTTGAATGGAATCTAGCAATGGCAGCAACGTCACTACACCAAGACATATGACTATTCAAATTGGCGCCCAATAAATGAATTGATGAATGATACTGTTACAAACTTACTCCGCTTTGGAATATACATTTTAAAATATAGTTGCTTTTTAGGGATATAAATGCGGGGATAAAATTTTAGAAACATCATAAAGGACCCTCGCAGAAACCCTATGGAAATTAGGTCCCAGCGCATTTGGATGAAACTTTGGGAGGCTTCAAATAAAATCAAAATGAAATTAAAAAAATAGTCCGTACTTTCAGTGGAGTTAATGTAATGTAAATAAAACAATGCAGTCTTCCTCCACAGTTTAATGATTAAGGTAAATAAGAAGCTCCCTACATGTTTCAAGTGCTTAAGCATTCATCATCAGGGGATACTAAAAAGGATAATACGAAGTTCAAAAACGACCAATGAATATAAAACAAAGTTTAAGGACTTATCTAACATCGAGTTTAGTAGAAATGTACGTTGTCTCAAATTAATGAGTACACTTGACTTGAAACACTCAAGTCTTCAACCTTTACAAATATTATCCTATGAGTTGTACTCATTAATTTAAGACAACGTACATTTCTACTAAACTCTATGTTAGGTAAGTCCTTATTAAACTTTATTTTATATTCTATGTTCGTTCTTAACTTCGTACTTTCCTTTTTAGTATTTCCTGATGATGAGTGCTTAAGCACTTGAAACATGTAAGGAACTTTTTATTTACCTTAATCATTAAACTGTGGAGGAAGACTGCATTGTTTTATTTACAAAATCAAAACGGTTCATTGCAACAATTGTGCCAACATGGTGTTTATTTTTTCTCCAAACGTCAGCGAGATAACTTCATAACAAATCGAGTGGTCTACTTCTAGAATAGGTAGAAGTTTTGTTGTCTCGTCAGAGAACGCAATTTCTTTGAATAAGTACATCAGGGCGGGAGTGCCGCAAGGCTCACCTCTCTCTCCGATGCTGTACACTCACGACATACCGCGCTATAGATTGACGCAGTTCTATCTAGTCGCTGACGATACTGCGATAACTTCGACTTCTAAATCACCGCGCATTGTCGTCAGCCGGGTGCAGAGTCATATAATTGAGCTAGAAAAATTTTCGACTTGGAAGATTCGTTTGAATCTCGCCAAGACGAAGGTCGTTTTCTTTTCGAAAAGCACTGCTCGTGTCTGAAAAAAGGCTTTAAGTCAATGGTGTCCAGGTGAAGTGATGCCAGGAGGTAAAATACCTGGGACTTATATTTGACCAACAACTGGAGGCTCAATTCAATTAACAGAGCAAAGCTTGCATTGCGACAATTAGGCTCTATCTACCTCCTGCTTCACGGGCGGAGTAGGCTTGATAACATTATGGTGCACCTCCGTGGTGCAACATAAGCAAAACGGTGCCTAATAACTTCCAAGTAATACGAAATAGGGCGTTAAAAACAATCGTCGACGTACAGCGTTCCAGAATGAACCGCATACTGCACCAAGATTTCCGTATGCAGACAATAAACGAATTTTTCAATGAAATTATTACAGACTACTACAAACGTACGGAAGTATCGACTAACCCATATATCACAGACTCACATACAAGATCCAGACAAACAACACATACAGATTACCGAAAGATTGGCTCCCTCCCTGTTGGTGCAAATTCATAGTAAAGAAGCACTGATAGTAGGGAGGAACTACACTTAATTCCATTGATGGCTATTTTTGCAAATAAGTCGAAAACGGTCACAGATACGAGAATAGTGCAAGAGACCAGAACACTAAACAAAGGAACAGAGAGTTCAAATTTCATACCGGAATTCATACAGGGAGCTCCAAAAAAAAGTTCTGAAAGATAAAATTGTAGCCGATTCAAGAAAATGTAACACCCTGTATACTGCGACCGACAATTTTGATACTTTATTGTAGAATGGTTGATGTTCTAAATTTGAAACAATTATCGCAGAATATAAGAGAGAAAATGCAAAATACGAGAAAAAAAATTAAAACTTTGCTACCCTGTATAACGAAAATAACGAGTTTTAGACCATGCATATATTTGCACTTTTTTCTTATTTTGATGAGTACTTCGCTTCGCTGATGACAGGATACTTGTTTCATCTTTTACTTTGGATGCTCGGACATCGGCTGCCAATGCATATCTCTATAGGCAGCAAGAAGTCTCACTTCTCAACAAAGACCTGGAAGAAATTCTGTTTTAAGGTGACAGTAACTCAGTAGAATTTAAGAAAACCCTGGCGACAGTTTTTTTCTAAAAAAGTTAATGTTGAAGAACCGTCATATTACAGCTGTGTACGCGAACAACAGCCATCTTAAATATAAATATCGCGTTCTGCTTCATTTGGGGGTGTTTATTTATAAAGTATAGAAATCCGGATGTCCGGGTTACCTGCGGGAATTTATGGTGCCTAGATAAGACCTGCACAATCAAAATGTTATAAATGTGATCCGATTCAATATTTCTCCTCACAAAACCTTGAAGTTCAGGAGTTCATTTGCATTTCTGGCCATTCACTTCAAGAATACCTTCTACGACCTAGTGATGGGCTATTCCCTCAATGGCTTCAGATACAAATATAAGGCTCATCTAGTGCATGCAGTGCATGATTTCAGAATGCGGAGAGAAACTAGATCTATTATTAGTTATAGTTGTCTGTTTTTTTGTGAACTGTCATTTGCCTACTACAAAAAAAGGCAATACAGCAGTTTCATCAGACTTCTCCGCCCACTGCTGTGAATGATAATAACAATGATAATAATAATAATAAAATAAACATACCTTTTCTTCGGGAGAAAGTCCTCCTACTGGCCCTTTTTCAATACCGTCAGGGGAATTGTCTCCTGACATGGGCTCACTCGCCCTCTTTATACACACATTGTTTGAGTATAGCACATTGTTTACATAGGTACCACAGGGCGCGTAGTTTATCAATTCGTAACTTTTTGTGTACTGAAATATAAACATAAAAACATTAGAGATGTGTAGTTAACGTTAAATAAACTAGTTCAAATATGAACGAAATGTACTAGCTCGCAAAAGACTAGTTCGATCGGGGTCTTGAGACTGGGAAAATAGATTCACGAATCGAAAACGAAACTAATTGGTAACTAATGACAGTGGTTTGTTCTTAGTTCAGGCTGCTTATAGCCGAAACGTCAAATTTCTTTTCTACTACTAACATGAGAAAACCCTATTATTTACCTCATTTGTCTAATGAGAAGTAGTTCATTATTAACCTTGGTAAATAATGATGATTCATTATTTACCTAGATTAATAATGAACATTTCTTATCTTTTTAAAGAAATTGACTGAAACTTCATTGATTTAACGAAGTGAACATAAAAAATAAATTTTTTTTTATGGAAGTAGTCCATCTCACAGTGGAGTAATATTTTAAGTGAGGAATGAAACACAAAGTCTGCTCCACTAATTTAATAAATAGGTTCAGATTAACATCCCATACATGTTTCAAAGGTATAAACCTTCATCTTCAGTGGGTAATTATTAAGATGTTGTTATTTATGAAGAGACCAATGACATTGTTACATTTTTTTTAAACTAATGTTGCAGAAAATTTTTTACGAAAACATATGTAACTTTAATTAGGTAAATAATACATATTAAAATTAAAGTAAAATTAACTGAATAAAATGAATTTAAAATGTATTTAGTTTTATTTTAAACTATTTAAACAAAAAATTCTTTGGTACGACTCCACCATGATGGTCGTACCCTATTACAATTTCCCAGTAAAATTTGGGTTTTTCAATAAGTTTAAAATAAAACTAAATACATTTTAAATTCATTTTATTCAGTTAATTTTACTTTAATTTTAATATGTATTATTTACCTAATTAAAGTTACATATGTTTTCGTAAAAAATTTTCTGCAACATTAGTTTTAAAAAAATGTAACAATGTCATTGGTCTCTTCATAAATAACAACATCTTAATAATTACCCACTGAAGATGAAGGTTTATACCTTTGAAACATGTAGGGGATGTTAATCTGAACCTATTTATTAAATTAGTGAAGCATACTTTGTGTTTCATTCCTCACATAAAAAATAAACTCTAGAAAATGTCCACAACGTTGATACCTTGTTGTGTTTCGATTTTTACTTAAAATAGGCCAGCATGACATTCTCAGTAATTTTAACGACTTTTTCTTCATCACACCATTTCTTTAATTGAGTGTATGCCTTCACATAAAGTCGCTTTGATTTTTCAGGCAACAAATCACGGCTCGCACTAGCCGCTGCCTCTCGTTCTGTTCTCATCACTTACAGAACAGGAACTAACCTGGAACGGGAATGAGAAACCGAGACGAATACGATATCCCGATCGCACTAACCTGTTCCATATGTTAGGCTGTTTCGAAAATAACAGATCCTTTTCTAAAGCGTCATCCCTAACAAGAAAAGTGACATATCTCCCACGAAGCAGAAGAGCACATTCCGCCCAACAAAACGCTAGAGCGGCTATTAGATCTATATATTAAAAACTCGATACCAGAAGGAGAGCTGAGCTCGTCTCAACACGCCTATACTAAAGGAAAATCAGTGGAAACAGCGCTACACAAGGTGGTAGGCGTTATTGAAAAATCACTTAGAAATAAAGAGTACACTCTAGGAACTTTCCTGGACATCGAAGGAGCCTTTAACAATGTCACGACCGAGGCAGTGTGCGACGCTCTAACAGAATCAGGGGTTGACAACTACATCTGCCGTTGGATTTATAAGATGTTAAAAGGCCGCCAAATCTACTCCAGTTTGGGTAGCAATGAGATGATCAGATTTGTCGGAAGAGGAACTCCGCAAGGCGGGGTGCTGTCACCAACACTCTGGCTAATAGTTTTAAACAAAGCTCTTATAACTTTAGAAAGAGCTGGAATTAAAGTGGTTGCATATGCTGACGATTTAGTTATACTAGTGTCAGGCAAATTTCTAAATACCATCAGCGATATAACAGGAACAGCGCTACAAAATCTTCAACGCTGGGCCTCGAGATGTGGCCTGCAAATTAACCAAGAAAAAACGGAGCTAGTTCTATTCACACGCAGAAGGGTGATTGAGAACTTCAGGCTCCCAGTCCTGGACAACAGTACCTTGGTGATGAAAGCAAGAGCAAAGTACCTGGGACTGCCTGCAAAAAAGCCATTGGTAAAAAGTGAGGATTGAAACCCCATATAGTACACTGGATTTATACGGCCATTGTAAGACCTATACTAACCTACGGGGTCCTGGTCTGGTGGACTGCTTTGGAAAAAGCAGTGCCCTTCACTCCACACCGACGGCGGCTTTAGAAGTGATGTAACATCTGCTGCCCGTGGACATTTATGGAAAAAGTATGGCTGCAAAGAGTGATTTACGACTTAAAGAGTCGAAATGCTGGAGCGACACCAACTACGGGCACAGCAGTATACTAAGGACATATCCAGTCCAAAATTTGCAAGAGCCGATTGATTACATCGTCCCACTAACAGATTTCGGAGAGGGATTTTCTGTGCTCATTCCGACTAGGGAAGAGTGGGAGGGCAATCACTTAACAATGGAGACAGACCACTCAATTTTCACAGACGGTGCAAAAATGGACGTCGGAGTGGGAGCTGGTATCTTCTCTGAGAGCATGAAAATACAGAGGTCATATAGACTTCCGGACCACTGCAGCATTTTTCAAGCAGAAGTGATGGCAGTAGATAAAGCAGTAAAAATCCTGCAGGAACGTCAAGACCTGAAAGCAGCTGCGTCAATAGCAATCTATATAGATAGTCAGGCAGCGATAAAGGCAATTCGTTCCAACAACATTAACTCAAAACTAGTGAGGCGATGCCGCAACAATCTTCGCATACTTGATGCCCGGTATCGAGTCACTCTGTGTTGGGTTCCTGGTCATCACAGCATAGATGGCAATGACTCTGCTGATGCGCTCGCCAAGGAGGGCGCGGGCATGTCCGCCGATCTAGCAGAGAATGCCGTGGCTAGGCCGCTGGGATTGGTCAAAGAGGAGATGGATCGTATGGCCAAACAACTTGCAATAAGCAGATGGACAGAGCTAACAACCTGTAGCATCTCCAAGCAATTGTGGCCCCTACTTGATAACAAGAAAACCGCAGCGTTGTTAAAACACAGTCGGAAGGACTTAAGAAATATCACTGCCGTGGTTACCGGACACTGTCTTTTCGGTAGACATGCCGAACGTATGCAAATACCAGCTAACGACTTCTGCAGAAGTTGCAGAGACGAAGAAGAGGAGGAAAGCATTCAACATTTTTTGTGTGAATGCCCTGGCCTTGCAAGAAGAAGGTTTAATGCCTTGGGCGAACCATTCTTCAATAATCTGGAGGAAGTAAGCAGCTTACAACTGGGTCGACTTACTAGGTTTATCAACAGTAGTGGCTGGTTTGAGTGAGCTGTCAAGATTCTTCTACGCCGTACTTCGCACTAGCCATCAGGGAGCTGATGCTGATAGGTTCCGCAGATGTGTGGTAACACAACGGTCCTTATAGGACTACGTCAGACTCTCTGGATAAACCAGAAGTCTGCCACTCTAACCTTCCGCCCAAACTGGTTGTTCCTCTCTTCAAAAAGGGAGATCCAGGACTGTTCGAGAGCTACCGTCCTATATCCCTGTTGCCAATCTTATCAAAGATAGTTGAAAAAAGCATTTTTTTGAAATTAATGAATTGTTTAGTGTCAGCTTGGGTTTAGGAAGGGTAAGAATACTGTTCAGGGGGTGCTTAATCTGATAACAGAGATATTGAACTTGTTCCAGAACTTTAAATACAGTAGAGTATTGTTCTGCAATTTGAGCAAGGCCTTCGACTGTGTCAATCATCAGATTCTTTTAAAAAAACTTCAAGCATATACATCGTCTTCAAATGGCCTTGATCTTATGGGTTCATACTCCGGGGTGACATTGGCAAGGGGTGAGGTGACTATTGGGGTACCACAAGGGTCCATTCTGAACCCAATCCGATTCTTAATATATATAACGATATACCATCTTCTGATCTAACGTCCGAGTTTACAATATTTGCCGATGACACAACGGTGTGTTAGTGCGGATACACTGATGGCACAGGAGAGGGCCTTGTATTGGGTTTGCAGCAATAAGCTTCTGTTGAATCAGAGTAAGACTGTTAAAGTGGTGTTCTCCATAAGGGATCTTGGTGCGACGGGCCAGGGCGGAGTGGGAGTGCATGTCGATCAGCGCCTTTTGTGGGGCAAACATGTAGCCTCAGTGGCCTCCAAGCTTGCAAGCAGCCTGTACCTTCTGCGTGGCCCTGCAGAGAATGTCTCCCCAGAGACGTTAAAAACAGCGTACTTTGGCATATTTTAGGCACACCTTTCATATGCCACACTTGTATGGGGACACTTCACTGGCACTGACCGTCTCTTTCGCCTTCAGAAGAAGGCCATCAGAATATCACGGTCTACTCAGAGCTCATGAAAATATTCATCACTACCAAACTTGAAATGGGGGTGACTTCATGCAAGATTTCTGTTGCAATAGATCCTTGTTAAAAGCGCCTTTTATTGTTTTAGAGTGTTTTTAGATTATGACTTTAATCTACATGTTTAGATAGAACTAGTATTTGCATGTTTTTAATATGATTTTAGATTTTGACTTTATTATGTATGTTTATATAAAATTAGTGTTTATATGTTTTTTAATATTCTGATTTATTCTCAATACTTTATATAATATTCTAGTATGTAAATTGATGTAACTATCAATGCATTAATAAACAATTTTGAATTTTGAACTCTGATACGACTCTAAAGTGCAAGAGAGTGAAAGCCAAACTCATGATTTAACTTAAAATTTTATGTGGTACAACATTAAAAGCTTTGACAAAGTCGGTGTGAATTGAATCAACCTGAGTCCGCTTATTCAAAGGTCTAGATATGTTTTGAGTTATATTTATTCGTTTTGTTTAAACTAGCTCCATAAAAAATCCAAATGTGTCAAATCCGGCGATTTTGCTGGTCAATTAACTAAATAAATTTAACAGCTACAAAACAAATTCTTGATATATCTTAGTGTTTTAAAAGTTTGGAATCTTAAATTTGCTCTGGCGGCAATCAAACAATTGTAATTCATTTAAGGCTCAGTAAATGTCTAAGAATTGTATGTTTACTTACGTCATCAAAAAATATAGTGGCGTGTTTAGCAGCAATAAATGTGCAGTAGCCGAACTTATCCAGATCGACGTCGTTAGATGATCCTTTTCCCACATGCAACACCCTGTAGCGCATTGCCACGGCTTCAGGAAATCTCGTTGAAACAGTGGGTCTAAAGCCCATGAAACTAAAAAAAAAGACGAAAACTATAGTAAATCGGTAAATGAATGCTGCTATGCAAGTGGTAAATCTGTGTGAGGATCTTTATTCTCTAGTCACCTGAAAAAAGCTTATAGATGGTTGGTCAACGAATATCAAACAAACAGTTAAAAGTTTGGTGGAAAATAAGTCAAAAAGACCCACCCGTCATCATGGAATAGCCCAGTAGTAAAAGTGCATTGGTTTACATATTGACCAAACCTGAAGTAAGGGTCAGAATTTGAACAGCCTTTTAAATGAGGCATTACAAGATTAGCTGGGAGCGAATCAGAAAATTAAGTCGGTTTAGTTCAAATATAAATGTCCCCATCGTTTTTTTGAAAACTGTATATTTCTTACCTTGCATCGTGCCGAACATCCGTAGGATCCACTTCACGAGTTCGAACATTATAAAAATGCTTCGAGACCACGGGGCATAGCATTGCCCTTGCCCTTATAGTGGGTTTCGGCTTGTACTTCTTTTTAGGACTTGCAAACACCCTAAAAGTTCAACAAAGCAACATACTATAGCCCAGGTTAGTGCACTTAAACAAAATTTTAGTATTATCATTCTTTAGTACAGGTTAGGTAACTGTTTCATCGGGTAAAAGTAAAGCCTTAAAGCTGGATTTATAAACTCGAAGCCGGCGTCGGCGCTCGCGCTGGCGTGGGCGCTGGAGGTTAACAAGTGAATCATAATGGAGCGATTTATAAACTTCGCCGGCGCTGGCGCTGGCTGGCGTTCGACATAAACCATCTTTATATTGCCAGCGCCGGCGTTCGTAGGAAATCCGTAGCGCCGCGTCATAACCAATGGGATTTTAGCATTTCTATCAAGTCATCCATGGCATCTGCCAAAGTGTCAACGGTCAAGCGTCATTTTAATTTTTGTGTCAGCTTGGTATTTCTAGATTATTTGTTTTCGTGGTTCTTATATTGATCTCGTTTGTGAAAAGAATTGCTCCTAAATACTGTTAAATATGAGTGAAATGGAGACTGAGACCCTTGGTAAGTACAAACATACTTTAAAGTTAGTTTTATTTGCTAATTTGCATCTGATTTTAGGTGAATCTGAAGTTCTCCAAGGAACAGAAATTGATTTGGGGCTCCTGATAGATACGATACAAAACTATGAGTATTTATACAACGTTAGCAATAGATATTACAAAGAAGCTAAAAAAAGAATCTTGCATGGGAAGAAATTGCAACGATTCTAAATACAACTGGTTAGTAAAAAATTATACCAAAATAGAAAATGCATAAAAATATATAATAAGTAAAAAAGTTAGCTGCTTTAATTACAATTAGGTATCTAAAGTACTATGTTTACCAATTCGTATATTTTGTTTTTAGTTGAAACATGCCAAAATCATTGGAAAGCCCTTCGTGACAAGTTTGTTAAGGAGAAGAAGATAACGTTGGAAAAGGACAAAGGATTCAATACTGTTGACTTATCGTGAACAAATCCATGTTGTTGAGTATTAATATAATTCTTAAATGAATCAGAAATATTTTTTGATAATATAATTTCAAACATTTTTGCTATGGACGACAATATATTGTTAGGTTGATAATTATTGACGGTTGATTTTATCCATTTTTAAATATAGGTGTAATAGCAAATAAATAAAATAAACAATACCATTTTTTATTATAATATACTCATTACATGAAAAAAAGGAACTATCTGATAAATGCTCCAAATTAACAAGGACAAAAATATACAAATAAAATAGTGCAAAGGAACAATACCCAACACAAGACTGCCTAAAATAGTGCCTCACATGTTTCTCGGATAATTTTATGAACAGTCGTAAGGCCAACATGAAAGTTCCATGCTAGGGCTTGCATACTGCTTCCTTGAGACAAATATCTAAAATAAAAAATTATATATATTAGGTATAAATATACAAAAGAACTGTGGCAGTCTTCTACTGCTAACTGCACTGCGTTTACTAAAAAATATACATACTGTAATGTTATTATCACTCTTTCCTCGGGCGATATTCCATCGGATCTCATGCCTCTTTGGATTCGTAGAGAAACAAAGTTTACTAGCTTATCAAAGGTAGGAACATTCATTTGTGTATACTTAAAAAACTGCTGCTTATCCATCGACTTAATCTTTTGAAAATATTTAAATCCACCTTCATTGCGTCTGGCTCTATTTATGGGTCTCGTTTTGAAGCGACGAGTGCGTTTCCTGAGAAATGCTACATATAAGCATAAAACTACCCCTAAGACACCGAGTAACTTCTTCTTCCTTGCTAAATCCATTTATTTAACTCTTTTTTTTGTTCTAAAAACTGCACTAAAAAAAACACCACCAGTACAAACTAAAATGTCAGAAGTGTCAGATTATGTTTTTATTTGTCATTGTCAATACTGCGAACGCGAACGCCAAGTTTATAAATGCCTACTATGCACGTCTACGACGAACGCTGGCGCCGACGCCAGCGCCGACGCCGGCTTCGAGTTTATAAATCCAGCTTAACTTTCTTCTTTAAAGAAAAGTATATTGAATACAAAAGCCTATGCGTTTCGGTCTATAAGGCCATCGTCAGGGCGTCGCTAGAGAGATTTTTCAAGTAGAACATAGACACAATCTATACTAGAGGGTGTCCCGAAATGAAGGTGCCATACTTACAAGGCTTCTACGTCCAAAACTAATTTTTTTTTTTTGTTTATAAACATACATCGAGGAGTGAAGAGAACCAAGCCGTTTGTTCTTGTGTAGTGTGTAAAGTGTTAAAAGCAGAGTATAAAGCTGGATTTATAAACTCGAAGCCGGCGTCGGCGCTCGCGCTGGCGCGGGCGCTGTAAGTTAAACAAGTGAATCGTAATGGAGCGATTTATAAACTTCGCCGGCGCTGGCGCTGGCTGGCGTTCGACATAAACCATCTTTATATTGCCAGCGCCGGCGTTCGTAGGAAATCCGTAGCGCCGCGTCATAACCAATGGGATTTTAGCATTTCTACCAAGTCATCGTTGGCATCTGCCAAAGTGTCAACGGCCAAGCGTCATTTTAATTTTTGTGTTGATGTCAGCTTGATATTTCTAGATTATTTGTTTTTGTGGTTCTTATATTGATCTCGTTTGTGAAAATAATTGCTCCTAAATACTGTTAAGTATGAGTGAAATGGAGACTGAGACCCTTGGTAAGTACAAACATACTTTAAAGTTAGTTTTATTTGCTAATTTTATTTGCATCTGATTTTAGGTGAATCTAAAGGTCTCCAAGGAACAGAAATTGATTTGGGGCTCCTGATAGATACGATCCAAAACTATCAGTATTTATACAACGTTAGCAATAGATTAAAAAGATGCTTAAAAAAAGAATCTTGCGTGGGAAGAAATTGCAATGATTCTAAATACAACTGGTTAGTAAAAAATTATACCAAAATAGAAAATGCATAAAAATATATAAGTAAAAAAGTTAGCTGCTTTAATAACAATAATTAGGTATCTGAAGTACTATGTTTAGTCAATAATAATAATAATACTATGTTATATAGGTCAATAATTATTGACGGTTGATTTTTTCCATTTTTTAATATAGGGGTTATGGCTGTATATTTATTAAATAATAAATAAATAAAATAAACAATACCATTTTTTATTATAACATACTCATTACATGAAAAAAAGGAAATATCTGATAAATGTTACAAATTAACAAGGAGGACAAAAATATACAAATAATATAGTGCAAAGGAACAATACCCAACACAAGGTGCATGTAATACCACACTAAAGTTCTTTTTATAATTAAAGAATAAAGATCCACTATTAGCAGGTGCTTTAATATTTATGTGTTTCCCATCTAAAGCGCCCAAACAGTTAGGAAAATTCCACTTGCGATAAAATCCATTGCTGATAGTGCGCCAGTCCGCTTCACTACAGGGATTCTTTAAATAAATAGGGCTTAACGTTTCCCATAGTGCCTCACATGTTTCTCGGATAATTTTAAGGACAGTCGTAAGGCCAACATGAAAGTTCCATGCTAGGGCTGGCATACTGCTTCCTTGAGACAAATATCTAAAATAAAAAATTATATATATTAGGTATAAATATACAAAAGTACTGTGGCAGTCTTCTAATGCTAACTGCACTGCGTTTACTAAAAAATATACATACTGTAATGTTATTATCACTCTTTCCTCGGGCGATATTCCATCGGATCTCATGCCTCTTTGGATTCGTAGAGAAACAAAGTTTACTAGCTTATCAAAGGTAGGAACATTCATTCGTGTATACTTAAAAAACTGCTGCTTATCCATCGCCTTAATCTTTTGAAAATATTTAAATCCATCTTCATTGCGTCTGGCTCTATTTATGGGTCTCGTTTTGAAGCGACGAGTGCGTTTCCTGAGTAATGCTACATATAAGCATAAAACTACCCCTAAGACACCGAGTGACTTCTTCTTCCTTGCTAAATCCATTTATTTAACTCTTTTTTTGTTCTAATAACTGCACTAAAAAAAACACCACCAACAGTACAAAGTAAAATGTCAGAAGTGTCAGATTATGTTTTTATTTGTCATTGTCAATACTGCGAACGCGAACGCCAAGTTTATAAATGCCCACTATGGACGTCTACGACGAACGCTGGCGCCGACGCCAGCGCCGACGCCGGCGAGAGTTTATAAATCCAGCTTAAAACGCGAGTGAAAGCGTATCCTCTAGCTTGAGCAATCTAAAGGACATCAGTCAAATACATAATTAGGCCCTAAATATAAACTTATTAGCATGGGGATAGTAAGGGTCCCAACGATAAAAAGGTTGAGAAACCATGTACCAGGTAATGGCAAATTTTCCAAGTATGCGTCATTTTTGCCAGGAGTTTATTTAATTACAAAGTAACAAGATATTTACCTTGATATCCTATCAATATCTGCTGGAGTCAACAATTCACTCGGCAAAGGCATCTTCAAGGGATTTCCAATACCTGGACGACTGTTTGAATGGTTATTTTGATTGTGGTTTACGGAGGAGAGAAGTTGCTGCAACCGTTGATATGCTAAGATCTTTATCAGGCGGTCGTCTAGTTGCTTCAATTCGATTTCCGCTAAAAAGTATTTTTTTTAAAGGTTACATTAACCAAAAGAATTAAATTTCAAACGCCCAAAACGTCTGGAAAAATAAGGTTATAATTCTGTCAAAAGCCAGATGCATCTTTTGTTTGGTTGTCAACAAGCATGGCTTGCGTTGATTTTTTTTAAAGCAAGAAAACATTTAATATCTTGCCGCTCTTTGCCGTCATATTTTAACGCAAATAAAAGTTCATCTCCCTTCCGCCAGGGTAATGATTGGGGTTTTCATTAGGGCTTAGGACCAAGGAAAGTGTTATAGGGGGAGGGCTCTAACAAGTCTTGGGGGTTGAAACAACCCCCTAAGGGGTGGATTTTTTTCAACAATATGATATAGGACGGGAGTGGTATAATTTATCCATTTTCACCCCCAAAGAGGGTGAAACTACCCTTGCAAGTATTTGCAGAGGATGAAGACTAAATCCCATGCACACAGAATCGAATGAATGATGGACTTTTAAATGTCATCCCTCCAAGCAGAGATTATGTTCCCCAAATATAAACAATGAAAAAAACGATATTCTTTAAGATTTTGACCTCTCCTTATACAAAAACTAAATTTTTCAATCGCAAATCGTATTTTTTTACAAAAAATTAGGTCCCCATATGAAAGTAAAGTTATTTAACGACAACCTATACAAAATAAATCACAACATCTTACCTTCATGACTAAAACATCCCTCCAAAATATCCTTAATCACATTTTCCTCCTTTTTCAACAACTCCCTCTCGAAATACCCATTATTCAGCTCCAACTGCCCGTTTTCCTTTATGTGACTGCTGCCGTTGCTATGGTTCACATTACTATTACTATGGTTACCGTTATTGTTTCCATGGCTACCGCAGTTTAAGTTAACGTTAAGGACGTTGTTCATGTAGAAGGTGTTGTTGGTTATGTTTATGCAAGTCCCCACGGGAATAGGCGGCGCAGGGTTTCCGACGTTCTCCGTCTTGACGGCAACATTGCCGGGCGGTGGGGATTGTTTGAGGTCGTCGGGAGATTGCGAACTTTTTTCACTATTACTGTAAGACGGATTAAACACACTGGTAATAAACATGTATAGTAAAGATTTAAGAAGTAGTCCATATTCTGTGGCGAGATTGTAAATAGAAATAAAGGTCTGTCTTTACCACCAAATAACTTTATTTGCCCCTCTAGGGTAGAAAACAAGGGTTATAGAAATACTTAAAATGACGATGAATTAATTAAATTTCTTAATGTATGTGTTGTACTAGTTTCGACTTTAGAGAAAGTCATCCTCAGCAACTAACCATTTAAGAGATTTTAATATGAAAAGAAGTTAAAACAGTTGGGGGAGCAGAGAGGTGATTCAATAATACAATACAATATAATGTAGAATATGCAACCTTTGGAATCGACAGGAGTTTAGTATAAAAACGGTGTATCTCCATGTAAAGGTAGGGGTTGATTAATACGCAAGTAGAATAAAGGACCTTAATCATAGTCGAGTGATTTAAGCAATGTTGAAGTCAAAAAATTTTTGTAAAAGAAGAATTTTAACTTATCAATTCATTCTTTTTTTTTTCTAGTGAAACCGAATTAGTGAGGGGACATGCTTAATGTTATGGTGGATTGGATATTTGTGAATGAAGCTAAATGAACTTGCTATTCTAAAAAACTTTTGTCAAAATGAGACTATGTCATTTCATATAAAATGGGAATACATGAAGTGGTCACTATTCACTTGTTATATTAAAATAAAAATAAAATAAAATTCGAAAATTGTTAAGACATTATTATATTGTTAATATAATATATAATATAATATATTAACAATATAATATAATAATATAATATATTAACAATATAATAATGTCTTAACAATTTTCTAATTTTATTTTATTTTTATTTTAATATAACAAGTGAATAGTGACCACTTGATGTATTCCCATTTTATATGAAATGACATAGTCTCATTTTGACAAAAGTTTTTTAGAATAGCAAGTTCATTTAGTTTCATTCACAAATATCCAATCCACCATAACATTAAGCATGCCCCCTCACTAATTCGGTTTCACTAGAAAAAAAGAATGAATTGATAAGTTAAAATTCTTCTTTTACAAAAATTTTTTGACTTCAACATTGCTTAAATCACTCGACTATGATTAAGGTCCTTTATTCTACTCGCGTATAAATCAACCCCTACTTTTACATGGAGATACACCGTTCTTATACTAAACTCCTGTCGATTCCAAAGGTTGCATAATCTACATTATATTGTATTGTATTATTGAATCACCTTTCTGCTCCCCCAACTGTTTTAACTTCTTTTCATATTAAAATCACTTAAATGGTTAGTTGCTGAGGATGACTTTCTCTAAAGTCGAAACTAGTACAACACATACATTAAGAAATTTAATTTAATTCATCGTCATTTTATGTATTTCTATAACCCTTGTTTACTACCCTAGAGGGGCAAATAAAGTTATTTGGTGGTAAAGACAGACCTTTATTTCTATGTAAAGTAAAGTTAACATTATATCGTTGACCTTTACAGCAATAAATCAACTACCTGATTAAATGCTATTGTGTAGGTCCCAACATCTTCAAACCGCAATAAATGGGCGCAGGGTCGGCTTGAAAATATAGCTATCTACATATTGAATTATTTTTATTTACAATTATAGAGACATTTTAAACCAAATTAAGTAAAGATTTTTTTTTTTTATTTATTTATTACTGACCTCGAAACAGATAAATCTGGTAATGAGGCCTATATATATAATAACCATACATTTTTAACAAATTCCTTAAATGGTAAAAGTAATAGTTAAAATTCTAATGTTTACATGTTACAGAGAAAGTAAAAAAAATGTCTAAATAACATGTTTAATTTTTTATATTATATTAGTTTAGTACTGTCTCTTTAATATATTTTATTTTTTCAAGTTGGTATGCAGTATTTTTTTTCGGTGTTCATTAAGAAGTTCATCAGGAATATTATTATAGGTTTGAATGCTTCCCTCATATGGAGAGTCTTGTTTTTTCTTTGAGCGAGCAAATGTATTTCTTAAGGCATCTTTTGATCTTATATTATAGTTGTAATAATCTTTGTTTTGTTTAAGGACTGTGTTTGCTTTAATTAATTTATTTTGTACACTATGTATCAATTTAGTTTGCTCAAGTTTTCTAAGTTGATTTATAGTAAGAAATGGGTATGTTCTGTACAAGTCTTCACTGGGTGTATAATAATTTATGGCAAATAAAGCTTTTATTGATTTATTTTGTAGTCTTTGTAGTTTCATTATTAAATATTCACTAGCATTACCCCAACAAGGTATTAGATATCTTAAATGTGGTTCAATAAAACTTTTATACAGTAGGTATCTTGAATTGTCATTGAGTGGGTGGGAGCATCTCCTAAGTGCTCCAACAATAGGTGCCACTTTATTGATAATGTTATTTATTTGAGAATTCCATGTTAAATTGTTGGAAATTATGAGACCAAGATATATATATTCTGATACTTGTTTTAGCAGTTGATTGTTTAATTTTATTTTTGGATTACACGTCTTTTTTCCTTTTTGTTTAATTATCATATATACACTTTTATTTACATTAATAGTCAACTTGTTGTAGCACAGCCATTCATAATATAGGTTTATGTCAGAGTTCACAATGCGTTCCAGTTCTTCTTCGCTCCTTGCAGAAAACACTAACACTGTATCATCCGCGAACATATAATATTTGCATTGGAGTCCTACGAATTTAAGGTTATGCACATATAAAAGGTACTGCAATGGTCCAAGAACTGATCCCTGATCTACGCCCACTGAAATATCATTTAAACTGCTAGTATTACTATTTACAACTGTGAATTGTTTTCTTCCTGATGAGTATGATTTCAACAAATCTCTACATTTTCCTCGAAAGCC
Organism: Polydrusus tereticollis; assembly: GCA_963920685.1. Classification (NCBI taxonomy): domain Eukaryota; kingdom Metazoa; phylum Arthropoda; class Insecta; order Coleoptera; family Curculionidae; genus Polydrusus; species Polydrusus tereticollis. Next base: position 49,000,698 of record OY987334.1, on the reverse strand, counting down.
TAAGTTACTTAATTTTTTTATAAGAAGATCAATGTTGACCGTATCAAAAGCTTTTTGCAGGTCAATGAAGACAGTTAGAACATATCTGTTTTTGTCAATTTCGTTAGCTATATAGCTCAGAAGATCCGCCGTGGCTCCTAGTGTATTGCTTCTTTCTTGAAACCCATACTTTACTATCAAATTGAAATGTGGAGTTATTAAAGCTAATCTTTCTTGACTTAATGACCTTTTCAATAATTTTAGAAAATGTACTAAGTAGAAAGATAGGTCTATAATTGTTTAAATCTTCATGCGATCCCTTTTTATACACTGTTTCTACTTTTGCTATTTTAAGCTCTTCTGGATAAATGCCACATTCCAGAATTTTATTTATAATTTGTACAATTTTTTTCTCAATTGATTCCCATATTATAAGTATATCTTTTTTTGAAATGTTGTCAGGACCTGGTGCACAATTGTTTTTCAGTTCCATTAAGATGTTAATAATAATAATAGTAAAGTTTTCTTCTTGACCTTATGATTTAAATTTTTTTCTTGTTTATTGGGTTTTTAGGTCATTTATAAATAAATAAAGGTTTGGTTTAGGTTGACGTTTCGGTTTATATTACATTAAACCATCTTCAGAACTCTATATAAATCTTAGCACTATCACTTCTATTTTTACATGTTTAACTATGTGATAACTATGCAAGACTTAATAATAATAATGTTTTGAGACATAATAAGTACAATAAAAATTAATGAAATATTTAAATACAGATTTATTTGTATCAATAAAAATTAAGTTTTTACAGTCGTCAACAAAGTACACTAGGTGTATGAAAAAGATTTTTACAAGTTGTTAGGATTAAACTTTGCAATGTTACGATTTAGACTACACAGTATCACACTAATACAAGATTAAAATTAAGTTTAAGATTTAAATACTTGGCTGAGATAGGAAGCCAAACTTCAACTCTGCCAATTGTAATATTACATTGTAAATTACAATAAAGACATGTTCATTTATTTATTATTTGCAATGTGTGTACACAGAAAAGTTTTGCAATAATCAATTTTGGCAACTTTACTCTAAATTTAGTTCTGTGTCACTCTCACTATCTTCATCTAAACATATTATTAAGGGTAGAACATTATAATCTGTTGCTTAATGCGAGAGAGTAATAAATCATTATTGAACTATAAAACCCAGTGGTCTTCGCCGTATTCCATAGGTGTAGTCCAATTCTTATTATTGTCAGGGATCCCGAGATCGGGTGTGTAGAGGCATAGGTAGATTACGGCTAGTGTTTCTTAATTTGTTGCTGAGAAACGGATTAGTAAAACTGCGCTTTATAAAAATGAGAAAATTATTATTCTCAATGTGTTCAACGCTCTTCGCCAACAAAATTCAACATTCAGAGTTGCAAAAATAGTTGACAGTCAACAATATACCGACTTGTTACGAGGATAAACGCGGCCCCATCAGGTCACCAAAAAGAAGTACAGGAAGAAAATAAACTGTAATAAATGAGGATGAAAAGACTGCCATCAGAAGAATGAATCATACATTCGTTCTACTTAAAAAAAAAAAAAAAAAAAAAAAAAGGTGACGGCCTGGCCGCGTGGTAGCATTCTCGCTTCCCATGCTACAGGTACCTGGTTCAAGCCCGGGCTGGCCCAGCAGACTTTTTTCAGTTTGCAGGGCCCAGGTCACCAGACTACGTAGTGTTGCGCATGCAACACACACCGACAAATTCTCAACGGCACTTTAGTCTAGTAGGTACTCTAGAAACGGCATGTTGTCGAAGGGGGGACCCTTGAGCCAAATGAAGGATGATCAGTGGTGCGGATGGTGTATCTCGGACACTGCCTGATATTCGTATGGTTGAGGTAAGAACCTTGACCAGAGAATTGGCGGCGGAGTCTCGAGTGCACGGGTCTGATACTGTCCCGGATGGTTCGAGGGTCCCCGCGACATACATAACTCTCTTTGCTGCACACAAGGACGTGTAAGGACCCCCTCGTCGAGGTTTGTGGTGAGCAAAGAGACGTTAATTACAACAAGACCGTAAATTACTGTGCCGAGAATAACATCTGTCGGTTATATTGTGGTTCGGAACCCACGTTAAACTGTCAAAGCCTCCCCGTCCACCACTACTACTACTACTCTACTTAAAAAAAGAAATACAAAATAATGTCTGAAATGAAAAAAGATGATTTCATTCCACCCATGGGTAAGAAGAAACTATGGAAAACTTTGAAGGAAATTAATTTTTGTTATGAAATAATTCAAAACAGAAAATCACTTTCAATAGAGAAAGACTAGATCATCTGCTGGCGACGACGATATTTGACGGCAGTTAGATATTCGGGTTCTTGAAGGTATTTTTACGTCAGGATTTTATCCTTTGACATCTGTTACTTATTGCGTACGGTTTAGGTATTGTCGTTTATAGAAATTTTGATATCGGCTTTTGCCTTAATTAATTTTGGTTCGTGCGTTTTCTTTTAAAAGTTTTTGTCTGCAAAGTTTTGGCGCCTTTTTCTATTATACAGGGTCGTTGGTATGTATGGAAACGGTCGATTATTTCTTAAAGTAAAGCAGTCAGCAAAAAATATTCTAGATAAAAGTTTTAGGGTTCTTTAAGGTGTATTAGAATTAAAAAAAGATAAGTATACAGGTTGAGTCAAAAAGCCGTAGAGAAACAAAGTTACTTTTTTTTAAATGGAACACCCTATATCTTCGAATATTTTTGAATTTTACATAAAATAACAATTATTTTTCAGTACAGGCATTATAAGTCTAAACTTAATAGTTTCCGAGATATCGACTTTTGAAATATGACATTTTTGAACTTTGACAGCTTCTAGCTTTCTAACGGTACCTTTTAGAATAAAACGGCTTACATGTCCCTATCTTACTTTTTTATTATCTTCCCAAAAACATAAACTTCTGGTTAAACCGGATGTAACTAAAAAGGCGGAAATACAGTACTTCCGGTTTAACCGGAAGTTGATGTTTTTGGAAAGATCATAAAAAAGTAAGATAGGGACATGTAAGCCGTTTTACTCTAAAGCGTACCGTTAGAAAGCTAGAAGCTGTCAAATTTAAAAAATGTCATTTTTCAAAAGTCGATATCTCGGAAACTATTAGGTTTAGACTTATAATGCACTTATTAAAAAATAATTGCTATGTCATGTTAAATCCAAAAATATTCGAAGATATAGGGTGTTCCATTTAAAAAAAGGTAACTTTGCTTCCCTACGGTTTTCTGACTCATCCTGTATACTTATTTTTTTAAAGTTCTAATACACCTTAAAAAACCCTAAAACTTTTATCTAAAATATTTTTTGCTAACTGTTATACTTTAAGAAATAATCGACCGTTTCCATACATACCAACGACCCTGTATATCATATAGTGCCTCTCTACTATGGATTTGGATTTAGATAAACAGGGAGCCAGTCTTTTGGTAGTTTAAACGGCAGTTAGACAGTTTCGAAGGGAAAACAGGAATATCTATTATATGGGAGAAACTTGGTTAAATGATGGATGTACCGTTGGTAAAATATCGCAGGATAAACATATAAAAAGCGCGAGGCAAGCTTTCATGAAAGGATGGTCCACTGGAATAAAAGCACCCTCGGGAAAAGGTAAAATATTAATAATCACTCACATTGGTAGCAAAAATGGATTTGTCGATGGCGGCTTACTAGCATTTAAATCAAAATGGACTGAAGACTATCATGAAGACATGAACGCTGATGTCCTTAAAGAATACTTCCAGCAAATGCTAGATCTTATTCTTCCTGGGTCTGTTATAGTCATGGATAATGCCAGCTAGCACTCAAGAAAATACTGTAAATAAAAAGCCATTTCATAAAGATATGCTGAAAAAGGAGCTACTGGAGATTGTAAAGTTGAATAAACCTCTCGTACGAAATTTGTTGACGGAGAAATTGCTTCAAAACGAAATATAACGGTACTTTGCCTTCTGCTATATCACTCTGTGAATTAAACCCCATATAATTGGTGTGGGCGCAAGTAAAAGGGTTTGTACCAAGACATAACACCACTTTTAAAATGAGAGACGTTGAAAACCTCTTGCAAGAGGGAATAAAGACAGTGGATTGTGAGAAATGGAGTAAGTGCGTCGAACATGCGACTGAAATAGAAGAAAGAATGTGGGAAGCTGATAACATGTTAGAAAACACTGTAGAGTCTCTTATTATTTCTCTGCACTCCAACGACGATAGTTCATCGGACTACTCGGAACATGATGACTAAAATTTAAAAATTAAATTGTTGCATTGTAAAGGGTGTTTTTTTAAGAACGATAGAACTTCAAACTTGGAAAAATAATAAAGAAACTATTTTTGTGATCTAAAAACTAATTTTATTTAAAAAATCAATCTATGACATTAACATTTGGGGCATGTGGCCACCGCGGCTGTTCACGAGGTAGCGAGTTCCAATCTTCGAGCACTGCTGGCAGTACGTCATGAATAACGCGAACAATGTTGGCTTCTAAGGCGTCAATTGTTGCTGGTTTATCAGCATAAACCAATGACTTGATGTAGCCCTATAGGAAATAATCTAGGGGCGTCACATCACAGTGGCCAGGTAACAGGTCCATTTCTCGAAATTAACTTATCACCAAATCTTGTTTGCAATAAGGCGACAGTCTCGTTCGCGGTGTGACACGTAGCACCATCCTGTTGCATCCACATCTCGCCTGGATTAATATCATCCAAATGTTGGAAGAAAAATTCATTAATCATGTTCCGGTAACGTTCTCCATTGACCGTAACGGTAGCCCCAGCCTCATTTTTAAAAAAATAAGGTCCGATGATACCACCAGCATGTAAACCGCACTAAACGGTACATTTTTCTGAATGTAATGGGGTCTGTTGAATCTCCTGTGGATTGGCATCACACCATATCCGGCAATTCTGTTTATTTACGAATCCGGTATGCCAAAAATGAGCCTCATCGCTAAACACAATTTTGCGGTAAAACAACGGGTCAACTTCCAACTGTGCTAAAGCCCAATTAGCGAAACAACGACGCAAGCAATGATCTTGCGGCTTTAATTCCTGCACCAGCTGGATCTTATATGGGTATAACTTAAGATCTTTCCAAGATCCCCACTCTCAGCACAAGCCTATGGATGCCACATTGTAACACTAATACAACAAAAAATATCACGCGCCGGTAAACCAAAAACGAACATAACAAAATTCACTCGTCGGAAAACCAATTGGAATTGGAAATTAGGTATTTATACCTACTTAAAATGGGGTAGCAATTAGGGATGCAGGTAATTTGTACTCCGGCTCTGCCCTAGAATATGTAAATTTGGGGCATTCTATGGCCAGAGGGATAATTAGGGTTTTATGGCAGTCAAAAGATTAACGGTATAATGTAAACTTTACTATAAATGACTGCAATATGTGTTTGTATCAATTCTTAACGCCTGGACAAATGCGGACTGTAGACACTACTTCCTATTGGTAAAAATATTATTCTCGCTATTTTTCTTTACATAATTTTGATTAATTGTGTTGTAAGCAATTACTTTTATAATCTTATCCGCGGCAAAACTTGACAATAGAGTTCGAATTTCGAGTGTAAACTCAGGTTTCCGAGTTTAAAGTCAGAATTTCAAGTTTAATCTCAGAATACCGCGTTTAAAGTCAGAATTCCAAGATTACGTCAGAATTCCGACTTTAAAGTCAGAATTTCCAAGTGTGAAGTCGGAATTCCAAGCTCAATGCTAGAATACCGCGTTTTAAATCAGAATTTCCTAGTGTAAAGTCGGAATTCCAAGCTCAATGCTAGAATACCGCGTTTTAAATCAGAATTTCCTAGTGTAAAGTCGGAATTCCAAGCTCAATGCCAAAATACCAAGTTTAAAGTCAGAATTTCGAGTGTAAACTCAGAATTCCGAGTTTAAAGTCAGAATTCCAAGTTTAATCTCAGAATACCGCGCATAATGTCAGAATTCTTAGTTTAAAGTCAGAATTCAGAGTTCTACGTCAGCATTCCGACTTTAAAGTCAGAATTTCCAAGTGTGAAGTCGGAATTCCAAGCTTAATGCTAGAATACCGCGTTTTAAGTCAGAATTTCCAAGTGAAAAGTCGGAATTCCAAGCTCAATGCCAAAATACCAAGTTTAAAGTCAGAATCTCGAATGTAAACTCAGGATTCCGAGTTTAAAGTCAGAATTCCAAGTTCTACGTCAGAATTTCGACTTTAAAGTCAGAATTTCCAAGTGTGAAGTCGGAATTCCAAGCTTAATGCTAGAATACCTTGTTTTAAGTCAGAATTTCCTAGTGTAAAGTCGGAATTCGAAGCTCAATGCTAGAATACCGCGTTTTAAGTCAGAATTTCCAAGTGTAAAGTCGGAATTCCAAGCTCAATGCCAAAATACCGAGGTTAAAGTCAGAAATCCGAGTTTAATCTCAGAATACCGCGTTAAAAGTCGGAATTCCTAGTTTAAAGTCAGAATTCCGAGTTCTACGTCAGAATTCCAACTTTAAAGTGGGAATTTCCAAGTGTGAAGTCAGAAGTCTAAGCTCAATGCCAGATTACCAAGTTTAAAGTTAGAATTCCGAGTGTAAACTCAGGATTCCGACTATAGCTGGAAAAATGGATAAAGTTTAAAAAATAAATAAAACTTGTGGAATAAACATTTTGTTAATACTTTGCCCCAAGTTACTAACCTTAAATCACTAATATCACATGTTTTACTCTCTTCTACGTCTTCCTCCTTTGTACCGTCATCCTTACTTCCCTCTACTTCCATTTTAATTTCCTCTACTTCCTCTGCTATACCTTCGGGAACTTCTATACTACTCTCTGCAACAGTCTGAAAAAATTAACCAATTTTCCTCAGATTTTGATGTAAATCATAAATTCAGAAACATCCAGTGCAGGTTAGTTCAGGTCTGCAAATGTTTCCTTTACAAGGTACATCGAGGAAAAAACTTTATCACTTAAATCCTTTCAAATAGTCAGTTGAATTTTGCTGCAGGTTAGTATGACGTAACAAGGCATTTCTGTGCAGTTAGGCAAGATATATCGGATGTTTTAAATCATCAAGGCGTTTGGCAAGGTCCCATTTAAAATTCGATCGGATAAGGACACCAGTTCAGTCGTTTTTTGAAGATAAAAGTACCTTTATACCCGGGAACATGATGTTATGGTAAAAGGGCTTGTTTTCCAACTTCTAGTATTCCTCAGGGTTCAAACCTTGGCCTACTCCTATTTTTACTTTAGTAATATCAAATTAAAAAATTGATATTGATATAAATAAATTTCATCATATACCCAAAAACCCATATAAATGCTCGACTTACGCTAAGAGATCTAGACATAATTTTTGATACTAAATTAACTATACAACTCTAAAGATATAGCGAGCAGAGAAAGTAGAATGTATGGCTTTGTAGTTACGATTACTAAAGAGTTTACAAGTGTGCAAAGTTTAAAACGCTTGTTTGTTTTGTTAGAACTTTATCGCATTATGCTTGCATGATGTCCATTTTATGAATGCTACAAATATATTCTTCAGTGGGTGCATAATGGAATGCTTAGTTACTTATATTTTTATGACTATATAGCCCAAATACTGGCTATGAGATATGCTATTGATCCACTTGTAGAACGTTATTGTATCGATTGGAAAATGGGCTTATATTATATTGCATTAGTTGCATATTCATAAGGTTGCAATTATAAAATAGTCGGCTTTGGAGGTTGTTGTGGGATACTTTTATAAACAATTTTATCACACTTTTTAAGTTAACTAACTTGAATTATAAACCTAAAGAAACTGCGAATACTAGAGTTTCAGAATGCAAGAATATATAAGACATTCTTTTGACATTGTCTAGAGCTAATAATACATTCAAGATCAGTATAAAAATACAAGAAAAGAATAATGACAAATTGTTAAAAGTAGTGAGATCAGACAAATGGAAGCAAAGATTCTGATGTGGCTATTGACGGTAATGCTGAAGACATTCCCAATGAATGTACCCATCATTTACTATCAATAATTCCTACAATTATGGAAAAGTTAAATGGGTCTGTAAAAAACTGTCAAATTGCAGGTAACAATCAATACATGTTTTTGAAACCTATTTCCTCAAAAGAATTATGTAAACTTCCTAAGAAAATTAAAAATAAGCAGAGCAGTGGAATAAATGAAATACCTGACAGCATTGTGAAAATAGCAATTCCTGCAATTTCCGATGTCATTTGCTTTTGATCAATAATTCTTTTAGACAAGAAATATGTCGACCAGCTTAAGATGTCAGTCTTAAAATTTAAGTTAATTTAAATTAATTAATTAAAAGCCTTCAACCATCCTTTTCGAAGCCGTTTTAAGCATCGATGTGTCAACGTCTTACGGAATTCATGAAGAAATGTAATTTATTAAACAACAATTAACATGGATGTGTGTCTGGTAGGTCAACTCATTCGGGAGTTTTCCAGTTTGCAAAAACAAATTGTGGATATCATTGAGAAAGGTGATAATATGGCACTCGGCGTGTGTTTGGACTTATCAAGGGCGTATGAATGTATTGATCCTCAATTGTTGTTAAAGAAGCTAGAGTTATACGGCATAAGAGGAAACACACTCAGTTTGTTCAATTCATATTTATCAAAAATAGAAAGGCTTATTTGTCGGAATCATTGGAAAGTCATGTAAGAATTGCACAAGGCGGTATAGCGGGACCCATCTTGTTTGTGATTTTTCTGAATGACCTTAACTCTATAATAACCTCACCCAAAGATTCTATAACCTGCTATGCTGATGACATCAACCTCATAGTTTGTGAAAGATGTATTGTAGAACTAGCAGCTATTGGTCGACATCTATTTGAAAGGGCAAACAATTGGTTTTCAGAAAATAAACTTGTATTTAATCAAGATAAGACTAGAGCTATATTACATTGACTCCACTGAAAGTATGGACTATTTTTCAACTTTAAAACTAAACTATGTAGAACTGCCAGACCTGAGGAATTGGAAGTAGATAATGGTAATATAGAGCTTGTCGAGCAAACGAAGTTCCTTGGAGTCCATTTGAATGAGCTTTTGGACTGGTCACATCACATAACTTTGCTTTCTAAAAGACTAAATTTAGTCTGCTATATAGTTAGGGTAATTTCCAATTATATAAATGAAAAATGTCTAAAGATAATATATTATACAAACTCTGAATCCATCATAAAATATGGCATTTTGTTTTGGGGTAGTAATAGTTTGATGTAGATATTACCCAAAAATGAGCTTTGAGAGTAATAAAGAAAATGGGTTATAATGACAGCTGCAGGTGTATCTTCAAATCATTTGGAATCTTAACTATATATGGACTTTATATACACTATTGGACAAAAGTAGAGCAACAAAGTGCTTTTATTTCTTTGAGTTTAAAAAATTAATTATATGATTGTGAATATTATCCCCACAATATTAGTAATTTTTCACAATATTTTGGTACACTTTAAACAAAATGATGGTAGAGAAATATTTATAATTATAAAAATCGACAAAATGAAGTGCGACAAAAGTAAAGCAACAAATTGTGTCAACAGTATTTTATTTTACATATTACGATAAAAACCATTAAGCACATTTAATAATTACAATAGCTAGAAGTATTATGTTAATAGTTAATAGAATATCCATTATTTTTTATTACTTGCCGACAACGTCGCGGCATTGAGGAAATCAATTTTTAAACAGTATTTTCGGGACGGTTTATCCAAACTTTATTGATTTTATTTACCAATTATTGTTTATTTGGAAATAATTGTCTACGAATTCCACGTTCAACTTCTTCCCATAGATTTTCAATGGGGTTAAGGTCTGGGGATTGTGCCGGCCACTGCAAAACCCGAACGCTACTTTTTTGAAACCACTCTTGAACGATTGGTGAAGAGTGTTTTGGATCGCTATCCTGTTGGAAAATAAAACGCAACGGCATTTCCCACTCTGCATAAGGCAACATTACATTTTGCATTATATCTCTATAGACAAATCGATTCATGGTGTCATTAATGAAGTTTAAAGGACCCACCCCATTCCATGAGAAACAACCCCATAGAAAAACACTGCCTTTGCTATGTTTAACTGTGGGTGTAACGTATTTGGGATTAAACCTTGTGTTGATTGGCCGTCTTACACGCTTCATTCCATCAGAATTGAAATTTTTATAACGCGTTTCATCGCTAAACAAAACTTTTTTCCACTCGTCTACTGTCCAATTTAAATGTCGAAGTGCAAATTCAAGCCTAGCTACTCTATTTCTTGCCGAAATAAGGGGCTTTTTAGCCGGGCATCTACTAAATAACTTTGCGTCTATCAACATTCTTTGAACTGTCCGTGGACTAACCATAATTTCGGGAATTTCAGCAAAAATCTAGGTGCAGACATCCAAGGATCGTTTTGAGAAATCCTTTTAATGCGTCTGTCTGTCCAAATTGTTGTCTTTTTCGGCCTTCCCGATTTCGGTAGATTCTCTAAATGTCCCCTTTGAATGTAACTTGAAATTATTTTGGATACGCTGTATCTTGGTAAAACAAGCCGTCTTGAAATTGTAGCATGTATTGTACCTTCCAAGTGTGCATTCACTACTCTCTGCTTTAATTCTTTCGAAATTGGAATACCTCTTGGCATGATTAATACAGTACAGAAATATTAATTAAACATAAAATACTTTAACCTTTACTTTTACTAAAACCTTTCTTTTTTAGGAAAATATTAAAATGTTGCTTTACTTTTGACGCATTACAATACTGTATTTAAAAGTTTACGTCAATATCAGTTCATTTGTTTTGATTGTTGGAAAAAGCTGTTGTCGCCGATAACAGAAGCCTACTTTGATATTTAAGACGCGATGTATTTAAATACGATATCATGCATTTAATATTATAAAATCGAGATTTCTTTCATTTTTCGAAAGTGTTGCTCTACTTTTGTCCGATAGTGTATATGAATGTCTGATATTTTTTTTTAAACATACGAGATATGCTTGAACCTCAAATGTGTCATAAATATAATACAAGAACCGTGAATGTGAATTACCCAATACACAGATTAACACTGACCGAAAAAAGGCCAAGGTATGCCTGCCTGAAATTTTTTAATAACCTACCAACTCATTTAAAATGCATCACAAATTTAAGATTATTGTTAAAGTTCTTGATTAAAATGGAACCCTACTCCATTCATGATTAGTGTACCAACAATTAGGAATATAGAGTGAGATAGCAAGCTGGTTCTCTTTCCTTGACGCCATTTCATTTTGAGTGTGTATGTTTCTAGGCGCTGCTGCGCAAGAATTGTATAATTCATAATTTGAAATAAAGATATTTATTATTTTTGTGCAACTTTTGATTATGTTACGACTGCAATAAACTAAAAAACAACAAGTTGATGTATTCCTGAACTGACTTGGTGACGAACGATTGGATTTATTTAATAGTGTTGATGTGATTCAGGTAAATAAGAAGTCTAAAGACAATATCATTTTGCAAGAGCATATAGGCAACATGCTATAATAAAATAATTTGCAAATTCGAACACAAAGCCCCTAACTCTCCCCAATTAGTCGAAAAAATATAGTTAAAAAATCTCGCGGAGAGTGTTTGAAGCCCTACTAGGTATATTATAGATTTAGATTACTTTTAGGTTTGATCCTTTCATCTACGGATAGCGCTATTCGTCAAATAATGTCTATAGAAACAATTGTCGGCACAATTGAAACTATAGCAATTATCTTGGGAATAAAGATATTCGGACGTGAAAGTAAAGGGCCTTAAGGTTACAGTTTAACCTGAGGACTTAAAGTTCATCAAGGAATCAATGGAGAATAAAATCAGACGGCTTCAACTCGTGGTGTTGGTCGTAATAACAATGTAACAAACAACATGAAAGAAATATTTACTATCAAAAGTGTATACCTCTTTTATCCGTTTCCTTTTATAGACAGTTTCTATTCGTAACACATCCTTAAGGCTGGGTAGCAAGTGGACTGGCTTTTTGTAGTGGTACTTTATCATTTCAGGAACCTGAACCTGAAAAGTCGCATTTTTTTTAAATTTGTCGTAAAAACCCATTAATAACATTACATCGGGGGCCGATTCAGATTAAAGTATCAAAGCTGATGTGTTTTTGTCTCATTTTAAAACATACACATTCTTGTCGTACTTGTTAGGTTAAAGTTAAAAGGCCAAAGAAATTGTAAAATAAAATGGTCTCGCTTATTTTGCTTACCTTGGGTAGTTGTGGTAATTTTCTTTTTATCCTGAATGGAGGATTTTTTCTATGGATTTTCCGGAAAAACTCCAGTCTTATTGCATCTTGATCAATAGGCGTCGAAAATTTATCCCAGAGTTTTACTCGTTCACAAAGAGAGACCGAAGTCAACACGTTTGTGTCCTGGAATAAAATCAATTTTTACTTTATAAACGCGGAAAAATGAACATAAAAAGATTTTCTTATACTATACGTCATATTTTTTTGTACATTTTACACCAAAGGCGGGTGGCATAAGTAATTAGTCGTACGAAAAATTGCTTAAAAGCTAAATAAAAGGTTTTTTAAAGCTCCAACTATTTTAATACCTACTTTTACCATTGGAACGATAGAAAACGACCAGACCACGCGAAAAGCATTTTTAAACGCGCCCTAGCGAGCCTTTGAGGACGAGTTTAAAATGGTTTTTAGTTAATAACTTTAAACTGTCTACTGTCTGGCTAACCTTTCAAGGATTAGGCATCAGATATCACCTATTTTCAAAATTGTCAAACTTTAAAAAAAAATCGTTTCTTCGTAATCTTAACAATCCTTTAGCCGATTTTGTTGAAATTTGGCAAGTGTTAGGGTAGTAAGGGGTACTTCAGCCCTAACTAGATTAAAATTTTTAAGTCCAGGGGCGTCCCGGAAGGCATCATAACTAAGATTTAAAAAATGCGCGTTACTGATTCTTTTTCAATTTTTGTATTTTTCTCGCAAGGCTTTCGACAAAGTTCCGCATACCAGGCTCTTAATAAAGCTGGAGCACCTGGGCATAAGAGGCAGACTGTTGACCTGGCTTGAGAATTTCCTTAGGGAGCGCACATGCCATGTGAGGGTCGAAAACCACTTATCAAACTCGTACGAGGCTCTCAGTGGGGTTCCTCAAGGTTCAGTTATGGGACCACTACTCTTTCTCCTGTATGTTGCAGATTTGGCAGATTGTGTTCAGGCTGGTCTAGCCTTGTTTGCAGATGACACCAAAATATTTGGGAACCCACTAACAAATATTAATACCATAATTGCAGATCTAAATGCATTGGAAGTCTGGACCCAGACATGGCAACTAAAACTTAATGAGGCAAAGTGCACGGTACTTCATATTGGAACAAACAATCCCCAAAATGCCTATCATCTAAACGGTACACCATTACAACATGTCAACGAACAGCTAGATCTTGGAATTACAGTGAGCTCTGATCTTAAATGGCAAACCCACATAGCCAAAATTGTGAAGAAGGCAAACTCGATTCTTTTCCTGATTGGGCGAGCTTTCGAAAACAAGACTGTGGATATGATGTTGAAATTATACAAATCTTATGTACGTCCAATCTTGGAATATGCGCATAGTGTATAGGATCCATACTTTATGAAAGATATAGACCTGCTTGAAAGACGAGCCACGAAAATTCCTCTTGCAACCAAAGATTTGACCTACGATGACAGGCTGCGAGTGTTTCAACTGCCAACACTAAAAGAAAGACGGCTAAGGGGCGATTTGATAGAAACTTTTAAAACACTGAATGGTTACTATGAACCTGACCTTAACATGTACCAACTTAATGAAAATGAAAACCTAAGAGGTCATAGTCTGAAATTATCCAAGGAAAGATGTGCGAAACTTCCCAGAAAAAACTTCATCACAAATCGGGTTGTATATCAGTGGAATGCCCTCAGGGAAGATACAGTGACAGCCACTTCCATCAACTCTTTTAAGAACCACTTGGATAAGGATCTGCAGCAGATCAATACAGCATTGGTGCATTATTTCTGATTGACGTTGAGAGTCGAAAACATCAAGACTATAAAACTGAGGCACAAATATTTCAGTTTTGTGAGAGCGGAGAAAAAATACTGCTTAAATTGACTTTGGCTATGCAACAGCAGTTTCACCGGTGCGAGCCGCCTACTGCTGTAACAATAATAATAATAATAATAACTAAAATTATAACTTTCATATTTTTAGGACTTTTTCGTTGCGAGTGACTTTTGTTTTTTCTTAAAAACGAAGCAAGATACGGAAAAAGAGCTTAAATTAAAAAAGTTGTAGTTTCAGTTGCCTAATGCGAAAAAACACAAAAATTGCAAAAAAATCAGTGGCGCACATTTTTCTTGTCAAAAATCCTAGTGATGGTGCCTTCCGGGACGCCACTGGACTTAAAATTTTAATCTAGTTAGGGCTAAATTAGCCCCTTACTACCCTAGATAACACTGCCAAATTTCAACAAAATCGGCTAAAGGATTTTTAAGATAATTTAAGAAAAAACGATTTTTTTTTAAAGTTTGACACCCTGTATCTTGAAAACGAAGCATTACCGGACCTATGTTTATATAAACTTTTCGTCTTAGAATCACTCAAAGAATTACACCTTAAAGGAATTAAATTTCAGACATATTTATACAGGGTGTCTGTAAAAGGTCTTTACAAAAACCTATCACATATTCTTCAGACCAAAATTAGCCGATTTAAGTCAACTTACCTTAGTACAAAGTTGCTTAGTTTGGGCGCTAGACGGCGCTGAAGTGACAATTTTTAAATCGTTTTTCTGGATTAATTCAAAAACTGCTCATACTATTTTGCCGAAATTTGGTACGTTGGCATAGCTTTATGGGGCAAAAAAACCCATGTCGCAATTCTGATTGACATCAGTCCATGGGCGTAGAACCTGGGTTTTTTTACTATTTGCTTGTTTCAGATTTCTATGCCAATGGAACAAGAGGGGTTTGGGCACAAAATTCAGATGAACCAACTCATTTGCTACAAAAAAGGTACTCTTGATAAGACTTGATTCCTCTGGCGGTTTTCGAGAAATTTGCATTTTATTACTTAATACGTATTAGTTTAGAATTAATGTGTGGGCTGGAATAATCGGTAATCACATTGTTGGTACTGTCATTATTCCACAAAGATTAACCGGGGAAATTTATTTGCAACATTTACAAAATACGCTACCAAATTTGCTAGAAGATTTACCTTTACAACTTCGGAGAGATATGTGGTTGATGCACGATGGAGCTCCACCACATTTTGCATTAAATGTTAGAAACTTTTTAAATCAGCAGTACCCAAATAAATGGATTGGTAGAGGTAATGCCCCTGTAAATTGGCCACCACGATCTCCGGACTTAAATCCATTGGATTATTTCTTATGGGGGCATCTTAAGACAGTGGTTTACAGGACAACTCCAGACAGGGTTGGGCTGATTTAAATCACGATTTAAATCATGATTTAAATCACTTGATTTTTTTTTTAATCATGATTTAAATCACTTTATTTAAAAAAAAAATCATGATTTAATGAAACTATTTATTTTAAATTCAGAACAGTGAACAATATAACATATTAAAAAACGATTTACTTCCACTCCCTTGAACAATCAACATCAAAATACGCGAGACATTGGGCCACGGCAATTTATAGATCGGGAAAGAATCAAGTCGCGACTGGAATTTTCTTGCAAGAAGCGCGTTCTGACAATATTTTGGGTAGAATTTAGACCTTATTCTTAGATCGGCATTAAAATAATTTGTATTAATTTGAAACGAGAGAAAAATGTTAAATTTTTAATAAAATCAATAAAAATCAAAAAAATCAAAAAAGTCAAAAAATCAACGTTTAATAAAAATAAAAAAAAAAAACAAAAAAGTCAAAAAAATCAATGATTTTTGATTTTTTTTAATAAAAATCAAATTTTGACCAACCCTGACTCCAGATAACGCAAACCAACTATGGCAACGTATTCAAGATGCAATAAATATTCTTAAGGGCGATGAACAAGTTCTGCAAAGGGTGTGTTTGAATTTTCTTCGACGTATAAATCTTTGTATTCATGAAAATGGTGGACATTTTGAGCAATTTTTATGATATTTCTATTTATTTCTGTTTATGACTGAGTTATTTTTTTTCCTTTTTTTGTAAAAACGAATACGTATTAAGTAATAAAATGCAAATTTCTCGAAAACCGTCAGAGGAATCAAGTCTTATCAAGAGTACCTTTTTTGTAGCAAATGAGTTGGTTCATCTGAATTTTGTGCCCAAACCCCTCTTGTTCCATTGGCATAGAAATCTGAAACAAGCAATTAGTAAAAAACCCCATGGACTGGTATCAATCAGAATTGTGACATGGGTTTTTTTGTCCGATAAAGCTATGCCAACGTATCAAATTTCGGCAATAGTATAAGCAGTTTTTGAATTAATCCAGAAAAACGATTTAAAAATTGTCACTTCAGCGCTGTCTAGCGCCCAAACTAAGCAACTTTGTACTAAGGTAAGTTTACTTAAATCGGCTAATTTTGGTCTGAAGAATATGTGGTGGGTTTTTGTAAAGACCTTTTACAGACACCCTGTATAATAAAGAATTACACTCCATATTCTATAGGAAACTGGGCGACTATAAGATTTTAAATGTTACACAAGTGTTCTCTCAAATATTATTGCACTTTCGAATATAAAAATTTTACATTTATAGCCAAAACTCTTAATTCTATTTATATTTCTAATTGTTGTAGGTAAAATATTATACAACTTTGGAGCTAAATGGTTAAATGATTTTAAATTTAAGTTTGATGACTAACGGGTATTACTAAGTGCCTGTTTATATTTTTTCTTGTTTGATGAGGATGACGTATATCTATTTTTGCTTTGGTTCAAAAAAACGACGGCACTGTTCAAAAATTCTTTCAATAGTTTTTTTTTCTGCATCAGTGTTTATGGTATTGTTGTTTATTACTCGACAGTTACTGTTTTTACTAAATTTTGATAAACCAGGATACACGCACATCTGCTGTAGTTTAGGTTAAGGACATTTTTTTCTATATGACATTTTCTTCAGTTACTGTAAACCTGATTACATTTGAATTGGAGAAATAAACAAATTTAATTTTATTAGATATGCTGAAAAATTACATTCTCCTACCTACCAACGTATGCTCGACATGTTGCGGACACATCCATATCCCAGCGGGGGGTGCAGTGAGAGGCGGATCCAGACAGTCCATGTGAAAATACGAAGAACAGAAGTCGCACTCTATCAACGGGGCCACCCGGCAGGATTTCCTGCACTCCGCACACTTTCTCGCAGGCAGAGGCACCAACCCGTTCAATAGTTTTTCGTGATCGCGTTTTTTTAGAGTTTTTGGCAGTTTGGGGTTTTCAACTGAAATAAAACTCGAATATTATTAACAGATAGTGTGTACAAGAATGTATCTGTAGATCAGAGCTTGCTTCATAAAATGAACAATAACTCTATACCACAAGTGCACGTTGACATGGACAGATCATATCAACTATTTATGTGCCAAATTGCGTTGAATGTGTTTTTTATTTCGACAATTAAAAAATACTGTAAATCAGGATACACTGATGTGAATGTATAATGGTCTGGTAATCCAAAATATTTGTGCTGCAGAAGAAAGTATTAAGGCGCCTGAATGACCTCAAACTTCATGAGGAAATACTGTAAAGAACTCATTATATTAACGCTGCCAAGTTTGTAAATATTTTTGTTGGTGCAGCACATAAAAGGATGAAACTAAATTTACTTGTAGAAATGAAGCACACAACTATCCCATATGAAATGGAACTCTATTGCACCTTTCATATAGCAGACATTGGTCAAAAGTCATTTGAATATGTAGGAATGAAATGTTTTAACCACCTCCCGGAAATTAATTATTAAAATTATTCGAAATCTTAATAGGTTTTGTTTGAGTGTTAAAGAACTGTTTATTTATTTATTTAATAAAAATGCATCCATATAAATTTACAGTGTAAATTGCTGACAATGTCAAGTATTCAACAATAGGGGATCCAAAATGATACATCATAAGGCGTTTAGAGGATAATGTTATGGTATTCACGTATGTCATAAAAAAGACAGCATGTAATTTTTTTATTTCAGAAATTCCTTGGTAGTGCATTATATAATTTGTTGCAAAAGCAGAAAGGGCTTTTCCGATATGTTTTGTATCCTGAAATATAGATTTTATTTGAGTTTCTAGGGTCATGTATAAATAAATACACTCTTTATTTTAACAGTATGCCAGCATACAATAAAATAGTGTCACACAAAATACAGGCTTAAGTTCTAATTACTCAAATGTCTATAATATTCTTCAACGGTATATGGTTCCATATCTACAAGTGGATTAAAAACAGTTCTTTTTAGCTTTTTTACAGTGCTAGCCTATGCCTAGAGTATGTATAGTTTAAAATCCGTGTTGCATATGTTCTTTGTGACTCACTGTTTTTAAAAAAGTTGCTTATGTCTAAAGAAAAACAATATACTTGTATGTACACTGCAAACACTGTCGACAGCTTTTGTCGTTTAAATTTGCCTCTGCATGATTCTCTTACGCCCAGATTAAGAATTATTGCTATTGCTCTTTTTTGACAAACAAAAACCCTCAAAATGTCTCTGCAGTTTTCATACATTATTATGCTAAGTTGACAAATCTATTTAAAATCCGCAACGTGTAACATACAGCATTTAATTTCTTTACTACATACTGAAGATGACATTCCCATGACATTTTACTATCTAAAAACATATCTACTTACTACTACTTAGAACTTAACACTATCCCTTAAACTAACATCATTATTATTCCTAGCTTGGTGTCTGGTTCCCCCAGTGTGGAACAGTTTGTTTTAAATAAAGCAGGGTTGTTATGTTTAAAACAAAATGTTTAAAACATTTACTAGTGTTTTAAACAGATTTGTTTAAAACTGTTTTAAACAGTGTTTTTTTTAAGTTGTTTTTTTGTCAAGCTTTACTGAAAATCACATAAAACTGTTAAAACAAAAAATATTAAATTAAAAACAAAAATAGCAATATTTATATCTAACGTTTAATATTAAAAGTACATCATTATAAAAACACGTTTAAGATTAGCTCTAGGTCTTAGTTTATATACCTACCTACAGTCTGTGTACCGGGTTCCAATAACATAAGCAAATAAAAAGTGCAAACATATAAAAGCGCCTTATAAAAGTAACAAAGACAAACAAACTAAAAACTAAACCAAAAGTCTCCTAGTCATTCTACTAAACTCTACTCTTGGTTTGAATTAAGCTGCTTAAATATGGTTACAAGTTTCGCGGCATTTTCTGTTCCTAATCGATTTCGAAGCTTACTATGAATTATGCCAAATGTCGAGAAAAGGCGTTTGAGTCCTGCAGATGAAGCTGAAGCTGAGTGAAGATAATAATTTAGTAAAAAATATTATTTTTTCCGATGAAGCTACGTTCTCCTTGATTGGTAATGTGGACAGAAAAAATTGTCGTTGTTGGGCAACAGAAAATCCGCATTGGATGATGGAGTTCACAGCCAGTACCCTCAAAAAACAAATGTGTGGTGTGAAATAGTGTGCGGAGGAGTAATTGATCCATTTTTCTTTAACTGGACAAATATATCTCGAATTTCTCCAACTTGATTAATTCCAGCATTAGAGACTTTTATTTCCGAATCCATTGAACCCAGACTCCCCCGACGAAGAACTGATGTTCCAGCAAGATGGTACTCCTCCGCACTATGCTGCCACTGTGCGTACATGTTTAGATAAAACCTTTCCCAATCGGAAGGAGAGGACCTCTCGAATGGACTGCTAGATCGCCAGGCCTAACTCCGCTGAACTTCTTTTTGTGTGGTTACCTCAAATCGAAAGTGTGTGTTGACCGGTCAAACAATTTGCAGGAGTTGAAAGAGATGATCTGAAGGGAAATGCTTGCCATAACTCCGGACTCCGGAATTGGTTGAAAACGTGCAAAAAGTTATTGATTGCGTTGGATATTGTCAAGCCATAAATGACACACATTTTCAACATTTAATTCGATTTGTTGTTCTGTTTTTTTTTAAAATAACGGGTCTTACTAGATGGATTTTTTTATTCAAACCTTAAATTAATTTTGGATGTGTTTAAAACACGTTTTAAACATGTTTTTTCTTGGACAGTTTAAAACAGTTTAAAACAAAAAAAAAACAGTTTTAAACAAAAAAAACATGTTTTTAAGTTTTTTTTTAAATAAACATGTTTTTTTCAACCCTGAAACAAAGTGACAGCTGTTTTTGCTTTATTCAGTATCAATTTATTGTTTGCAAACTATTTCAATCATAAATTGCTGAACTTTCATTTCTAGAGTAGCAAGGTCTGTGTATGACAACAGAATGTTTGGAGAAGAGATAGTTCTCAATATTCGTATTATCGCCCTTCTTAAAAATTGGTACAACTAACGCCTGCTTACGCCTTATATCTGAAGTATATTGGATGTTGTAAGAGTGTTTTTTAACAAACATCAGTGCACTAAGAATCAGAATACCAGGAAGTGTGAGAATCTTATGCTGTAGAAAGGTTTCTTTACATGACTCTAGTGGGCTTAAGGAGTAGATTTTACGAACAATTATTTTTTGTAGAATAAATAATATTTGAAGTTCCGGTGTTTGTCCCCAGTACAACACACGAAAGCTTAAGTGGCTGTAGGCCAAAGCATATATTTAATAATTGTTTGGGGTTAATAAAGGTTTTTAAGTTGACAATGGCATAATAAGCCGCGTTTAGTTTTGCAGCAACATTGTCTACATGGGTTGTCAACTTTAATTTTTATTTATTATTTTATTTATTTAATTCAATATTAGGTCGTATACAAATTTACCAAAAGGTGTAGACCGTGTCACAAATTTAAAATCTTACAACTAAGCTATCCTAGAACACATTAAAATTTTATTTTATTATACATTAGGTGGAAAGCCCTAGTCTATTTACATCATCATCTTCCAAAAATTCCTTAATGCTATAATAGCCTTTTTCTATTAAGAATTTCTTTAAAATAAGTTTTTGCCTAGAAAGAGACTGACTTGCAAAGTGTTGTGGAATTCTGTTCCAAATCTTTACTATATTGTACGTAACACTTTTTTGAATATAACTATAATTTGCTGTATCATTTATTAGGTGATGTTTATTTCTAGTTTCATAATTATGACCTGATTGAAGCTCGATAAACTGAGAGAAGTTCTTAATGACAAATAGTATACACTCATAGATGTAGATACCATATAATGTAAGAATCCTGCAACCATTAAAGATAATTTTACAGGACTCTGTTTGTTTTAATTTAAAAATAACTCTTAGGCATCTCTTTTGCAATACAAAAATTCTATTCACCTCTACTGAGTTTCTCCAGAATATTATACCATATCTTAATCTCGACTGCACATAGGCATGATATGCTGTCATAGCCGCCTCAATATTAACAGATTCACTGATTATCCTAAGTGCGTAGCAGTAACGAGAAATACTTCCTGCAAGCAGTGTGATTTCCAGTTTAAACTTTTGTCGACCTGTACTCCGAGAAATGATATGCTCTCGACCGGCTCAATTCTTGCATTTTCAAACTTAATATTTACATGATGTTGTTTTCTTTTTCCAAATACTAGCAGTTGGGTTTTTGATACGTTTAGCAAGAGATTGTTGGTCGAGAACCATTCATTTAAAGTTTCCATATCAGTCAATATTTGCATTTCACACTCTTTCTCACTCTCTACCCTGTACATTACTGAGGTATCATCAGCAAACATTACAACATCCCTATTGATCACATTCACCAGTTCATTTATATATAATATGTAGAGAAGTGGTCCCAGGATTGAGCCCTGTGGAACACCCCTCCGAACATACGCACTATCAGATGCTACCCGATCTCCATTCCGACCAACATCCACTATACATTGTATTCTATTTGATAGGTACGACCTCACTAGTTGCAATGCCACACCCCTTATGCCATACAGCTCCATTTTTTTAAGCAAAATCTCATGATCAACACTATCAAATGCCTTTGATAGGTCGATACACAAGGCTGCAGAAATCTTACCATTATTCAAGGCGTCGATAATGTTTCTTAGTGCTTGGTAAATAGCAGTGATAGTGGATTTTCCCCTCCTAAAGCCATTTTGCTGATCCACAAGAATATTTGCCGAAGTTAGGAACCCCAGCAATCTATCAAAAAACACCCTCTCAATAACTTTATTCACATTTGACAGTAATGATATTGGTCTGTAATTATTTAGCTGCTTACAATCCCCTTTTTTATAAATTGGCTTAATCCAGGCTTCTTTTAAAGCTTTTGGATATACTCCATTTAAGAAAGCTATAATCCATGTTCTTGATGTGGTTTGTTTAGCTTTGCACTTTTTTTTAGGGAATGTTAAATTAATGTTAGTCTTCATGATATTATTAAATATACTGTAGGCCCTGTCAACATCCTGCTCCACCAACACATCATCCCATGCACAGTCTTGCAAGCTTAATTCAAATTGATTTAATGCAATGAAGCAAGGCGTAGTCTCCACCGAGTCAATCTCTAACTTAACAAATTGTGCATAATGATCAGATAATCCTGATATGAGCACCTCATTTTCAGTAAAATGACGAACATTTACAAAGATGTTATCCAATAAAGAGCAAGTTGTTTTAGTAACCCTGGTAGGTGTGAAGATTGTCTGCCTAAAGTTACAACTATTTAGTAAATCAATGAAAATTTCTTTTTCTTGGCTTTCCACCATTAAGTTTACATTAAAATTACCACAGATAACAAGATCATAATTTACATACTTAACTAAGACATTTAAAATATTTCCAAGCGCCTGTATAAACATGTTAAAATTACCCAGACAAGTCCTATAAATTGACAAAACAATGATCCTCCTGATACTGCTTCTTATGCCGGACACTTCAATTTCTCCCTCTATGCTCATACTCCTTATGTCCTCCATTTCCCAAAAATCCACAATTCTTTCATTCACCAAGATACAGGAACCACCATGCCCCATAACTTGCCTTGTGTACACCGATATCATTTCATATCCCCGTACCTTGCAATAGTCCGCTTCATTGTTTACCAGCCAATGTTCTGTAAGGCATATTATCTCTGGCGCATAGTCCAGAGTATTTATGAACATTTCTATTTCCAAAACTTTGTTTCTCAGGCACTGTATATTTTGGTGCAAGATTCTTATGCATTCTGGGCTTGTTGTGAGTTGTTAATTGTGAGCCTATGCGAAGACCCAGAAACTTGCATTGTTCTACTCTTGTATTAGATTATTATTTAATTTTAAGTTTAGATCAGGAACTGTCACTTGTTGTAGAATGCTATATAATGAGTTTTATTTGTGTTAAGAACTAGGGATTTCTTTGCAGTTTAGGGAAAGTATTTCTGATATCCTCTTTTCTTCTCTTCTGGACAAGGCGTCCAGTTTTCGATGGTTTTACGGGGTATCTCCGTTATTAGTAAAGATAGAAGGATACGGTTTTCGCAGCACTGTGCTATTTTTTTGTGAAACAAAAGATGCCGCAATCAGAATTTTTCTAGTCCTCCTTGTTTTTGATATACGTGATGTTTTTGAAAATTTTACATTTTGGGACATCCCCCATATTCAGGTTACCCTGTAGCTTATCAAAGAGAAAACAAATGTTCCTTTTGTAGTTTTTAGCTAGAATCCAGTGTCAGAGTATTCAGGTTCTCTAAGTTGTTTTAAAATATCTAATTAATAGTAAAAAATCAGTTTGTCCTTATTATGGCAGAAAATGTAAACTTTGAAAATAATGAAAAATACGACATGCTCATTTGTTATGTCCATTGTAATAAAAATGCAGATGAAGCATTAGAAGTTTACATCAATAGGTACATATACGCCTTTTTTAGGATCTCAATAAAGATTCATTAAATTTCTTAAATTATTTGTAGATATGCCGACAGACGACAACCGGATAAAATAATTTTTCTAAGGATAAAATCAAATTTAATTGAGCACGGTTCATTTTCTAAACCTCGGCTTAAAATTTAAAACAAGAAAGACCGCGAGACTGAAGAAATAAATGTTTTAGCTTCAATTGAAACAAATCCAACTAGTTCTTGCAGAACGGTTGAAGGTTCGGTCGGAGTAGTTAAATCAAGAGTTCAAACAATCCTAAAAAAACACAATTTTAAGTCATATAAATTCCACCTAGTACAAAACTTACATCCTGGTGATGCACAGCGCCGTATAGAGTTCTGTAACTGGTATTTACAAAATATCAATAGGAAAAATAATTTTGAAAGAACCGTTACATGGTCCGATAAGGCTCACTTTACCAGTGCTGGTATATTTAATCCGCACAATACGAGGTTTTGGTCTCAGGAAAATCGGCATGTAATATTTCCACTCGAACGGCAAGGCAGGTTTGGATTTAACGTTTCATGTTTTATACTAGGAAACAAAATAATTTATAATATATTTGAAGGCAGCCTTAATGCAAACAAATATTTGGAAATTTTGGAAAACGTTGTGCCGGAAATAATAGAAGACGTGCCCTTAGCGGATCTCAATAATTTGCATCTGCAACAAGATGAAGCACCCGACTTGTCGGTCTTGGATTTGGGGATTCCTTGAAAATAAAATTTATTCTATTCAATACCAAACAATTGCAGATTTAAGAAATGCCACTGAAAGAGCGTTTAGGGAGACTGGGAATAAATGATTTTATTTGATTTGTGAACTACTACTTAAACTAGCAAAACAACACATACATTTTATATTTTTAGGCCCTTTTATATCTAATTTATTTAGAGAACGTTTTGTTTACTTACTCTTATCAGCCCCAGGAAATCCCATGTTGGGTAAGCTCATCTCCCTGGGCAGTTCGAACTGTATAGGATTCATTGCGCTAGCGGCCTCAATGAGAACTTCTATGGCGCTCATTTTGGATTTCTTTAAAGGTTTAACAGTCGTACCTAAATTAAAAAGTAGTATTTTAATTAAGTTATAAGTGCACTGAATAATGTTAGCCCTTGTATTATACTTATGAAAAAATTTCTATTATTTTAAAATGTATTCCTTATCTTGTTTTAAGCTTTGAAGTAAGTTCAATTAAAGATATGACCAATCTGTAACTTCAATGATGAATGAAATATATTATATTTTATTCTACTACTACCTGATGATTCAGAAGTCGAAGTACTACTGGATCTCCTTCTTAAACTACCAATCTGGATTTTATTTTTCTCATATTTACAGCTATGGCACAACCAATCTCCCTTGGGTATATCACAAAAATCCAATGGAGGGTCGCTAAAAACATACAGGATTCTTAGAAGACTCACAATTTGTGATTTTTTACACACATCCAAGACTTTCAATCTCAAATATGTATTTAAACATACAAACCTCCTAGTTGGTAGTTTTATGTTAAAATAAGTACCGGGTGTCCAAATAAGAAAGGACGCCGGCTATATCTCAGAAACTATTAGTCCCAGAGCTTTCAGGTAAAAATTTTTTGTACAAAATAGGCCATAAAAAATTGCTGGAAATAATTTTTAAGTTTGGTAGTCGCCCGCTAGGGGGCGCAACGAACACTCGAAAACATAATTCTGTGCTTATCTCCAAAAAGACATACTATAGGTGTCCTAAAAACACAATATTTGAAATCTTGATGAGATTATGAAAAAATTTAGTTTGAGACTTTTTGCCATTACTCTTCAAATAAGGGGTGGGGGAAGGTTCAAACATGCTATTAACAAATGTCATACAACTTTTTCAATGATTTTCAATTCATAGTAAAAATAACAAAATTTAAATGATTTTGGCGCCGCTAGGGGGCGCTATTTCAAGAAGTGGACAATTTTCCCATTTTCCTAGGAAATTTCAAATGTAATGAGGAATTTTTTTACATTTAGATGGAAAGAGGATAAAAAATAAGGAATTTAGTGAAAACCGCAAGTAAACCGTAGTTGTTACTAAGGCTTATTTATCCGACCCCATTTTCGTCGTTGTTGTGGTATTGCAATTAAGCTTAAAACAATAAGAATTCCCAATGAAATAATATTTAATATGCTAGCCGTTTATTTTGAATGCTACCAGAACTCAACAATAGCATCAAGAATATACGCGATGAGGTATCCTGGACAGAGACGATATAATAACAGAACCTTTACAAGATTGGCCAGACGGCTACGAGA
The DNA here is from genome assembly GCA_963920685.1 of Polydrusus tereticollis. Classification (NCBI taxonomy): domain Eukaryota; kingdom Metazoa; phylum Arthropoda; class Insecta; order Coleoptera; family Curculionidae; genus Polydrusus; species Polydrusus tereticollis. The sequence continues at coordinate 48,974,413 of OY987334.1, read as the reverse complement.
AAATGACAGTACCAAATTTAACATAAAAACAAAATTAAACACACAAGGTTTGGGACTAAAAAACAAAACCTCCCTTCTACATCTTCAATTCAATTCAATTCAATTCAAAAAGTACTTTATTGGTCAAAAAAAAAATATAATTTTTATTGACAAAGCATTCCTAACTTACTATAAGGTAAAAAAAAATGGTAATAGTGCGATAGTAATCATTAATCATTAGAAACGGAACGATACCCACACAAAACAAGTTAAAACTAAAACAATTAAAACATAAAATATAAATATAAAAACAAAACAACAAAATATTACAAAAACTACAACAAAAAAAAATTATTGATCCAAAATTAAATTTAAATTTAAATCACGGATCCCAAATACCAAAAGCACGCCAACGTCAGAGTCAGAGCCTGTCCTGATAGAATTCATCCATAGTGTAATAGGCCTTACTTATAAGTAGGCTTTTCAGTGAGCGACGAAAAGTTTTTAGGGAATTAAGCGTTCTCAGGCTAGATGGCAAATGGTTAAAGGTGTTCCGACCCTCAAAAATCAATGATTTTTTTACCAAGGTAGATCTCGGAATAGGCAAAGGCAGAAGGAGAGCCTGACGAGTGGCGCGCAGGGGAGCAGGACCCCTAAGCTCGGCGCGGTATTTAAAGATCAGCGAGGATGTCTCCAATATGAAGAGTGAAATCAGAGTTAAGATTCTCTGCGCCACAAAGTGTACCCTACAGGATTCTCTCTGTTTGATACCCACAATAAAGCGTATAGCCTTTTTCTGTAAGACGAACAGCATATTAAGAAGACCCTGGTTGGAAACACCCCAAAATTGTATGCCGTATCTAAGGTGTGATTCAAACACCGAGAAGTAAACCGTGCGAGCCAGTTCCATTTAGCACAATGAATTATCTGGCACATAGTCCTATAAACAGGATGTCGACAAATGTCAATCAATTTTATAATTCCTAGGGCTATCCTAGGTTAGGTTAGTTTATTTAATTTTGTAATTTGTAAGTGCTTTATATCTTGAAAATGTTGTTACGTAAATAAATAAAATAAATAAATAATAAAATATGTAAAAAAAAATAAATCAGCTAATGTCTTTCAAGATGTTCAAAATGTCCACCATCACATTTAATACAATCTCGCACTTTTCGTTCCGTTACATTAACAGCGGCTTCCACTTCGGCAAATAGATATGCTTCTAATGACATTTCTGATCCTTACGATCATATCTTCCCTTGTAGTGGGCCTTGTTTGATATGCGATGTCCTTTAGTCTGTCCCATAAATAAAAATCCAAACAAGTTAAGTCGGAGGAACGTGGTGGCCAAGGAAATAAGCTGCCCCGACCAATCCACCTATCCGGGAAGATCATATCCAAATAGTTTCGCACGTTTAGGGAAAAATGCGCAGGACATCCGTTGTGTTGGAAAAACATCGTAGTACGAGTAAATCAAATCAATCAAATCAAAAAATACTTCATTGTCATGAAACTGAAATTTCGGTGACAAAGCATGCTATTCTAATATAAGACAAAGATCACAATATGATGTAAATTACACTACAGACTAAAACAACAATAAACTGAAGTACAATAATTAAGTAAAAACAGTAACGAGGGAAATGTTTTGGAGCAACACAGGTAAGTTGTTTTGTAAAAAATGTAACTCAGTATTTTCATTGAGGGGCTCGTCAAATATAAATGGTCCAATAATTCTTGCCCCTATTATCCCGCACCAGACGTTTACAGACCACCGACCTTGGTATTGAACCTCTCGCATCCAGTGAGGATTTGTTGGTGCCCAATAATGCATGTTGTGTAGGTTAACATCACCAACACTGGTGAACGTTGCCTCGTCCGTCCACAAAATGTTTGAGGGAAATTAGGGATCTTCTTCTATCATGTTAATAAACCAGTGACAGTAGTTCAGACGGTTATTAAAGTCTGTGTCCTTTAATTCTTGATGGAGAACAATGTGATATGGATGCATCCTAAAATAATAATAAAGTTTTATTACACAAAAAAACTTGATCGAAACTCATGTGTAAAGTACCTTTTTTTATTTATGGGATTGCCTCATGCGTGTAATTATAAAAAAGGGTTACTTTACGCACTTGTTGCATAAATGCCTAATAATATTTAATGTTTATATTTATTTTTCCTAACAAAATATTCAATTTTTGCACAAACCTGTGGTCTCTTAAGATGTTATGCACGGTTGATCTAGTAATGTCCAAATCCAGTAAAATTTGACGAATTCCCATATAAGGATATATCCCAACAAATGCCAAAACATTCACTATGTTTTCTTTAGTGCGTCCATTTCCTCGCCTTCGGTTAATAGGTAAATTAACATTGCCATTTTTTCGTAGCCGTCTGGCCAATCTTGTAAAGGTTCCGTTATTATATCGTCTTTCTCCAGGATACCTCATCGCGTATATTCTTGATGCTATTGTCGAGTTCTGGTAGCATTCAAAATAAACGGCTAGCATATTAAATATTATTTTATTGGGAATTCTCATTGTTTTAAGCTTAAATAAAATACCACAACGACGACAAAGAATGACGCCGGATAAATAAGCCTTAGTGACAACTACAGGTGTTTTGTTTAATTTTTGTATTTCCAGGCCTACTTACCCAAAACGCAAGGCAAAAAGTTTTTTCCCAAAATATTCTTGTATATCTTGGGATAGGATTAAGATATCGACTTGCGGTTTTCACTAAATTCCTTATTTTTTTACCCTCTTCCATCTAAATGTAAAAAAATACCTCATTACATTTAAAATTTCCTAGGAAAATTGTCCACTTCTTGAAATAGCGCCACCTAGCGGCGACAAAATCATTTAAATTTTGTTATTTTACTATGAATTTTATTAAACAGAAAAAGCTCTTTTAAATGATGCCAAAAGCATTGAAATCGGTTAAAAAACAAAAAAGTTGTATGATTACCAAACTTAAAATCTATTTCCAGCAATTTTTTATGGCCTATTTTGTACAAAAAATTTTTACCTGAAAGCTCTGGGACTAATAGTTCCTGAGATATAGCCGGCGTCCTTTCTTATTTGGACACCCGGTACTACTTCCAAAGTTTATATAAAGGGCGTCCCAGATAAGGGATCTTGTAAACTCTGAAGATATTCGGAAAAACTCGATTTTTTGCGATATCGCGTTCTTACTGTTTTCTGATTTTATTTGAAGAGATATGTCGAAATAAATTTTACATTCTCATTCCCGCTTTTTATCCTCTACAACAAGATTAAATTAAATTTTCAATCCGACAGTATGTTAAAAGAATATGTCCGGTATTATTGTGTTCTAATAAATTGACAAATAAATTAATTTTGAAAATTTTGTAATAAATTACTGCTGATATTAGATTAAATAATAATTTGATTATCTTGAAAATGGGTTGATTTTTTTAAAACAAGAAGAGTACCTTTTTTAAAAAGAAATGCCCAAAGAATTTTTTAGTTTTCGAAATATGACACCTATCAAAATTTTGGCCCTTGACGCCATCGTCTTTTGTCTATAGTAAACACGATTAAAAATAAATATTGTTGTTATTATTACTCACTGGCATCCCAAATGGAAACTACTGGGGCACTTATCGCAACAAATAAGGTCCCCTCCTTCCCCGCAGGCATCGCAATAATCATGATTGTGTCCTTTTCCTGGTCTCTTGAAGTAAGGATGAACTGGTTTCTCCTTCTTTTCTCTTTTGTCGCTATCTGGGGGAGCAATGAGGGCTTGGATTTCCTAAAAAAAAAAAACAATTTTCAAACCGAAACTTTTGTATTAGGCTCTTGTAAAGTGGTCTAGCGAGAGTTTATGAACGTTTTGTACCAGAGTACCGGTGAATAAGAAACAAAAAAATAAAAATCAGTTTTATAAGTATTTAATGGATCACCCTGTGGGTGCAAGGGTGTTATTAGAGTTTTTACAATGAATTCCGTAATATTGGGTTTTCTTCTTTATGTGCCATGCTCATTCGAGCGTAGGCGACCTCTCGCATATACCTGTGATGTGTGCCTTTTCAGATTTTTCACAGGTATATGGCACCTACAGTTTATCGCCGGTTCCGAACGGCACTATTTGAGAGGTTGTACTAGGCAAATTACTACGTGGTGGTTTGCCATTGCCTTCCACGAGGTGACGACCGAATAAATAAAGATCGATGCATGGTCCCGGGATCGAACCGGGGACCTTCGGCTTAGTAGTCGGACACACTAACCACTAGGCTGCGGTCGCCTTATTATTGGGTTTAAGAGAGCTAAAAGTTATTTTTTAATACACAAAATAGTCTATCTAAAGTACATAAATATGCTACAAAATGTAGTCTATTAGCACCTAGATGACTCTACAGGGTTAGGAGAAATTACCAGAACGGTCGATTATTTCAAAAGATATACGAGTTAGCAAAAAATGTCTTTTATAAAAGTTGTAAGGCTTTTAAAAATCTACATATCTGTAATCAATTGGAATAAACAGGTACGCCCAAAAAGTTGTGGGGAGTCAAAGTTATATTTTTTTAAATAGAACACCCCGTATATTATTACTTATTTTGATCGTCCAGTCAATTTTAAACATTTTCTATTAACCATATGCTATGCCTAAATTTATTAGTTTCCGAGATATCGGTGTTTTAAATAATAACGGATAAGAATGCTCTATTCGAACGTAGTCGTATTTACCTTAGCAACAAATTAGGTATGGTCTTTGACATTTGTCAGAATTGAGCAAAAAAGAAAATACCATGGCGTTTTCACTTACTGAAACAGAGAGAATTAATATTTTAATTTTAAGGGGATATGGCGATAAGCAGAGATCATATCAGGAGGTATGTGATATTTTTAACAATTTGCACCCAGATAGGCAAATTTAAAAAAAAATGCAGTTTTTCGAACTGTGGAGCGTTACAGAATGACTGGTAGTGTAAAAAACCGACCAAGACCTGGAAGACCTAGGAGTGCTCGCCGATGATAAAAAATTAGACATTCTGCTTTCGATACAAGAAAATACCAGACAATCCACCAATCAGCTTGCTTTGGATTATGAAATTGATCAAAAATCTGTAAGAACCGTTCTTCATACTGAGAAAATGCATCCATACAAAGTTCATGTTGTACAAGAACTTTGTGATGTTGACTATGATCGAAGACTAAAATTTTGCGAAATAATTACGAGTAATTGGACCCTTTTTTATCGAGGGGAATTTGAACGGTGAACGATATCTCCAGCTTCTTCGGCAATAAATAGTTCCAACTATAAACAATTTAACTCTCGATATTAACTTAACCTGGTATCAGCAAGATGGAGCTCCTCCGCATTTTACTCGTGAAGTTAGAGAATTTTTGGATGTCACGTTCCCAAAGAGATGGATAGGAAGAAGAGGGCCTATCGAGTGGCCTTCACGATCCCCCGATCTTTCGCCCTTAGATTTCTTTTACTGGGGTCACCTGAAAAACTATGTTTATCGGAAGAAATCCAATAATTTAGAAGAATTAAGAATTAAAATTTTAAATGAAAGTGAGAGAATAACAAGGGAAATGGTTTTAAATACCCAAAGACATTTTTGCGACAATTTGTATCATTGTCAGTTAGTAAATGGGGGCCATTTTCAACATTTATTAAAAAATAGAGCTGTGTTTCCATGACTTGTTACACCGATTTTTTTTTTATCAACTTATTAAATTGTTTATTGAAATTTATTTTGTGTTTTGTAACTGATCAAAATGTCATGATATCTCGGAAACTAATAAATTTAGGCATAGCATATGGTTAATTCAATTTTTTTTTTTCAATTCAATTTATTGATCAATTAGTTAGTTACAATGTTTGTACCAAAAAAAAAAACCATAAAGGTGTCGATCACAATAATTGTATAAATTACAAACTACAAAAACAAATTAAAAGCAACAGTACTAATTACATATCAATTACATTCATGATAAAACAAAATTACAAAATTACATTACGTGATTTGTCCTGACACCGAGCAAGACTGTCAAAAAAAACATACATAAACATTTGCATATACAATGAACATACACAGTACACGAAACACATAAAATAAACAGAATCCAGCCGAGGATTTGATCATCCTATGTCCAAGTGGAAAAGCCTTGGAATAGAATTTTCATAATATTCGTTGAATGAATAATTGGCTGAGGCTGTTAATACCTGTTTTACTTTACTTTTAAATTGTGTGACACTTAGCTGTCGAACATTATATGGGATAGCATTATACCAAACTCTTCCAACATGAAAGATTGTTTCCTTGCTTAATTGTAATTGTGATTGAGGAATAATAAGATCATTTCTATTTCTAGTACCGTAATCATGCATATGCTGATTACTATGTCCCAAATATCCACCATGAAGGAAGGTAACACACTCATATATAATAAGATCATATATAGTCAAAATTTTTAAAAGTTGAAATAAGGGTCTGCAATGAGCCAGTCTATTAGCCCTACAAATTATTCTAACCGCTCTTTTTTGCAATAAAAACAGATGATGAAGTCTGCCACTGGCTGCAAACCCCCAAAAGATCAAGCCATATCTCAACTGAGATTCGAATAGAGCATAATAGACCTGTGCAGAAATATGTCTACTATTAAGTTCCTGTGAAACAGTTCGTAAAGCAAATAGTGCTGATGCCAAGCTTTTCGCTACTTTATTTATATGGTCCGCCCATTTTAAGTTTCTATCCAACATGATCCCGAGGAATTTGTAATGAGATACCTTATCAATTTTTATTTGATCAATGTTAATGGGAAAAGTAAAATCTTTATTAAAAGTCATAAATTTTGTTTTTTCGGTATTAAGTACTAACTTATTAGCATCAAACCAGCGCTTTATTTCTTTTAGATCTCTGTTGACCACCAATTGCAACCGTTTCGGATCCTCCTCAGTCCAACAGATTGAGGTGTCATCCGCAAATAATGTAAAATGACCTGCAATCTGTAAGGCAGTCAGGTCATTGATGTAAACCAAAAATAGCAAGGGTCCCAGCACTGATCCCTGAGGCACCCCGTTAACAACATTCCTGTAATCAGATCGGACCACTTCTTGATTACATCCGGCGACCTGTACAACTTGCTTCCTATTAGACAGATAAGACTTAAACCACCCCAATGCAACCCCCCTTACTCCGTAATGTTCCAACTTATGTAACATAATTTCGTGATTTACGCAATCAAATGCTTTTGCCAGGTCGCAAAAGACCGCTACTGAAAATTTTTTTTTGTTTATCCCCGTATAGACCCTTTCTAGAAGACAGTAAATCGCATCCCTAGTATTTTTTTTATTTTGAAATCCGAACTGGAAATTTGATAGAGTTTTGAATTTGGTAAGAAACTCAATTAGGCGAGTCCTTATAGCCGTCTCTATAATTTTAGAAAATATCGATAGAAGGGATATTGGTCGAAAATTTGCGGAAGTTTTGATCATTCCGCCTTTGTCAATGGGAATAACCAATGCCAGTTTTAGTGTTTCAGGTAAAACACCCTCAACAAAAGAACAATTTATGATTTCAGCGACAATCTCATAAAGTTTTGTAGAAAAATTTTTAACCACCCTAAGAGATACTTGATCCATTCCACAAGAATTTGTATTTTTGAGGTTTCGTACTATATCCAATATCTCAGAGGCAGTAGTGGGTTTTAAAAATAATGTATTTGCAACTTCAGTTGTAGATTCTTTTATAATTGATAAGGCACTTTGATGAGTAGGTAGATTTTTTGTAATTTCGGATGCTAAATTAACGTAAAAATCATTCAGATGATTGGCCACCATTAAAGGTTCCGTCACCTCTTCATGACTTACTTTTAATTTGATGGGATGTTTTTTTTTATTTGGTTTTCTACCTGATATAGTATTGATTATGGACCAAGTTTTCTTTTTAGAGTTTTTTGCTTTGTCAATTTCCCGATGGTAGAATTTATTTTTTGCCTCAATTATTACATTTTTTAAAATAGTTTTGTATTTTTTAAAATAGGATATAATATTTTGATTATCCGTATATTTAACAATATAATGTAAACATCTTTTATTTTTGCACGCTATTTTTATACCTTTAGTTATGTAGGACTTGGTCCTAGTTGATACCTTCTTTAGATGAAAACAATTTAGTACAGCTTCCGCTATGTGTCGTTGGAAGTAATAAAATTTATCAGAAGCCGACTCACTAATAGAAAATGTTTAAAATTGACTGGACGATCAAAATAAGTAATAATATACGGGGTGTTCTATTTAAAAAAATATAACTTTGACTACCCACAACTTTTTGGGCGTACCTGTATATTCCAATTTATTACAGATATGTAGATTTTTAAAAGCCTTACAACTTTTATAAAAGAAATTTTTTGCTAACTCGTATATCTTTTTAAATAATCGACCGTCCTAGTAATTTCTTCCAACCCTGTATAATATACCATGCTATGGCTAAATGAGCTATGCTCAAGGAAAAAAAAACACCTATAGTATAATTCATTTATATATTCCAACAATGTAAACAAATGCATGCTAAGAGCGCGTAAGCACGATGTACAGGGTGTCCCATTTCCGATACTTTTATGGGGTATCTCCGTAATTGTTAGTGCTATCAAAAAAGTAATATAGGTGTCATGTGCTCTTTTTGGGTCAAACTTAAAATGGTAAAATCCAAATTAGAAAATTTTCGCTCGCTTAAGAGATACGGGGGAAAATAAAAAAATTGACAATGTCAAAGTTGCCCTATATTCTCTTAGTTAAAAGAGATACAGAAAAATGCTTTTTATACAAAAGTTTCTTTATAATGATTGTTGAATAATCTGCCTTTTTCAGAATAAGTATACGGGGTCAGGTAAAAAAGTTATCGTCCTCATTTTTTTTAATGGAATAATAACTTTTTTCCACTACTAACCTATAACATCGCCATTATTGACCGATTATTAACGTTAGAAATCGGTTTTCTCTACCTTATAAGTTATTATTGACCATGGTCAATAATAAGGCATTGAAATCCATTATTGACCGATCTTCAAGAATCTATTTGAAGGCAGGTAACTTGATTTTTTGATTCTACAACATGAATTCATAAACATGAATGTGGTTAGGCAACCAGATAATTATCAATACATATTAGATTACTTGATATTGTAAAATATCGATACAATCAACATTTCTTCTGCTTCCATCCTTAATTCTGGAGGTGTACACATAATAATATCACCAACATTTTCTTCACTCATTTTTTAAAAAAACGGAAAACTCGTGAAATCTGATGACATAAATGAACAAAAATTGACATTAACAAAGCCACCTGACAAAACAACAAAATATTTTGCCAATTCCAAAGCGCAGGTAACTTGATTAAAAAATATATGTACTTATACCTACCTATAATTTTTTATAATTATTAATACTATAAAGATAAATGTCTTATAAAAGGTTGTAGTAGTGGAAAAAATATTATATTAACCACGGTTTAGACAGCTTATAGCCCTCGCGTCTTAAATCCCTCGTCGCTCCGCTCCTCGTGATTTAAACTTGCCGCTCGGGCAATAATGATGGCTGTCTAAACCTTGGCTAATAATATACTATTATTTCTGACCGGTATATTGTTAGCTTATAACGTCTTAGTTACGCGGGAATTATAAGGGTCATAACTCCCTTGGGATATTAAGAAAAATTTGACATAAAATCAAACGATTGACATCTAATGTCAATTTGATTGTCATCTATTGAAACATTTATTCCACTTTAAAAATGAACAAAATGTTACTAAAATCGGTCAGAAATGTATCACTGGAATTATAAGGGTCTCAATTACCTCGGGCAATTGCTGTCCCTCGGGCCAAAGGCCCTCAGGACGTAAACTTTGCCCTCGGTAATTAAGACCATTATAATTCCCTAGATACATAAATAACTAATAAGGTAGAGAAAAACGATTTCTAACGTTAATAATCGGTCAATAATGGCGATGTTATAGGTTAGTAGTGGAAAAACATACTTACATGACTGATACAGGAGATTATAATCCCAAAATGCCATGGCATACAACAGAATAAAACTCATGACAAAAATAAAATCATTACCAACTTTAAAAAAATAAAATTAGTTTCATAAAGTAACCATTATAAAAACCCAAATAGAAAAAGAATGTTAAGGAAAGATGTAGATACAATTTTAACTGCAATATGCTATCACGGTGCTAGTTAAGGAGTATACCCACAGGCTGATAAGAATTTTCTAAATAAATCAACATTGTATTACACCCAGTACCTAGGTATAAAACGAAAATTATTACAAAAAAAATTGTTCAAATCATATTCAGAAAAAAATAGCAACAAATGTGTGACAAAATTATATGATGTTGCAATAATTTTGTCCTGGAGTCTATATTGTCCAAATCATCCTCTTGTCCAATAAATCTAATAACCTCCAAACTATCTTGGTAACAATAGGATCAACATCATAAAACATTTTTCTATAAACTATTAAGGTGGATTTATATTTACGCAGACCAATTAAGACGGCAATTTTGTTTAATTGTTAGGGGATTTTTATAAATGCTCATAGCATTAGGAACATTAATTTAATATAATTTTCCTAATTGGTCTGCATTAATGCATTTTTACTCATAGTGAACACAGAACAGAGTCTGAGAAACCTAATTAAAACTTTCTCCACATGATTTGTGTGCAAGTGGTACTTAAATAAGGGTATCAGGTACCACATCTCTGATGAGTATACCAATAATAGTCGCACCAACACACATTAAAGCAATTTTAAGGAAGCCAATAAGAATTCTCTACAGATTTGAATAAAATGTAACAACTTTGTCTCACTTAATTAATTAAAAACTTTGCTATAGATTGTCTTCATCACAAATTGTATCAATGTCCTGGTAATACTAACTACAAGAACAAGATAACTTCTAAGGATACTATTGTTGCCATGGAAGTTAAGTGGCATTGATAATTTGTGCCTAATCACATTAGAACACTCAAAAATGGCAATATTTTTCTTATTCATTATAAGTAGCTATCCAAGTTGATGCTCCTTGTTTCATTTTCCAATTTACAACTGTTTCTTTCTTATCATAAATCCTTTATAAATGGTCCAAGATATTAAGTGGATCTTGTCCTCATGTCAATTTTAGTATGCTTTAATTAAATATGACACAAAGGGGTTAGATACTAAATTATAGTCACAATTTGATTTAAAGAAGATGTGCATGATTGCACAGCCGGTTTCTACATTAAAGCCACCTTTAACACAAAGCTTGTTCTTGCCTTGTGGGCAGAACCTTTACAGATTACAGGACAAGCACACTAGGGAACAATTCTATGCTGTCACAAAATACTATGCTTAGCCCCTAAAATTGCATGCTGTGCATTCCTAAGTTTGGCAGGACGATGTATTTAACTGGTGCTATTCTCCTGCCAACATTTTTCTGCTTTTAACAAGGTATAATTAGCATTTTCCGCCATTTTATGGCATGTGAGCCTTAAATTTTTATACAAAAACAAACTAACTCTACTTACATCCATGAGCCCTCCAGAGGTGTCCAGATCATACACGCACACCGACATTATTTTGTGTGAGGGCCTTAAGCTGTGTTTCACCTAAATGGCCTGGAATATGAGAAAATTGGGTCTTCAAAATAATGCAATTTTTAGCTGTAATTTAAAAGTGTCAGTAATTTAATATTTAACAGTCACTTCACAAATCTTTTAGTCTCTATAGACTGACAATGCACATAACTTTACTTTCCAGGAAATCAAAAATTCATAATTTTTGGGTTTTTACTAAAAACACCTATAATTTCTGAGAAAGCAAAAATCAAAAGTGCTTTGACATTTTTGCTTTTCTTTCTGGCGCCTTTTCTTTCAAAAGAGCATGCGCAGTATATAACAGAAAACTGTTTTAACGATCTTTGTTGATGAAGCAACAATCTTTATAATATTCAGCTTATTTAATTTGCACCATTCATTAAATAGTACCAGTTTTTTTTTAAGTTCTGTGGGCGAGTGATTAAAATCTTTTGGAGAATTAGAAATGGTTGAACAGATAGCAAATATAAGAAATAAATAGGAAATGGGAAGTAAGGAACATGTCGTGCAGTATTCTTCAGCTTTTGTGTTGTTTTTGTCATCACTATACGTATCAAGATTAAAACGCCATTCGCTACTGCCATCTCCCGGAGGCGTAAACAAATAATCCAAAGAACTTAAAAACTGTATTTTGCTGGCGCCATCTGTTAGCCTTCAATAGAACGTTCCATGAAAAGCAAAGTTGCCACGTATACATTTGATCTTTACATAAAGGCAGAAAATATCCTCTCTTTATATTTTACTTTACTGTGCTCATAATGATGAATTAATGTATTTATACATAGTCTCAAATAATTCATAATATTCCAAGTTTACAAGTTTTAAAATTTGATAAATGCACAATCTGGCATCGTCCGCCATCTTTGTTGATGTGTTTACAAACAGCTTTTTGGCGTCGCCAAAAAAATCGAATTTTTGAATAAAAAGGTCCATTTTAGGGGATTAAATGGACCTTTGGATAGAGAACAGTTAACAATAAATACCACTCGAACAATCAGGTCCGACGAACATTTGCAGAAAGTTGGCTAGGAGGCTCCAACAACAAGTGACTTCTTAACATCCCAAACATGGTTAAAGGTAAATTTTAATTTTTGCATAATATATATATTAATTGGAAAAAAGGGTACTTGCTTGATAGTTAGCCTACAGGCGGACCTTCAGCAAAGCGGGGTAGCTTGCTGACCTTAGAGTACCCCTTTCTATTCTTCAACAGTAGAAACTTTGACTTTGTTGTGCCTACCACCTACCTGTACTCGGCCTCAAATAACTTAAATTATTGACTTAAGTGCCTTGGGTAAAATGAATTGTAACCTTTATAGCTCCTAAACAAAAATCAGTACCAATACAGCAGTATAACCATAAGCTTACTGAATATTTCCCCATAAGAAAGTCTGATAGAAAAACCAAGAAACAAGTTTTAAGGGAGAAACAGAAGACTTTGGAGAATATGATTCGTGACGAACTGGAGGATGGTTTGGAGGTATGTAACACAAAAACTTATATTTCTTTGATATGCTGAAGATATCTGTTTTTTTAGTGTCGCTATATAGATGGCAAGGGACGTGGTGTCTTTGCAACTAAAAACTTTGATAAAGGTGCTTTTGTAGTAGAGTATAGTGGTGATTTCATTAGCTTGGTTGAAGCTAATGCTCGGGAGGACCAATACTCCCAAGATGAAAAGACAGGGTGTTATATGTATTACTTTAGGTATAATGATCAAACATTCTGGTAAGTAAACATTAGGTATTAGGAACACTTTTCATATTTAGTCTGACCAAAAAGTAACCCAAAAACTCTTTGGTCTGACCTAGTAAAGGTAAAATTGTCAGATGATGGGACCTCTTTTTGTTTAGAACAGCAAGTTGTTGCATTTTTTATGTATTTCATTTAAATCTCCTGTTTTCTAATAAAGTGACAAAAGTGTCAGAAATTCAATTCAGGGTGTTGAAAATTTGAAAAAAAATTGGCTGCTCCTTAATATGTTTAAAACTGCTTTAGATATTATTAAAATAATAGAAATTTTAGTGTAAGTACTATCTAGGCATAAAAACACATTTTTTTCATAGAAAATATTTGATCTACTTCCACCAGTAGCATCCGCGCTAACATATATTTTGATATTTTCAACACCACTGTTTTTTTTTAAATAAATATTATTTTCATAATTAGGCCTTATTACTTAGCAAAAATTGTTTCTTACCCTGTGATGAACACGGGTTTCAATTAAAAAAACAAATATTTACATATCCCTATCGGAAAATCGTTCAAAATGACTATGAAGAGTGAAGTCTCAAAGTCAAAGTAAAAAAATTCTTTATTCAGAAAATTGTAACACTGTGACCTGGTAAAATGACAGTACACTATTGAATGATGTAGCGTCCAAACAAATTGGAAGCTATACAATTACTTTTATAAACAATACTATACAGGGTGTTTCATTAATATTGCGAACATCTGAGCTAACATATATTTTGATATTTTTAACGAAAAAATGATACGCCACTGTTTTTCTTCAAAGAAAATAATATTTTCGAAATTGCGTTTTATCACTTCACAAAAATGGTACCTAGACTTTTCTTCGTGTGACGGTTTCGATTCAAAAATTATTTATTTGCATATCACTATACCCATATCAGAGTTAGATAAAATTGCATTGATCTCTTAATCAAAGCCGAAATCAAAAGATTATCAAAAGATACTTTACATTAGACATTAAACTGTCTACATAGAGAAAACGGCAGTGGCGTACATATTTTTTGCTTCGCTTAAACATTGTAATATCCTGTATCTTAAAAATAAAGCAGTTGTGTACCTATGTTAATAGGAACTATTTGTCTTATTTTTGGGTAAGGAATCACCACACTAGTGATGGCACATATTTTTTGAACCACCCTGTATAATACTATGAATATCACATTAAATTGTTGATGAAATTTGCATTCACTAAAGAGAAAATATGTATAATAATTTTATAATATCCACCAACAATTCGAATTTGTAAAATTCAGCAAGTGAATAGTTTGAAACACAAATATTACATTGCATATTTTTTAAATTCATCTACCAGTTCATTTCAATTATTTGATTTTCTATTTCCAATAAAGTTTTGCATCACTGAAACAAAAGGTAACCAACCATTGAACCATTCAATGCAATCTCAGACATTAAAACTGTGAAATTGGTATCTTTCATAAGCTGTTTAATTTAGGGTAATTTTTCATGCTTTAAGCCATATTTTCTTCTGTCATCTTTTGGTTGTGGAGGTCAATTTTGAACGCTACAAAGAACACTCTTTTTGCGATGGTTCTTTTTTTGCATGGGGATTGATGCTTGGCCATTTTGAGCATTTTTGTCAATAGTTTTTTCGGTGTTTTCCTCGAATTTGGAGAGCAGGAAACACGCAATCGCTTTCAAAAGTTGTTCATGCCATCGACAAATCTTATCAAAGGAACAGCACCATCACTATTTAGTGGAGTTATTTAAAAGTGATCCACGGCCCGGTCGAAACAATGCAGTCGGAGAGGGAACGCTCAGTCTATACAGGGTGTTACGTAATGATACGTCGTAATTCCAAGGGCGCAATCCTGAACCAAATTCAAGTAGAAAAGTTCATATAAACATGTGTCCTAAAAAGTCTGGCTTTCAATATACAGGGTGTCAAAGTTTAAAAAAAAAAAATCGATTTTTAATTAATATCTCAAAGATCCTTTTGCCGATTTTGATGAAATTTGGCAGTGTTGTTCGTTGTGATAAGACGTTAAGTTAGCACTAACTAAATGATAATTGTGAGTTCCAGCGGCGTCCCGGGGGGCAGGCTCACTAATAATAGTGACAAGAAAATTGTGCGCCACTGACTTGTTTACAAATTTTGTATTGTTTTCGGGTTAAGCAGCTAAAAATACCACTTTTTGTCTCTTGATATTTTTCGTATCTTACTTCGTTTTCGAGAAAAAAAATTAAAGCCAGTTCATTGCATGTCGAAAAATTGATGAAATAAAATCAAGTTAACTTTGATCGTTGATACGAAGTGCATTCTTATCTGGGACATCCTGTATATAATAATAATAATAATAATAATAAACAATTTTTATTTACCATAATATTCAATATACAATTTATAAGCAATACGGTAATTCGGTAAATAAAGGTCTGTTGATAGGTAACAATGTACCGATTCTTCCTCAACAGCCAGAAACTTCCTTATGCTAGTTTATGTTAACTTACTCAATTATATCTATTATAAACATCAAAAAAAAAATTAAATTAGAAAAATGGAGAGAAAAAAAAAAGTCAATGAATCACACTTATAGCATAAATGAAAATGAAAATACTAATAAACAATAATTGAATCAATAATACAATTCTCCCTACGGTAATGTAGATCAGATATTCACATTATAAGTCAAATTTCCTGATTAATTGCGCCTAATGCTGAACGCTCTGTCTACTAAATAATGTTTTTCTATAATTTCTTTTAAATGTACTGCACGATGCAGCAAAATTTGGATCATCCATTAAATCCGTGGACGTTGCAATATTATACGTGAAGGATCGCTTAAAAATTTCTTTTTTATGTTTAGGTATATTAAGTATACTCCTGTGTCGCAAATTTAAATTATGTATGTCCGTTCGAAATGTAAGTCTGTTATAAAGGTATTCAGGCATTTTAAATTTTAGTAATTTATAAAAGAAACACCCTTGGTGCAATTTACGCCGGTAATACATATTTAGCCAGTTTACATCCTTGAGCTTATGAGATATTCTATTAGGTCTACGGATGCCAAATATTAAGCGTAAACAGCTGTTTTGTACCTTTTGCACTCTTGCCTTATCCACATTATCTAAACAAGGTCCATATACACAGTCACCATAATCAAAGTTAGACAGAACCAACGATTCACACAACAATGTTTTGATTTTCTGATTTAAATAGTGCCGCTGAGCATAAATTAACTTTAATGATGTGTAAGCTTTTTGTAGGCGAGACGTTATATGCTCCTTAAAACGAAGCTTATTATCCAGTACCAGGCCAAGGTTTTTGCACGTATTTTTAACGGGAATATATTCCTCATCTATCTCAAGTTGTGGAATATTATTGGACAGGTATTCGTCACCAAACACGATAGCCACCGATTTACCAGCGTTAATTTTTAAGGCATGGTCCTTTGATACTTTTAGAATGTTACTTAGATCTGCATTTATGATATTTACAGCATTATTACCATCAGCAGAACTAAATGAATAGTATAGCTGCGTGTCATCCGCATACATATGATAATTGCAATTTTTAAGAAATGAGTAAAAGTTACATGTGTATATTGTATATAGTAGTGGACCTAAGATACTTCCCTGCGGGACACCTTGTTTTAGTAATAATTTATTTGACACGCAGTTACTTATTTTTACCTGTTGATACCTGTCTGATAGAAATGAAGCGAATAGTTCTTTAGCATTAACACTGAATCCGATGAAATCAAGAATTGAAATTAAAATTTTATGATTTAATAGATCAAAGGCTTTAGTGTAGTCCAGTAAAATTAGAATTGTGGAGTCTCTGTTATCCAGTGCTTTAAAAATGTCATCAGTCACTGCAGTCATAGCAGTGGTACACGAATACCCCGATCTAAATCCGGATTGTTTCATAGGTAGAACATTAAATCTTTCTACATGAGTCCTTACCTGCATATCCATGATCCTTTCCAGCACTTTTGAGAGAGTAGGCAGTATACTTATTGATCTGAGGTGTTTGTATTCAGTTGGTTGATTAACCTTTGGCAATGGAATTACGAGTGCATGTTTCCATGCTTTGGGGAAAATGGACCTATATATACATTCATTAATTATATGTGTTATGTGCGGAATGATAAGCGGACAAAACAAGATAATAACATCAATATTAAACTGATCCGAACCAAACGCTTTAGACTTAATATTCCGAATTATGTTCATGATATCGTAGTCAGAGATCTGATTAAAATTAAATATGTCAGTAACCCCATCTTTACGGTTATTTTGATAAAATGATAAAATTTCGTCTTTAGGCGTGAAATTAGTTTGACATGCATTAATGAAATAGTTATTTATATCATTTACGTCGCTTAAGCTATCAGGTATCGTTATTTTCTTAATGGAAACAACATTCAGTTTTCTCAGCTCCTTCCAACTATCCCCTGATTTACCACCCGAGAATTTTTGTGCAAAATATGCAGCCTTTTCCCTTTTAGTAGCAGATGATGTATAATTTCGTAACTCCTTGTAATATTCCCAGTGACCACTATGCTTGGTTCTTTTCGCTTTCCGTAAGGCTTTGTCACGTAATTTTTGTAAAAGCTTTATGTTATCTGTCACCCAGGGAGCATAGGTTTCTTTATTTCTTCGTAGAAGTTTCTTCACTGGTGCATATATATCCACTATACCCAACATATTTTTATTTAAAAAATCAACCTTGCCATCTATATCCTCGATATCATATATATTATCCCAAGGGACTTGCTGCAGTGTTTGGTTAAACGTTTCGATGTCTATACTTTTTAAGTCCCTAGCAAAAACAAAACTCTGAGTAATCCTGTCTCTGTCCAGCTGAATTCCACAATGAACGAGGCAATGATCCGATATACCTGCATCGATCGCACCCGAGTTTACTATATCAAAATTAACGAAAACAAGATCAATCAGAGTTATGCCTTGATGTGTAATTCGTGTTGGAGTATTTATTACTTGTCCAAGATTAAATGCATCGAAGGTAGAAAAGAGATTCATAACAAGAGGCAGATTCACATCTAAGACATTTATATTAAAATCTCCCATACACAAAATGTTATCATGCTGAGAATAAAAGTCAATTAGAATATTTTCCATTTCATTTAAAAAGATCGTACCGTTTGTGTTTGGAGGTCTGTATAGATTACCTATGATGTAGTTTTTTTTATTTATTTGTAATCTAATCCAAATATGTTCAAGGTAGTCAGAGCATTCAGCATATAATACATCAAATTTAATTCCGTTCCTAACAAAAATGCCCACTCCTCCCCCTCTTCTACCTGTGCGGTCGCATCTCACAAACGAATATCCGTCCAATTCAACAGCCTCAGGGTTGATGCCCGCATGCAACCAAGTTTCTGAAATACCAACAACATCATAGTTTGTTCCTGCCAAATAGTCAACAAGCCGGTTAAAGTTTGAAATCAGCGACCGCACGTTAATATGCCCTATAGTAAAAACTGACATATTTGTATGCTCACAAAGACCGTATCTCAACTTCGAGAGATGTTTTTTTTTTTTTTTTTTTTTTTAAAAAGAAGACTCACAGTTATATAATATCACAATACGCAAGCATATATAATATCACAATACGTAAGCATATTCAATCAATTTTAATAATTAAACATGAATATCGTTAATGATTACAATAATACAGCTTAAATTATATAGTAACAAAAAACAAGAAACGCATATTATTTATCAATAGTGAAATAAAAAAAAGTAGCATAGTGATAATAAAACATGCATTATCTATTATTTTTTCTTTTTATTATATATAGTAGTATACTTTATTTTACTATACTATATTATGCCATTTTTTTAGTATTGATGCAACTCAGGAAACAGGCAAGCTTGGAAGATTAATAAACCATTCTAGAACGAGTGGCAATTTGTATACCAAGACAGTTCTTGTTGATGGTTTGCCAAGGTTAGTTTTTGTTTACTTTTCCATCGGTATCAACCTTGCCATATACCGGGTGATGCATGACTTAGTAGAACATAGGAGATCCCATGTGAATATTGGTTTCCCTGTACATTTTAGAGAAAAATTGTTTTATAATTTTTTGAAAAGGCCGATATAGTAAACCCGTGTGCTAAGTTTGAATAAATTTTAATAGGCCAATCCTAACTTATTCAATTAAATGTGATGGCAAAATTACGAAATTTTCATAGTTTAGGTAATGCGGCAAACACCAGCCAATTATTATTTGGCATTGGCAAAACGAAAAGTAGCGTCAGTGACAACATTTTCATTGAAGGCGCTTTAATTATAGCTGAATATGAGCTATTCCATTAAGGAAAAAGTAACTTTGATTAAGTGGTATTATACAGGAAACAGTTTAAGAGTGTCTGAAATGTGTTCAGTTCAATTCCCTGATAAGCCTATTCCTTCCATTTCATTAATTAAACTTATCATTAGTAAATTTGAATCCGAAGGCACTGTAATAAATAACTGTAAATGCTCATAAATATTTTCCTTACAAGCATGAAAAACCTCAAGAGCTAGGGCAAGATGATAAAGAAGTTTGAGGTAATGGAAAGAGTAATAAATAATAGGGATTTTTTTGAGAAATATTTGTTTTACCGAGAATGTACATTTACCCTCAACAACGAACCAAATGTTCAAAATTGCCGGTATTGGAGACGAGAAAATGAACATCGTCTTGTTTATACTCGGACGCAATATCCACAAAAAATAAATGTTTGGACGAGAATTGTTAGACATCACATTATTGGATCATTTCTTATGGAAAGCAACCTTACAGCAGTAAACTATTTGGACTTACTACAAAGTCGAATTGAACCCGCACTAGAAGAAGTTGTACGTGAAAATCAGGAGATCTGGTCAGTGGCGGCTCCTCAGGGTAGGCCTCTGAGGCCGCGCCTCACCCTCATTCTTCCAATCTCCTCTCAAAAAATACAAATATGTTTGTTGTTAATTTATAAATTTTCAAATATAAATTCCATATGAAAAATAATTTTCATACTGCTTTACCGAGCGCCGCGCTATAAGCGACTATTTTATTCTGTAAACTTTCGTCGACGGCCGAGAGGCTAAATGATTTCAGCTTCACTGCTCCGAGTGTTCGTACCTATTTTGGCAAGCCTCATATGAAAATCTCAACGTCTTTTGTTTGGTCTGTCTCTCTCTTACTCGGGGGTCATTTCGCGTTTATTTCTTTCATTGAGGCTATAAGAACCTAGCTTGGCTGGTTGTTGATTGGCTGTTTAAATCACATGTTTTATTCTGCGAATTCTGTGATTACCCGGCGCCCGGCTTATATCGTAGCAGGTGTGTGAACTGTGTGTCTTGGTTTAATTTAGGAAAATTACAAATTGTCATATTTTATTGGTTTATTTTATGTTAATATTGTTGTGACTGTGCAGGGTAGTCAGGATACAGGTGCGATGCAGGTAATGTAGAACTATTGGCAGTGTTTGTTTGGGCAATTTATAATTTCGTGTTCGGCAAATTAAGGTTATATTTTCAAGATCCGGTAAGTTTTAAGATTTCTTTATTATGTTATTAATTATTAAACGCTAAATTTTATTGTTTTAAAAAAATATGAATCCTGTTCATGATATTATTCTCTGTCATTAAAACGCCATTTTTAAGGAGAAACGAAACGGAAAAAAGACAGATATTATGTAATCGTCCGACACCAAAAATTTCGACAATATTTAACGATAAGAGGGTAAGCCATATTCAAGAGCTTATCAGGTAACTTGGTACGAAACCTATAAGTGGCTGTGCGGAAGTATTTATAAGGAAAGCTTATATTGTTGGCCCTGTATTTTATTAGGCAGCGTAAAAAACAATTGGAGTTCAGTGGGTGGGTATTCTGATTTTAAAAAATTTTCACGGGCGGTAAAATCACACGAAAGTTCCAAAGAACATTGGCGCTTACGAGAGTAGAGCAAAATAGAGACACAATAGCGGATGCACTGAGAGAAATTGACCCTGACCTTGCAAATTGAATATTTTTCTCGTGAAACCTAGTATTTCAAAATAATTATATTGCTGGTTGAATTCCTAAAAGCCGTATTACAGTCGGCAACGAATTGCAGCAATACTTTGACCTTGCAACTCTATTGCTGCAATTCAATTGCAGGACTGTAATACATCGTGCAAGTCGTGGTGCAAGTCCATGTTTTTAAAATTGCAATATGAGCATAGATAAAGGTTTATAGGGGAATATGAGTACCAACACCAACCTCTAGAACTTTATGCGAAATATCAATAAACTTTCTAACCGCTAACCAGGAAAGTAACTAGAAAACCACCAGAATTGCAAACGCACTTGCAACAAAAATCGATTCCGACCGATCTTTTGGCAATAGCAATAGAATTGCCAAATCCGATCAGCTGTTTTCAACTGCGCATGCTTATAAGCAAGAGAATTGCGACTTGCCGATAGACTTGCCGACTGTAATACGGCTTTTACTATTCATTTTAAGCCAATGACCTTGAAGTCGCGAAAAATTTTCGTCTGCGGCGCTATTTTCTACCCTCAACCCCTTATACACCCACGAGCCGCCACTGGATCTAGTATTAAATGGATGGTTGTCCTGCCCATAATTCTCTCGTGGTTAGGGAATACTGGCAAAATATTTTAAAATATTATTGGCCCACGGCATCTAATCCTTTGGCCAACCAGGTCTCCTGACCTTTCGCCAAACGACTTCTTTCTGTAGGCTCACTTAAAAAATTTTATTTAAAAAGATGTAAAATTTGAAAATCTAGGCCAGCTAAAAAACTGTATTTCGTTAGAATATGACAGAAGTTCTCAATATTAACTCAGTAATGTTGGAAATGAATTATATGATCGGTTAGGTTAGTTCAGGTTTGTTTAGCTGATAATCAGCCCTATGCAGCAGCAGTCCGTTAACTTTTTAACGGTAGTGTTTCCAGTAGAAACGGGTTAACACAGCCACTTGATCTTTTCCAACCAAAGTTAAGGAACAGCTGTTAGAATTTTTAAACGGATCGAACTGTCAGAAATGTTTAACCTAAAAGTTTTATTTATTTCTGTGATTTACGTCAACTGTTTGATAACTGACAACACGAAAACGAAAACAGGTTAGGTTACATTTTTTTCTGTTTCGGTAAATATCGACCTATTTTGGTATTACGAATAAATAAACGCATTAATCAGAATAATTTCAGATGGAAACGCAAATTTAAATGAATTTCTACCTGCGGAGAAGATTATTATTTTCCTATCGCCGAGCTGGTGTATAGTTTTTGTGCGTTCGAGATCTGGCGTAAGTAGGTAGGTACATATGTTTTATTTTGCTTATTTAATTTGTTAACAACACCTTTATGACAGGTAGGTACTTATTTACGTTTTTTTCTAGGAATGGATTGAAATTAACCAGGAAAAAATACGCAAACAAAGCAGCAGAGACGTTATTAAATTATCATAATATGGCTAGAGCTTTTAAGCAGTGTGAAGAAAATGATACAAATAAATAATAGGTATTCTGACAGAAGGTAATTACGCAATAGATTACCTACATACCTACTTTAATTAGGGCTCCTAGGAAATCTTTGCTTTGGTAATAGATGAATGTATACATACATACACATTTTTGTAGGTTATAAGATACCTACAGATTTTCAGATGTGCTTCTTATTTAAAAATCAAAAAAGGGTATTGGAATTATGCCTGGTTAAATTTAGAATATGACAATGATTACTTTAATATAAAGGTAAAATAACTACCGTTTCATTTCAACATTTTAAGTGTTATTTAAAGTATTACAGACACCATTTAATACACTACGTAGTAAGGTGAAACCTTTTATGTGACTTTTGATTTTATGTTATAGAAAATTCCTGACCAAATTTTTTTAAAGTTAGGTATCAATCAGTACCTTTTTTCTCACATAAGTTTTAATGTCTAAGTATCTTATTGTCCAACAGTATCTTGAATATGAGCTGGTAGTATAGTCGGGATAAGAAACTAATGTTAGTCTAATACTTCGGTAAATATTGGCAAACATATTTATTAACCTAGTTTTATTGTCCTATTCCGACTACACTACTAGCTTATATAAGATTTTAGTATTATTAAATTAAAAATGTTGTTCTCAATTCAATTAACTACAATTTATTTCCAAATAGGTAACTGTTACAGTTCATTATGTAGAATAAAATATAACTTAAAAAATTTCAACAGACATACCAATAATTTTATTATTATAATATTACATTTATAATGAATTTCAAATAATTTAAGTATAATTATTTCTTAGTTACCACTATAAGTCTCCAGGAGGGCCATAGCTAACTAAAAATAAATCCAAATCTTACGAGAAATCTTGTCCTTGGCCAGCATTGTCTAATAACAAAATAATTGTAGGACAAGATTTGGTTTTATTCTTAATTTGCTTTTATATTTTTGCCAATTTTGTAAAAGTAGCTTACCGGCTTGCAAGCCAGTTTATTGATTTCAAGCACTTTTTTAAATAGGAACTCTATTTATTTTAGAAGATGGTTATTTTTTGGTGCAAAAGGTATGTAGAAAAGAAATATTAGTAGTTCATAGTCTTAACGACAATGCCTTAAAAATAGCATCAAATCATACATTTAGACTGTGAAGTAGGTATCTGTACGATTTTTTTGTCCACCAGGGTAAGCATGTTTTTACAGGTTATTAAAACAACTGATTATATATATATATAGAATTTAATATTAAAAACCTAAAACCAGAACAAATTAATTATATTGTATTAAAATTTAAAATACCTAAGTAGGTATCGCTAATGCTCTTATTGCGATCTCCAAGGACTCTCCAAGTTTAAACTAGAAAATAAATCTTCGAAAGAAAACAAATGATCTTTAAGGTGGCCTTAGAACCACCATACTTTAATTGATATCGTGTTAGGGTCCTCAGACAATGGGCACTCTGAACAGATTTACCAATTTTATTTAAAACTATTTTTTTAGGAATTCAATAAGAATTAAATTAATTAAATTATTGCCATTTTCCAATCATGAATATAATACACGAAAGGTTTTTCATCACTTATGTTACAACTAAAAGGTTAAAAATGAAAAAAATTTGATTATTAAATTTCATATTAGTGGGTATTTTACAATTATTAGAAAACTATTATGTTTTGAGTAGGTACCTAAACACTTGGTTATATCTTATACGTATGCTCTTTCTGGTCATTCTTCCATTAGGTAGGGTCAGTTGGGGTAAATGTAGACAGGGGTAAATGAAAACAAGGCCTGTACATTTTAAAAAGCGCCCCCAATTTAGATTTCGCGAGTCATTCGCAGAAGCTTTAAGGAAGCACAGGGCAACAGCGTCTGAAGATTTGGTTTATTTCATTAGATAGTTGTCTCACAGCCATTGGCGAATTTGCATGTGCTAATCAAAATGTTAATACCCTCGCGCATTCACTATTATTTTGTGAAAATCATAAGGTAAGGTAGGTACCTAATATTTTTTGGTATCTTTAAGACAAATTTCAAATAAATTATAGTGGGATAAAGTCATCATATCACAAGTTTGGTAGATATTTTGATGTTTACATTTACCTTAGAATTTTGCGGCGCTGGGTAAATGTACACATGGATGAGGGGCAAATGTGAACATGGATTCGGGCCAAAAAAAAAGGCCCACCACCATATTCTTCATAACAGAATTAAAGGGAGAAAAACGGCGATGGCTGTTCAAGGTCCTGGCCGAAAGTCGACGCGATCCGTTATGGAAGAAAATGAAATTGTAAAGTGCCTTTTAACAAGATGCAAAATGGGCCACCCTTGTAGCAAAGAAGAACTGCGTGACCTCGTTGGTAAATATGTGAAAGCTAAGAATATAAAATTTCCTTTTAAAGATAACAAACCAGGTAAAGACTGGTACCTTTCGTTTATGTTTCGACATCCTCAGCTATAACTAAAAAAACCAGAGCATCTTTAAAAGTTGCGTAAGGATGCGAGAAACACACAGATAGTAGGTATATGATTTTTATGAGAAGTTAGAAAATGTGTTATGAATGATCTCGACAAGGAAAAGCTGCGTTTGTCTTCTATATAATTTCAAGACTGAAACAACAATTATGTATATGGTGAAGTGTTAACCTCTAACGACGTCATATCATGACTAAAAGAAGCCGAAGAAAAAAAGCAAAAGGCAACTACTTAGGGGCTAACTAACAAGACAAATAAAAACTCAAATCAAAAAAGAAACAAAATAATCCAACCACTGCAGAAAATTCAGGCGTTAAGAAGAGAAAATTATTGAAAATAGCTAAAAATAAATCAGATACCTCGGAAGAGAGTGATACCATATGAATATGACGATGAGAGTTCCAGCGATGAAATACAACAGGATAATGACGTAATTTATTTGGAACCCATTAAAGATATGTCAAAGTTGTGCGTTGGAAAATTTGTTTTCATTCCGTTCAAAGGGGGTTAACGTAACACAACTATTTTTAAATATGTTTGTTCTATTGAAGATGTTGATGAGGACCAAAATGAAATAAAAGTTATCGGCGGACACTTTAAAAACACTTTTTTGTGTCGTAGAAACTGATGTTAATTTCGTTAATATCGGTCAAGTATTAGGTATACTGCCAGATCCTGAAATATTTCCCAAAGTTAAGAGAATCTTTTATAGATTTGTAAATAGTATTCCCCTGGCGGAGTAGACTTCAAACCTTCGTTGAAAAATTGTTATCTTTATTCTATTAGAATTATGGAATATTACTTTGTTTGCTTGTTACTTAAGAACATAGGAATGACGGAATGAATTATTTTTCTGCCCTTTTGTTCTTATTGTTCGGAAAGCGTAGGTGTTGTTTTTTTATAATAAATATTTTTGTAACTGTCGTTTTTTTAAATTCTACTAATGGGGTAAATGTAAACACGTTAATAACATATCAAATATCAACTATATAATGCCTACAAACGACATGTTTCTGTTAACCCCACGATTTTTTGCACAAATGCTTATGGTCTTCAGCAGAATTGTTTACATTTCCCCCGAGGGCACGGGGTAAATTTAAACATACAACCTGTAAAAAAATATATGACAAAAACTAAAATGGCTAATTTTGAAATGTATTATTCTGAAAATGTTTAATAAATATACATACTCAAACTGCCTGCAAAGTCGATACACTTAAATACTTTATACAAATTGATCAAATTAATTTTATGAATAAAGGTATCAAAAGTGTCGAGAATCGTCTACATTTAACCCAACTGACCCTATAGGTACATTATTCAAACACGTGTTTACAAACTTTTTAATTGGTTGGCGTCACAAGTTTGGAAAACGTTGCCAAGTTTATTTACCAACGCTTTACCTTGCATATTTTGAAGTAACAGAAGAAAAGAATACACTTTAAAAATATCAACAAATCAAAATATTACTAAAAAAGTATAGCTATGAAATCAATTTAGTATGTACATTTGACTCTTCGAAAACTCTTTTGTAGCGGGGTTAAAAAAAAAACGGTATATTTGTCGATATCAGTAACTACAAATAATTGACGTCACAAAAGGCAGGAGGTTTTGGCGCGCGTTCAAAATGAGAAATTTGTATTGTAATATATCTCGTAACACAATGAGATTTATGATAAAAAAGAAAAATAGGGGGTATATTTGAGTCTAGATACAACTAAATATACATTGAATTAAAAATTGTGCAAGGACCCTTTTGTACACACGTATAATAATAACGGTATGTACCTGGCCCGAATAGCCCTAGCAATTTAAGGCCATGCAAAGGAAGACAGACACCCTGTATTATCAGATTAGACCGTTTTCAAGCCCAACGAATTTCCTTGTAAATATATACATTTAAATTTTAGAAAATATCCCAGTCTCAATCGTGTGAATTGTAAATCTTAAACCATCTTACCGAAACTTTATGTAATATTTTATGTAACGCTAATTAAATATGTAATATGTAGAAACACAACATTAAATAATAAAAAATTCCTGGGCCTATATTAATTTTGACATTTTTTAGCTGTTGGGACGTTTTAGCAAAGGAGGAAAACATACTCTTGAACTGGATTGGAAGTGTTAATTAAAATGGCAAAATATTCTACTTATAGACAGTATACAGGGTGTTTCACGGTCGATGGTACGTTAGACGTTTACGGAGAACTAAATAACGAATCATTTTCAAATTTTGGCAACTGGAACAAACGACTATGGTCTATCGTTTTAATATATTTTCAGCAATGCAAGGTTGCCGCTTCTGCCCAAAACAGGTGGCAATATAGTTATTTCAAATGGAACACCCTATATCTTAAAATTAAGTGCATTATAAGTCTAAACTTAATAGGTTCCGAGATATCGCCATTTGAAAAATGACATTTTAGAACTTTGACAGCTTCTAACTTTTTAACGGTATGTCTTAGAGCAAAACGGCTTACATGTCCCTATCTTCCTATTTTACTATCTTCCCAAAAGTTTCAACTTCCGGTTAAACCGGATGTAACTTAAAATCCCCATATATAGTACTTCCGGCGTAACCGGAAGTTGATATTTTTGGGAAGATAATAAAAAAGCAAGATAGGGACATGTAAGCCGTTTTGCTCTAAGACATACCGTTAAAAAGTTTGAAGCAGTCAAAGTTCAAAAATGTCATTTTTCAAATGTCGATATCTCAAAACCTATTAAGTTTAGACTTATAATGCACTTATTAAAAAATACTTACAATTTTATGTAGAGTCCAAAAAAATTCTAAGATATAGGGTGTTCCATTTGAAATAACAATGTTGCCACCTGTTTTGGGCAGAAGCGGCAACGTTGCATTGCTGAAAATATTTTAGAACGATAGACCATGGTCGTTTATCCCGGTTGCCAAATTTTGAAAATGATTCGTTATTTAGTTCTCCGTAAACGTCTAACGTACCATCGACCGTGAAACACCCTGTATAATATACCGAATCCGAATGATAAATTAATGATTCGCGAAAAGGTCAATGTCAAGTGCGTCCTAATAATATATTCAAGTAATTATAATGATTAATATAATACAGGCAAAAAGACTAATCTACAATATGACATTAACCAACATTTAAACGACTTTAATAGTTATTTATATTATATTACTAGTACGGTATGAGCTTCACTACAGTAACGAGTGGGGAATATTGCTACGACGAGGTCGTAGACCGAATCGTAGTAACCACACGCGTGCTGTAGTGAGCCTTACTGTATGTGTGATATACAACATTTTATATAAGACTCAGAATTTTGTTTTTTTTATGTATTCAAAATGATTTTGACATTTGACAAAAAAAATTGTATTATTACACAAAAAGTGAAAGTGACCGACGGAACAAAACAAATCATAGTTTGATTAAAAATGACTAATGTAATAAAAAAAATGAGTGATCTAATAAGTTCATTACATCACTGAGTGATGTAATGAGTTCATTACATCACTCAGTACGATAATACAGTATATTGCATAACGCAAACAGGCTAAAATGGGTTATGTAATAAGCTCTTTTCGTGTGGGTCTTATATAAAATTAATTAAACACCAAGAATTTGCTCTTGAAAAAACGGGTAGGGACCTAGACAGCAAACACATGTCAATAAGTTGAAATGAATAAAAATAATGAATTTATTCCTTTTTTCTACTTCTACACACCAGCAGCTTTTTTTTGCAACTGAAAAATCTTTCAAAAATACATGGAAGTCATTATGGCTTGGCGCGCACCAGCAATTAATGCTAGCCCATATCAAATCAGTGTGTTGTATTTAAGCCATTTTTAAGTTGCACAAAAAAAGTTGCTAGTGTGATTTTGATTTAGAAATAAGTAAGTTTAAGATAAATGTTAGTTAGTGTCCTACTGTTCCTCCAGTATATTTAAATGTTCTAGGTTAGGTTAGTTATAGTTAGTTCTAGGTTAGGTTAGTTATAGTTAGTAGGTACATTAAGTTCTGTTAATATATTAAAGTTATCTAAGTTGCCAAACTCTTTTAAGTAATTTAATTTTAGCGCCATAAGTGATAATTCATTTTTTCTTTCTGCAATAATATTTTGTTTCTCCCATAATTCATTTTTCCTTTCTGCGATAATATTTTGTTTCTCACATAATTCGTTGTTTTTTTTCATCGTCTTGTTGAATTCCTCCATTTGAACTACCACCTGCTTTTGAACATCTAGAGTCGTTTTCTGTGATGCTGAAAACGACTCTATTGCAGACCGTAGGGTTGTGCTGGAGCACCTTTCGTGTTCATTTTTTGTATTAGTTGACACTAAAATTAAAGTTTATATTTACCAAAAGTATTAAAAGGGTAGTAGCCATAATACAAAGCCTTCGGGAGAGGTGAGGGAGCAACGGGGCTGATAGCCCCGGTTCTCACCTTTCTTTGTGGCCCTATCTCAAGTAAAATAAAAACCCAATACACCCTATAGAGTAATTTTGCAGTCTTAACTGTAATGAATATGCTTTTCGGCTTTTAATGCTACTCCGTCCTGGCGATACAAATTAAGATTGCAAAATTACTCCACAGTGTTATGCAAACGAAATTAGGAGAGAAAACATACGTTTTAATTTTTCTGTATATTTAAACATGTAGGTATAGGTACTATTTTTTAAAGAAATTAATAAAAATTAATAGATACTTACATTTATCTGCAATTTAAAAAAATATTTGAATCGGACTATGGAAAAAAAGTTAGTATATACATATATACATATTATATTGGATTAAAATTTTGTATGGATCGAATTTTATGTCAGTGAGTGTATTATAAAATCAAATACTCGTTATATTAATGTGTGTGAAATCGAAGAACTTGTTGATTGAAGTAAAATTATAAGTATCCCAACATTATTTACTTATTATTGTTTACCTCTTTTAAATTTCTTCCTTGCCGGTTCAGTTACTGTTGTTGTTTTGTTAAGAGTTTCTAAAAATTTTTCACTCAATTAATGAAAATCAACATTTCTATGCTCTCTTTCTGTATTACCAATATATTGTTATAAGTAATATTATGAAGCAACTGAGAAAAAAAATTCTGAACTTTTTGAATTTTCCAAATATTTAGTAGTAAAATTACCTTCTTTAATAATTGTCTCTGACGGCATCGCGATGTTTATTACTGAATCTAAAAACAAATGGTTTTATTAAATATTATTTGTAGTATTCTGAGATTCGTAGTCGTATTGATCGTAAACTGCCGTTCTGCGAACGGTTCAGGTTAATTTTCTTTACATAGACTATGTACCTTTTAAAATAATGTATTAAACCTTTTTGATTCCACAGGAGAAAATTTTGATAAAAGTCAATCTGTTTTTGACTATAGTGTACTATATATTATACCGTAGATTATACATACGTATATTTGTTTAAGGTTTATTAGGTTAGTTTTCTTTATTTAATCTTATTTTAATGTTAGGTACCTACTAAACTAAATTTTATGTTATAATTATATTGTTATATTGCAAGTGTAAATATGTAAATAAATTTACAACATATACCTGAAGCTGTTGGTAGTGGGTTGGCCAAGTTTAAGCAGTCTTGAACCTCTGGGTCACCTAAATGGATATAAGAAAGAAGCGCTAATAACTTCTCTTCTTGAACAGTTTATTTCAGTCGTAAATTTTTTGTCTAAATCAGTTTAATTTATGAATCTTAACCACAAGTGAAATAATTTAGTTAGGTACTAGGTATTATAATTTCTTTATAATATTATTTATTGTTAATATAAAAATATAGGTACTAGATAGGTATAGCATATTTATTGCTTATCATAATATTAGGTTTTAGTAGGTACCTACTTGGTTTTCAGCTTAGTTTAGTTTATTTATGGAAAAAACTTACATAAGTTTCTTATCTTGGTCAACGAATTCAAAATACATTTACAAATTTAAGACCATTTACAATAATTACAATACATTTAAATTTTAAGAAAACCCCCGAAAGTACATTTTACCTAAAACATCCAAACCACAAGCGCACCCACTAAATCCAGGACATTACTTTAAAAGTCCATATCTACCACTCTATATTGTATGAAATCGTCCATTTTATAAAAACATTTATTTATTAGAAATTGTTTTATTTTATTTTTAAAGGGTTTTAGAGGGAGATAAACACACACCTGTGAGTAGTATAAGTCGGGCAATAAATAAATAATAATATTTAGACTTGTTATCCTGTTTATGGTCAATATTTTGTATATAATGTAATTCAAAATGGTTTATCGGTAACAGTTCTAAAGGCAGGCAGAAAAAGCTTATGATTTGAAGCCTCTGTTTCATATTAAACATAAATAAACAAATTTAATTTTTACAAAGTTATGTAAGAAACTTGGTTGATCCAAGCTTTAATAATTTATCTATTATAGCAGCTACCTGCATAGTCTAAATAGTCTAGAATCTTACCTCTATTTGGTAGGTAGTACATTCTTGCCAAAACAACATAACATCATATATTTTTCAGCTTGTACGTAGGTAGGTACATTGTAGAAAACTGCTTTAGAATCGGAAACATAATTTTCTGTTACATACAATGAAAAATCTTCTCGAAAACCTTTCTTGTCATGGTTTGATAAAATCTAATGGTGGATTTATACAGACAAATAAGAAATAAGAAATAACATAACAAATAAGAAATAAGAGATGAATGTACACACCTGTCGTAAGGCGTTTATACAGACAAATAACATAAAATAAAAATAAGAAATAACCTTGAAGTTGGTTATCTTTTAACTTTTATGTTATTTCTTATTTGAAAATGGAGCTGCGCATGCCCGATCTGATTTAGTTGTCAGTTTTTTGGGTTTTTGTGGTTAGAATCGTAAAATATTATTATCTTTTTTAAAAAATATTATTACCCTTTATTTTCCTTGGTGTTATTGGATTGAAAATCGCTTATTTCCTGAATTCCCACTTCTAAAATTTGCAAAAATGTCTAGAAGCCGATGTGTTGACACTGTTGACAGTCCTTATTTTATTCTTATTTTATTTGCTGTATAAATGGTAACTAGCTCTGTTATTTTATTTCTTATTTCTTATGTTATTTCTTATTTCTTATTTGTCTGTATAAATCCACCATAAAAGTACATAAATTTCCTATAAATTGTAAATCAACACAAATCAATTTAGTTCAGTAATTTTAACCTGAAAAAGTGTATTTTTAACTTACCTGTATAAAAAAATATCCATTTTTTCTTTTAAACGAGCTTATGCATATATAAGAGGATGCATTTTCAATCAAAAACACTTCGATCACTAATTTTCGAAGCAAAAACCGAAAATTTCTAAAGAAAAGCAAGCAAAAGCAAGAAACGAGGTTCTGTCATCTGTGTACCGTGAAACGAGGGCATCCGAAGCAATCCGAAGTGATTCGATATCCGACATGTGCGGGCCCCTGATTGGCTCAAAATTTTAACCGGGGTCCGTTTAAACGAAGCGTCGGGTCTTTCGATGCCGATAAAAAAGCCCGTTAAAACTCGAATTAACCCCTGAAATGTAACGGAAAAGTTGTTGCTGCATACCAAATCGCGGAAATAGCATGGGATTTTTCTAACGGGTCCCGTTAGTTTGGAGTTAACGGAAAGTTTTAACCTGTGTGCTGCTGCATAGGGCTGAATAGAAGGTTATTTGAATATTTAATTAATTAATGTTTTTGTGAAAATCTGTAGTATGTTAAATTAAAGGCTTAGTAGGAAAAACATAATGGTGTCTTTTATTTTGGATGTGTGATTGCCGGATTGGTGAAACGAAAATGTGTTTTAATGTGAAATCATCTTCATTCGTTATGTCAAGCTTTACGTCAATTTTTGACAATAGCGTCAGAAATTATTTGCTGGTGTTTGCTATATTACCTAAACTATGAAAATAAAATTTCGTAATTTTGCCATCACATTTATTTGAATAAGTTAGAATTGGCTTATTAAAATTTATTCAAACTTGGCACATGGGTTTATTATATCGGCCTCTTCAAAAAACTACCATACAGTTTTTCTCTAAAATGTACAGGGGAGCCAATATTTAGCCACGGCAAAATTTACATGGGAGTTACTATGTACAACTAAGCCATGCATCACCCGGTATACCTCTTAATATTTGGTAATTTGCTAAAAAAAATAGCTTACACGTTTCTACTTTTTTACAGATTGGTATTATTAGCCAAAGAAACCATTAAAAGGGGCCAGGAGTTGCTGTACGACTATGGTGATAGAAGTAGAGAATCAATCAAATACCATCCATGGTTAAAAGATTGAGAAAACAAACTGATTACATTAGGTATTTGTAGTGTAGCTGTACTGTTGTCGCAGCATTTAAAGTCCCTGCAACTACATTAATATTGTGATAAAGTGATTGTTAAGTAGCAATTGCAAGAAAAAAAAAAATACAGGATCTGCAGGGCCAAATTTTGAGCAAATTAAATGACTTATATGTTTCATTCATTTATGTATTTATTACATATTACAAATTACAATCGATATATAGATAATATATTTTTTAAAGGCTCAGATTGATTGACAATTAAAATGTTTAGTAGTCAATTGATGAAGCGATCTGGATGTTGTGGAATTATTTGATATATTTAGAAGGAGATATTATTTTTAGGACTTTAGGTGCTGCTACACAAGGTGTCAGTTTAAGTAATGACGTCCTTACTTAAAATGAGACTTCCTTAGGTAAAAATATCGTTGACAAAATATTCTAAATGATTTAAATAATAAGGTTGCCCAATATTGCTAAATACTAAATCTGAGAAATAGAAAAAATGATCTAGGTATATCAAAAAATCTATACATGTACAGATGCGGTCATTTCGTTTGGGGTAATTGCTTTTTCCTAGTTTAAATAGGGCTTTAACCTAGTCCCCTAGTGGTGGACTTTTATTTCACTGGTAAACAAAAATAGGTACAAGTAAAGGAAATTCACTTACGGGATCTGGTTTTTAGTTTGTTATGTTCTCTGGCTATCTTCTGATATGGCAATTACCTGGTTCTGCGAACTGACGGCTACATTTATCGCCAGGGCCTCCATAGCCATTCTTTCATATTCTTTGTGTAGGCATATCCTTCAGTATTGTCTGGGTGGTTTGGTCGTTTTTTTGGTATACCCGAGTCTATCCAGCATATGTGTCTGTCGGTCTGCTTGAAAACAAGAAAGGGGGTTTGGTTTGTCACTTCAGGGCAGCATCTCATAATGTAGGGGGTTGGATTGTTGTTGGATTGTTACTCTAGTATTTTGGTTGTTGATTAAATTTTTCTCTGGTCCATCTCACAACATCCTGGCCTCCCCACTCATTCAGAGGTAGATGCGGAGAGGCCGTGTCGAACTAATGGGAGATGACCGTCTGGCAAAGATAGTACAAACAACAAGAGACTACAGGGAATACTATATACAGGGTCGTTGGTATGTATGGAAACGGTCGATTATTTCTTAAACTAAAACAGCTAACAAAAAATAGTCAAGACAAAAGTTTTATGGTTTTGTAAAGTCTATTAGAATTCAAAAAAGATAAGTATACAGGATGAGTCAGAAAGCCGTACAAAAATAAAGTTACTTTTTTTACATTTTTGAATTCTACATAAAATTATAATTATTTGTTAATAAGAGCCTTTATAAGTATAAACTTGAGATATCGACTTTTGAAAAATTACATTTTTGAACTTTGGCAACTTCTAGCTTGCTAACGGTACGCCATAGAGCAAAACGGCTTACATGTCCCTATCTTACTTTTTTATTATCTTCCCAAAAATACCAACTTCTACTCCAGTCATATTAGGGGTTTTGCCTCGGAATGAGAGATAATAAGCTGGAAACTCGTATACACCTTCATTTTGATGTTTTAAAAGTTGTCTCAAAAGTCTCATAAAATCTCGTGTCTGCGTCGTAAGTTATTCAAGGTCAAAGGTCACAGAAATCAGTTTTTCGCGATTATCTCGTTTTCTATAGCTCCAATGATGTTAACATTTATTATAAAATTTGTAGAGCATAAAATTTGCGACAGATTTTGTTCTTGAGATAGAGGGTAGAGAGCCCGCAGAGCTCAGCAATACTCACTGTAATGCAAGGTCAACCGTGAATTGCAGTGAATAATACCTTGTATAAAGTTATTAAATCATTGAAACATCATTAACAATAAATAATTTGTACTATTTATTAGTTAATACATCATATTTAATAACATTTTGCATATATTTAATATTTTTTTTTTTTATGATAAGGCACAGCACTACAGGATAAATCCTTTATGGCGCTCTAGGAGCGGTGCGTGTGCGCAGGAAACGATTCACGTTGGTCTTGAATCTTTGGAAGATTATACTCGTTGGGGAAGACGATCTCAGGGAGGTCGTTCCAGAGTGATGACGTTCTCCAGATGAAAGAATTTTGAAACAGTGTCGTTCGAGGGACACTAAGCTGAACCACGTACTGGTGGGCTGCAGTGGCTCGTCGTGTACTTCTACCATGCACCGCTCTGGGTGGTATTAAGCGGGCAACCTCAGTTGAACACTTGCCATGAAAATATTTGTAAAATAGACTCAAGTCGCCAACCTGCCTTCGATGTTCAAGGCTTTCCAGGTTCTTTGTCAGACTATGGTCACCGATCAAGCGAATGGCTCTTCTTTGAATGGAATCTAGCAATCTTAGGGTATGTTTAGGAGCAGAGCCCCAAATATGCGAACAGTACTCCAGTGATGGTCGAATTTGGGCTTTATAGAGCATCAAAAGTTGTTGGGGTGTATAGAGGTTCTTTGTTCGGAAAAGTACTCCAAGCTTCTGCGAGGCTGCCTTAGCAATGGCCGCAACGTGGCCATGCCAAGACATATGACTATCCAGATTAACGCCCAATAAATGAATTGATGAAGCCAAGGGAATTGAGTGTCCCGCCATAACTATATCCGGTTCTTCAACATTAACTTTTTTAGAAAAAACTGCCGCCTGGGTCTTTTTAGCGTTAAATTCTACTTGGTTACTGTCACCCCAAGACAAAATTTCTTCCAGGTCTTTGTTGAGATGTGAGACCTCTTGCTGCCTATAGAGATGTGCATTAGCAGCCGATGTCCGAGCATCCAAAGTAAAAGATGAAACAAGTGTGCTGTCATCAGCGAAGCTATATATAGGATTTTTAGTTTTTTCCAAAAGATCGTTAATGTATAGTAAGAAAAGGGTGGGCGACAATATAGAACCTTGAGGGACTCCGGCGTTGATGTTAAATGTTTCTGAAAGAAATCCGTCCATCGCCACTCGCAGAGAACGGTCTTTAAGAAAGCTCGACAGCCATGAACAAAATTGAACCGACATTCCGTATGCTCTCACTTTAGTTAGGAGCCCCTCATGCCATACTCGGTCAAAAGCCTTGGAAATGTCCAGTGCTACCACCCGGGACTCCCCATGGTGTTCTATTGCGTTGTTCCAAACATGAGTAACATAAGCGAGAAGGTCTCCTGTTGATCTAGACTTACGGAATCCATACTGGCGGTCACTAATAATGTTGAAGCCTTCCAGGTATTTTAGTAATTTTTCGTTGATAGCCTTCTCCATAACTTTTGATATAACCGAGAGCAATGCGACTGGACGATAGTTGTTTGGCAAGGTCTTCTTGCCTTTTTTGGGTATGGGCTGGACTCTCGCAGTTTTCCAGCAAGAAGGAAATATTCCTTTTTTGTAGGATAAGTTAAAAAGCCTACAAAATACCGGTGTCAGTTCGTCAGCGCATTTCTTAATTACGATGACTGGAATATCGTCAGGACCAGAAGCCTTTTTAGTGTCGAGACTCCCCAAGATTCGCTTAACATGGCGGTGGCGAAAGACAATCTCGGGCATTCTCGATTCTACAGAGGTAATGTTCGGTGGAGTACTTCCCTGAAAATTTACCGTTGAATGTGAAGAGAATAGTTCCGCCAGTAAGTTTGCTTTTTCCTGTGCTTTGGTCGCAATGGTGCAATATATTCATTTAATAACACTTACCTACTTTGTGTAATTAAAAACTCATCAGATGAAATACTTTCTGTATATCCTAATTTTATTTTAATTTATTTATATCTAGTAGATTTTAGGTAGAAATAAAACGAGTAAATATATTGTAATTTTATATTGATTTAGTAGCTATATATTTCTTACAATTTGAATGGAAATGAAGTGAAAATATATAAAGCTATAATTATTTAAATAAAGAACAAAAGTATTAATTTTCTTCTTCTTCATCGTCGTCATCTTCCGGGCATGTGAAAATGTCTATTTCATTGTCATCATCTTCGTTGTCCTGAATCGTTGTGTCCAGGCCTTTCAGAATTTCCGGGTCAAATGCACTCTCTTCCTCAGAGTCGCTTTGTGATGGAACAGTATTCAGGCAAGCTTGTCCATTACACTGGCCACAATATGTATATACACATTTATAAGAAAAACTACTTACTTTATTTTAAAGTAACACAAATTTATTAAATCACACAAAAAACACCGCAATTTTGTTATGTTGTGGAAACCAATGCAACGCCGGTTGGGCTTACGATCTATTGCATGAAATAAAAATTTTATGGCTTACGACTTACTGCACAACGGTTTAAACCCGACCTATTAGAATACCAAAAATAAAAATATTTCTGATGTATTGTGGCTTACGATATTTTTCAAAAACACGTATGGAAGGGTTTACACATGAATGGCGTAAAAATGTTAAATTTAAAAAACTTTGTGACTTACGCCCTTTTGCGCCTAAGCTATCGATTTTCAAAATATCATTAAATATAATCTATTAACTAATAAATAATAAAAATTATTTATTGTCAATGATATTTCAATGACCTAATTACTTTACACAAGGTATTATTCACTGAGATTCACGGTTGACCTTGCATTACAGTGAGTATGGCTAAGCGTTGCGGGCTCTCTGCCCTCTATCTTAAAAACGGTTGGGCGTATGAAAAATTTCTTAAAACAAAATTTGTCGCAAATTTTATGCTCTAGAATTTTTATAATAAATGTTAACATCATTGGAGCTATAGAAACCGAGATAATCGCGGAAAACTGATTTTTGTGACCTGTGACCTTGAATAACTTATCACGCAGACAGGAGATTTTATGAGACAACTTTTAGAACACCAAAATGAAGGTGTATACGAGCTTCCAGCTTATTATCTCTCATTCCGAGGTTGACCCCTTATTTTTGCTTAAGTGACTGCACTATTCCGGTTAAACCGGAAGTGCAATATTTCCGGCTTTTGAGTTACATCCGGTTTAACCGGAAGTTGACACTTTTAGAAAGATAATCAAAAACTAAGATAGGGACACGTAAGCCGTTTTACTCTAAGACGTACCGTTAGAAAGCTAGAAGCTGTGAAAATTCAAAAATGTCATTTTTCAAAAGTCGATATCTCGGAAACTATTAAGTTTAGGCTTATAATGCACTTATTAAAAAGTAATTGTAATCTTATGTAAAATCCAAAAATATTCTAAGATATAGGGTGTTCCACTAAAAAAAAAGTAACTTTACTTCTCTACGGCTTTCTGACTCGTCCTGTATACTTAACTCTTTAAGATTCTAATAGACTATAAAAAACCCTCAAGCTTCTGTTTTGAATATTTTTTGCTAGCTGTTGTACTTTAAGAAATAATCGACCGTTTCCATACATACCAACGACCCTGTATAAAGGTTGGCAAGAGCGAGGTTTCCTAAGAATGAGGATATGTGATATCACTACTATACGTGTGTTAAAATAACTTAATATGTTTTGTATGTTCAAATTTGTTTGTTCAAAGCATTATTTTTCTAATAGTTCCGCTTATAAACCGTTACTAATTTTTTTCTGAATATAAAAAATTATTATATAAATTTGCATTTAGATACAGTTACAGTCAATCGTTGGTTCTTTTCCCATGTGTCATTCTTCTATAATAATATGGACACTCTGGGACAAAATTTAGGCAGCACTCAAAAAATTATTTTTATTTATTATACAGGGTGTTATTTAATAAGTGCCCGATATTTTACAGGACGATTCCTCAGTTATTTATAAGATGAAAAGTTCATATAGCCCTTCATTTTTGATAAAATGAAGCATTGCCGAACCTATGTTTATATAAACTTTTCGTTTCGTCTTAGAATCACTCAAAGAATCATCCCTTGTTGGCCACGTACTTAAATAACATCCTGTATAGTATCCTGGAATTTGTGGTCGATTTGTTGGAGATTGATTGGTGAGTCACTGTTGTCCATTATAAAGGCTTCCAATTCTTTGTTGACTTTTTCCACATTGCATTCATTGTGGTGGGAGTGATGTTCTTATTGATTTTTAGCTTTATTGCCAGATAGTCTGAACCTATATCTTCAATGAATAACGGCAGATGTAGCTTTCAAGCGACATCTCGTGGCAATCAAATGCATCACCTGGCCCGTCTAACAAGAATCAGTCAGAAACGGAGAAGCAATCTCATCCATCTTTCAGGGTCAAGTAAACTCTATGGTGTTGCTTTCTTTCGTCGGATTCTATAGCCTCACTGACGAGCTGCTATACAGCGAAACGCGTCTGGGGATAACTGAGGAGACTATAGTACCCTTCCCCCTTACCATGTATGCTTGCCGTTGTATTTTATGCCAATTTCTATAGCTGGTGTGTGTACTTGATTTGGTCTTTGTTTTAACTGTACAGTGCGTGTCTTTTATTGTAGTAACTATTAAAATTATTGTAGATAGTCTTAATGTGATTTGGATGTTTTTTGTTATATATTTTGTAAAATTTCATTAATGTTCTCATCGTCTCATTCTATTGCGATCATTTTGAAGGCTAGTTTGGTACTCGGGGAGATTCAGCGATAAATCCCCAGTCTGGTGAGGCTTCAAATGCCAAGTCTTATTGACCGCAACTGTACCTTTAAAAATACCTTGGACAACATAATATTATGTCCTAACTGTGCATTGTGCAACCTTAATATGAACTTGATTAAAATTAAATCAAACAATTTTACTTTCCTTTTTTAAAGGAATAATATTCATCAATTTTTAATCAAACCAGTGTCTGTGTTTTGACAAATTTTAGTACTTTGACTTTTTTTAAATTAATTTTTAAGAGCTCCTTTTTGTGCAAATTTGCATGCAACGTGTTCACAAGATAGAGAGTGTTTTTTAAAAGTGGATTATTTTTAAAATTAAGTGCTATCGATTTTATTACGAATGTCTAGATATTAGTATTTATTAGAAAAAAGAAAACACTGCCAAAAAAACTATACGACACTTTACAATGCTTTTATTAGGTTATTATTAAGAAAATATACACTAATTAAATCATGAATTATGTGTTATCATTAGTGCTGGTTGTGCTGCGTTTCCGATTTGTAGTAGATATCCGTATATTTCCGTCCACTAGTCGCAAGCATAAAGTATATCATATAGAGAGTTTTCTTTAATGGAAGCCCGCCAAAATATTTTAGGGACAAGTCCATCCACCGCAAGAACATTATGGATGAAAGGTAATAAATTGAGTTATAACATTATTGGAGGAGAAATGTTTTGAAGACTTTAACAATCACGTTGCAGTAGGTAACACGGTTGTGGTTAGCACAGGTTATATTCAATTTGGTTATAACCACCTACCCTTTTTTAAAATATGAAATGAACATACATGTTAGTTAACAATAATAATTATCCTTTAACAATTAATATTTCTTAGTCTCTATACAGAGTGACAAAAAAGTCGCGCATAATGCCCGTAACTTTTGAATTATCTCTATACGAATAAGTGTCCTTTATGAAAGTTGTTCAGTAAATTATTCCCCACATTTCTACCTACATGAGTTTTTTCTGTCATTTCTGGTTTGGTTGCCATAGAGATTAACTTACTTTTTTTAAATGGAACACCCTGCATATGATTGCATATTTGGATTCTACTGGGAGAACTCTGAATTTTTGGATTTCAAATTTTTATTTTTTTAAAATTGTAACAAACTTTATAATAACAAAATAAGTAGTCTAGAAAATTGAACAACTTAACATCGGAATAATAAACAAGTGAAACCTTTTCAATGGATCAGGTGTTCCAAATGACCACCATTTTCTGCTAAGCAGAGCGCCAGTCGATCCCTGAACCCGTCTACAACGTTTAAAAGAAAGTCGTCTTCTAAGTCATTTAAACGGTTAACGTAGACTTTGTTCTTTAAGTGTCCTCACAAAAAAAAGTCATGTGGGGTTAAATCCGGGGATCGCGCTGGCTAGTCAATAGCTCCTCTTCTGCCTATCCAACGTCCTGGAAATTGTTCGCTTATGTATTGTCTAACATTTGCCGCATAATACGCAGGTGCTCCATCTTGCTGGAACCATACCTGTTCGTTTATGCCATTATTTACACCCGGTAAAACCATTTTGCAAGAAGGAATTATGTGATTCCTGAGGAGGTCTAGATATTTTTCGCCATTCAAATTACCATCTATGAAAAAGGGTCCCACAATATGTCTACCAACTATGCCCACCCAAACATTAACTTTTTCGGGCCTCTGAGTATGACCTTCCTGGAACCAGAGACCAATAACGATAATTGTGTCTATTAACAATGCCATTTAAATGGAAAGTAACTTCATCCGAGAAAATGATATTTGTTGCGAAGTTATTATCGTTATTGCATCTTTCCATCATCAGCTCACAAAATTCAGCTCTTCTATCAAAATCGTCCTCGTTTAACTCGTACACCACCTTTATCTTGTGGGGATGCAACTTCTCCTGCTTGAACAAAATTTTCACTGACTGATGAGACATATTAAAATCCATTGCCATTGGCCTGAATGATTGTGTTGGATTTTCATGTATTAAGAGCATGATATTCAAAGCTTTATCTCCTGCGGTTGCTGTTTTAGGTCGACCTGATCTAGCGACTTCCCTTACACTGCCTGTTTCTCAAAATTTCTTTACCACTCGACACACCGTTGACTGATTTATTAGAGGCCTATTTGGATATAATTCATTGAAAAATTGACAAACCTGATCTTGCGATCTCTTCATATTTCCGTAACCGCTCATTATTAAAATTTCAACTCGTTGTTTCTCATTCAGATGAACCATAGTGTAAACAAATTAGAAATCAGACAACAGAAAATTAAACAGGAACTCAAAATTGACACCTCTTAGGTCGCTGTCACAAAAACACCTTGACTCAACTGGTGGGCATTAGGTAGGAATAATTATAATTAGGAAGTTTTTCATTTTTGAGCTGTCATTATCTCGGAAACGTTTGCAGATAGATGAAAATTTGGAATACAAAAAATTCAGAGTTTCCCCAGTAGAATCCAAATATGCAATCATATACAGGGTGTTCCATTTAAAAAAAGTAAGTTAGTCTCTATGGCAACCAAACCAGAAATGACAGAAAAAATTCATACAGGTAGAAATGTGGGCAATAATTTACTGAACAACTTTCATAAAGGTCACATTTTCGTATACGAGGTAATTCAAAAGTTGCAGGCATTATGCGCGACTTTTTAGCCACTTTGTATAAAAAAGTTAAGAAACTTATATAAAAAAACCTTTTCTCCTCCAAACTCAATTTATTACCTTTCATCCAAGATGTTTCTTCATTAAATAAAATTTTACTTATATATTACATTACATTGACTCCACCGAAGTGGGCTAAATGAGGGGAAAACTCAGGCCATCTCAAATAGATTGGTCACAAACAATTAAATATCTTGAACTTGTCTTCGACAGGAAGATGAACTGGAATAGTAATGTAGACGAACGAGTGAAGAAAGCACTAGGGCAAATGCACTCAATGTACCCGCTACTCTGCAGGAAAAGTAAAATAAACACAAAAACAAAAATAGCGATTTATCTAACAATTATTAGACCAGTACTAACGTACGGTGCACCAACCTGGTAGACACAAAGAATACAAAACAAAGTACTAAAAATAATAGCAGACGCACCAAGATACACAGACTTACTTTACAGGGACATGAGGGTAGAGACGATCGACGAGTTTTTTACAAAAATAACAAACTATCACAGAAGGACAGACGTATCTGAAAATCCACTAATAGTGACATCACACATACAACTCAACCGAACAACAGAAACACAAATATCCTAACACCATAAAACTAAAAGAAACAAATAAAAGTTGAATATTAAAAAACTTTAAAAAACACAATAAAAAATAAAAGAAGAATAAAATTACAAAACAATAGAAAAAAACTCGAAAGATAAAATAGTACCAATAAACAAAAACTTCCAAGATGTAACCGAAAAGTAAAATCGAATAGGAGTTACAGGAGAGATTCCTAACTTAAGAGACCAACAGTAAGACGATATATACTCTTTCTAAAATGTGTAGTTTTAAGTGTTCTAATTTTGTTTATTCAAAAATTTGTAACTAAGTCACCAGTAGAGTAAATGCAACAATTTTGACGGAGAATCGAATTATCGAAAAAAATAAATACCTTGATAAAATCTGGAAGGGTGTAAGTGTCAAAAATGTTTTAAAATGTCCCCCACCCCAATAACACCGAGAATACAAGGACTCGGTGCTCTGACGTCAGAGTGCGCGAGAGCAGTTAAGCTTCTTCCCTCTTGTTTGAGTTTTAATTAAAGAATAATATATTGTGTGATATTCTTGTGTTGTGGTGTATTTTACCGGTATACTTAAAATGTCGTATTTCTGTTGTGTGCTGTGATATCGGGGAAATTATAGTAATGGACCGAAGGTACACGCATTTCGTTTTCCAACAGATGCAACCATGTCTGATAAACGAGTAAAGCTATTTACAGGCAAAATTTTACTCCATCCAGGTTCAGTAGGGCCTGCGAGTTACATTTTACCAAACAAAACATATTGGATTGTTCTACAGTAACGGATTCAAAAACCGGCAAAACTATAGCTGTAACTCAGACTAAAAAAGAATGCAGCACCTCCTCAATTCCCCAATTGTCCTTCTTATTTATCTTAAACTGTAAAATTGCGCCCGAGTTTTAAAGATAAACTCCAGGATTAAAAATAGTAAAACTTATGAGTTTGAAATTTATCAAGAAGCGTTTTTGTATACCAATTTTAAAGGTTTTTGCTTTGGAACTTCGTTTTTCATAATAAGATGGAATGCAGTTGACTCAACTAAAAGCCTTTTAAAGGTTTTTAGAATACCCATTTTGTCAAGCTAAAGCAGCGGAAAACTCATAATAAAGTAGGCGGTCAGCATGGGCTGCCGACTCAACGCACTGACGTTACGCAAGAGGACCGAGTCCTTGTATTGTCGGTGTTGTTGCCCAACCTCCCTATTGGCGTCCT
Organism: Polydrusus tereticollis; assembly: GCA_963920685.1. Lineage (NCBI taxonomy): Eukaryota > Metazoa > Arthropoda > Insecta > Coleoptera > Curculionidae > Polydrusus > Polydrusus tereticollis. The sequence goes on along the minus strand of OY987334.1, from coordinate 48,929,827 downwards.
AAAATTTAAATGAAATATTTGCAGCGGTTTTTGCATTGTAACACTTTAAAATCCTCAATTTGTATAACAGGAAATTAAGTGAAATAAGTAAAAGCCAAAAGCATTAAGTATAAACAACACGCAACAAAGAAAATACGCACCAATAAGGAAAGCGGCATAAAAACACGTGTTAATTATTTAACTATTATATTTTAATACATTAAGAAAGACAAATATACGTATTTTCGAACAATAAGAGAACGAACAAAAAAAACTTGTCAATCGGAAAAGTGAATTTATTCACGTCATTTTTCCCATGGCAGAAACAAAGGTTATTTTATTAAAAAAATAAAAATTACACCTAATCTAAGCTGCCGTTGTGGGTCATAAATTCTATTTTCGTAACATTTCTGCCACAGAAAAACGATTTAAAACAGAATCACAGTTTTTCTACATTTGAAAAGCTGTGACCTACAAAATTGTTCAAGTAGGTCGGTTTCGATTTGTTACATCACACGCACGCATTGCGAGGGGCCCAAAGCACCGATTGTCCCGATTATGGAGTGTAAAAATGCTAAACTAAAATTATATAAGTACAGTGTCTGGCAAAAGTTTCGCTAATATATAAATATCTAACAATGATTAAATAAAGCTGGACCAAACTCAACGCCGCCCTTAGTGTGCTGGTCTTTACGAGTTTTACTTATTTTTCATTAAAAAAGGTACGTTTCGAAGTTGCTTCCTTTCCAGCACCTGTCGCCCCACCTTGGTGAAATAAAATATATTTTATTTATTCTTGTAAGACACGCACGCTAAGGGTAGTGTTGTATTTTGACCCACCTTTGTAATTAAAGTTATATGTAGAACTTTTGCCGGCCTCTGTATGTCTACAAAATTATCATTACCCTATACATACTTTCTACTAACACAACAATCCTAGGATAATGCCCTTATTCAGGTACATAAAAATACCAGCCTAACATGAAAAATTTATAGGCCACATTACAAGAGTTAAAAATAAGTTCTTATGAATATCTTAGAATATTTTTTTTAACTGGTGGGCTTCGAAATTCAAAAGAATAAGATAATTAAATTTGTACAGGTATGGTCAAAAAATTGTACAGGTCGCTTACAGCCGAAGTAATAATACCGTAAAAAAAGCTTGTTAAGATGTGCAAAGGTACGATTTTTTGATCGCGCCTCTACAGTACAGAGTGAATGGAAAATGGACGAAAAACACTCTGTAGACTTAGGGTAGATAACTCATTTCCTTATTCGAAGAGAATGTTACAGTCGGGTAAAAAATAGTAGGCTAAGAGCCAGTAAAGGTTTATCTTACAAACATTTAAGCCAAATATTCCCCCATTTTTCACCCCGTGTGATGGTTGAACTATAAGTGGGGGACCTTTGTCAGGCCTGGTTAACTTTCTGGACTACATGCTGTTAAAATTTTAACAAACAAGCCTCAATTAAGTGCAAAGATATTGTGTATAGTTTTATTTACTAAAGACGTTCAAGGATCTTAAAATTCTGTAAGGTTCCAACCTTTCTGGCTCCTGACCTATAAAAAGTGAGCATTCCGATTTAGGTACGTTCAGTTTTGATAAAAATAGCGACGAAACGATAACAGTAATAAAGTATCCATGGCATAATTTTGTATCAAAATTGAACATAATAATATGGGGGAGTTTTGTCAGGCCTGGTTGACATACTGCTTAAATGGAGTGCGAAGATATTTTGTTCGTAACCGAAGAAAATAATCTAACCGGTTGATGCATGGCTTAGTTGAATATAGAAAATCCCATGTAAATTTTGAGGTGGCTAAATATTGGCTCCCCTGTACATTTTAGAGACAAATTGTATTATAATTTTTTGAAGAGGCAGATATAATAAACCCATGTGCCAACCTGAATAAATTTTAATAAGCCAATCCTAACTTATACGATTAAATGTAATAATATAAACGATAATACAGCAAACCCAGCAAATTATTATTTGGCATTGACAAAACGAAAAGTAGCGTCAGTGACAACGTTTTCATTGCAGGCGCTTTTATTATAGCTAATGATGAGCTATTCCATTAAGCTAAAAGTAACTATGGTTAAGTGGTATTGTTTAAGAGCAGTGTCTGAAATGTTTTCAGTTCAATTCCCTGATAAGCCCATCCCTTCCATTTCATTAATTAAACTTATCATTCGTAAATTTGAGTCCAAAGGCACTGTAATAAATAACTGTAAATGCTCAACTCAGAATGTCAATAGAGCTGAAGAAAGTGATAATAGAGATCTTGATACTTTACTGCACGTGGAAGAAAATAAAATGATTAGCACGAGGATTCTTGAGCAAGCCGTAAGAAAACATCAAACCACAGTGTTGACCACTTTAAAAAAACATAAATATTTTCATTACAAGTATGAAAAACATCAAGAGCTACGGCAAGGTGATGAAGAACAGAAAATGGTATTCTGTTTTGAGGCACGGCATCTAATCCTTTGGCCAGCCAGGTCTCCTGACCTTTCGCCAAACGTGGGTTCACTTAAAAAATTTTATTCATAAAGATGTAAAATTTGAATTAGATCAGCTAAAAAAGTGTATTTCGTTAGAATGTGGCAGAATTTACTCAGTAATGCTAGAAATTAATTTTATGATTGGTTAAGATATTGTTTATGATGTGTGATTGCCGGATTGATGAAACGAAAATGTGTTTTTAATGTGAAATAATCTTTATTCGTTATGTCCAGCTTTACATCAATTTTTGACAATAATAGCGTCATAGAAATTATTTCCTGGTGTTTGCTATATTACCTAAACTATGAAAATTTCGTTATTTTGCCATCACATTTAATTGAATAAGTTAGGGTTGGCTAATTAAAATTTATTCAAACTCGGCACATGTGTTTATTATATCGGCCTCTTCAAAATATTACAATACAATTTTCCTCTAAAATGTACAGGGGAGCCAGTATTTAGCCACCTCAAAATATACATGGGATTTCCTATGTTCAACTAGGTCATGCATCATCCGGTATAGTTTTTTTTACTAGGAACGTTCAAGGATTTTAAAATTCTGTAAGGTTCCAACCTTTCTGGCTCCTGACCTATAAAAAGTGAGCATTCGGGGTGAGGTACGTTCAGTTTTGACAAAAATAGCTACGAAACGATAACAGTAATAAAGTATCCATGGCATAATTATATCAAAATTGAACACGACATACAGGGTATAGTTCAAAGCCTAACACTCCACAAATTAACTTGACAAGCAAGTCTTAAATTTGCAACGTCTTGTATAACAGTGCACTGAGTGAACCAATAAGCAGAAAAAGTTAGTCGGGTTTTTAATATCCGGGTAGGCGATAGTGCTCGGAATTTTTGAAATTTAATTATTCGAATACTCACTTTTTCGAATATCATCCATGAGTATTTAAATATTCGATTTATAATATTCAAATATTTGATTTCGAATATCCAAATATTGAAATATTTGAATACTCGACCATTGAAACATTTAAACATGCAATGAGTCGAATATATTAGAATAGGTACTTGAATAATTTTAAAGAAAAATATTCGGTATTTGAGTATTTGAATATTCGAATAGTCGAGTTTGATTCCTAGCACTAGTAGGCGACCAAGCTTGCCACTGTTTCGAACTATACCCTGCATTTATGTGTAGATGTATACTATCTTTTAATTTTAACTTACTTGCTATATAAATAGTTAACACAGAACTTTTTTAAGCTTAATTTTTAAGGGAATAGGTCTCCTAGAAATAAGTGATATCCAATAATAAAAGACAAATGGGCAGTTTCTCGTGTACGTGTACAGGGCGTATGGTTTCAAATTATATTCGAATTAAGACCACGTCTAATTTAACATATACTTTTTTTTAGGTGTACAATTTGTAAAAAATATCGTTCGGTAAGCTTTTTGGCAATTGACTATTCTCTCAAAACTAATAATGCTTGTCGCACGTCTTTTTGCCGGTTTGTGCGTCCATTTAGCTTAATTACATATTCTTGTAAGTATTTTGACGAGTAAACCTCTCGAAGCACGAACATTCACATAGCTACTCCACAGTATAGCAACATCAACTGCTTATTTTGCGCTTTTCACTATACCTTACCTTTCCTTTCAATATTGGTTCCGTTCCGTTGACATTAAATATTATACCCGTATCTGCATCCAATACAATTTACAGCTAAATTCTATTTACTTTCAAAATAGACACGATTTAAACACTGCCACGTGTCGAAGTAGGTGGGGCTTCGCCTAGCTTTCTATTCTTATTGGCCGCTCACTAATATGTCAAGGGTGCGTGTCTTGACAGGACCGGAATCAGTTTATGCTGGTATTATGATTGTATTTTTAAGTTGCCGTTTAATTTACTTGTCTCCTTGCCGAGTAAAAATCCCCTTCCACCTACTGATACTTTCTATATTTTACAATATTACATGTCACACCTCGATATTTTAACTTTCGATCATTTAAGATCATTCCGGTTCTGTTCGATTTTTACGCCGATATGTTGTATTCGTGTCTATCTTGAAAGTAAATCAACTATTATAGAGGACTGATTGAAATATTTATATAACATTTTGAGATCAGATGTACTTCTCTAGTGAAGGATTTTCATTCTTCTTAATTTATTAACACCCTGTACATCTTATATCTCATATTTTTGTATCACACACTTCACTTGTTACACGAAAATTGTAAAAATGTGGAGTGTAGTGGCTGCAGAAGCTATTTGTATCCAGTCTCTTAACAGTCAACTAATGACGGATATTATAGGATCCGATTACTTTCAAGGCTACAATTTAACCGGAGGATTGGCCAATAACCGGTTAAACTGAAGGTGGGACATCACAGGCGTAATCCAAGAGTAGTTAGGTGATTTGTCACGTTACATCCTAAAGCACTGAACTATATCGTATACAGTGGGAACGTAAAAGTTGGTACAAATTCACGTGTTTATTTTTCAAAAAAACGCTCTGGTCCATCGATTTTTTAGTTATATCGTCACACCTCTAGTTGCCACACTGACAGTAACGGTTGTCCCCTGATTTGAGTGGTTTTGCCTCGAGTCAAAGTGGCTTGCAAAAGTTATTTTTATTATCTTGTAATTTAAAAAAATGGTACGCTTAAGTGAAAGAGAGCTAATAGAAATATTAATAATGATTAATCAGAGATAGAATGCGCACACAAATGGAAGTTTGCGAACTCTTCAATAACAAGTATCCTCGCAGAGAACCAACCGTCAGTAAAATTGAAAAAAAATATGGAAATTTACGTCACGTTAGGGACAATTATACGAAAGGTCGACCTGCGGCATTACAAGATACACCATTAAATGTGTTATTGTCGGTTCAAGAAGACCACCATAAGGCGAGAAGTGCTATTGCTTTGGAAAATCATATCTGCAAAACATCCGTCCTAAAGTATTTAGACAAAGTCCAATTGGCTCATGAGCTCGATGAAGATGATCTAGACAGAAGAGTCCAATTTTGCGAGATAATGATGAATATGTGCAATAATCATCCTATAATTGTATTTTCGGATGAGGCAACGTTTTGTTTGAATAGAAGTGTAAATAAACAAAACTGTTGGTATTGGGCTAGAGAAAATCCACGCTGGATTATGGAATGCCACCCCCAATATCCTCAAAAAGTTAATGTTTGGGCAGGCAGGCATTGTTGAAAATAGGGACCCTTTTTTATTGACGGAAATTTAACAGGTGAAACATATTTAGAATTTTTACAAAATGATCTATACCGCGCCTTGCCACATTATACCCTAATCCAGAAGATCCTGATGCACCGAACAATTTTTTGTGGTATCAGCAAGACGGAGGAACGATGGATTGGCCGACAAGGTGCAATTTAATGGCCGGTCAGATCTCCAGATTTAACCCCTTTAGATTTTTTTTGAGGGATTATCTTAAGTCAAGGTATATGTTAACCGACCAAACAATATTGAAGATTTAAAGAACAGAATAAGAGGCGAAATAAGATTGTTAGAACCTTACGTCGTTATTAACGTTCTGCAAGAATTTTAAGATTGTCTTGGATACTGCCAGGCTGTTGGTGGAGGTTATTTCCAATATTTGATAAAGTGACTTTCAGTTTCTTTTGAATTTTCTTTTCTTTTTGCTAATAAATAATGTGTTGTTGTTTTAAGTTAAAACGCGGTTTTCTCGCAAACGGCTGAATTTATGTATATGACATATTGCATGAAATATGTTTAGAATTTTATGCAGAATCCAAAATGACGGTTTTGATGTTTATACTGTTAATACGTATGATTTGATTCGGTAGTTTAAACTAGTGTAAAAAAGATGGACCTCGAGCTAGTGTAGTGTAAAGTATCTTAGTGCTTATAAAAGTTTTTTTGTTTGAAACAGGCAATTTTCGTTATATGCCATATGGCAACTCTAGTCTCTTGTACTACCGTTTTTTTTGTGGTACCTTATTTTATTTATAGGGGGATATCTCTTGAACATATATATATATAGAACCCTCGCCAGAACCAACGGAACTTACGGTAGAAGAACTCATAGAGAAAGATGAAGCCGAGATGGCAGATAATTTGCCAGCTTCCCAATCCTTCCCTCCCCATGAGCAACCCGACATGACACCTGAAATGGAGAAAGTAAATCCAATGGACGCAATTTGTATAAGAGGTGATCTAGAAGAAAAAATAAAGCAATTTCCAAGGCTCTCGACCCTAAGCTATTGATAAATAATATAATGCGGCAATGGAAGAGACTGACCTCCTTCCCTCCCCATGAGCAACCCGACATGACACCTGAAATGGAGATAGTAAATCCAATGGACGCAATTTGGATAAGAGGTGATCTAGAAGAAAAAATAAAGCAATTTCCAAGGCTCTCGACCCTAAGCTATTGATAAATAATATAATGCGGCAATGGAAGAGACTGACCTCCTTCCCTCCCCATGAGCAACCCGACATGACACCTGAAATGGAGAAAGTAAATCCAATGGACGCAATTTGGATAAGAGGTGATCTAGAAGAAAAAATAAAGCAATTTCCAAGGCTCTCGACCCTAAGCTATTGATAAATAATATAATGCGGCAATGGAAGAGACTGACCTCCTTCCCTCCCCATGAGCAACCCGACATGACACCTGAAATGGAGAAAGTAAATCCAATGGACGCAATTTGTATAAGAGGTGATCTATAAGAAAAAATAAAGCAATTTCCAAGGCTCTCGACCCTAAGCTATTGATAAATAATATAATGCGGCAATGGAAGAGACTGACCTCCTTCCCTCCCCATGAGCAACCCGACATGACACCTGAAATGGAGAAAGTAAATCCAATGGACGCAATTTGGATAAGAGGTGATCTAGAAGAAAAAATAAAGCAATTTCCAAGGCTCTCGACCCTAAGCTATTGATAAATAATATAATGCGGCAATGGAAGAGACTGACCTCCTTCCCTCCCCATGAGCAACCCGACATGACACCTGAAATGGAGATAGTAAATCCAATGGACGCAATTTGGATAAGAGGTGATCTAGAAGAAAAAATAAAGCAATTTCCAAGGCTCTCGACCCTAAGCTATTGATAAATAATATAATGCGGCAATGGAAGAGACTGACCTCCTTCCCTCCCCATGAGCAACCCGACATGACACCTGAAATGGAGATAGTAAATCCAATGGACGCAATTTGGATAAGAGGTGATCTAGAAGAAAAAATAAAGCAATTTCCAAGGCTCTCGACCCTAAGCTATTGATAAATAATATAATGCGGCAATGGAAGAGACTGACCTTATGGACAAGAACTTTAGTAGATATCGAACTGGTATAAGGAGAAAAAAATGGTGGTGCTGCATATTTTCCTGGCATATCGATGTCGCTATTCAGGATGCAAAAACTTCACAACAAAAAAACAAACATCTAAGGACCAACACAAACCATTCCCTTGTCTATGGATCCCATCATCAAGATTAAAGTTAACCATAACCTATAACACCCGACACAAGTCCGAGATACCTCAAAAATATAGTGATATTATATTTACTTTGGCTCTTTTTTAGGAATCCTCCCCAGAATACTTTACAAGAATATATAAATTAAACCAAATAAAAAAAACTACTATTCAGTATTCTCTCAACAACTTTTCTCATTAAGTATAAAAAAAGCAATAAAATTACCTATATTCTTTATACTAATGTATTCTTGAGACAAAATAAAGCGACAGCAACTGTCCTTATATCTAGTCCCAGTTGAACAATTTTAAAACAATGGCATAGTTTACCTAAAATCAATTGAGACACGTAAAACGACACTTTTATTGTTGTTGTTTCAATTGACATTAGATCAAATATATAAACCAACCTGCCAGACTAGATATTGAGACTTTTGCCGTTCAAACACAAAGAAAACAAAATCAAAAAACTTGTATCAACAAAATAAATTTATTCAAAAGAGTTATTTATAGCTAAATAAAGAAAACTTAAAATTTAACATTTTCCTCGAGCCCAAGCGTGATTTTAAGAGATTTTCTAATGAACAGAAACGCATGGAATTGCTACATAACCATAACTATATTCCGCTTAGCTCGGGGGGCATTGTTTAAAAATGTAATTCGTATCTAATTTACAAAAAATAACCTGGGTTAACTTTCTCAGATTATTATTAATTTAAATAAAAAAAAAAACAGTCAAATCTGGGGGTTAGGAATAAAGTAGAATACTGGTGGGAAAGGGTAGGGAATGAGTTTTTGTCTCCTCTTCGTCCGTTTATCCACTCTTAAACAGGAGTATTGCCACCTGAAAATAAAAATAGACAGTCAGCAACTGAACGCATCTACAATTCTGCAGCACCCTCCATTCAGACACCTCTAAATGAAAACCTATTTCTTTTACGGATAGGGACCATTTTTGATAATACAGTGTGCGTATGAAGTCGGGAAACGGCTTAATAACATCACAATTTATTGGCCGATTTAAACCAAATTTGGTACAGTTCATAGACATCGTAACTATTAGACCGAACAATAACAAATAAACGTGATGTCATCATTGTATTTCAGTGTAAAGTAAATCAACATACAAACTGCTCCCCTCCACTTGGTTTGCCAGACTTACGCCACAGAAAACGTAGTTTTCTGGGCTTACTCTGTTAAAAGTAATAACTTCTATGATTGACTAGATTAACATGATGTGGGAAATATATAACATTGCCTAAAACCTTGTAAAAAATCTGTAGTATGGCAACGCAGCAATAACGGATCCGCTTAGATTTCATCATTTTCGTGGCCATCCGCATCGACTCGACATTACTCGGCATGGCGGATGTTATTTTCCTAGAGTTTTGTCGCATGCATATGTAAAGTCAACGTAATCCCCACTCTCAGCCCCACCTAGCTTCTCACAGCGTCTCGCCCACAAACGATTTTGGCATCACAATTGTATAGCATTTATGAATGGCGTGTCGGATCTATAGTTACGATGCCTATGGTACAGTTGTGTAAGAGGATCTGACGCACCGCATGACGATATTGGCGTTGTTGCCAGCTTTTTAGTTTGTCTGCAATTCGAACAAATTTTATATTTTTAAATTTAACACCCTGTATATTTTTTCATTTATAGTTTTTACTTTAAATTTGTTACCCTTTTGGTATAACACACTTTGTTCCTAATATCAGTAGTTTTCGAAACAACGACGTGTTTTGAAAATATCAACAAATTGTGTTTTATTTATTAATAAATAAAACACCAGTTCAGTTTTGATGCAAAGTCATAAAAGCTGTCATTTCTACATGCAAAAATGTCTTTAACTGAAAGTGAAAGAATTATAATTCCTATGATGAGAGGATATGGCGATAGGGTCAGGTCTTACGAAGAGGCTAAGAATCTATTTAATGACGCATTTCCAAACCGAAATCCAATTTTAAAAGCAACTGTTCTAAAAACTGTCCGACGGTTCGAAGAAACTGGAAATTGTAGAGATAGGCGACGATCAGGACGACCAGCAGTAGTAGATGAAGAGAAAAGTTTAGAAATTTTACAACTTTTTGTTGAAATCCCTGTTTCTTCATTAAGAAGAAATTCTCAAGTAAGCGACGACTGCTTCAAATCCTCAGACGAACTCAAATCCGTCCATAATGTTTTAATAAAACATAAATATCACCCTTTCAAAATACATGTAGTTCAAGAGGTATAGGAAGATGATTATGAGCGAAGAATTGAATTTTGTGATATTATGATGTCAAGGTTTGACCAAAATAACCAGTTTTTCAAATTTATAGTATTTTCGGACTAAGCAACATTTATGTTAAATGGTAAAGTCAATAGACACAACTGTAGGTTTTGGGCAAATGAAAATTCCCACTGGATGAGAGAAGGTCATACACAACGCCCTGGAAAATTGAATGTATGGGAGGGCTTCTGGGTAAACACAAGATCGGTCCATTCTTCATTGATGGAAATTTGACATCACAACTTCACCTTGAGCTCTTGGCAACGCAAATAGTGCCTACTATACGAAATGTGATGGGTCCAAATTATGCAAGTACATTCTTCCCCATTTTGGTCGAAACGTGCGCGAATTTTTGAACAACACTTTTCCGAATAGGTGGATCGGTAGAGGGAGTACAATCGAGTGGCCACCTAGGTCCCCTGATTTGTCGCCTAACGACTACTTTTTATGGGGACACTTGAAGAACAGAGTTTAAATCACAAAACCTCAAGATTTGGCCGATTTACAGCGTCGAATTTTGAACGAATTTGAATTAATAACGCCAGAAATGATTTACAAAACAATTGAAAAATTTTATTTTCAATTAGCACACTGTCAAGCTGTACAGGGAAAACAGTTTGAACATTTAATATAAAAAATATATTTTTTCTAAATTGTACCGGGTGACTTCGTATAAACTAGCACCCCCCGTAACTTTTTTATTTTTTATCGTACGGAAAAAATAAAAAAAGTGACATGCAGGGGAAATTGTTTCCTTTCCAAATCTGCATTGTAGTTTTCGGTAACTTTACATATATACGGGGGACGACAAAAAGTATTTTTTTTAATGGAATGCCCTGTATATTTTCGGCTAAAATGAAAGATCTTTTTTTTCTGATTTCAAATATACCATACAAGTTAACATATGGTTCAGCCATTTTTACGTTATTTAAGTTTACATTTGCATTGAATTTACATTATCTTGATATACGAACCGAGTAAGTTGCACTGACAGTTATTATTTCAATGACAATGTCAATTCAGAAACATTTGTTACTATTGTTTTCATGGCCCACTGTTCAAAAAGTTGTTGTACCCAGTAATCATGGTAGCGTATATCAAGATAATGTAAATTCAATGCAAATGTAAACTTAAATAACGCAAAAATGGCTGAACCAAATGTCAACTTGTATGGTATATTTGAAATCAGAAAAAAAAGATCTTTCATTTTAGCCGAAAATATACAAGGCATTTCATTAAAAAAAAAATACTTTTTGTCGTCCCCCGTATATTTGCAAAGTTACTGAAAACTACAATGCAAATTTGGAAACGAAAAAATTTCCCCTGTATGTCCGTTTTTTTATTTTTCCCGTACGATAAAAAATAAAAAAGTTACGGGGGGTGCTAGTTTATACGAAGTCACCCGGTACTCGTTATTTCGAAAACTACTGATATCTGGTCTGGTTGGTTGTTTCCGAAAGAAGAATTGCTGGCCCTATTTTTTTCCAAGACACAGTTACAAACAAGACAGCAATATAGGGACAATATTTTGAATCCATTTGTGGATTTACTTGACGATGAACGCTTTGGTTATTTTCAACAGGACGGTGCAACCGCCCATACTATTAATTAAGCTGGATTTATAAACTCGAAAAGTTGGCGAGGTTGAGGTTCAGTTGGTGTTGGAAATAGGAGTTCAATTTAAACTAAAGGGAACACTCAGTTCCATTTATACACTCGTTCATGTTGTTCATGTAAACCTCATGTAAGGTTCGAAAACTTCCCGGGTAGTTCGAGATAACCAATTTTTATGCTCGGAGTTCGGAATATATAACCTCACAAACTTGATCATAACTTCAACCTCACCAACTTTTCGAGTTTATAAATCAAGCTTTACTGACGCAATTTTTTCAACGACAGATTGATCAGTTTTCGAACAGACATTGAATTCCCACCCAGATCACCTTATTTCATTTTTCTCATTTGAAGAACCATATTTTTAAAATACCAGTTGAAAATTTAGAACGGTTACAAGAAAGGATTATCCAAGAATTTGGTAACATTTCTCCAGAGATGCAGGTCAACGCTTTCGAAAATATAAAGAGACATGTGAATTTATGCTTGGAGATGGCGGTGGCCAATTTTAACAATTTCTATAATTTTTATTTTACTTGCTCTATATTCTTACTTTGTTAATCTTGTAAACAACAAAAATAAATTTGTATTTGTTTACTTATTTTAATATTCATTAGTTTGACATATCATGTCATAATATGAACTTGACACAACTTTAACCTAGATTTGGTTAGATATATCGTCCCCTTATAATTGTGATCTAAATGAAGCCCTCTATTTTAGGTGTACCTTTATGTTGATTCAGGACCGGATTTAGTATATATTTTTTATATTAATTAAAATGCGGCGAGGTTTGTTAATCAACAAAATCAACTTTAAATAATGGAAAATAAGTTTTAAAAGTGTGCGTGCATGCCTGCAATGTTAATTGGTTATATTACCATGTTTACTTCATTTCTTCATCCAGAGCAGTGGCGTGCATACAATGAAAGCACAAATGCATCGCCTACCCTGACGTTTTAATATTTTTTTTATTTTCCCATTTAATTTTAATTCCGATAATATAAATTATAATTTGATTAAAAAGCATAATGAAAATTTAAAAAGTTTGTTTTAAGCGCCAATTAAAATATTAATTATATCATAGAAAAACATCACAGTCTAACACCCATATAACGCTACGTATAAATATTCACAGCCCTGGCCCTCTGCGACCGCAATCCGCTTACATTAAAAAGCATCCCATAACAAATCAAAGGCATGCATTTAGACCGTCAATACTGGATTTATATGCAAGCAAAAAGCAGTGTTTTTAAAAAAGACAGCTAAATGAAACATACATAAAAAGAAAAGAGACGAGCCAGAAGCCATGCGACGACTCACGACTCGCACCGACGCCGAAGGAACGATGAGTGAATTTACCGTTGCCAAAATGTGCTTTCATTAATTAATATTCTAATAGACATCGTTTTTACCCTTTAGTAATTGGTTAGAAAGAGTTTATCTCTAAATTAAATTACAGTACATCGGGCATCCCCAAATTTATTAATATTTGGGCATTAATAATTTAATAATGTGATGCAATTTTGTAAGAAACTGAAACCCGATAAGACAATGCCGGCGCCGCACCGACCCGCTATTAATTACCAATTATTTCAGTTTTCCTATAAATCTCTGTGCCCTCTTCTTGCGTGAGATCGGGATTTCACGCGCCGCACTTTTAATAATTGTTTTGAAAGCTTATTAGTATCTATACAAGAGGGACTGTTGTTTTGTTTGTCAGTTAGTTTTGTTGGTTAGAAACATTTTTTGAATAGTTTTTTTATTATGGAGGGCCAGTGCGATGACAGTGTAAACTCTCTGGTGAAACTTATTAACAGTAAGCCCTTTACAAGTATGACATTTAACGCAAAACAAAATGTTATTAAGATTGGTAGACCTCCTACCCCAGACTTAAAAATCGTGCAGCAACAAAAGAGAACTTCTCGATATTTTAATAAAAAAATGTATGAAACTTTAAGTGGCTCTGCGAGTGTTGTCATAAAAATAAAATGTATTGTTGGCCATGCTTACTTTTTGGCAAGGAAAGAAATGTTTGACCAAAAAAATAAACGACATAACAGCACCAAACGCTTTCGTGTCAAAAAAATCATTTTGCCCCAGACGATATCAAAAACATACACCTAGGATTCATAGAACTACCAAAAATTTGCAAAAACCACAAAAATTCCTAGAGTCACACAAATGGCTACTGATACCCCTTGTCATTTTAAATGATAAACGTCCCAGGATAACATTCCATTCCAATGATTTTGTAGCATCAAAGAAACTTTCAAAATCGCTTGTAACTTTTGACCATGACAAAGTTGCGTCCCTTCGGATCAATCAAATATTATTTTAAAAATTAAACAAATTAGATCTAAATTATGAAATCCTGTTACATAACGTCCATGACTACAATAACGCTATCCCCAAAGTAGTTAAGAGTTTACAACTATCTTGCAAAAGCTACATTAAAAAAATAACACCTCATTGTAACATTGCCTGTAAGATATATTTTCCAAACTTTGTCCCTAGGATTAATATTTTCTAAATTATTACAGGAAAAGTTAAATATAAGCTAGCAACAAACAGTTCTGTCACCCTTTGTCATAAAAGAACCCCATTTAGGTTTTTGTGAAACTTTGTAGGTAAAATCAAATAAATATATACTTGCCTGCCCAAGATAGAAATAGATGAAGTGACGAGTTTCGTGCGTTACATACGACCCAAAGTTTCTGCCTACAATGCAATGCCACGTGGGGTTGTATTTTTTGTCAAATTCTTTCTTGATGTACGCTGCAATATCCTGTAAGTAAAAATGACTAAAATCAATAACTCAATCATTATTTTATACAGAAACATAAAATTATTGTCTTTAATCCCATTTTTAAAGAACACATTATAAAAAAAAAGGTAGATATGTACTGTGCTGTATTACCTAAACTATGAAAATTTCGTAATTTTGCTATTACATTTAATTATAGGTCTTTGCATTTAATTGAATAAGTTAGGATTGGCTTATTAAATTTTATTCAAACTTGAGACATGTGTTTATTATATCGGCTTCTTCAAAAAATTATAATACAATTTTTCTCTAAAATGTACAGGGGAGCCAATATTTAGCCACCTCAAAATTTACATGGGATTTCCTATGCCATGCATTACCTGGTATAAGCAGTTTTTTTTTTAATTCGCAATAATTATCCAAAAAAAAGCTGATGGAAAGATGGAAGTGTCACGCGTCAAATATTTGCTCGACTCCAACTATAATTTAGTTTAAAATTAAATCCAGAAATTTAACCTTACTTTATTTTCATTGTTTATTCACTTTCGAAATTATTTTAAAGGAGAATTAGAATAATTTTTTTTTGTTTAACCCTTTCAGTATACAGGGTGTTTTAATATTTAACCGACATAATGAAACAGGTGATTCCTTGACAAAAAATAATGAAAAAGTTTCCATTTATGGAGGTCCAGAAACCCCTCGTTTGAAAGATACAGGGTGTTAAACTTTGTACTGTGTAAACTAATGTACAGGGTTATCCAACCAAGACTAGACAAGGCGATTTTTTGACTTTTCCTGTACTTTTATAAAAAAACTGAAATAGCCATCTTAAGTCATTTTCTCCCGCGAATTCGAATATCTTCAGCAAAAAACAATTGAACATCAAACAAAAGTACTAGGGGTCACTTTGATATTTTTTTAAATGGGATGCCGTATTTTTAATGAGCTTATCCGATTTCTCATATAAATTTTGATCTAAAATGTTATTTATTTTATTTTTTTTTTATTTTTTTTTTATTTCCGAATTTAAAACTGAAGAAAAAAGGCGTTTTTGAATTAAAAATCCAACATTTTAGATCAAAATTTATATGAGAAATCGGTCGGATAAGCTCATTAAAAATACGGCATCCCATTTAAAAAAATATCAAAGTGACCCCTAGTACTTTTGTTTGATGTTCAATTGTTTTTTGCTGAAGATATTCGAATTCGCGGGAGAAAATGACTTAAGATGGCTATTTCAGTTTTTTTATAAAAGTACAGGAAAAGTCAAAAAATCGCCTTGTCTAGTCTTGGTTGGATAACCCTGTACAAATTTCTTTTTATTTGACCAGATTGAAAATATAGCCCTGCTTTAAATCATATTTTATCAAATATCAGCCGAACCGTATAAGATATCAAAATAGTGCAAGAAATAAAAAAGGTAAATGATAAACCAAAAAAGTTTTTTTTTATATGAAAGGATAGTCAGTGTCGTATAAAAAAAAAAGTTGGGGGTCGTGACGCCCAAAAAAATAACACCCTGTAGACAGTTTTAAATGGCAATAGGTTAATTCTTTAGATACTTTAGTATGTAACAAAAGTACAGAATTTAAATAAATAATCTTTAAGTACGCATAAAATAAATAGGAAAAACCGAAAAAAAAATCAAGACACTCTGTATCTTAAAAACGAGGGGTTTCTGGACCTCCATTAATGGTAACTTTTTTCATTATTTTTTGTCAAGGAATCACCTGTTTCAATTTATCGGTATAATATTGAAACACACTGTATTTGTCTGTGCAAAGGATGGTGGCTTTTACATACCCTGAAGTAAAGTCTGTCCAGAGACATAAGAAAGTGACTAACTGATCCCTATTAGGAAAGATCCGGGCCAGCTGTAAAATTGAAATATGGCCGAACAGGTCCGTATTTTGCTTAGAATCTAATCATGGGTTGTAATAAAAATAAGTAAGACATTAAATAATATTTTATTTATGTTTAAATGTGAAATTACAAGTTATTTTACTATTAAAAATTATATTTATGATTACAAAAATATACAAATCGATCGCCATTCCCGAATTCTACTGGATTCCAATAAAACTTGTCTTTTGTTAATTTTTTTAAATCTGAAACCCATGTGTTGGATACACTTCCATAACGTTGTTCTGCCACATTTAACGCCGGTTTAATTTTTTTCAAGTCTCTTAATTAAATTATTTAATGTAGGCACGCTTTGTTCCTCGTATAACTTGTAAACTTTACGCCGTATTATATGTTAATCGTTTCTATCTACCTTCGAGAAAATGCCAGTATCGGTTCTTTTTTTCCTCGCTAAAATGGGATTATTCACAATTTTCCATACAGTTGATGTTGGAAATTTTGTTAATGTGGCCGTTTCTTCTAACGCTGCTTGCTTGCTGACCGCACGTTCAATGAGAGTTGAATAAACATTGTTTATAACTTCCTTAGTTTCCACAGAAAAGTATTCTCCGCTTTCGACGGGGTTATCTGCTGAGATACATTGGGCTCGCACATATTTTCTATGACTCGCACTCGATTAAACAAACGCTGTATTACACACGAAGTAAGAATAATTACTAAGCTTAAACTAACTAGAGTGGCTATATATACAGTCTTTAGAACATAATTTGTTTTATGAAATTAACCCTCTCATTTTGAATCAGGTAAAAATCGGTTTAAAATCACCAAACTAACTTTAATAATGAAATTAGGTGTTCCGGACTTGCAGTTTACTTTAAGATATTTTTAAGGACGGACCATAATTTACCTGCATTTATTTATTCATTCATTCATTGTTTGTTAATGCCCACCCTTGACTAATCCCATTTAAAGGCAAAGTGTAACTTTCTTATGTCTCTGAACAGGCTTTACCACAATATTATTGCACTGGTGTAGTCCTGATTCGGGTCTAAAGGCCGTCGTCGATTGGAATTGCTTCCTAACGTTTCGCTAGCACGAGTGGCGAGCTTCTTCAGAGGTCCTTCCATCTCCGGTGTTGGAAGTAGACCGACGATGGCCTTTAGACCCGAATCAAGACTACACCAGTTCATCAACTGGCCGCGAAAGCCTTAACCAATTTGTCACAATATTATTATTTAGAAAAGCATGTCTGGACGATCAAACGTCAAAAATTACTAAGCAAATATATATATTATATCGTCGTCGAAGAAACAATACCGCCTAAGTCGCAAAATGCAAATTGTTCAGGAGATTGAAAAAACTACGTAATATCAACAAATTATGGTATTTCATTAAACGGATTTTTTCTAAAACATAAAATTATTCTGATTGATGTTATTGTGATGACAAATTGGAATACTTTTGTATTTTGTGATATTTGTGGTACTTAGGCGTTATTAGGAAAACTCAATGACTACAAAATTGACTTAGGCGGTTTTTATTGCACAAAAGGAAATAAGAAAAATAACAACAATAACTTGAAAGGTAGAATACAATGGCACTATCAAACTATAGAACAAAGTAGTATTTTATTTCAATACAAAAAATAGAACACAGAGACGAATAAAAAATCTTTAGCCTGACTCTTCATGAGGAATTTGGTCGTAAAAAGAATGATGGCCAAATGTCAGAACACTCTTTAATTCTTGAAGATGCAACCACTTGGATTTGGTAATTTTTCGTTTTTCTGTGTGTAGAAGTGGAGCGTTTTCTAGAGAACAGTTGATGTTTTTCCTTTGGCGCCTAGGTAGTGAAGTGTATTCCGCATCAAAATTTATTTTGACGGAGATTTCTCCATTGCAATATTTTATTGCTTTTAAGTCTACTACCGTGGGGTCGCCAATCACCCTCCCAGGTCGTATCGAATCGTATATTTGGAAATCCTTGCCAGAAAAATTTTTGAAAAATGTGTGTTGCAAGAAAAAACTCTTATAGGGCATCGTCTTAGATCTTGCTTCTATCGATATGTCAGAATACTGATCTGGAAGGGAGATATCTCTGTTTCTCAGCTTGGCCTCAATGGAGCTGTGAACTGAGTCACACTCCATTTGCGTGTGACCCTTAGTCAGAAATTTTTGTTCGATGGTAACTTTGTATTCTTCACTTATTATTAATAGAACGTTAGATAGGACCGTATTTCTATTTTGATAGTTACACCCATCAGACCAAAGTATAACTGGTAATCTCGTTTGTTCTAGAATTTTTGATAATGTATCGATAATACATGATGCGAATGTCGAGGCTGAAAGGTCAGAAGCAGTTTCTCGGTTGAAATCTCATCATTTCTGAGATCAGCATCATTGTAGTCAAGGTTTGCAGTTCAAAAAATGTTGCTGGAAAGTTTTGCTTCTCGATTTCTTCTTTAGTTTGATGAATTGGCTCCGAATATTCCGCTATTTTTGCCGTTTCCAGGCTTCCTGGTATCCTAGTAGTAGTTGGAGAATCGCCTGTGACCAAGTATTCGTTTCCATCAAGGCTTAAAGGACAGTTTTTATTTTAATTATCTTCCTCAGGTAAAATCAATATCCCTTCTTCCAATAAGAAGTTTGCACGTTTGGGAGCAGCATGGGTTGATGTTCCCGCCGATTTTCGTTTGCCTTGAAATTCTTCAAGAGCCTAGAACAATTCAGAATTCGTAAACATAGTATTGTCTTTATTTCTTTCCACCTCGTTTGTATACGAATCGCTTTCTTCCCAGTCGTCCATATCTGCGAAAACACAAAGCCTTTTTATCATTTCAATAACTTTTTGGAAAAAGCATTCACGAAATTCTAAAGTTTCTAAAATATTAATTATTGGTCACTTGACAATAACAATAAAATCTAAAAGGAATAACATGCTGTTTCAAGGCCGTAGTCAGAAAGTGTTTCAAGTGGGTCAAAATTCTGTCGAGCAAAAAAAGGTAGGTAATCTACTTTCTTCCATCTATTTCAACTGATTTTTCGAGAAAAAAGTTTAAAGGGGGCACCCCTATTATACCCCCTGGCTACGGCCTTAAACTGTTTTAATTAATCGGACATTAATCAGATCAGAAAATCCACTTTTCAACAAAATACCGCCTATATCACTTAGATCAGTTGAAGACCACGGTATTATTTAAAGTTAATACCGCCTAACTCCATATTTAGGTTCAAAACGGTTTTTATATTGCTAAATTTTGCAACTATGTCAAACTTTTATTATCAACCCTACCAGTAATTATCCAAGTATTAAACATTGTGGAAATAATACATTTTTCTTACCTTTTAACACATTTACACACTTAAAAACACCGGCAATGCAGCATAACCCCACAAAATGACCGTTACGCGTTGGATATAGGCGGAATTCTCAACATAAATATCATAGGCGGTATTATTAAAACTCGATTTGGCGCCAAACCATTCCGTATATTACTGCTTTATCGATATAAAACGATAGATATGGGCGTTGCTTATCGATTAAGCATGCAATATCGATTTTGAAAAAATGCGACTTAGGCGGTATTGTTTCTTCGACGACGATATACATAAATATTTCCTCGTATAAAAAAGACAATTTAGTCAAGTTTATACCTAAATAAGGCATAAATACAACCCTTTACTAAATTAATATTAACCATCACATTACTATTATTGAGGATAAATAACTCTATTTGCTCAGGAATTATCTTTGATCGAATTAAGGTGACAATGAGTGTTTGTATTAAAAATCAATACCCCTTAAAACATCTAATACATAATATATCTCCTGCCAAGAAAACTTTTTTCTTTCTATTTATTCAAATTTATTTATCAACCTTTTTTGAATTAACCTACTAAAACCTTTTGAAAAATTAATGGTGATGCTTTGATACACAATTTACTTTAACAAAACAAAAATTAATTCACTATGGCAAAGAATGTGGGTAGGTATGAACAAAAATAGATATTTCCAAATCACAGTACCCACATAAAACACCTCTGTATTTTGAAGATATTTATGTTAAATATTCATATCAGATTTAGATTTTAATCGGGATAACTTCCTTAAGCAAAGGTGGTAAACAATTAGTTTTCATTTATATGGTTTCAAAAGAGATAACTCATATTGTTTAGTTCAGAGATTATTGCATTTGACAAAAAAACATAAAGTAGTTTTAGGAACCTTATTCCATTCCTATCTGTTGCCGTGATTCTGTGGTGATGATTCTTGTGGTGCCTTATAGGTCAGCTTGAATTTCGTAACTTTTTTGGATTTTTTGAAAAAACTTACCTTAAATGAAGCACCTTTTTCCAAAAAAAATTTTTTTTTATAGGTTGTAACAGGTTATTGAATTAATTTTATGTCGCTATGGGCTATTTAACCAGGTTTAACACACAAACTATTTTACCCACAGCTTTAACATATTACTATTTAATAATTATTATTTCCAAAAACATCTTCAAAATATAGAAAAAATTATTTTAAATCCTATGCTTATTATTAACGGTTAGATCGCACAGAAAATAGGTTTGTTCCAACACCCAATTACTGTACAGGGTTATCCAACCAAGACTAGACAAGGCGATTTTTTGACATTTCCTGTACTTTTATAAAAAAACTGAAATAGCCATCTTAAGTCATTTTCTCCCGCGAATTCGAATATCTTCAGCAAAAAACAATTGAACATCAAACAAAAGTACTAGGGGTCACTTTGATATTTTTTTAAATGGGATGCCGTATTTTTAATGAGCTTATCCGATTTCTCATATAAATTTTGATCTAAAATGTTGGATTTTTAATTCAAAAACGCCTTTTTTCTTCAGTTTTAAATTCGGAAAATGTTCGTCTACCGTAAGATTAATACCTGATAGATGGATACCCGTTTCACCTGTTCACCCTTTAACCTGCTTTAAAGCGTCCGTCAGTTAGACAAAATAATCAAGTTTCAAATTTCTATATATTTTTCACGAATTAATTACAAATTTAGTAGTTTTTGCAAATCTATTATTGCTTACGTATAAAAAAAGTATGACATATTAGAAAAAACTATAAACTAAAGTGAATAACTTTAATCTCAATAATATAATTGTTCTATGTGTCCTCCATTATTTTCAAAACATGACCGATGCCCCCTTTTCAATCTCTCCAAAGAATCTCTTACAATATTTTGGTCCTGGTTAAGTCTATTAATTTCATGTATAATTTTTTGCTGAATGTCCTCCAGACTTCTGTTGGGTCGTTGATAAACTACATTTTTTAAATGACCCCATAAAAATGTATCCATTGGCGTGATATCGGGGCTATTTGGTGGCCAATGAATTGTTCCGTTACGGCCAATCCACTGATTGTAACGCTCGTTTAGGTATGTTACCACTTCTCGAACTGCATGAGGCGGAGCACCATCCTGCTGCCAAATGATATTGTTGTAGGCTTGCAATGGCAACCTTTCCAAGAAATCCTCGATATCGTTATGAAGAAAATGGAGGTATCTTTGGCCTGTTAAAGAGCCACGATAAAATAGTGGTCCAATAATTTGATTTTCTAACATCCCACACCAAACATTAAGTGAGCTCCAACCTTGAAACTTTATCATTTCATATCTATGAGGGTTAACTGCTGCCCAGTATCTTGTATTTTTCCGATTGTATACCCCCGATGTTGTAAATGACGCTTCGTCACTCCATAGAATTTTATTATATAAATTATAATCTTCGTCTTGCTGTCTCATCAGCATTGAAGCAACAAATCGAAATCGCAGTTCTTTTTGAAGCTGTGTTAAGTATTGAACGGGAAGGATGCAATATGGTTTTAGACCACATTTTTTTAAAGTTCTGTGAACTGTTCCATAGCTTACTCTCCGGAGCCCTGGACCATACCTTACTTCTCGTACCGCTTGCGGAATAGAACTCTTCGGATTTATAGTAAAATATTGAACAATAGCTCGATCCCTTATATTCCGTCTTTTCATCTTTCTTGGCTTATCTTTCAATGTCTTACTTTCTTCAAATAGGGTCTTAATTCTGAGAATTGTATCCACTGAAATGTGTCTCTGGAAACTCTCAAAAAATGTTCTTTGTGTTTGTCGAGCATTCTCTCCACTTTTGTAATATAATTTTATTACATTTAGCCGTTCTTCTAAAGAATATTTCATTATTTGTAATTAATTCTTGAAAAATATATAGAAATTTGAAACTTGATTATTTTGTCTAACTGACGGACGCTTTAAAGCAGGTTAAAGGGTGAACAGGTGAAACGGGTATCCATCTATCAGGTATTAATCTTACGGTAGACGAACATTTTCCGAATTTAAAACTAAAGAAAAAAGGGGTTTTTGAATTAAAAATCCAA
Organism: Polydrusus tereticollis; assembly: GCA_963920685.1. Lineage (NCBI taxonomy): Eukaryota > Metazoa > Arthropoda > Insecta > Coleoptera > Curculionidae > Polydrusus > Polydrusus tereticollis. Next base: position 48,906,989 of record OY987334.1, on the reverse strand, counting down.
CATTTTAGATCAAAATTTATATGAGAAATCGGATAAGCTCATTAAAAATACGGCATCCCATTTAAAAAAATATTAAAGTGACCCCTAATACTTTTGTTTGATGTTAAATTGTTTTTTGCTGAAGATATTCGAATTCGCGGGAGAAAATGACTTAAGATGGCTATTTCAGTTTTTTTATAAAAGTACAGGAAAAGTCAAAAAATCGCCTTGTCCAGTCTTGGTTGGATAACCCTGTACAGTCCCAGAACCGTCACAAAACTGTTGGGATCGATTTTGTGCGCAGGCGTTAACGTTACATGGTTTCGTGACTGTACAAAAAATAGGCATGCGTTGAAACGGTTTTTGAACCGATATATGAACGCCGCGTGGTAGCGTCTTTGTGAAACTAACCTTACCTTTCAATGTAAACAAATAGCCAGTAATTTTAATATATTATTCTTAACATTTCTTTTGTTCACCTAAATATTCTTCATTTTTAACTCGGGGTTCGTTTAAAACCTACAAATCATCATCAGAAAATCAAGCACTCAATAGAAAATCACTGTCTCCTCCGTAGCTCATATTTTTAATGCAAAATAATTATTTTATTTTATTAATTATTTTCTTTCATAGACGATTTAAGAGAGTTTTCGCGTTGAAATAGCTCGAAAACTACTGTTATTTCCAAAACTTATTTTTTATTTCATTTTAAAATTGTTACAATCGAGCTGACCTATTATACTGCACAAGACAGAAACTTCACTAGTTTGGTACAGGTTAGTATCTATATCAATAAATAAGAAACACATTTTAGCAGCTTTTCCAATCAAGCTTTTATTCAGACCCGTTCCTACTGGAAAGGAAACACATGCTCCTTTGGTCAATTTAAGATGCAACAGGTTTACGTTTTTTGACGTTGTTTACCCTATCGTTTGTTATTAATTTTATTGAATAAGATTGATTGTGAGTATTGTGACTGATAAAATACAATTAGTTCTAAATTTATGATAATAGTCATGAAAAGTGAGGTTAGCAGTTATGTTGGCTAAACCAAATCATTTGATTTTCCTTTTATCTCTACTAATTCTTGAACTGTCAGAGAATTGTTCTAAGGGCTCAATAATTGCACAAGCAGTTCTATGGAGATTAAAAACTGTTTTTGAAGTGTCCAGAAAGTTAAATACCAGTTTATACCTCGAAAATGGTAACAGATGGGTACACAAAAATAATAAATAATGGTACAAAACTAATGTTAACTTCATTACCTTTTCAATATTGTATTTTTCAATGGCCTGTGTGGCACAATCGACAGCGTCTTGCTGCATGTCCTCGGACATGTCAGCATTCTTGATCACGGCTTTCCTGTCAGTCATCTTGCTTATTTTTGGAGTCGAGTTAAACCTGAAAAAGAAATTAGGTTAAAAAATTATGCACTAATTCATTGTTTATAGCAGATTTTTTCAAATTTGTAACAACCACGATACACTAGCTCACATTATATTTTGAATAACAAGAATAATGTTGAAAGTGATCTGTAGTCTCGCATTTAGGTACAGAATAGAGGGAGCATGGGGCACAAGAGACTTTCCAAAAATCTCTACATTACAATATTCAATGCTAAAAATAGATCCTGCCCGTGGTGTAATACATGTTTACTACTGTAGGTAGGATATCTACAAAACTTGGCAAAGGTACCTCTAAGTAAGTAGGTGTAATGCAACACAAGAAAACCTGATGAGAGGTCTTTCATTAACCCTATTGAAAAGTTTTGTACATCTTTCAAAAACTAGTGCCTTACTTGGGTAATAGGCCGAAAATTAGTGTTATAATTTTAAAACTACGAATGCTACATTAATAAACATGGAACACATACGATTTGTGGGTCGTTTTCTTATAGCCAGTGATATGCTTAATGCGGACCTTAGCATGTGCAATAATTTCGCCCATACTTAGGAAATAACTGGCACAAGCGACCCCCGCATATTAATGTTTTATCAATATCGGAAAATTTATCAAATGCATGCGATATCAGTATCTAAAAATTGATCAGAGCTTCGTTTAGATTATACCGATTCACGCGGGAGCAAAGCCTATATTAAATATTTGGTACTTACGTGGAATTTTACAGCTTTTCTGCTGAAACCGAGTGAAAAAATGTTTCCAGTGACTTTTCACGACTTTTAATTTATTTATTTTGTTGAAAAAACCGATCTTCAACTATTTTTCTCCCTGACTTTAGCTGCCTTTTCAAGTCGCACAAAAATCAACTGACAAAATACCGTATAATTATTGGTTGGTGGTAGAGGCCTCTGGCAGAGGCATCTGGCAAAACGCGTCTGATTGGCCGATACCTTTTGCCAGTGCCGGGTCGTCATCCTGGTTTTGCAATTTAAAAAAAAAAATAATAAAAAAATTACCATTGAGGTCTAGAAATGAATAAATGCAATTCCTCTATTGATTTTATTTAAATTAATGCAGATAGATGTTACTAAGTCAGGCGATACATGCAATTCGCCTTACGTTTGATCATGCGACACCGATACAAGATGCAAAACATCAACGTCTAAACCAAAAAAAATAGGTAATTACCAATTAACTTTTATATTAATGTTTTCTGAAAATGTGGCTTTGACAGTGCTGGACATTCGTTGATCTCGTGCTCTAAAAGCAATAAAATCATCACAAAATCGTACCAAATAACGACAACTAAAAATAAGCCCCCCAAAATGATTAATAAATTATTTAAAAAGAAAAACATATTATCTCGAAAAAGAAATTTTCTACACTCCTACTAAAGAGAAGCATTTTTGATACAAAAAATGTGTTAAATTTATAAAACAATAAAAGCATTTAGACGACAATATAAACTTGGCAAAATACATGCATGCGAGAAAGCGAACAAACCCCTTTAAAATTAAACCTACCCGAAACGACCTCCTATCGGTTCTCTTGAAAATTCCGCCCCAATCAAAACAGATTAACTGCAGAGTTTTCTTTTACGTTAATAAATTTTGGACCCGATTAAACGGCAAACTTCATAAAGGCATAGGTTTTCCCGTTTAACAAAAATCGATGGCCAGCATAGCGCATGAGCCAGCCCTCTGCCAACGCAAAATTTGAAAATTATCGACGATTAGGGGTTAAAAATAGCAAAAGCTGAAGATGAACGGGCCTTAGTCACGGCAGGCACTCCGTACGGGGATAGTTTTTTGTAACTTAAAGTAAAACTGCTATTAATCAGATCTAATTGTTGTGATAAGTAAGCCCGCATCAGGGGGTAAAAGTTGAACTGATAGCGATTTATCTTGTTTTCGGGCAGCATTTAATCCCTTATTGTACGGCTGGCGTATAATTGGTTGCATAAAAATTGTAATTTTAGCGAAGCAAGACATAGGCGGAACTATTTTGTTTATATGATCAGACATATCACTGTAGGAAAATTTTTTATGGCGCTCTGCGAGTGTGCGATTATATAGGTACTCGTTGGGGAATACCACTTCAGGAATGATGGCGTTCTATGAAGTAGGGAAATCTATAGAGGTGCATATACAGGGTGTCCGGTAAGTATATGGCCTTGGGCCCCTATAGGCGAGCTCAAAATAACCCTAATTTGTCATAGAAAAAAATTCCTAAAGTGCCCCTTAACGGAGATACAGAGCCCCAAAGTGGTACCCAGCGACTTACCTTCTCGGCTCTAACTTTTGGAGCCGACATGTATAATTTAACATGTATAATATAAGGCCACTTCATTGCATATCGAAGTTTTTTTCTCGAAAACGAAGCAAGATACGAAACAATATCAGGAGACAAAAAAGTTGTATTTTTAGCTGCTTAACCCGAAAACAATATAAAATCTTTAGTAAGTCAAAGGCGTACATTTTTTTGTCAATATTATTCGTAAGACTGCCCCCCGGGACGCCACTGGAACTTATAATTATCATCTAGTTGGTGCTAACTTGGCGTCTTATCACAACGAACAATACTGCCAAATTTCACCATAATCGGCAAAAGGATCTGAAAACCAGACTTTTTAGGATACATATGTTTATATGAACTTTTCTACTTGAACTTGGTTGAGGAATGCGCCTTTGGAATTACGGCCTATCATTAAGTAATACTCTGTATAGTGACTATGCTGACATGCATCTAATTTATGGGCAAGCACTGGGCAATTGTGTGGAGGCGAGAAGAATTTATTTTGATACATTTCCAAATCGACGTTTACTGCACCGAAGAACTTTTGGCAGTGTTGATGAGAACCTTAACAAAAACGGGTAAAAAGTCAAGTGAAAGTGCTAATCCATTTTTGGAAGTTTTGTGCAGCATAATAACGTGGTGGAGAAGGACCTCCAAGAAGAGCAAGGTACTCTCAGTTAGAGGAGAAATTTCTGGATGAAATTGTTGAAAAACCCTCTAATAATGTAAGAAAACTGTCGAATCAAGTTCATGCGACAATGTGGGTTTTATTCACGAGACTCTTCCAGAACAACTGCTTCATCCTCATCACGTCTAACAGAACAGATTTCTGAAATGCCAACCCTCTCAATGGTTCCTTTATGCGGCACACTTCGATTTGGAAATGTATCAGAATAAATTCTTCTTGCATCCACACAATTGCTGAGTGCTTACCCATAACTTAGATGCATGTGAGGATTATTGAGATGTAATCATGACAAACTTTATTATTTTAAAGCGAATTATTAGTTATGCTGTTATTCGATTAGTTTACTGTGTTTAAATAACTTATGTTAATAACTTGATTATTAAATAAATTTCGAAAGTTAATGCTTACACGTGTATATACAAAAAATTAATTCTTCGAAAACGGCTAATTTTATCGAAACAACCTTTTTAAAGAGGGATCGATAACCAGAGTATTTAGAAAATCAATTTTTAGCTGTGAAGTTAACTTTATTAGAAACAGCTGTACTGTCTAGGTTTTTGAGCATTACTTAAATTCATCTTGGTTACGGCTACCACATTTATTCAAAGTAAGACAGAACAAAAGCAGTGTGCTGTAGTCAGCGAATCTATACAGGGTCCGCCACCTAAAACTTCTCAGAGACCCGTATTTTCCTTTCAAATTGAAAGGTTTACTGATTGTCCGGAAAAAAATTTACACTTACCCTTATGTTAAATCAGTTTACATGTACAGGGCGAGGTAAAAAAATGTTAATATACACACACTTTTAAAGAACTCAGTAAACTTGTCGCTTAAGAGTAGGATTTTTCGTCTTTTTGTAAAAAGTCGTTGATGTATTATAGTAGAAAGAGGGTAGGAGACAATATGGAGCCTTGAGGGACTCTGGTATTGATTGACTTTGGCTTTGCCTAAATTAAAATAAATATCTTGATATTTCCAAAATAAATTCTATTTACAAATTAATATGAATATAAATGTTATACAAAATAGAATACAAAATTAATATAAACACATTTGGTGCATAAAAATAATATAAAAATATTAAATATAAAAAAAATAATACAAAAAATATTCGAATGTAAAAAAGGAATGTGGTACAAAAGTTTAATCTAAAATTAAGTCGATCCAGTCCGGTTTAGTGATCATTATGTATAAATTGTACAGTAACCAGCAGAATTCGCGCTCCATCATAAACTTTTTTATTATTAAATTCTGAGAATGTTATTCTTGATGAGCTGTACGTCGTTTTTACATGGCTGTAAAATGCATTAATATTTATTGCTCAATCCTTTATCTCAACACTTGTATATTTTCAGGTATTTCATAATAAATTCGATTTTTTAGAAATCCTCATAGAAAAATATTAACCGACTTAGGTGTGGGCTATTAGCCGGCCATTCCTTACTGAATCTGAAAGCGACAAAATATGTTACGTTGAAGTATGCGGAACACCTCGACAACTCGATTATCATCACTTTAATTCATCAAAATTGTACACAGAAATATTTCAAAAACGGCTGAACTAAATCTTGATATGTTATATATTTTTCAAATCAGAGGTAAGATATCTTTCGTCCTGGTAAAAATATATTTAAAAATATAAAATCAAGAAAACATTTTTTTAACAAAATAATTCTACTTATTGGTTAATGTGTTAAATAATTTTCATATTTTTTTTTTTACGTTTTGTTATTTATTTTATATTTTGTTGCTTTAATCTTTATAAACATTTTTGAAGTGAACTATTTGTTTTCCATTTTACGAAACAGAATAATTGAAAAAGAAATTAGTTTTATAAAAAAAAGTACTTACTCACTTTTGAATAATGTCACCGAAAGTATTTTTTTATTTGCATTTATTAAACAATGCATATAACAAACTCAAAAATTGAACTAACCTGAACTAACCCAAATTAGCACAAACCACGCCCAATTTTTTTTTTGTCCGCGGCGTTGTCGCCTTGCAAGCTGCATCCCAGGCCCGGGTATAGTCGCAAGAACACAGACCCGTAGCTACGCCACTGCAGCAACTTTTATCGATAATAATATTTTCTGAGAAATTATTAATAAAAAAGTTTAGCGCGAACTCTGTTAAGTCACTGTATTCCGTTCTATAGAAGATTTGGATCTTTTCCCATGCGTCGGTCATAGAGTACACAGGGCGATATTTAAAAAAAGAGTTTGGACTACCTTGATTGACATAAAATATGTCCCCTATATTTTACGCCATTATTATATAAATAATATACAGGGTGATTCAGAAGTACGGTAGGTAACTTAAGGGGGTAATTCCCTATAATATTCTAAAAGAAAAAGTTCATATGATATGTGCCCGGAGTCTTTGATATGCATGGCGTTAAAGTTTAGGTTAAGTTTATTTATAATTTTTTTAAATATCCTTTTCCCGATTTTATTGAAATTTGATACCGTTATTGATAGGGGTAAGGGGCTTAATTAGCCCAAACCAAATTAAATTTATTAAGTCCAGTGGCGTCCCGGCAAGCACCTTAACTTATTTTATGGCCAAAAAATAGTACGCCACTGATTTTTTAAAGTTTTTTTCCGGACTTACCAACTTATAATACAATTTTCTTGTTCCCTGAATTGTTTTCGTATCTCGCTTCGTTTTCGAGAGACAAAGTAAAATCCACTTTATTGCATGTAAAAAAAATACCTATGTAGGTATTTCAAAGTTAATTAAAACATCTAAATTAAAAATAACATTATTTTTTTAAATATGATTATGAATAACGGTACCAAATTTCAATAAAATGGAAAAAAGGATATTTTATAAAAATTATAAAAAAACGATTTTTTAAAAAAAAAACTTTAATACCCTGTACAACAAAAACGGGGCAACTCCGGTCTTATATGCACTTTTTTCTTAGAATATCATAAGGAATCACCCCCTTAAGTTACGTACCGTACTTCTGAAACACCCTGTATATACCGGGTGTTATTTATTAAGTGTCCGATATTTTACAGGACGATTCCTCAGTTAAGGTGAAAAGTTCATATGAGCATGAGTCCGCAAGTCCTTCATCTTCGAGATACAGGGTGTTAAAAATTTATTTTTATTTTTCGTAAATAATTTTTGAAATAATGTCTGTATTTGGACGAAAATTGGTATCTAGGGGTTTATTGAAATGCAACATTCGAATTTGATGTTTGTTGAGTCGATGCGGATGGCCACGAAAATGATTGGATCTGGGCGGATTATTTTTTGCTGCGTTGCCATACTACAGATTTTTTACAAGGTTTTAGGCAATGTTATATATTTCCCACATCATGTTATTCTAGTAAATCATAGAAGTTAATACTTTTAACAGAGTAAGTGGCGTAAGTCTGGCAAACCAAGTGGAGGGGAGCAGCTTGAATGTTGATTTACTTTACACTGGAATACAATGATGACAACACGTTTATTTGTTATTTTTCGGTCTAATAGTTACGAGGTCTATGGTCGTAATACACGCCGGAAGTCGAGAAGGATTTTTGCCAGATGCAAGTTTAGTTTTTACTTCATCGAAGAAAGTGGAGGACTATTATGACAATATGACTGCCGCGATATTCGAGAACTGGTTTGAAGAATATGTGCTAAAATCACTAGAAGAACCCTCGATCATTATTTTAGACAATGCTTCATATCACTCACGAGTTTCTGAAAAAAATATCAAACAATAGTTTCACCAAAGATGAAATGAGTAACTGGCTAAACACCAGAAAAAATAAAAAACGACCATATATTTTTGAAAGCAGATTTGTTATCCGAAATTGAAGTACACACTGCTGGTAAGGAAGAGTCTTACATAGTGGACTCCCTCGCGGGGAAATACGGTCACGACGTCTTACGTCTGCCCCCATACCATTGTGAATTTAATGGTATTGAATTAGTGTGGAGAATTTGCAAAAACTACTATGACAAGCATGCATGTCAAACGACGAACGAAGAAAGCATTTTAAATTTATGGAATGAAGCTTTAAAACAAATTGAACTAGAGACTTGGTCAAAATGTATTGACCACGTGGAAAATTTGATTCAAGATACTTTTGACTCGGAACAGGTCATTGATGAAATAAGGACAATTATTATAACTTCGCGAGAGGTCGCCTACGCTCGAATGAGCATGGCACATAAAGAAGAAGAATTATAACTTCTGATAGTGACAGTGACAACAGTGCTGATAGTGATATTGACGACTAAATGTACATTTTATGTAATAAAATTTCTAATTATTATTATTATTATTATTTACATAGTTATGAAATAAAAAACAATTAAATAAATAATTGTAATGGAAATTTTAATTACGGCCCATATATCTAAAATTAGTAGAAATTGTTGGAGGACCGCTGTCTATTTTATTCTAGACTAATTTTGACCATAATCGGTTAATGACAAATGCGCATTCACTCACTGAACGCACTTTTATCTCCTGAACAAACCCGAAATCAAAAAATTATGAAAATGGACTTTGCATTAGACAATAAAGTGCCCACATAACAGTGTTATCACAAGAGAAAACGTCAGTGGCGTACATATTTTTTGTTCCTGTTAAAAATTGTAACACCCTGTATCTCAAAAATGAAGGGCTTGCGGACCCATGCTTATATGAACTTCTCACCTTATAAATAACCGAGGAATCGTCCTGTAAAATATCAGACACTTATTAAAAAACACCCTGTTAATAAATAAAAATAATTTTTTGAGTGCTGCCTAAATTTGTCCCAGAGTGTCTATATTATTACAGAAGAATGACGCATGGGAAAAGAACCAACGATTGACTGTAACTGTATCTAAATGCAAATTTATATTTTTTATATTCAGAAAAAAATTAGTAACGGTTTATAAGCGGAACAATTAGAAAAATAATGCTTTGAGCAAACAAATTTGTTGAACATACAAAACATATTAAGTTATTTTAACACACGTATAGTAGTGATATCACATATTGTAAAAGAAATACAAACAAGCTTATCGAGAGACAACAAGATGCTGCGACCTTGCAACTTTGATGTTTGTTTAAAGTGGATGATAAAAATGATAATAGGTACAATTATAATATTAGTTTTAGAAGGATGTAACAGTCAGTGGCAGCTGTATGGAAGGACGCCGTTTTTGAATATTAAGATATTTATACAGCAAATGAAAGTAGAAGTAAAAATCTGATGTCATACAAAAAATTTATGAAAGGCGTTCTCATCAGTGGGGAGGGGGCAATAAGGGAAGGCAAGTTTCCTAATAACGCAGTAAAAAAACTCAAATTTTAAGACTTGGGAATGATAAAGCCCGGAAGAGAATAAAAGCCTAATGGTGCCTAAAAATATCTCTTATTGTTTTCGTTCTAGATAGGGGTCTAAATTTAAACGAAACCCCTGTACACCTTAAGCTCATGGAAAATTAAATTTGCCTCCCCCAAACTACGTCCCTGATTATGCCCCTTCCCCCCCATGGAAACAATTCTGCGGGTGCTCATGAAAGGGCGCCCCAAAAGTTTTTGAAATGATCGTGTCACACAGATTTCTCCTCTTTTCTCATTGTATCGGAATGTACAGGGTTATCCAACCAAGACTAGACAAGGCGATTTTTTGACTTTTCCTGTACTTTTATAAAAAAACTGAAATAGCCATCTTAAGTCAGTTTCTCCCGCGAATTCGAATATCTTCAGCAAAAAACAATTGAACATCAAACAAAAGTACTAGGGGTCACTTTGATATTTTTTTAAATGGGATGCCGTATTTTTAATGAGCTTATCCGGTTTCTCATATAAATTTTGTTCTAAAATGTTGGATTTTTTTTTTGATTTTTTTTTTTTGGACGAACATTTTCCGAATTTAAAACTGAAGAAAAAAGGCGTTTTTGAATTAAAAATCCAACATTTTAGATCAAAATTTATATGAGAAATCGGATAAGCTCATTAAAAATACGGCATCCCATTTAAAAAAATATCAAAGTGACCCCTAGTACTTTTGTTTGATGTTCAATTGTTTTTTGCTGAAGATATTCGAATTCGCGGGAGAAAATGACTTAAGATGGCTATTTCAGTTTTTTTATAAAAGTACAGGAAAAGTCAAAAAATCGCCTTGTCTAGTCTTGGTTGGATAACCATGTACAACTAAATCAATTGCTAAAATCTGATAATGTGATTTCAAATTAAACAAACTATCAATAATGAAATCATTAAAATATTAAAAATTAAAGGAATGTTCATAAGCTTTTTAAATATCGGTACTTTGAAGCTTTTAAAAATTCTCAAGTTGCATTCTGATGATCCGATCTTTATGCCAATGTATATTACATTTTATATAAGTATGTCAATGTTAAACATTATTATTTATATACAAAATACTTAGATTTATCACAGTAGTATAATTAGTTCAACTGTTTAGTCTCACTAAACTTATAAATCTTACAAATAACACTATAATCTACCTACAATGGCAAATGATTTCAGTTACGCCATAGCTATACCATAACAATTAAAGCACAAAATCTTAGGCTGGCATTGCACTATCAAAGATATTTGATAAAATATTTCTTAACGTTCAATCTCAAATATTTTATACATGATTTTGTATCAAAGATCCTTAATAGTGTAATGCCGGCCTTAGTCTCAAAAATATTTTTTGTAAACACGATCACATGTTTCACCGGTTAAGACATCATCAGACCTAACTGGGAAAATTAAACAACAAACCTAATATGATGAGGGAATATTTGTAATTTGTGTGTTGTTCAGATATACAGGGTGTCCGGAAACTTAAGGAGGTGATTTTAAGCGATAAAATAATGGCAGTAAGTCATTTAGAAAAATGTCGAAATCTCCATGGTTTCCCAGTGATAGCTGCTTAAAATATATTTCTTATTAATTTGATACCTCATTTATTTCTTGACATTTCAGCTTCTTCTACGAATTTACTGCGAAAAATACGCTGAACTAAAGAAAAAATTATAGTCTATTTTTAAATTATGCGAAGTAATAACTCAATCAAAACCGTCTTCTCCATGTGCGTGCAAGATTTCTCGGCATGTAAAGATTTAAATAGACCTGAATTTTTAAATTTGTGCAGAATTAGTACAAGTATCGATATTAAATTCAAGTTTTGTCTTCAAATATATATTTTAATATTAAACTTTTTAAGCTTAAAATTATGTACAGCCGTACCATTTACCTGGAATTTTAGACAGCAATTTTATCAAAACTAATTAGAGTCTAGGTATTTATTCCGTTTCTGCTCTAATCATTTTATTCCATTTTTTTTGTACCTAATCCTGGTTACCTGGTTGCTTATTATGTGGTTATTATGCCTTTATGGGTGCCTCTATTGGAATAATACACCTATTTACAGTTAGGCAAACAACGAGACTCACCTCAAATATCATGAAGGGTTTTAACAGAAGGATGCACACGGGGGCGGTGTTCCTTGATGTCAGTAAGGCTTTTGACAAGGTATGGCACAACGGTTTACTATTAAAGCTAATAAGACTCGGAGCTCCAAACTATCTCGTCAAGATTGTGGCTTCATTTCTTGAAAATAGAAGTTTTGCAGTCTCGTCGGAAAGCGCGCTTTCTTTGATAAAACGCATCAGGGCTGGAGTGCCGCACGGCTCACCTCTATCTCTGATGTTGTACAATATACACTCACGATATATACCGAAAGATGGAGAAAATGAGCTCTATTTATTTGCCGACGACACTGCAATTACTGCGAAATCAAAACAACCGTGGTTGATAATCTCAAGGCTGCAGCGCCACATTAAACGTACCTATAGAAAAATGGCTTTCGGCTTGGAAGATTCGTCTAAATTCTTCCAAGACGAAGGCCATATTTTTCTCAAAAAGCAACGTCAAACGACCTGAGACTAGGCTTAGCGTTAACGGGGTACAAGTGAATTGGTGCCAGGAAGTTAAATACCTGGGACTTATCTTCGACCAAAGGCTGAATTGGAGGCTAAATTCAATTAATAGAGTAAAGCTTGCATTGCGACAATTGAGCTCCATCTACCCCCTGCTTCACAGGAGGAGTAGAATTGGCAACAGGACTAAGGTCAACCTCTACAAGGTCTTGGTCAGGCCGGTTTTAACTTATGGTGCGCCCTCGTGGTGTAACATAAGCAAGGCGGAGCTGAACAAGTTCCAGGTAGTTCAGAACAAAGCACTAAAGCTAATAGCAAATGTACCGAAATATGCTATGAACCGAGTTCTACACAATGACTTTAAAATACAGACCATAAAGGAATTCTTTTAAAAATCATGACCGACTACTACAAACGTACGGACATTTCGACCAACGAACTCATAACACAGTCACATACAAGAGCAAAACCTGACTCGACATACAAACTACCTAAAGATTGGCTTCCTATTGGCGAGCCAATTTAACAGTAGGGAGGCACTAGAAATAGTGGAGAAGCACTATCAACACAGCAGCGTTTTAAGGACGGTAAAAAAAAGGCGCCAAAAGGAAGCAGCATCAAAATCCTAGATAACCACGCACGACTCACCAAGGAATAAAGCTACTGCCGAATAAAAATAAAAATGAGCAATACCGACAAAGTAGACGAGGAAAGAAAAGAAGTCACAGGTCTAACCTAGCTTACAAACACATGGAAGATCCCGTATAATACACCTATTTATATCTACACATACCTACCTTGGGTGTTTGTTTCTCAGTGAAACTAGTCAAAGTGTGAAGTGTCAGTGTTTTTTTTAATTAAATATGGAGAATTTTCAACAATTGCCTAAACGCTCTAGAGTCGGTCCATGTTGTACAGTAAATGAAAAAAAAATTAATTCTTAACTGTTACGATTCTATTAAAAGTAAGAATGCGGATTTAAAAGCCTGTTTACATTAGGTGCAAAAAATGTCATGCAAAGTATTGCTTCTGCAAAAAATTGCATTGCGTAACCGTTTACATACCATGCAAGTAAAGGATGCAAGCATTTTAATAACCAGTTGTACCAATTGCATTAAATAATTTTGTATTTCTTTATTTCCTTCCTGTTTATACTCTACTGATATTATATTTTTAAATTGAAAAGCAACCACTGCTAATTACTTAGCACGTTTGCAAATAACGAAATATATTAGTTTTCCTTGGCTTGGCTTTGCTACGCATGGATCAATGGATGAATTGATTTTTTTATGTTGGTAACTGTGATTTCACACAAAAATTGCATGCCTATTCAAGAAGACCAGGACTACCCATTTATGTGTAGATATAAGCTTTGGAAATTATTAAAAAAATGGGTTTTCGGTGGAAAAAACATAATAGGCAATCGATATTAATAGACAGAAGCGATATAGTCTGTTGGAGAAGAAATTACTTAAGAAGCATGCGAAAAGCCAGAGAAGAAAACAAATGAATATTTTACCTAGATGAAACATGGCTAAATGAAGGCCACACTGTGACTAAATTTTGGCAGGATGAAAATATTAAAAGTTCAAGGCAAGCTTTCTTAAAAGGATTGTGCACAGGATTAAGACCGCCATCTGGAAAAGGACATCGACTTATTATAACCCATATTGGAAGATTTGAAGGCTTCGTTAAAGGTGGTCTACTGATGTTCCAATCTAAAAATACAGGAGACTATCATGAAGATATGAATGCCGATGTTCTTCAAGAATGGTTTAAGCTTAAGCAAATGTTGGGTCTTATACCAAAAGATGCAATAATTGTATTGAATAATGCAAGTTTGCACTCTAGGAAAAACTATGGAAAAATTACCGGCAAGTGGGTGGCGTAAAAGTGAAATAACAGAATTAGATTCCTTAAAAAAAGAACTATTGATGCTAGCCAATTTACATAAAAATGCATTCAGAAAATATGTAGTCGGTGAAATGACAAAGTTACGAGGAATATCTCTGCATAGACTCCCTCCTTACCACTGCGAACTGAACCCGATCGAACTTATAGGGGCTCAAATAAAGACAGATGTCGCCAGAAAATAAAATGGTGGATTTAAAAATACTCTTTAATGAAGCTATGGTTAAAATCAGTGCGGAAAAGTGGAAAAAGTGTATCGATCATGTGATAGAAGAAGCCAAAATGTGGCTTTGTTTGTAAGATTCTATATATTATTATATGTTGTTTTTGTAATTATATTATGTAAAATAGTACCACCCATTGTTATTTATTAGTTAATACGACTTTTAAATGTTTTCATATGTTATAAATACCTACGAATATAATATAATGCAATTTTAGGAGAATAGGCATGTTTAAGATTTTTAATTTAAAGACTTTGCCAATACACGCTCCTTCACTAACTACTTTGAGAGCAACGTCTTATTCTCAAATTGTCAGTTTGGATTTAGAGAAGGCAGGAGCACTGTTCTTGGCATCCAGAACCTCCTCTCCAAGATTATGGATGCATTTGAAGACCGACACTACCACATTGCCAGATTCTTTGACCTAAGCAAAGCCTTTGACTGCGTTTCCCATGGAATTTTAATAAATAAACTCAAGTGCTATGGATTTGATCGGACTAGCATAAAGCTGCTGGGGTCGTATCTGGAAAACCGTAGGCAGATTGTCAGGGTGGGTGGGGTTTCGTCGAGGGAGAGAATCGTTGATGTAGGAGTCCCACAGGGATCAGTATTGGGACCCATTCTTTTTTTAATTTATGTAAATGACCTACCATCACAGGAGCCCACTGCGGGGTACACTCTCTTCGCCGACGACACGACACTCAGTCTGCAAGGACAGCAGCTTGAAGAAATTGAAGCCGTGATGCGGGAGGCATAGTCAAGGGCAGAAGAGTTTGCAATCAACGAACTGCTGTTAAATGTTGATAAAACACAAAACATGATTTTTACCCTGCGCGACCTTGGAGGAGTAGAAAACCAGGAGTGCCAAGTTTCTGGGGGTGCATCTGGATCCAAAGCTCAAATGGGATGTTTATGCTAACAGTGTCTGTGGAAGACTGAGAGGTTGTGTGTTCTTGCCGAGAAGTTTGGTGGACTGCGTGTCAGACGGGACACTCCTGGCTGCTTACCATGCTGTTTCATTCAGTAATGACATATGCTATTGCGGTGTGGGGCGGGGTGTCGTCTGCGGACAGGGTGTTCGCACTGCAGAGAAAAGCCATTAGAATTCTGGCACACCTTGGGTTCCGGGAGGATTGCAGGAATGCTTTCCATCAACTAGGCATCCTCACTCCTCACCTTTCCGGCAGTATTTATAATGGAAAACTTACTTTTCATAAAGAAAAATGAGAGCAGTCTCACGACACATGGGGACGTTCATGACCATCATACCAGAACTAGACAAAACATAGTGCCTATTTACTGCAGACTGGCTAAGTGTCAAAGCAGACCAGATTTTATGCGAAGCTCTTCAATAAATTGTCTGTTCCTGTTAAAATTCTAGGACACAGGTGTTTTAGAAAAGAACTAAAACTGTTTTTAACTAGAAATATATTCTATATTGTAAATAAGTTTTTGAACTTTGATACGAGTAGATATAATTTTAACGTATAAACCTGTGTTGTCATTCTAATGTATGAATTTTATGGATAATTTTAATATGTAAACCTGTGTTGACATTTTAATGTATAAATTTTATGTGGAAAATTTAGTCCTAATACTCATTTTAATTGACGGATGTTCATATGTGGGGTGATTTATAATATGATAAATATTTTGACCATTTTCTGACCTGTGTAAACATTATACCTATGTAATTTGCATTAATAAACTATTTTGTATTTGTATTTTGTATAACAATGGTAAATCCTTAAATATAACAATAGCTTGCGATAAATTCAGGGTGGACCTACCTAAAGAATGCTCATTATTCAGATCCTTTAATGTAAGCACAATAGATTTAAAGGGATGGTGTTTAAATTGTTCTTGATATCCCGGTATGCGTTTTGCATATTTAATGAGCATTTATTACTTCGCGCCATTTAAAGATAGACTATAATAATAAAATATTGTGGGTTTATTTTTACCGTTTGGAATTATACGAAAATATAATAGAATTATCATTATCCTCATTAAAGTTTTGTAAATGACTCATGTTACTCACAACAATACCTGTCACCTTGACTAAATTGCTCTTGGCAACTTCTATCTTCTTGGCAAATCTTAATAAACGTTGTCAAAATCAGGGTCTAAATAGGATACTCTGAAGAGCAAAAGTTGGGAATTCTTAAAATATATATTAAATTTGGACACAACAAGCGAGAAGCACAACGCGAATTTAAAAGGCGACATCCACATTTAGTAATTCCTAGCGAAAACACTTTCCGAAATGTGTTTCGTCAACTTTCTGAAGAAAAGGCATTGTCGGATACTTGAGGACGAAGAACTTGCGGTTCTTTTATATTTTCAAGGTAATTTTTATTTGTCCTTATATTCGCTCCATATTATTTAGAAGCTTAATATGTTTTCAAAAAAAAATCCACAAAATTCGATAAGGGACTGTGCAAGATATCTTGGCAAATGTTGCACAGTAGTTTTTAAAATTATGAAACGGCATAAATTTCACGACTTTGTGTTCAGAAAAGATCAAAAATTAACAGAAGAACAGAAGGAAAGACGTTTGGAGTTTTGCCGTCACATGACAAACATCCTCAACAATAACGCCAATTTGTTTGAGAACATTATATGAACCGATGAATATTCTGTTAATACGGCTTCAGCTCCAAATCCCAAAAACACACTTCTGGGCATCGCAGAATCCGCATCTTACAGTTGAAGTGATACGTTCTGGGTGGGTATCAGTAAATGTGTGGTGCGGCATAGTGCAAAACAGAATCATCGGTCCAATTTTCATTGATGGATCTTTAAATGGAGTTGGATATCGTGAAAATAGAGGATATTCTTAAAACCTTTCCTCTAAACGCCGCAAAGAATTTTATATGGCAGCAAGATGGTGCTCCATGTCATAGTGTTCTTCCAGTTTGAGAATACCTCAATGAGAATTATGATATTTGGATTGGTCGTCGAGGGACGATTGCATGGCCTCCCAATAGTCCCGACTTGGGGCTACCTCAATGACAAGATATCTGCATCCAGACCAAATAGTGTTGCCGATTTGCAGGAACAAATCCAAATTGAAATTGACTTTCTCAACTTCGGTAGGCCGGATATGATTGCTAATGCAATTAAAAAACTAAAAGAGAGTTACCAATTCTGCATTTTAATGAACGGTGGCCATCTTGAGCAATTATAAAAATAGTATATATGTTGTGTTGTTTTAATTTCGTTCCAAAACGGTAAAAAATAACCCCAACAACCACTATATATTTTAAAAGAGGATAAAATTCTTTAACTGATATAATGAAAAAATAGGGGGTATTCCATTTGAAAAAAACTGTCACTTTCGATACTCAGTTGTTTTTGTTCATTTCATTTTCTGAAGGTTCGGTGAGAATGCTATAACTTTGCTAATTTAACGACTTCTCTATAACCAATAATAATGGAGATATCTATTTGGCAAAATATACGCGAACACCCTGTACAAATAGTCATTGATTAAAAACAAATCTCCGATTAATTACATTATACTAGTGCTGGCAAAAACCGGAAAAAATCAAACCGATTAATCGGTTTCTAAAAAAAACCGGATTTGGTTAAAATCGATTAACCGAAAACTCGATTTTAAAACCGGTTAACCGATTAATCGAAAACCGGTTAACCGATTACTCGAGAATCGGTTAACCGATTTTCGGTTAACCGCGTTTTTGGCTCATACCGAAAACCGGTTATTGGTTAACCGCGGTTTAGACACGCCAAAAACCGATTATTCGGTTAATCTATTTTCGATTTATCGGCTTTCGGTTAATCGAACTCTTTCTAGTAGATTGATCAAGTGGTTTAAGGTTTAAGGTTTAGGTTACTATTTTACTATCTATTGGAATACGGATATTTCTATAAGTATAAATATTATTTAAATATTTATAAAATATAAAATAATTAATAAGCAAAACACTTGCTTACAGCTAGCTTGAGTTGAGTTTAAGTTTTATTTTAAATCTTATTTAAGTTTCTATTGTACTACATTTTATGTTGAGTTTATTTTTGTTTTTTAAATAAAAATAATAGTGTTTGTTTTACAGTTTTCTCATTAATTTATGGAGTTTTGTTTTAATACCTTTAACTCCGACTTTAGTCAGCTTCTGGTAAGTATCCTGTTTTCGGTTTGGGTAAAAATTGCGGTTAACCGAAAACCGGTTAACCGAAAAATCGGTTTCAGTTGCCAGCACTAGTTTATACCGTTAACGGCACAATCGGTCCTAAAACCACTTGGTGAGGGCTATTAACGGTTATACTCTAGCCTTGAAAGTAAACCGAATCTATATTATTAGTGCTCAACAAAATTTTGATTAAAGAGGCGTAAACTCAGAATCAAGGCTCCCCCTAACAACTCCCCTTAAATTAACCTTAGGACTGCCCATGACTTTCAAAGAGCTCCTTCCGTAGCTCCCCCTGTTGCCAAAGCTCAATCCCCCACCCTTTCTGTCCAAACTGTGCACTATATTTCTCACTAAGTTACTACTAGTTCCCTTTAAAGAACTCGCTGAGGACTCCTCCTTATCTAACGTCGCTTCTGATGATTTTAAGCGCAATTTTTCATTGCAACATGGAGATTTTACTTGATTGGGTTCCACCTGAGTGGGTTTAAAGGATTTACGCTCAAAAATCGGAGTCCTCCGAAGAACTTTAGCGAAAATTCCTGAAGGTTCGCTATCTCTACATTGAAAATCATCATCCTTCGAAGAGTAAAACTTACTAGTAGCCTTTCTTTGCAACAGAGGAGTTCTTTTTAGCACATGATGATCATCCGAGTCCTTCGTATACGTATGTCTAGGTAAACTACATCGCCCCGCAGTATTCCTAAAAAAACTTTTGGTTTCCGGGGCGTTATTGCTACCAAAAATGTTCCTACTTATGCTAAAGGGTGCCTTGCGCATGGAAGGCGCTGCGGTCGCTTCACTAACTAAAGCAGACGATATTAAGTCAGGTATATGCCTTTGGGCGCTTACATTAGACTCCTTAAGCCCTAAGTTAGACCTACAAGACGCAAGCGCACTGCTATTAACAAATTTCTCGGTAACTGGTGACGTGGCAGCGTTCATACTACCCAAATTAAGATTAGTTGTCTTAGCGAGCTGAGGCGCAACGGTATTACTTTGTTTAGCTAAAAATCGGTAATTTTGACCGGTATCATCAAAAGAAGCGGTGCTGTTGTCTTTAATCTCCTTGATGAACCTATTGCGAGTGAAGTTCTTAGGCACAGTCCTCAATTTAACGGTAAATTTGTTCTCTTTTAAGTTATTTTCGCTATTGAGATCCAATTGTTTTAAAAACGGGGGCTTTTCCATCGACTTTAACTCGGAACTGGCAAGATTCTTAATACAAATAGGCTTTTCGTTGCTCTTACTAAACATCTTGTCGTTCTTAAGGAAGTCTAAATTTTCATAAGTAGGACACAAGTTTGTACTATCATCCCTAATGTGTTCCAATATATTAGTTTTACTATTAGACAAAGATCTACTTTTGGGATTAGTATCCCAGGCAAAATCGGGGCTGTCACCTAGACTGTCCGAGCTAGAAACTTTGATCAGCGGTTTTAGAAGCTTCTCGCCCTTGTTCGGGAGATTTTCCGCCGAACAAACTTTGATTATCGGTCTGAGGTTCTCTATGCTGGCATTCTTCTTTTCCGATTGAAGTTTCTGGGACAAGTCGGCTTGTTTGCCCTCTGTTATGGGTTCTAGGGCCGGGCTTCTATGGCCTGATGGGATACCTAAGAAAAATTGCATTTTTACAATACTTGTTTGTGGTAAAGAAAATAAAAGAATAAAAAAAAAATAGTTGAAATCCATTATTTTACAAAGCTGTAAGCAACTTGCAAAAAAAGATACCTTACGGTAGTCAGTTACTAAAAGTTACTATTTAATAGTGTTAGTAACTACATTTGATGCAAAACAAAAACCGATGCACGTCATCAATCAATTTGGGCAAAAAATATTAAAACTTTATGCGATATTAAATTTACTACAAACTTAAAGTATTCTTCTTTGATACGAACCCACTTATAGCAAATGTTTTGTTCATTCAAGCTTGTAAAAATTAATATAATTTGAATTTTATTGGCCGATAGTTGGCAACACAACTGTAAACGATGCGGTGGCGCCGGCTCGTTCGTTGGCTTGGTTTGACGTTTCATGCAAAACTAACCTTAATTGCTCGTGGTTCCGTGTTGCTGTGCGTCTATTTTTTAAGAAAAACTCCAGATTTTTTCATAAATAGCATTAAAAAACTGTTCTATTAAGAGAAACAAAAGTGCCGATACATATCTCGGTCGATTACGTTGTTTATTATTTGTGAAAAATGCGGAAGCATTTAAATAGTCAGTGGCAAGGAGCTAATAGCTTCTTAAGACGCTATTTTCAGCTTGTTTTTATGAAAAAAAAACTGTGTAATTCCCATACTGGTATATTTTCGTTACAAGCTGGCAATACTGCCGATAACTGACGTCACTCGAAGAGTATGATGTGCATCGGTTTTTGTTTTGCATCAACTATATACTCAAAACTCAATATTATTGTCAGTGACGTCGAAACCATAAAAACCAATGCATTTTGGCAGATTTCATGGTTTTCGGGGACGTACTAAGGACAGCGTATTTCGCTCTGTGCCACTCATTGCTCTCGTATGGTGTAATTGTATGGGGGAGTGTTGCAACTGCGGGTAGAATTTTTGCTCTCCAACAAAGAGCTGTGAGAATAGTAGGGGGATTACTTTACAACACACGCAATAAAGACGATCTAATTACTCCCTACTTCTCTATCTCCCTCTACCTCCAGACTTGTAAAGTGCCTAAAGAGGTTAGTTAGTTTAGGTTAGTTCCTCCCGCTAGTGCAGTTTGAGGGCCTTTTATAATATGTGATGATTTCGAAAATTGTGAAATGTTATTTGATGTCTAATAGTTCAGTGTTCTGAATCTGAATGCAATTTTATGTCTTTAACGGATATTATTGTTCTATTGCACTATCTTCAACATTGTGTGCAGTGACCATGTTTAGGACTAATGACAATAATAAAACCAATAAAGAATCAATGAATCAATCAAAAATATTCATATTGGAGGTATTTCCTTCCACAACACCTAACCCTGACACAAATTGGTCTCCTTCATTCTCATATATTGACAAAAGTATATTTATATTGCACACGCCATCATAATTGTAAGCTGATCAAAAATAAGCATGGGGTAGTGTAAAAAAAAAGTCTGTGCGTTTTAAGAAGTCCGATATCGGATTAAATCACCAAGGGATGTTATCGCTTTTAAAACAGTAAGTCGGTTAAGTTACAATATCTTCGCACCTTCGCTATACTTGATCACACCGAACATTCCACTGGTTTACTGTATTCTATTACTGGGCGAAATCAGGGGTTTCAAAACAAAATTATCTTAGGATTACGCGTTGAGCATAAATAATAATTACATAGATAATTAAATTATTTTGCTATTATTATAGTTAAATCTATATAATAATCGCTATTTTCCAAGAACCAATTAAAATTTGCTCAAGTGCGGGATGGTTAAATATGTAAGATTTTGTCAGGTATATACTTTTCCGATAATGACATTATTTTGGGATTATTATAATTAAATCTTCATAATAATTACTATTTTCCAAGAAATAATTAAAATTTGCTGAAGTGCGGGATGGTATGTTCTACTTTATTTTAAATAAGTAGTTGTGCTTTTCACTGTTAGTTTGTTTCTCATTGTGTGTGAATTAAAATCAGTTATTAAGCAAAGTTATGGAAAATGTTCAGCAAGGTGGCACATCGCCTAGAAGGCATTTATCTCCAGGTGAACGCCGTTTGGTATTACAAGTGGAACGTTATTTTACTTTAGAAAAAGATAACTCGGGCCCGTTAGAGTCTGTTTTGGCAGTGCAAAAACGAACGTCTGATGCTTGCGGCATTTCAGAGAAGAGGATTTGGACAGACCATATAAAAGGGTTCGACTCCATTCAAAAACCTTGGATTTATCCCAAGGGATAAAACTCTCTATTAGGAATATTGTTTATGATATGTATAAAGCCAAGGAATATGTTACCCTCAAAGCTATTCTTGAAAAGATAAAGCAGAAAAAACTTTGCGATATTGGAACTAACAGTTTGTCCATCATCTTAAAACATATGGGTTTCAAATATAAAAAAAAAAACGAACAACAGAAAACTGCTTTGCGAGCTGTCCAATGTTGTTTCGAAAAGATGGCAATTTTTAAGGTATTATTTAAACAACAAAAAATCGGAATTGTCAAGACAAGTTGTTTTTCTTGACGAAACATGGGTATTTGCAAACGGAACTTCAACAAAAACGTCTTGGCAGGATGACTCAAAGCATTGTTATTCAAGTACCCGTGCAAGTAATGGAAAAAGGTATATTATATTACACGCTGGTAATGAAGAAGGTTTTGTTTTAAATGCCAGTTTGATATTTTCATCAACAAAAAAAAACTGATGATTATCACGGCAATATGGATGCTGAAATTTTTGAGCATTGGTTCGAGGAAAAACTTTTAAAAAGTTTAGAAAAACCTTCCTTAATTGTTTTAGACAATGCCTCTTACCATACGAGACTCGAAGAGAAATTCCCTACAAGCAGCTGGAAAAAGGAAGAAATAAAAGAGTGGTTGTCAAAGAAAAACATAAACCATGAAAATTTATATTTAAAAAGTAAACTTTTAAGCAAGTGTAAAGAGCAGTCATTTAAAAAAAAGTATGTTGTTGACGAATTAGCCCTCAAATATGGACATCAAGTTTTGAGATTGCCGCCCTACCATTGTCATTACAACGCAATTGAATTGGTATGGGGTATTAGCAAGAACTATTATGACAAACATGCCTGTAAAAATATCGGTAAGCCCAGCGTTATAAAGTTATGGGAGAAGGCGCTTGAACACACAGAAAAAATTATTTTTGAATCTTATGAGACAGAACAGGTTATAGACGAAGTAAGACCGTTAATTATTACGAATGATGATGATGATGACGATGATGTTGATTCTGATGAGTCTGAAAGCATGGGTGAAATTTCAAATGCAGAGGAAGACTACTTTTAGTAGTACCTATCTACAAGTAGGTACGTTCTGTCGCAATACTACAAAATCGGTTCTTTTTAGAACCAAAACTTTATAAAAAAGAATTCGTAAAACTAATTTGTCTGAATACTACAAAAGCTAAAAAATTATTGTTTTTCTTTACCTAAACTAATTTTTTATTTACTTTAAATTATTTTATTTAGAAAATGTAATTCATCAACATCCAAAATTACCTTCAATATAATTTATTGTTTGAGAGCCACCGACATAATGCTCAAGAGGTTTTATGGCTTAGCGGACTTCTTAAAACGCACAGACTTTATGTACATTGTTTGTGATGAGAAGAAAAAGCATGTTGCCTACTAAGATGAAAAGTTCGTGACAAGCGACATGAGTAAACAAAATACCGGGTGATGCATGGCTTAGTTGAACATAAGAAATCCCATGTAAATTTTGATGTGGCTAAATATTGGCTCCCCTGTACATTTTAGAGAAAAATTGTATGGTAATTTTTTGAAGAGGCCAATACAATAAACCCATGTGCCAAGTTTGAATAAATTTTAATAAGCCAATTGAATTAAATGCGATGGCAAAATTATGAAATTTTCATAGTTTACGTAATACAGCAAACACCAGCAAATAATTTATATGACGCTATTGTCAAAAATTGACGTAAAGCTGGACATAACGAATAAAGATTATTTCACATTATAACCAATCCGGCAATCACACATCCAAAATAATAAAATACGACTACAGATTTTCACAAAAACATTAATTAATTAAATGTTTAAACAACCCTCCAGTAACAGCTAAGTAATATCCTAACCAATTATAAAATTCATTTCTAACATTACTGAGTTGATATTGAGAAATTCTGTCACGTTCTAAAATACAGTTTTCTAGTTGGTCTAGATTTTCAAATTTTACATCTTTATAAATAAATTTTTTTAAGTGACCCCACAGAAAGAACGTTTGCCGAAAGACGAGGAGACCTGGCTGGCCAAAGGATTAGATGCCGCGGCCAATAATATTTCCGTTAGACATTTTGCAAGTATTCCCTAACCATGAGAGAATTATGGGAAGGACAACCGTCCATTTGATACCAGATCTCCTGATGTTCGCATACAATTTCTTCTAGTGCGGGTTCAATTCGATTTTGTACATTTATTTTTTGTGGATATTGCGTCCGAGCATGAACAAGACGATGTTCATTTTTGTGGCTCCAATACCGGCAATTTTAAACATTTGATTCGTTAAAAAAATAGTCCATACTTTCAGTGAAGTCAATGTAATGTAAATAAAACAATGCAGTCTTCGTCCACAGTTTAATAATTGACATAAATTCTAAGTTCTCGACATGTGTCAAGTACTTAAGCACTTATCTTCAGGGGATACTAAAAGGACTGTATAAAGTTGAGAATGAACAATGAATATAAATCAAAGATTAAGAAGGACTTACCCAACATCGAGTTTAACATAAATGTAAGTTGTCTCAAATTATTGAGTACAACTCATAGTACTTTTAGAACTTATGTCAATCTATAAACTGTATAGAAGACTGCATAGATCAGGTAAAATAAGCAAGGAGTAAGTAGTAATAGATACATTATAAAAAAAAATCATAGGGTTTCCGAGATATACAACTTATTTTGTTTAAACAAAACAGTTACGTAATATTATAATGTCTGTATTAACTAACAAGGGAAATTTTCGCAAACGCTCGTACCGTAATTTTCGAAATCGTGTGTAATAGGCTTCTTACCACTCTTGGTAGGTAATATACTATTCCATTTCCTTTCTAAAATGTACTATCACTAAGTAACGCACAATCAATAAAACATTTCAAAATTATTTTTATTTTATTTAATTTTTTAATGATTTTACGAAATTTGCTGGAAAGCCAATTACATGAAACACAGAAGATACTCATGAAAAATGTACTTCTTACTAGGTACCCACATTTTTTATTGCAGTGTAAAGCATTTACTTCATCGTTTTAGTGCGTCTTTTAGAGTAATAACCCGGCCAACTGTCAAAATTTCAAGGTGAAGGACATATAATTTGGTCCCCATTTAATCAATGCTAAACTCGGGATTTTGTCGCTTCTCGTTGTTTGCTCTTCTCGGCCTAAACTATGAAAATTTTGTATTTTTGCCATCACATTAAATTGAATAAGTTAGGATTGGCTTATTAAAATTTATTCAAACTTGGTACATGTGTTTACTATATCGGCCTCTTCAAAAAATTATAAAACAATTTTTCTCTAAAATGTACAGGGAAGCCAATATTTAGCCACCTCAAAATTTACATGGGATTTCCTATGTTCAACTAAGTTTACTAAGCCATGCATCACCCAGTATACAAGTTTCATTTAAGTTCGTGATAGAATTAAAGCACATGTTGTGCCAAAACTTCTACAAGCTATAACAGTTATTTACTTTAAAATTGATTCGTATTCCACTTGGCATTCCAAAGTTCAAAATGACCGTTCTCAATATGTCAAAAATTATAATTCCAATGCATTTTTAACCACCTGAAAACATAAGGAACATAATAATACAGGCCCGTATACTGAACAGGAGATAATTGAACGGGAAGTCAAGTTAGTAAGACCATTCATAAGCAAGATATAAGGTAAAGGAAACTGACAGAAAGTATGGAATGGCTTCAGGAAAACGGTTTGGAAATCTCATGTGCTGTTCTCGAGAGGAAATAGGAGACTACCCAGACAACATATAGAAACACATGGGAGAAGAATAGATTGCAGGTAGAAATGTGGAAAATAATTTACTGAACAACTTTCATAAAGGTCACTTTTTCGGATACGAGGTAATTCAAAAGTTACAAGCATTATGTACGACTTCTTTGTCACTCTGTATTGTTATACCAAAAACCAATAAATAAATAGTTAACCACTATACTAAATTCGGGTAAACGCTTTAACTTACCTTCAGGGGTCGTACTTCCAGAAGAACTCGGGCTTATTCCCCTGTAGTGCTGAATGTCGAACAGCAAATCGGGAGGTAGCGGCATCCCCACAGCTATGTGCATTGATAGAGATTCTAGCCAGACCTCCATCACTTCAAAAGGAGGCCTGATAATATAAACAATCAAAAATGTAAAAAAGACATTCTACGAAAATTTTGTATGCAAATATAACAGTTAGGAAATCCCATGTAAATTTTGCTACCCTCAAATAATGGCAGCCCTATTACTTTTACATTAAAATTGTATTAGACTTTTTTTAAGGTCCTTGTATGTTGGACTCGCACACCGAATACTTGCATTTATTAAATTAGTACAATCATTATTTTTTCTTGAATACTGTAAAACATGTTTGACAAATTTCAAAGCCAAAGTAATAATTATAAGTACAAAGATGTATTAGTGCTTGTAATAATTGGGCCATCATAAATATACAGACTGTCCAAGGATAGGGTTTACAATAGCACAAATGGATGAAAAATTTCATTTTTCGGGAAAAAGTCGTTCTTGATAAAAAGTTTTGCTTGTAAAAAAAATGCAATTCACAAAGAGAAAATTTTGATTTTTTTATACAGGGTTCGAAAAAACTTCAAACACATGATTTTTCTCAAAGAGTAAACTACCTTTATTTTTCATCTTTGACCAAAATGCCACTTAGAAAAGTTATTTAGAATAACGTTTGTAATTTAAATCCGAGATTTAAAATAAATCTTCGATTTTTTTAGTTTTTTCAATTTTTAGAGGTAAATAAAAATTTTGCTGCCCAATAAAAATATTAATATAAAATTTTATTAAACTCTATTTTCATAATGGGTTGGCTGAATCTGGGGTAAAAATAATGAAAAAAGCCCTCTTAAAAGCTCATAATGATGGGGTTCGCGATATTAATTTAATTTTAGATACGTTCTTGTTCCAGTATCGTAACACACCCCATACAACAACCTGTGAAAGCCCTGCAAAATTATTATTTGGGCGTAATTTAAGAACAAAATTTGATTTATTATTACCTTCTACCCAAAACTTAGTTCAAGAAAAACAAAATAGAATACAAAAAAAATTCGAAAGGCCTCACGAAGTTTTTTTTAAGAGTGGTGATGTGGTGTGGGCACGTGATTATCGCGAGCATTCTAAGAATTGGATTAAGGGTATTGTTAATCGGGTGTTGGGCAGAAGAACCTACATTATTGAAGTGGATAGTGGAAGGAAATGGAAACGTCATATTGATCAATTAAAAAAATGCTATGCAGATAGTAATGTTGATATCCTTCCACTGTCTACTTTAGAAAACAACTCCCCTATCCTGCCTACAGACGCAATTATGGACAAACAAAATTTGGCAGGTGATGTTGGCGAAAATAATAATGACTCTGCGTCGCGAGTGCTCCGAAGGCGCAGTTTAATTAGACAACCCGATCGATTGCAGCTTTAGTAATGTTCGCGAGTGTTTCTTATATTGTTATTATTTTTTATATATGGAGTACTTGCCTTTGTTTTTTCTGTCGGTTAAAGGGGAGGATGTTCTGTATGTAAACAAACTTTATTACCAATTTGGAAGTTAATATTTATGTTTGCCATCTTTTTATAATGACTCTTATCTAGACGCTTTTTATATTGCACATTCCAGCAGTGTATACCGAGTCTCGTAGCCCACAGGCTGGCCGTATTGCAAATGTTAAAATAAACGGTCAAGTAAAATAATGTCGTGTATTATTTTATTATTATATATTAAGTAATATATAACAGGTGGTGTGTATCTTATTTTAAAATTTTAAATGCATTCCTACCATCTTTTGTAAAAACAAGGAATTTTTTTACCTTTTTATTACTTTGCTTTACGTATGGGGCAAATTTGAAATTGTCAAATAGAATTTGATGTGTTTTGAAAATGTTGACCTTAGAACAAAGGGTTTATTTAGTTCAATGTTACGGTGCGGGCGAATGTTCTTACAACTTTGTGATAGAGAAATTAAATCAAAGATATCCTAACGTTTACGTCTCAAAAATGGGACTTCATAAATTATTAAGAAAATTTCAGCGAACTGGTTCAGTTTCCAATTAAAAAAAAAAACTATGTTAGAATGACGCAGCTTCCCTAATCGTATTGCAGTCTGTTGCTGACAATCCTACCCTTTCATTAAGAAACCGAGCTCAAGAACTTGATGTAGTAAAAAAATCTCACATTCGGAATATTTTAAAGGCAAACAAAATATTTTCATTTAAGCCAACTTTTAATCAAACGTTGGAAGAATGAGACGAAGCCAAACGTTTGGATTTTTGTCTTTGGGTCGGAGACAAAATTGTAAGTGGAAACAGTAATTTTCATAAATTTATCATGTTCTCCGAAGAATCGACATTTTCAACAAACGGGAAAGTGTCTTCTGCGCGTATTAGATACTGGAGCAAAAATAATTCCCGTTTTAGAATTCCTGCTAGAAGACAATATTACAAAAAAGTAAATGTCTGGTGTGCGATTTCACATTATGGCATTATTGGCCCATACTTTTTTGAAAACACGTGTAATCGTAGGAGTTACCTTGAAATGTTGGAAACATTCTTTTCTGACAACCTAGAAGAATTGCTTCTCCAATTTAGGAACGAAATGTACTTTCAACAAGATGGATGCCCTCCGCATTTTGCAATTGAAGTAAGGGAATGGCTTGATAATACATTTGGCCACAGATGGATTGGTCGGAATGGTCCGGTTCTGTGGCCCCCAAGGAGTCCCGATTTAACTATTTCAGATGCCTATCTTTGGGGGCGCCTCAAACAATTAGTGTACTCCCGTCCAATTGAGAACGACGTACAGCTTCTAAAACAGCGAATTGTTGATGCTGTTCAAACAATTTTCATTGAAGAGATTCGAAGAAGTTTTGACCACATTCGTTTACAGCTGGAAAAATGTGTTGAATATGGAGGGGGGGTGTTTGAATAGCAAATTATAAAATTATTATTTGTTGTTATTTTAAGACTTTGTTGTGATATTTCCGAGGTCATTTCATTTGTGAAATTCAAAATACATATTTCTGGTAACACCACAAATAAGTTTTTGAAATTTTTTGATGACCCTCTGTAAGATATAAAGTCATTGATAATGTATGTATTTCGACCGCTAATGCTATCCAAAAAAAATTTTTATTTACCTTTAAAAATTGAAAAAACTAAAAAAATCAAAGATTTATTTTAAATCTAGGATTTAAATTACAAACGTTATTCTAAATAAGTTTTCTAATTGGCATTTTGGCCAAAAATGAAAAATAAAGGTAGTTTACTCTTGGAGAAAAATCATGTTTTTGAAGTTTTTTCGAACCCTGTATAAAAAAATCAAAATTTTCTCTTCGTAAATTGCATTTTTTTTACAAGCACAACTTTTTATCAAGAATGACTTTTTCCCGATAAATGAAATTTTTCATCCATTTGTGCTATTGTAAACCCTATCCGTGGACAGTCTGTATATCGGTTTATTCGCTTATCAAGATCTGCTTTTTGCTTACTTTTCTGAATTTTCATTCATCGTCTGATATGCCAGTAACTTATTTGAAATTTTAAAATTATTACAGGCACTAATATATCTTTGTACTTAATATTTTAATATTTGTATTTGATCGGACAGGTATCTTAAATAGCCTTTTCAGTATCCTGCAGTAGCGAAACCGTGTTAATAGTTCTGTAAATATGCATGTTGTTGAGCCTTAATAGGGAAGTCAATGTTTGTGGGCAGCAAAATTTACATGGGATTTCCTATGGCCAGTCTGGCAGTGCACATGAGGGAATCGTGATTTACCTTTTGTCAGGATTGAGATCAGTACATAAGAAAGCTATCTTATAAAAGGGTTCTGGACAAGAGTGGCAAAATTTTTCTTTAAAAGCTGTTTGATTCAAACCGAAATCGTTAGACCTGGGTAAAAAGTCAGGGTCTGCCTGAACACGGCCGATAATCTGAAATACAAACAAATTTTGTTGAGATATCGTAGCAAATTCGGTGTAAGAATTAGAAAGTATTTTACCTCACACAAAATTATTCCGAAACTAAATATGTCCACCTTCTCATCATATTTATTGCCTTTCATCATTTCTGGGGCCATCCAGTATGGATTTCCCACTACGGTATACCGTTTTTTACGTTCTTGTCTTGTTCTTGCACCGGCAGGCCCTAAAAATACAGCAAACACTGGAACACTGGAAGATTTTCAATTTCAAATATAATTTATTGTTGAAAGAATGTTGTACCTAATTCTCATTAATATTTTCGTTAAGTAAAGTTAATCTAAATTATAAAAATGATTACTCATAAATGTAAAAACAATTTCCACAATGTAAACTCAGTAAATCAGCTTCGTTCTATATACTGTTTGTTAAATAAAAAGAGCAGGATAGGTTATAGAACTAAAGTTAATTTATATAAGACTCTCGTCAGGCCGGTCCTGACTTATGGAGTGACAGGTGACAGCATGGTGCATCATTAGCAGGACAGCGCATAACAAGTTCCAGGTGCTACAAAATAGAGCATTAAAAATAATTGCGGACGCTCCGAGGTATACTGTAAATAGAGTACTACACAAAGACTTTGAAATTCCGACACTGACAGAATTTTATGACAAAATATTAGCGGTAGAGAAGTATGTACTAATACACAAAACAAATCAACAACGTTATTACAGGTTGAAGCTCAATTATACAGGACGTTTCATTAATATTGCGAAAAAATTGAGGATGGATTTCCCTACTTAAAAATATGAAAACAAGTTCCTATGTCAGGAAATGCTTCGTTTCGTAGATACAGCTGTTTTATTTTTTGCTTTTTCTAAATAACTTTTGAAATAATGTCGATCACTATTTAAACTAAAATTGGTTGCTAGAGGTTTTTTGAAATGCGAAATTCGAATTTGATGTTAGTATTTTTTCGCAATATTAACGAAGACTTTGTATAATAGGACATGTTTAGGGAAGACTTAATGATGAAACTTGAAATCACAGTGTCCCACGGAATATAAAATGATTTAGAATACATATCTACACATAAGGTACAAAATAATAGGTATAGTCCGTCCATCTATCTTACAAACTCATTATAAATGCTAATCCCTAATGCCGATAAGACCCAGCGGGTGATCGAATGAAAGCAGGAACGCACTCGCTGCTGATAGAATAAAAGGTTGCCCTACTTTATGATAATAATATATATAAAAGCGTAGAAAATTTTTTATCTACCTGTATGCAACAAAAGTGTCATACTGATTTTTTATGTTAGAAAGAAAACGCAAAAACATATTTTAAACGTAATTTAATAATAAGTAATAATAATAAAATAATAATATAACAGTATAATAAGATACAATACGATTAAAATTATAACATATAGGACGGTTGTTAATTAAAACAAAATATACATATACCTACAAAAAAGTACCGTGTCAAAAAAGTAATTATTACATTTTAACCCAAGTCAGTTTCACTATAATTCTTTCTCTGGGCAACAGATCTATATTTACGTATGATTTTTCTACTTTTTGAACATGCGCTACACAATTTTCCCAGCTATTGTTTGGAACATTTTGCATCTCTGACTGTACTAAAGCCGTCGCAGAAGAATTTAAGGTTGGCGAAACATTATTCCTCCTTATCGATGCTTTCAGCTGGTGCCATATATGTTTAATTGGGTTGAACATGCAATGATAAGGAGGAAGTCTTAACGCGGTATGACCCATTTCTGCCGCCAAAGTGTCACAATAATATTGTTTTTTTATTGAAAATAATTTTAAAATTTCAAGCATTTGCTTTTTTGTGTAATTTTCCTCAAAATACATATTATTTTCCGTCATATAGTCCTGAATGGTAACTTTTGTGTCTTTGGAACACGGAACTTTATTTAACCTACGACTGCGGTAGCTCGCATTATCCATCACTATCACACTATTTGGTGGTATATCTGGTAATAATTTGTTTTTAAACCAGTCTTCAAATAGTTCTGCTGTAGTATCATCGTTATAATCAACAAGGGAGTCCTTTATATTTTTGGCTGATAAAGCCAAAGCGTTTCGTATAAATCCGTTTTTTGTCCCAGCATGAATTATTGTTATACGCTACCTTTATTTGATAGAGCTTTCGTTCTGCATTGACCCGATAAATCTATCCAACCTTTATCTGGAACTTCGCGTGTGTCATACCCACGTCTCGTCCAAATAAATAACATTCCTTCCATCCTGTCTATATCCATGCACTGCAATTAGGTATTTCATCATCCATCTTTTTAACCGGGCCGATTCCATAATTACTTTCGTTTTCGAGAAAAAAAATAAAAGCCGCTTCAGACGACATGCATGTCGAAGAAATTTTTGCATTCCTCACAAAATTATTCTCTAAAACTAGTTCTGAAAAGGCAAATTTAAATGTAAGAATTCCGATTTTGTTAAAATTAAAACACAAAGGATTAGAATCACACCACCGCTTAACAGAGAACATATTACTCTGTACAACAAGTTTCATTTCATCAAAATCCCTACCTCGCCACAAGATGGTAGTATCATCGGCAAACATGGTAAACGTACCGCGGACATTAATATTTGGCAAATCATTCATATAAAGTAAAAACAAGACCGGGCCAAGCACCAACTGTTCTCTATCAGCAGATAAGAGGCAACGCCTCTTAACCCCCAAATATTCCAGTTTAGGAAGCAATATTCTGTAGTTAACGCAATCAAATGATTTAGATATATCACAGAACATCTTTCTTATTATAGTACAGAGATTCTCTAGGAAGAAAAATATGGCATTGTTGATCAAATGTCTAAAACACAAACAACCCAAACAAAGTTTCTGGGTTATCTTGGATAAGGTGGTGAGTAATGAAATGGGTTGAAAATTTACAGGATCATCCAAACTTCCTCCCTTTGGTAGGGGGACGACGATGACCGTTTTAAGAAAGGAAGGGGAAACACCGGTTTCAGAAGACTTGTTAATTACTTCCACCAAAGCACCAAGGGCATTATCCGGTAGGTTCCCAAAGATCCGGGCAGACATGCTGACGCATTCTGATTCCCAATGCTGGATATAATACCTTTTAATTCAAAGAGATCAGTCCCGTTCAAAAACAACGAATCGCGTATAGAGATGTTATCACAGTTAATATTTGAAGTCATATTGTATATAATAATACTCATTTAAAATGTTGGGGTCTATCTGTGTTATGTCCTTCTGTAACTTGTCAACCCTTCACAGGTTATTTACAATTTTCCAGCTATCTTGTTTTGTTATTCGAATTTTCAAGTTGTTTTTTATAAAAGTTTTCTTTAGTTTTTTTTATTATTTTTGCGATAACCAATCCTATATTAAAATATAGTAGGAATCCTGCATTGTCAGTGTATTTACTAACTTTTAATGGCATATAGAACGTACAAACAACGTTAACCAGCACAGTTTGAAAGAAAAAAGCAGAATTACCTTTCGGTGATCTTCTAACGCTACTCGTAGCATGAGAAATTATTCTTGCTAAACCAAAGTCTGCTACAATCACACTTTTGTCATCTCTCACCAAGCAATTATGGGAATTTAGGTCCCTAAAAAACGAATTTTTAATACTTGTAGCTGTATGTTCACAAGTAATATCCAAGATTCATGAAAAATGTTTAGCAACTTCACTTGATCATCGTAGCTATGCGATTAAAGCACTTTGAGGTATTACACCATTTTTAATTCGTATAACTTTACCTGTGAATGATATTCATGGAGTGTAAATAAGCCATTCCTGCTGCGATGTCTTTAGCAAAAGAGACCCTCTGTTCCCACGGCAATGGTTGTTGAACTGAATCGTGTAATAGTTCGGTCAGCGTACCACCTGAAATTTAACGCAAAACTTTTTATACAAATATTCTTAAATATCTGAAATTTAACGCAAAACTTTTTATACAAATATTCTTAAATATTTATAATTGTAAATATTTTTAAATAAATAAGATTTGCCCCTAATAAGCACGTCTTTGGGGAATTTACGAATAAGTTTATTGAAGAATAACATATATCATACAGGGTGGCCGTTTAGTGTGGCAAAGTAGAATAGCTTCGCTTGAATTTATAATACACAAAAAATGTTAATATAAAAGTTGAAGGACATTAAGTTAGTTATAACGTAAAATTATTTTTGACTCTATAAGGTGGCTCAACAAAGAGAAACCATAATTTTTTTTTAATAAAACAGCCTGTATTATTTTGCACTTTTAAATTCCCCTTGACATTCCGCGTATCGTGGCAAACACAGTTTTTAATTATTTTGCAATGTTGCCAAGTTATTTAAAAATTTTCCTTTTTGGAAGAAAAAACTTGGCGCCTTAAAATTTGAAATATAATTGAATTAACTCAAGACATTCGAAACATTCTCGAGGGTGTCAAAGACAAAGACTAATTCAAGACTTAATACCCTCAGAACATTCCATATTTTGTACAGGGTGTGCTCTACAAACATGTCAACTTTTCACATTTTAAAATTAATTTACTCCTTTTTTTTTAAATGGAACACCCTGCATTTTAATATTTTATCTTGTAGAGTTTTTTTGTTTTCTACAACTTCTGTTAAAAGGTTCATTAGTTATTTTTGCTCATTTTGGCGTAATATTCTTTTTTGTGGAGTGCACCAGGGCCCCATCATGAAGAAACCACATGCGTTCTTGAACTATGTTCGGTTAGTTTTTATGGGCAATAAGCTGTGGTAAATCATTTTGGAGAAAGTTGAAATAGATCTGTTTCGTTAGAGTTCCCTCGAAAAAATGTGGACCAACTACGTAGTCCCCTACAATTCCTCCCCAAACGTTTAGGGACCATCTGTTTTGTGAGTGAAAAAATGAAAAAAGGATTTGTAGTGGCATAATAATGAAAATTATGCCTATTGACGTTGACGTAGCTTCGTCGCAAAAAAAAAACTAAATGCACCCTTATTTCATTTTGCGCCCACGCGCAAAATTCAAGTCGCCTACCATAGTCCTCGCCATTAAGCTCTTGCAGCAACTGAACGTGGTAAGGACGTAATTTGTTTGAGTTGATTATTTTTTGAACCCACGTTCGCCCAATGTCCAGTCGTTGTGCAAGAGTACGCTGACCAATATGAGGATTCTCAGTAATACGTTGACTTCATTTTCTTTGGTGCATACACGTTGTCTTCGATCATTTTTTTATAAGCCACACTTCCTGTAGTTTCAAATCTCTACATTAGCTTTTCGAATGGCTTTTTATCAGGGTGTCTTCGCTCTGGGTATCGTTCTTTATAAATTCTTGTAGCTAATACAGCATTTTTATCACTAGCACCCACGACATAAATCATATCGATCATTTCTACATTTGAATAATTCATTTTTGTGACAATATAAATTTAACTTGATAAAAAGTAAGAAATAAAATGACAATGACATCTTAATAAAATTTTACTATTGCTTGTGCTATTATTTGCTTGTGTCTGTCATGGCTAACTATAAAATAAAATTAAAAAAAAAACATTTTTGTCATTTTATTAAAAAAAATATTACGTCAAACTGAGCAAAAATAACTAATAAACCTTTAAACTAAAGTTGTAGAAGGCAAAAAATTCTACAAGACAAAATATTAAAATACAGGGTGTTCCATTAATTTGATAAAAAAGAGTAAATTAATTTTAAAATTTGAAAAGTTAACACGTTTGTAGAGCACACCCTGTACAAAATATGGAATGTTCTGAGGGTCTTAAGTCTTGAATTAGTCTTTATCTTTGATACCCTCGAGAATGATTTGAATGTCTTGAGTTAATTCAATTTTTAAGGTGCCAAGTTTTTTCTTCCAAAAAAGAATATTTTTAAATAACTTGGCAACATTGCAAAATAATTAAAAAACTATGTTTGCCACGATACGTGAAATATAGAGGGGAATTTAAAAGTGCAAAAATATACAGGGTGTTCTATTAAAAAAAATGTATTGTCCCTCTTTGTTGAGCCACCCTATAGAGTCAAAAATAATTTTACGTTATAACTCACTTACTGCCCTTCAACTTTTATATTAACATTTGTTGTGTATTATGAATACAAACGAAGTTATTCTACTTTGCCACACTTAACGGCCACCCTGTATTATAATTACATATTTGAAATAAACTTATTATTATTGATAGTAAGTAATCTTACCAGATATGTACTCTGTCACTAAGTGAAGCTTTTGTTCTTTATAAAGTACACCTATGAATCGGAGTACATTGTTATGATGTAAAGATCTCAGCACTGCTACCTATAAAACAGAAAGTAGTAAACGTAATGCTATTAAAAAGCAGCATTTGGTATGTACTATGTACCTCTTTTAGAAAATTCTTCTGAGCCTCCTCATCGACCCTGTATAATTCTTTAAGCACCATCACCTCTGATGTATCTTTTGTAGTGACCTAAAAAAGTTTTTCATAAGTCATCTTATTTGAAGGCCACGACCACTAATATCTCACGTAAATTAACACCTATTTTACCTTAAATACTTGGCCAAAGAATCCCTGTCCCAACAATTCACCTTTGACCAAATCCGAAGCCCGAAAAACTCGTTGTGGCGGTCGAGATTCCAAGAATGAATATGCCCTTGATAGTTCCAAACACCTTTTTGAATTTGGCGCCCTTAAAAGAAATAATTACTAATATACAGAATGCTTTTAAGCGATGGTTAGGATAGAATTCCATAATAATGTGAGCTTTGAAGCATTTAAAAGCATCATACTTGCAAAATTCAGTCGAATATCATGAAATAATTATATTAAAACCTAAAAAAAACTTGTAACACCCTTTACAGCCAACTATGCTGGATGAAGCAAGGTTTATTCCAAAAGCCTTTTAGTCTATTTCATATTATTATGTACGTTTAAAACTATAGAAGATACTGCAGCTAATGTTTCCATAGGAGTAGTTCAAATGCCCCATTTTGATACTAGCGAATTTTTGACTGTAATGTCAGATTTTTACAAGTGGGGGACAAATATTTCGCTAAACAATTAACAAAGTAATGAAATGACACTTACTCATCAAGTAATCTACTCATAGACGAACTTCTCTCTTTATCTAAGGTTTGATCTTTTTCAGCTAAGTGATTCTTTCTTCTCAATTGTCGCGACCTTGTGCCGCTCATATATCCTTCGTCCTTTCTTTTGTACAGCCTTTCTTTGTTTTCTCCCCTAAAATATAAAATCAATTGAAATGGCCCATATTTCCTTAAACGCCCTATAAAAACAAAAAAATTAATAATTATTTGATGTGTTACCTGGTATTCCCTTTTTTGCTTTCCTTCCCATTGTTCTCCACTTCGATAATATTTTCGTCACTCCTGCTTTTCTCGATATTCACCGAATCATTCGACCCGAACGACTTCACGTCTAGAGATGTGGTTTTACTTGTTGGAATGTTGGTATCACTTTTGGTGGTTGCCAAAGGGCTGCTGGTAGGAGATGGAGTGGATAAGTGCGAGATTTTGCGAGAGATCGAGTCTGGATCGTGTTCAATGGTAAGCTAAAAGTAAGAAGTAGAATAAATAAAAGTGTACTATTTCAATACTTTTACAAATGTGTCCAAGTATACGCCAAGATCTTTAACCACAGTCACCTCTTTTAGAGCAACATTATTGATGACATACTCAAAATCAAAATCAAAATCAAAATCAAAATTTATTAATGTTAGCATACAACACAGTATTCACACACGTCAAAAAAAATTTAAAATAAGACAAGGACTATTTAAAGTAAGACAAGGACTATTTAAAATAAGACAAGGACTATTTAAAACAAGACAAGGACTATCCATTATCATGGTACATAACTCCTTTAAGAATTTGTGTACATTTTTTAATAAAAGTATTGAACGTGCACTCATTAGAGTTGACATTCAAAGAACTCCTCAAAGCTATAAAAGGCCTTACTAACTAGGATCTCCTGACATTTAGTTTTAAATGATTTAAAAGGTAACAATTTCAGTTGAAGTGGTAGCTTGTTAAATAGTTTGACTGCCATAAAGGCCGGTCTACCTTGGCACTTCTTCAATCTGCAATATTTGGTTACCAGATGGTGTTTGTTTCTGGTATCATAATCATGACAGTCCCCGTGGGCTGTGAACTCTTCTTCGCGTTGTTTTATGAAGAGAAGGCCCTGCAGCATGCAGACCGATGGAAAAGTAAGCACGCGCAAGCTAGAGAAGGCACCCCTACAGTCCTCCCTGTATCCCAGTCCACACACAATTCTAAGGGCTCTTCTTTGAAGGCCAAAGACCCTGGATGCATGAGGCGATCCTCCCCAGGCAAGTATTCCATAGGACATGATGCTATGGAACAAGGAGTAGTAAGCAGATAACATCGTATCACGCGACACACATCCCGCCAAGTTGCGCAGCACAAACACACTGCTCCTAAGTCTTCCACAGACACCATCTACGTGCACATCCCAATTTAGTTTGGCATCAATATTTACTCCAAGAAACTTTGTTGATTGTACACCTCTGTGGTTGACTTCCTAAGCGTGAAAAGCATATGCTGCGTTTTGTCCGGGTTTAACAAAAGTTTGTTGGCCAGGAACCAGTCCTCTACTGCTGTGCGCGCTAGTGACAGCCGCTCCCCAGCCTCCTGCTCCGAGCATCCAGACACACAGACCGTGGTATCGTCAGCAAATAGCACACATTTAGCAAGCGGGGCACATGCTGGTAAGTCGTTTATGTAAATCAAGAAAAGGACCGGTCTGATGAGATAACAATTTTCTCGATCTGCTGAACCTCATAAAGTAAAATTTGTCGGTATTCAGTGGCATACCATTGAGTTGACACCAGGAAAACACAGTGCTAATATCGTTTTGCAACAAGATGACATCTTGAAGAGATGTTACTTGAATGAAAATTTTCAAATCGTCGGCAAATAGAAAGTGGTAAGAGGTCAACATACCACCCAAGTCATTAATGAAGAGGAGATTAAATAAGAGGGGTCCCAGGTGGGGTCTAGGACATTTAGCCGTCGCCGTTTCGCCGTCGCCGTTTCGCCGTCGCCGTTTCGCCGTCGCGACAATTCGCCGGCAGCCGATTCGCCGTGGGCCGTTTCGCCGTCAAATAGAAATTAATAAAATACGTAAAAAAGGTTATAATATATATTGCTAAATTTTAACAAAATTGTTTGATAAAAATATACCTACATAGGCAAGTCAATAATAAAATGTGAGTATTTATATAATGAGAGAAAAGATCATCAGTAATTAAGTAATTAAGTAATTAGGGTTATTGGAATTCGGGTCTAGGACGTTCAGCCGTCGCCGTTTCTAATCTAATCCACCTTTTTGGGTCCAATTCGGTATATGCTAGATATAAAAAAATTGTAATAATTATAGACTTATATTGGTTAAACAGCGCTAACACGGCATCTAATCCACCTTTTTGGGTCCAATTCGGTATATGCTAGATATAAAAAAATTGTAATAATTATAGACTTATATTCTATTTGACGGCGAAACGGCCCACGGCGAATCGGCTGCCGGCGAATTGTCGCGACGGCGAAACGGCGACGGCGAAACGGCGACGGCGAAACGGCGACGGCGAATAGTCCCATCCCCTCCCAGGTGAGATCCCTGGGGAACTCCCGAGGTAACTTTAAATGGCTCCGATAGATAATCATCGATCTTAAATTGTTGCTCTCTATCAGAGAGGTATGATTGCAGCCAAGAGAGTAATATGCCGGTAATCCCGCAATTGGACAGCTTAGAAAGCAGAATGGTATGATTCACCTTGTTGAAAGTCTTACTAAAGTCTGTATAGATAACGTGGGTCTCAGCACCCTTATCGAAATCATTATTGATACGATTAATAAAAATAAACAAATTTGTATCAACAGAGCGACCAGAGGTAAATCCATGCTGATTACTCACCACTACTTGCTGGAAGGCATTGGCTAGAACAGTTTCACTGCAGTGCTCAAATAGTTTAGGTATAGCCGGAAGAATAGTGATTAGTCGGTAGTTCTTAACGTTATTTTTATCGCCTGATTTATGAATAGGACAGACATATGACAATTTCCAGACACTGGGAAAGATTCCAGAAGTAAGACATTTTGAAAATATATGATACAAAGAAAGGTAGAGAGAGTGTGAATAATATTTTAAAATCCTATTAGCAATGCTGTCCAGGCCTGCACCCTTGTTAACATCAATCTCAGCTAAGGCTTTTTAAATGCTAGCAGCACCTATGCTATTTTCAATATACCGTATTTTAGTAAAATAACTAGACATCGACTTCTGCAAGATAAGGAGGCCTAAGAGTTTAATTTAGGCCGCACGTTCCAAAATATAAATAAAAACATATAACTAAAAACCTAAAAATTGACAAATGTTTTTACATTCGTTTCTTTCCGAAAATGTACAAATATCAGAACTTCTTACTCTCTGCATAATGAGGTATTGTCGATAATTGTTAAACACATTTTTAGTAGGCGTTGGAATGTTGCGATTTGTTTTGAGTCAATTTCATTAACGTAGATATAAACTGCTCTTTAGTTCGGCCGATTGCGGAGTATACAACTGTTGTGCGGTCTTCCTATTAACAGATTCACAAGGATACTATTGAACGTTATTGGAGAAACATGTTATAATAAAAGGTAAACCCAGAAATGGCTGGCTACTTAAGATAAAACCTCAATACGTAGAACAGTCATCAAAACTGACAAAGAAATTCGTCCCTGACAATCTCCATTTTAAGAATATCTTTTGGCTAAATGAGCAATGCCAAAAGAAGAAAAAAAAAAAAAAAGAATATCTTTCGCTTGAAAATCAATAAAGCCAGGCTAACGGTTTCAGAAGACCGGCATAGCTCAAAAAATAAACTACTACTACTAAGCTCGGTTCTAGGGACTATTCATTTCGCGTGTTAAGATAAAAAGATACAATATTCTAAAGTAAATTTATTTATAACATAGAATCCTTTGTTGTATATTATAATATGCTAATGAGGTTCTTTGTAAGGTGCCGAAACACCGCAGTAGAAACATATTCTCGTATAAGTTGTCCTATTTTCTAATTGGTTGTGTATAAACATGGCCGGATGGTGGTCATGACATGGGCCGGTATTTTTCTTATATTATGTACTATATTTTTGCAATATATGATATACCAAGAGAAAGACAATTGAACGAGGAATATATAAAAAAAAAAACATCGTTTCTATCTTTTTAGGAGCAAAGGATATGTGGGTTCAAAGTTAAAATTTTAGTTTTGTTTTGTTTCAAGTTTTTTGACATATATTCTGTCTCGACCCATGGAGGATGTAGTCAATTTTTATTTCCTATGTAAAAAAACCATGCTTTTTCAAATGGCCAAAGTCCTGTTTGGTTATACCTCCGGTTTCTTATATGCAAAATTTGATAAAATTGCATTAATCTCCTAAACGAAGGCTTTCACTATTGACATGCAATTATGAGACATCTTGTATAGACTTACTTGTAGCACAGTGTCAGAGTATCTTAAAAGATTCTCTACATTTTCTATGGGCGTATCTTTCACTGGCATTCCATTAATCTCCAAGATTTTGTCCCCGATGTGCAAGGACATCAAGTCATTGTTTACATCTAGCCTGAAAGAGCAATTTTACATTATACCATACCAAGGTTATTTCTTAAATAAAAAGCAAGATTAAATCATTCCCGCATGCAGCTATACTAAAGATATTAAACTACTACTTATACAAATGCCAACAAAAACAAAACATGTTTTATTCTGCTATACAGTGTGATTCGCGGTGAATCAACCGCAGTACGATTTGGTTGAATGCGACAAAATCGAACGTAATTTGATCGCCTTCATCGACAGCGCTAAATTCTCGTACACTTTCGCAGACGCCATTATGAGAACGGCCTCAAAATTGGCGGTGATTGACGTCCATAACTCGATACGCGGTTTGATATGTTTAGGCGATACGATACGACGATCTGATACGGAGTACTGATACATATGTAGACCACCTTTAGATATTGCAAAATAGTGAATTACAGCATTATAAAGTTCAGATGTTTCTTGTAGTTTTATTACGAGAATAAGTTATAACGACCGCCAGAACAGCTCGCTGTTCGATCTCGTCATTGCACGATGCGCCAAACGACTAGACTGGCTTATAATGTTCGAAAGGGTTTCAACGGTCGCTACAGTACCGGAGAGGTCTTTTTGATAAGGTCTGGCACGACGGACTGATTCTTAAGTTAATCAGGTCAGGTATGCCAAACTATCTAATAAAGGCGATTCATTCATTTTTGACGGACATGATTTTCGCGGTTTTGTCAGAGAACGCGGTATCGACTGTCGAGTACCATAAGGCTCCCCCTTTGCGCCGGCTTTGTACAATATCTATACCATTGATATTCCTAAATTGGCGCAAACACAATTATATCTGTTTGCTGACGATACCGCGAGCACCGCCACCGCTAAACAGCCAAGGTTGGTCGTCTAAAACAGGGGTCTCCAAACTTTCCAGCCTTAGGGTCACATTGATTACTTCAGTAAGCTCCAAGGGCCAACACCGTTTTAATTTTCCTGCCATTATCTATTATTTCTAAACTAGTCGCCGAGTACGCGCCCTGAGCGAGCATACACTTGCTAGGTTTATTGATTACTATCCTTTTTGTGTGCGCAACGTTTCCTGTTTCTAAAAATCTTATGCCCAGGCGCGGATCTAGGATTTTGTCCAGGGGGGGGCAAAATGGAAAAGCGCCAAAGGCGGTAAAAAAATAGCGCCGCAGGCGAAAATTTTTTGGGTGCCACGCCCTTTTTTGAATCATGGTGCTTGGTTCTCAAGTGGGAAAATAAAAAATACAACACAAAATCCTCAAGAAAATCACAAAAGCAACCCCGTGCGTTTAGGAGTGGGGGAGTTAATTTTTGCGATTTTACCTATCTTCTAGAGAATTCGTTGTAAACAAACAATTTCATAAAATTTTAATTTGTTATTTATGTAATAATAATAATTAATAATATAATAATTTAAATAATGCTGTCTAAAAAAAAAAAAGAAATACAAACAATTTAATTTGAAGTAATTAAGTATGCACTTAAATACAGAATTCCAATCTTGTCCTAGGACCAGCTTTTGCAAATCTTGAAATTACTTTCTCAACATCAATGGGAACATGCCTATGGATGTGCATTAGGGCAAGACCGAGGAGGCGGTTTTCAGTCATGGTTGTTCTTAAATATGTTTTAAGGCGCCGCAACCACGAGAATGACCTCTCAGCAGATGCATTTGTCACCGGAAGGGTTGCAAGGATTAGTACAAATTCATGTATTATAGGAAATACATCCTTATCGCAACAAGCCAATATATCCAGAGCTCTTATGGGAAGCTCTTTTCTGAAGCTCTGTTCTTGAATCCATTTCTCTCTCCACAACAACAATTCATCTTTTAGCAGAAAAGAAGCAGCGCCCTTGTCAACTTCAAGAAGCAATCCAAAGCGGTCGAGGAGGGACTTTATACTTATGTCATTTTCACCAGCAGAATTTTTGACAATATTTTCTGGAATGAAAACTGATAGCTGAAAGATGTCCAAGGTTTCGGCTGAGAATCTTTCTCGTAGATCTGTGAGAACAAAGTCTAGCAATGGTGCATAGATTGATACTCTGTAGTATTCCTCCGCAGAATTCATTTGATGGTTGGCACGATAAATTTGGCGTCCACCATGGCGAGGGATCCGAGGAATATTCAGCTCGACACCCAGTTGATCGGCTATATTTTCTGCACGCTGCCAGATCAGATACCCTATACCCTCTTGGGAATTTGCGTTTGCGACAGTTTGCGTAGCTCTGGTCTGGGACCGCATCAATAAGTAATTAAAATTAACTTGCGGAACTGCGGAAGGATACCAATATTCTAGTGCTAGTGGTTAGCGCGTAGACTTTTAAGAGTTTAAAGTACAGAGTACAGAAGGTTTAAAAGTAGACTTTCAAGTCGTGAACCCAGGTGCAAAGCTGGTGAAGGGAATTTTTTGTTTGTTTCTTAAAGTTTATACAAAAAAAGGAAAAAGTCAAAAGGTGGATTTATTGCAAAAAGGTTAAAAGGTAGATCTATTCTGTAACAGGTTAGAGCTTGTTATTGGTTATTGCTTGTATACATCGTGTTACCTATGTGCTTTGGTCGGTCTCAGGGGGGGGCAATTGCCCCCATTGCCCCCCCCCCCCTGTATCCGCGCCTGCTTATGCCTATACAACAGCTTCTCGAAGGCCTCTGGTTTCGGCTTTTCTCAATATCTGTTTA
The DNA here is from genome assembly GCA_963920685.1 of Polydrusus tereticollis. Classification (NCBI taxonomy): domain Eukaryota; kingdom Metazoa; phylum Arthropoda; class Insecta; order Coleoptera; family Curculionidae; genus Polydrusus; species Polydrusus tereticollis. The sequence continues at coordinate 48,862,295 of OY987334.1, read as the reverse complement.
TCTTTTAGCGTACACTCGACTCGCTAGAAGGCAATTTCTTGCACATTCTACCAATATAAAAATCATTTCAAAATCAATCAAAATTCGCTAGTTCAATCACTATTGTGTTGTACTGTATTGTTACGACCGCGACGACATCTGGTGGTTACACGCGGAAATAGGTAGTGTACCCTCTATTTATCGCTAACAGATAGCGCTCAAATCGCGTCGAACCTTGTTGGTTCGAGAAAGTTCTGGTGTATTTCATTCACTTCGAGATGGCAGTAATTGGAGTATAAAAAGGCTAGCGGCGTGACCGCGAGTCAGTCCACCTAGGGAACGCGAAGGAAGCGAATCTGTGTGTTGTGAAATAAAGTAGTGCGTAACTCCTTAAAACGTGGTTGTGCGTGTTTAAAAGACATCTTCGTAACAGTATTTTGATTTGTCTCTTGTGTTTGTGTGTGATTTACTAGTATGGAAAAGAAGCGAAAAATAGACAGTGAATCCAGAACATTCAAAGATCAATGGAACTTTCAATATTTCGTAATTGAGTCCAGTAAGAAGGCGCTATGTTTGATTTGCAATGAAACCATAGCCGTTCTCAAAGAATATAACATTAAACGTCATTATGAAACGAAACATTTTAAAAACTACTCAAAATATACAGGAAGTTTGCGGACAGAAAAATTTGAAGCTTTGAGGCGCGGATTGAAATCGCAGCAATCCTCGTTTACGAAACTCAATACTGAACAAGAGGCTACAATTCGTGCTAGCTTTCGTGTGGCTCTTGAAATCGCAAAACGTGGAAAACCATTCACCAACGGAGAAATGATCAAAAAATGCGTAATTGCAGTAGCCGAAGAAATGTGCCCCGAAAAGGTAAATCTATTTAAATCTGTCAGTATGTCAGCAAACACCGTGGCTCAGAGGGTAGAAGCTATCGCAGAAAATATATCAACTCAACTGTCTGACAAAAATGACATATTAAGTGGTTTTCTCTGGCCTTGGATGAGTCAACGGATGTGCTGCTCAGATGCTGATTTTTATTGTTTTATTCGAGGAGTAGATAAAAGCTATGAAGTATATGAAGAACGATATTGATATTGATAGTATTTACGGCACGACTACTGGTGAAGATATTTTTAAGCGAGTTGAAAATGCCATTAGTAAAAAGAACCTTCAATGGAAAAACTTGAAATCTATTATAACTGATGGAGGCAAAAACAGTCTGCATTACCTAAACTATGAAAATTTCGTAATTTTGCCATCACATTTAATTGAATAAGTTAGGATTGGCTTATTAAAATTTATTCAATCTTGGCACATGGGTTTATTATATCGGCCTCTTCAAAAAATGTACAGGGGAGCCAATATTTAGCCACCTCAAAATTTACATGCGATTTCCTATGCTCAACTAAGCCATGCATCACCCGGTGTATATAAAATATCAATTGCTACTACGTTTTAGTAGAAGCGGCAACACCGCCTTGTAGAAAATATTTTAGCTGGGTAGAACATGTCGTCTATCCAACAAACCAAATTTTTGGAGCGTTCCATTCACCGTGAATCACCCTGTATATGTTAATAATTTGACCTACCTATACATAGGAATTTTAAAGCAGCATAGGTTAAAAGCAGAAGTTAGTAACGCAAAAGCCACCCGTAGAAGTTTTCCATGAAGCCTCCATAATATCCTAATAAACAATTAGGTAATTTAAATTAGAACACAGTGATTAATATAGGACCGATAATGTGTTTATAGTCTATCTTTAAAAGGCGCGAAGTAATAAATGCTCATTAAATATGCAAAACGCGTACCGGGGTATCAAGAACAATTTAAACACCATCCCTTAAAATCTATTGTGTTTACATTAAAGGATCCAAGTTATGAGCATTCTTTAGGTAGGTCCACCCTGAATTTATCGTAAGCCATTGTTATATTTGAGGACCTATAAAGGCATAATAACCACATAATTAACAAACAGGTAACCAGGATTAGGTACAAAAAAAAAGGAATAAAATGATTAGAGCAGAGACGGAAGTTTTGATAAAATTGCTTTCTAAAATTCCAGGTAAATGGTACGGCTGTATAATAAAAAATTTAATATTAAAATATATATTTAAAGACAAAACTTGAATTTAACGTCGATACTTGTACTAATTCTGCACAAATTTAAAAATTCAGGCCCATTTAAATCTATACATGCCGAAAAATCTTGCACGTCCATTGAGAAGACGGTTTTGATTGATTTATTACTTCCCATCATTTAAAGATAGACTATAGTTTGGACAAACAAACCCTTAGAACCAATAAACTGTAAGTTACGTCGCAGTTTCGTGTCCCTCACAGCAATAAGAAAGACACACCGTTAAATGTTAATCGTCAAATAAAAAGTATAATAAAATGCAGATATAAACAGGACATTTCCATTTAAATTGCTTACCCAAATTTTAAATACAACATACCGACACTGAATTTACTTAATGAATAATTTAAAATAAAACCTAAATAAAAAGACATCATCTCAACTCACAGGTCTCTACTAGCATGATTCATATGAATACTTAAAGGTATGTATTCAAACAAAACCGATTCATCGCGAAATTATTTACAGTTAATAGAATTTCAAATGGTTTCACTTTTTATCAGCAAATAATAATACTATTAAAAGTCAATAACACCGGAATAGGTTAAATCATAGGTTAGATAATATCATTTCTTAACAAAATTTTCACTGAAGAATATTGATGTAAGCAAAGAAGTTAAAGAGGAGTAAGTGACATTTTGGCAGTAATTGTAGTGTAGTAGGTATATTGCTGGTTGGATTATTCTTAAGTGATTGGGAAGTGGGATTAAATTTCAATAAGTGAGTATAATTTTGACTGCGATAACTACAGAGGCATTGCCGTCACAAGTACCTGAAGTCGAGTTTATAGGAAGATCATAAAGGAAAGGATTGAACTGGAATATCGGGACATGGAAGCCGAAGAACAGGCAGGATTCCGAGCGGGAAGATCCACCACAGACCACCTATTTTGCGTCACCCAACTGATAGAAAACAAAGCTCGCATTCAACCAGGAAGCGCACCCTTTGTATGTGGACAAAACAAAGAATATTTGATACAATCATAAAGAGTATTGTGAAGTATGGCAAATCAAAGAAAGAGCCAAAGGACAACTAAGGGCTACAGAGATTAACTACTGGAGACGAGCAGCGGGCAGATCAAGGATGGAGAGTTACTAACGAGAGGATTAGAGAGATTATGGGAGTCACACACGACATAATGAATGATATTAGGGTCAAACAACTGAGGTGGTATGGACATGTACAACGGATGAACGAGGAACGACTCCCAAAACAGATACTGTAATGGACCCCACAAGGAAGACGAAAACGAGGGAGACCCAGGAAAAGTTGGAAAGAGGTATAGACAAGGAGATCAGGTTGAGAGAGCTGGGGAAAGACCTCTGGCAAGACCAAGATCAATGGAGACTGAAAATCGGAAGACATCGGAGAACGTTGTAAACCGAATTATATAAATAAATAATTTTAAAAATAATAACAAAGGATACTTACTCAGATATTGTCAAACATTGACTATTTTCAGTGGGCATAACATCTTTCGACAATTTTATGCCTTTTTGTCCACTGGGTATTTCCACTAGCCTTATGGAATGCGGTTTTCTGACAAAGGGGAACCGGGCTGTTTTCTGGAGCGGTTGCATTTGTCTTCTGTAGCACTGTCCACTGAAAATGTTAAGAGATAGTAATGTAACAATACACAAGGCGGTAGAATAAAATCCTGAATATAAAGGTACAGCTTACCAATATAGTTTGGATCTTTCCACCAAAGCGTATGAATCTCCGTCTCCGATAAAAGCGCCACAGGAACCGCAGCAAAAACATTCTGGATGGAATTTGTGTTCGCCGGCCACCATAACTGGCCCAGTAATAATCTAAAATTCCATGAATTCCTTATTTTAAGTTTTAAAGTTATTTTTTAAAGACATTTTTGTAGGACCTAATCATTTTGATATACCGGGTAATATGGTTGAACATAGGAAATCCCATGTAAATTTTGAGGTGGCTAAATATTGGCTCCCCCGTACATTTTAGAGAAAAATTGAATTATAAATTTTTGAAGAGGCCGATATAATAAACCCATGTGCCAAGTTTGAATAAATTTTAATAAGCCAATCCTAACTTATTTAATTGAATGTGATGGCAAAATTTCGAAATTTTCATAGTTTAGGTGATACAGCAAACACCAGCAAATTATTATTTGGCATTGACAAAACGAAAGGTAGCGTCAGTGACAACATTTTCATTGAAGGCGCTTTATCTAAAGCTAAATATGAGCTATTCCATTAAAGCAAAAGTAACTATGATTAAGTGGTATTATACAGAAAACAGTTTAAGAGCTGTGTCTGAAATGTTTTCAGTTCAATTCCCCGATAAGCCTATTCCTTCCATTTCATTAATTAAACTTATCATTAGTAAATTTGAGTCCAAAGGCACTGTAATAAATAACTCTGAATGCTCAACTCAGAATGTCAATAGAGCTAAAGAAAGGAATAATAGCTTGAATATTAGAGATCTTGATATTTTACTGCACTTGCAGGAAAATAAAATGATTAGCACGAGGATTCATGGGTAAGCCGTAGGAAAGCATCACATGGGCTTATTATATCGTTTTTTTTTTAAATTATAAGACAATTTTTCTCTAAAATGTATAGGGCAGCCAATATTTAGCCACCTCAAAATTTACATGGGATTTCCTATGTTCAACTAAGCCATGCATCACCCGGTATAGTTGCACAATATCACCCACTCTACCTATGTATTGTACCTACTAAAAATACAAATGAAAACTAGCCCCACCTGGTACTTTGTATCGACATCATCCCTTGTCATTTTCTAAAAAACTCAAATAAACATGTTTTATTAAATACCTACATATTTTGACAAGCCTTAATATTACTGCACCTTAAAAATCATTTTTTAGGCATAGATATGCTCCTCAGAAATATTCTTTAAATAAATTCTTCACATTATACAGGGTGTTTTAGAAGTACGGTACGTAACTTAAGGGGGTGATAATATTCTAAGACAAAAAGTTCACATGAATATGTGTGCGGAGTTGCCCCGTTTTTGATATACAGGGCGTGGGAATCAAGTTTTATGTTTAATGTTGTAACTCCCAACATTAAAAGGTGAGGCTTTGTATTTTCCTCGGGTTTAGGTTATTTCACTGGTCGGTTTTATATATTTGGCTAAGTGAATTAGACAGTTAGATCACATTTAATTTGCCGTTTATTCATCCAATTCTGCACTTGTTTACAAGATAACTCTTTAATACATGATTAGTTACTAACATTAATTACTAACAACAGGACAACTTTTACAACATTACTACACTTATTACTTGGTGCCTTTGTTTAAGCGAATGCAATTGTCATGTCCGACGGACGATGACCCACGTTAATTTTGACGTACGTATTCACCTTTCAAAGGTTTAATTCGCCGTGGCCCGCAAGGAACCGTAAGTGTGCTCTGCCGCCAGAAAATCACGCCTGGCTGTCAGACTGATCAATCACAAGGTAACATATTTCGCGCCTTATCTTCTAATAGGCTATTTATTGTTCCGCCATGTTTTCTTAGGACCAATTGTTGATGGGCTTGATCTTCTGGCGGCAAAGCGTGTGAAAAGATATACGTTTTAACATTGACTTATGTTGAGAACACTTTTTTGCTCAATTAACCGTAGCGACAGGCTTAAAGTCAAAATATGATATTAGTATTTATACAGGGTGTCTCAAAAAAAAGTTCAGGAAAGTGAAAGTAGCGCAAAAAATGTAACACTTTGTAGACTGCCTCTGACAATTTAGACATTTTATTGCACAGATTCCAAAAAAATT